>LR991099.1:19557500-20757500 GCA_905163515.2 Lymantria monacha
GATAGAACACTGTTAAAGTATGACCCTATCACCTTTAAACTCTATTAAACTCATCATGATATGAACATTAGCTTATTCGATGTATACTGTCGGTTAGGAATACCTAAAGCCTAGGCCTTCCCAGGTGATAATTGCTAAGATTGTTGCACAGAGAGTTTACGCTCGCAATTGATTATGTAAATTTTCCAGGGAAACGGTGCTAGCTACTTCTCTGGTAATCCTTCAGTAATCTTTTATGGCTGACACTAGAATGTAAAGGGGCTAACAGATATATACAAATAGGTTTTGCCCGCGGTTTCACCAGCTTAAAAAAGCCATTCATGATATAAAAATGTATCAGTACTTTATCCCAAAGGAACACATTCCCAGGATAAACAGTATCCTAGGTGTTAATTTAGGTAATGGTCTATTTATTTGCCAACTTTCATCCATTTCTATACAACGATTTACGCGTAATCCTACTAATATTATAAACGCGAAAGTTTGTAAGAATTTATGGATGTGTGGATGTATGTTTGTTACTCTTTCACGCAATAACTACTGAATAGAATTTGAAGAAACTTTACAATAATATATCTTACACATCAGAAGAACACATGAGCTATAATTAAATAATAAACACCCAAACATCCGCCCGCTTAAGAAGTAAATTATATTATAGAAGTAAATTATATATATATAATAATACCAAAATTGAATTATTATCATTATCTGCAATGATCATATGCGCCAAGTTTCATCTAAATCTATTCATCAGTTTATGCGTAAATGAGTAACAGACATCCAAACATCTTTACAAATTAACATATTTATAATATTAGCCGAAAAGTAGGATTTCAACGTTTTAAAAAACAATTTCGTTACAAATATCTTAAGAACCTAATCTTATACATTTATTTTTTACAGAAAACAGTGGAAACATTCTGGGAGCAAGTGAATGGAACACTGGTTATCCCTCAACCACCTCAATGTATCCTACGTATGGACCGCTGCAGCCGCCGTACTACAAGCCAGACCCTACCATCCACTTACCTACTGGTAACTATCACTAATTCGTATTAAACTTTCTATGTGGTGACAAAGTATCGGCATCGCGTAATACGATTTTTAGAGGACTATTATAAAGCAGAAAAAATCAGTGGAAGAGAAGACTCTTAGGTGAGGTACGATCAAGCAATAGGCTGCCAACAACGTATTCAATTTTTGTAATACGTAAACAATCTGAACTAATTTCTCGATGACGTTGTGAGTTCGCTTTCAAATCCTGGGCTAAATGAATATAGATTTTTCCATCAGAGAATTCTCACTCGCAGAATGTGTTAATACGTAGGATTAATACTGAGTCCGTCATCCGCGAACTTTGATAAGACAGCACAGGTACGAATACCTGTGCCGCCCTAATCAAAAAAAGCCAAAGAAAATAAAAGCCACGGCATAATGATCAAGTACAACAAAAACATTATTTATATTGCTGCTAATATTTTGCACAAATGTTTTTCTAACATAGCAACAATTTGCACCGTATGTACCGGTACCTATCGATAAATGAACTTCCTCCATTCATAAGCGCAACCACGGTAATGGAGCGGTTGACCACATGATAGGAAATGAATGCCCATAACAACCAATATAGATAACCCTTATTATTAATTTTGTTAACTAGAAATTGATTAGAAACCTGTTTATTAACAAGTCACAAATAACGTTTATAAAAAATTTCATATCTAAAGCAATATTGATCAATAACCGCTCATGTAATGTAGGAGTCTGGTGCAGAGTTTGGAACCTCCCATAACGAGTTTTCAGGGTTCAATTTCCACGCCGGACAGATCTTTGTGTGGTTCACGAATATTTATATTTTCTAAATTCAGTCTCAGTTATGTCTGTATTTTTTTTTTTTATATACTTTTTATGTAACTTTATTTGTATATTTGAGAAGTTCCCGTGGCACAAGAACGTATTCCTTACTATTTGGTAATCGGTCTGTCAGTAGTAATAATATGTGTTATCTTTTAAAAGAAATAATAGTAAAAATCTTGTGGCACCATGTTCATTGACACTAATCTTCGAAACCTTTTAACGGATTTTGATAAAATTTAGTAAAAGTGTGTCATGCTTGAGAATTGAGATATAGGTAGTATAAATTGAAAAATGACTCTAGGATAGTTCGTCCAGCTAGGAATAATATTAAATAAATTTGATATTTTATGAATAAAATCGTAAGCGATTTCTGTTTATATATACTGTAGGAATTAAGACTGGATATCGTAAAGGCGTTCGATACGATCTGCACAATGCTCTATCATTCCTTGAAATCAGCAGCTAGCTCAGCCTTTGGAGTACCATCCTCATCGACACCTCTTACAATCTGGGAGTCGCCCTCAAGCGGTCGGACTCTCTGCGGGTGGCGTACTAATACCGGGTCTATCAACCCACAACCTCGGCTAGTACCATGTGTACTCTATTGGATCTTTTACGGGGAATACTTTGAGGAACTGTTTAATTTAGTATCAGTACCGTAGCAGGCTTCATCAATTTCACCATGGAGATGCTATGGTTTTCTACTGTACTGACCACTGGTGCAGATTCCTTGAGCTTGGCGATATTTTTACAATAACTACCGGCAAGAAAAGGAATGGTAAATTGTATTCTTATTCCATCATCACAAGGATTTATACCCATCTCCATTAGACAGTGTTTATGTTATCCGAGGATATTTAAGGATTACGAGATGTTGTATTCTAAATCCGCGTGTACTCGTATACGGGTCCATTTGTATTTTTTAAGCACAAAGTATTTTAATTCAACTCTGAATAACGTAGGTAATTCAAAATATAAAACATTCTCAAGCTCGGTGTCGTGAACCACTATGATATTCGATGTAAGGTGTTACTATATTAAAATATCCCAGACATTGGTCTGGACCTTAAAGTATAGCTATCTCTTTCAGTTGCAAAATGAAAAGAGATTCTGTCATGAAAATGTAATACTTCGCCTAATCTTGATCTGGAAATCTTACTAACGATATTATTATTCTTTTTCAGTTCCACTACCTGAACTTCCGTTAGGGCATACGGATTACGGCGGCTTTCAATCAAGTACAACTGGCTACGTGAAAGGCAGCCCGAGCGGTACCGGCTCTTCCCTAACGGATCTCAATACAACGTCAACAATGGCGCCGCAAAGATACGACCCTAACTATTATAATTGGTCCGCAAACACCTACAATTATAATAATTATCAATACAATAATATAAATAACAACCCTTCCTGCCTTCAATCACATGCACCGTATATCAATCCGAATCCACAAATGCTCCTTCCGAATCTATACTCAACAGTTAATCAAAACCAAATTCATGTCCATCTACATAGCAGCTCAAGCGATAAACATAATCTAGACGCTCAATGTTTTCCAGGTGAAATTAAAATTAGTGATATAGACGGTGGTATATCTATTACAACAGAATTACAATCCTCAGGTGAAGCGAGTGGACTTGTTCAAACATGTGATTCGAACGATGAAGTTAAACATGGATTATACGGTGCGAGCAGTCAAGAAGTGTGGAGACCCTATTGACGTTTCGTTTTACCCTATAAAAATAAACATTCCATTGTACATATTGTGATATAATCTATAAAGTGAATCATTTTAATGTATAGAAATAAATACAGCCTAAATTAATGTTAAACATTAATTAAATGTTAATTGTTAAGCTTATTGAATAAGTAACAAATTATTAAAAATATAAACATATTAACATTACTTTTATTCTATCACACATTGGTTATCAAATTGTTTTTATTTTATTTTATACATAATAATATAAAATAAAATAAAAACAATTTGATAACCAATGTGTGATTTATATGTGATTTATACATAATAATATTACATAATAATTAAAATCAAAATAATCTCATTATTTAATTTAAATTCTAAATACATATATCTAATATATCAAATTATAATTATACACATTCAGAACTTAAAAGTGTATAAATAGCTTTTGTGAATTCTCTCAATGAACATGAAAATATATCAAGTCGGTCAGAAATCGAGTTAAGTACCCTCAGGGCCCGCGTCAACGATGCCAGCTGCAGTAGGTTGGTACGTCCTTGCGGTATTTTAAATAACTGTGGCCTTCGTCCTCTGGCAACACATTCTCCTGGAACATAAAATTGAATCGTTTCCAGGATTGCTTGACTATGCAAAGCACCTCGCAACACTTTAAATATATATATTAAAATGATTTTTATCAAAGACATCCCCTTTGCACCTAAGCTTGCTTGTGGTGACGGAGTCAATGTCGTGACTGAAAGGTAGACATAGTGGTTAATAGTGGTTAAGATAGTGCCCTACCGTATTAGTGTGATTTAATTCCCACCCAAGACAATACTTTATTCTTAAGTCCCTTCGCTGATGCTCTTCGACTTTCAGGTCTCGACATTATTGGTCCTATTCCAGGCCTGGTATGTGGACTGCTTCTGCCGTGCAGTCATCCTGCAGGTTTTATTAAACCCAGGACGGCTGTAAGCGCCGGGTATTTTGGTGTTGGGGATTAATAATTCCATCCCCATAGTAACCGTGTCGGTAATGCAGTCTGCACAAACGAATGGGGCCCGCGGAGCGAAGCAAGACCGCTCCCATGGGTTAGAACTCGCGAAGCCCATCCCAATTTGCTAACTTACCTATATTGTCAAACTCTACGAGTCTCAGTCGCTTTAAGAACTTTGCTGCAGCCCAAGCAATAGTCAGATGACCCAAGAGGGGCTTCGACCACTACCCCGTATCCATGCTGGTGTGTAGTCAGCAGAAGATCCAATAAAGAAGGCTCATGGCTCTCAATGTCTGGAACACAGGTGGGCTGTATTACCAGTTGTGACAGACCATAGGCCAAGACCATATTGATGAGATTCCTACCCAGGAGTTTACCTCAGTCTTTAGGATGAGCATTGAAGTCTCCAAGAACCACCATCTCCACTGATGGACAATATTTCGTAAATCCTCATTGAACGTTCTCGAATAACTAAGTTATCCCTGAATCAACGCCATGGGACCTATAGAGGTGCACGTAGATGCGGGTATACCCACCATAGTCTACGTGCTACCATAAAATTGACAAGTCACCATGCTCGAGGGTCCTGAGGCGGCGATAAAAGTTGTCGCCCCGGATGAACATGCACACCCCAGCTTTATGATGGAAAGAGTGCTCTAACTCGTAGCCGGAGTAATTTAGGTACGAAGTATCATCCGGGGCAACTATCTGCGTCTCCCTTAAAAAGAGCAGGGCAGGCCGCATTGTCTCGAGGTGGTGGTACCCAATGAGGTTGCCCTAATGTTGCAAAAGTCCACGTCAAATGTGGATTGAGGGACCGCCATGTAAAAACCTTCTCTTCTTAGATTTCCTTTGCATTACGGGTTTTGTTTAAAAGAAGAGGAAGGGAGTGTGGTTGCGTGGAATGAGGTTCGGCGATGCCAAAAAAAAGATGCGGGGCACAGTACATAGTTAGAAGATTAGTTTTAAGAGGAGCTGACAAGAAGCACGGAAGACGTAGTTGCCAGGCTCCACTCAAGTTTCCCACTCCGGCACGACGACTCCGCAACGCATCACCGAAATCCATCACACGCAAGGATACCCGGAAGGTTAGGCTCCGGCTCTCTCGCTCAACAAACAAAGCACAGCAATAATACTACACCCGTCGGGCCTGTCCGCGGCTGTATATAGAAGACTATCAACGGTGTGGCCCTACCACATCAAAATACTTATACGAGCTATTGTTGCCAATGTCGAGTTACAATTTTCTTCACGTCTTTAATCTCTTCATGTTAGTCTTTGTCCGTCAGTAAGTCTAAACGCCGAAATCAATAGTGCTACACTGTTAATGTAAATACATGTGTATAATGGTGACACTAAATACTATTACTATTGAAATTTATTGAATTGACTACTGCAGACGCTGTGTGGTAGCGGCTACGAATACTACCAACCCTTACTTTACTCTTGGGTGTCGTAAAAGACGACTAAGAGCCTTACAACGACCTTGGCCAACTCCATCTGATGCCGTTTGGCCAACAATTACATTCCCAAGGACGATCAATGACGTCTGGCAGGCGGCCGGTCATAAAACTATTGCCAATAACTTTTACAATATGTACTTTGAAAGAACATACATACATATTGTATCGACCCCAAGTAATTGGGTTAAGAGTAGGAGAATGATGAATGATGCATTGACTACTGCATGTGTTGCTGTAAAAAATGACGCACATTTTTCCTCGAAACAGCATAATATACTGTGGTTCAAATTTAAATAACAGGAACGCCATCTATTGTTCAATAGCTTCAATTTATCCGAATCACAATTTTTTTTTTTTTTTTTGTTTGTCTTAGTTGTTAGCCTCAGATGGCTATGACAACTTTACCCGGACTGTGGGTGAGCGCTGAGGGCTCTCAACCCGTACCGAATCACAATCGTATGAGTGTTTATTTTATTATTTTATAGCAGCGGCGTCACTTCACCATAAATCCTCATAAGCAAAACATTTCTAATTTTCTGGATAGTTATTTAGATTATGATTATTATCTCATTTCAATCTTAACAATATAAACAACACAACTTTGTGTCTAAAAGATTGTTGTCCAAATATACGAACCAATATTATCGATTTGTGTTTTTTTATTGACATCTAGCAACATTACTTAGCTATAGAGATGTAACCACTTCTACTATTGGCCGAGTTGACAGACTTCGTTAGTACCATAATAATTAGACGATTTTAGTTCAAAACATAAAAAATCGATTCAAAACGACGAGTGATCGACTAAAAAAATCAAATTCATCATCATCGTTTTACTACTGTTATCCTAAATACTTGGGATCGACGCAATACCGCCTGCCTGACGTCAACCCTCTTTAGGAATGTAATTGTTGGCCAAACGGCATCATATGGAGTTGGCCCAGGTCGATATAAAATTCAAATTGAAATAAACTAAATAAGACAATAGGTAAAATCAAATTGTTAGTAAACAAATTATTTCAAATTCTTGACTTATTTTTTAATTTCTAATAAATACTTTGTCATATATGACCGCTTTACTGTTTACTAAAGGAGGCATATTTTCAAGTTATATCTTTTTTTTTTGTAAAAAGAGCTGCGTTGATTTAAACTTTCTCTTATACACTTCTTTTTATTTGTTTATTTTCACTTTTTCTTATTATTATTGTTTTATATTTATAAGTCTTCACTAAATACATACAATGCGTAATATTAGGTAGGGTAGGCATTAAAAATGAAATAATTTGGAAATCATTTTAATGCATCGTATTCTTTGCAAAGTATTTATTCATTTAAACCTAATATATTGGTTACCCTTTGAAAATTTAATTAATGGGTAATCAACTAATGATCCTTGTTATATAATAGAGATATCTAAATCCATACTATATCCTACATGTGATACAACGAGCGTAGGTATCAATACTGTCTATATAAACAAACTATTGAAGAGCCTAGTAAGTATAAGAAAATGCCTAATTATTTCTCCAATTAGAATTCGGTTATAAAATACCTTATATACTCTCTTATGAAGATTTTTTTTTATATCATGTATGAGCCATTATTACGCATGGATTTTCTCCAGTTGATAAAATTAAACTACGATAAACACACCAGCTGCCTAGACGAGTTGTGTAGAATTTATTTCGAATTTTCCTAAAGGATAAAGGGAGACGATGATGGTAATTTTATTCTCACTCAGTTACCACGTGAAACACTCGGTGGATTTAAATGTCCCTTTGTAAAGTCAGCACCAGATTAGTTAATTAATATAAGACAATATCTGTACTCGATAAATTTAAACGACTCAAAGTCATGTTTAACTCGACTAGGCATATTGTCAGCACTATTAGAGCAGTGGTATGTGATAAAATGGCGTCTGTCGTGTTTCGTTTGATGACCTCGTAAAATAGTGTTAAAGACAGCTAAATACTAGTATAACTCTCGTTAAGTAGTAGTAGTTTACTATAGAATAAAAGTTTGGACGTTGAACTAATCATCTGTAAGTAATCCGGCTTTTAGTTTATACGCACAGTTGACTTTACTACAGGTTTGTGATAACAGCGGAGAAACCCCAACCAACTTGTAGGAATAAAAGTGATTATTTGCTTGCAGTCGAAAAGGGGCTCATAACATTTTTGTGAGAGTGAAATGTCCGAGGACACAGAACGGCACGGTGAGGCGACGTCTGACGGCGGCGCAGGTGGTGGCGGCTCGAGCATAGCGCGCGTGTTATTGACCCCGCACCAGCTCGACGCTGCCTCTGCCGACTCGCTCCGTGCCGCGTGGAAAAACCAGGACTTGTACATTGATCACCTCGAAATTTTGAACAAACAGTTGGAAGGTATTTACGAAAGTTACATCGGCTTGGTAGCGCCCTGGTCGGCGTCGATCGACCCGCGAGTTTTTAAGTTACTTTCTATATCGACAATACTTTAACTAAAATTACCTAGTGATACTGTTATGACATGATGTTGAAATGTTACTGTGATACTGAAAATTATTTAGTTTTAAACGGAATGTGGTATGGGTGTATTTAGGTGTTCTATGTTATAAAAATTTGAAGATGAAGATTTGGTGTTTCGCTGTGTAAGAGCGGTGCCAGTGGAGTGTTCAGTGGAAGTGCTTATTTTGGCACAAACCGGTGTGGTGTCTCCAGATTACATTGGAGCTGTGTCCATGTTTAGTGGTGTATTTCTAGCTTCAGTTATTGAGAAAGCAGTGAAGATGTTCAGACGATATACACATGATAAAGTAAATATGTTTTCATCACTTATTTTGCTGTTTAAGTAGATATTAAGGTTTATTTTGTACTTGCTTTATGTCTCCTGTTTCAATACAGTAAATCAATTCATTGCAGTTTACAAAGCTAAGGCATCAATATTGCCATATTTGTATTGTTTATTTAAGAAGTTGTATAATACATTTCCTCAAATATGATCTACAATTTGAAAAATTAAATTATTCAGCATTCATTGCAAAATATCTCTTGGATTACTGCAATCTACTGTATTGTAATTTGTTTACTATTACTTGTTAATTTTATTTATTGTTATAAAAATATAGATTATAATCTTTTGCTTTCTTCTATGGTAATGACTATAAATATTGTTTTATTGTCTTCGGTTGTGGTGTTATAAACTTTGTACTTTAAGTTTAGCTTGTTTTACTTATACAATAATAATATACAGAACTTAATAAATAGACGATTCCTGCCCAACTATATTTCCATACAGCTTAGATGGTATTGCATGTTATACACTTTGCCAAATGAAACTAAATACTATGTGCATAGTTTAGAGCTTTAACAACATATGACTAACATTATTTATTTGTTATTTTGTATACTTTCATGTTATATAATATCAAACCACTGAGCAATATGAGTCAATTTCCAATGTCAAACTTCTATTTATTCTATTAAAATTAAGTTCATATATAATGAGTTAAATATAATTTGAAACGAAGAAATGTTAATCTAAAAGTAACATTTCTTAAGATAAATTAGCGATATGTAAATAACTACATAATTATAGTAAGAAAATATTAGATGTACCTCTACCACTGTCAGAAATAAAATTTTTATCTATATGGTGGACTTACAATACAACTTACCATTCTTTCCTTTCACATCGGTGTCATAAAAAGTCAGATACAAGAGAAGGAAAACTTTAAATAAAAACTAATGTCCACACTGTAATAATAAATGATATTTAAATTTTCCTATTATTGTGGACGAGGCTGATGTCCAGTTATGCTATATGTATATGTGCTGAGAACAATGGTAGTTGGAACTGTGTATAAAAATAGCTAAAACAATAGACTGTATGGATAATTAATTTACCTTGTATGGTGACTGATTAAGAATTACGATGTATCATCTTGTTATTTGCCAGTGGTAGTTGTGAAAATCTCAGGGCTCAACAACAGAACGGCAGGAGTAGAACAGTATCCTGGAAAACTTATAACACCAAATGGCATCATCAATATACCCTGCCAAATATGGCGAATATAACATTTACTTGAGAGATGATGGTAGGATCATTACTAAATTAAGTTAGTCCAAATGTTTTACTGAAAAACATACTATAATGTAATATTATAATAAATCAGTGTGTAACATAATATTTCAAATAATTTAAATACATTTTTTCGATTTCAACTGAATCATAGGCCACAATATTGACTAAATTATGTGACCATAGTATCCAAATAGTATTCATAATTAAAGCGGAAATCTTTTTAGATAAGCTATTTTTTTTAGTAATGTTGCTCAAAGAACAATGTGAGGTACAGCTCCAAATATTTATAGTAAAAAAAAAATATGTACATATATTTTCGTGTCTATGTAGACACTTCCGTAAGACAGTTAAGACTTCCAGCACAAAAAATTTTTGAAGTTACTGTAACTGGCTATAAACTGAGGGATCCTTCTTATTTGAAATTGGATTTTATTTATTTTTCTTTTGATGTTCATTTTAATAAAGAACAGAGTATAATACTTTCAAAATTTCTCTCACTCTCTCAAAATTTGCAGTTACTTTGTTAGATGAGAATTAATTTAGTGAGTTTCAGAAATTTCAAGATTATTTGGTGGTAATGGTATCAAAAACTTATATGAAAGCAATGATTTCACTTAGGAGCTATGTTTGATTTCAGATGAAGTTATGTATCATATAAATTATAATATGAATACAGAGATTGAACAGGTCAACAGAAATATATTTTTAAATAATAATATGTTTATAAAGATATATTTTACATGGTGGTAAAACTAGCATATTTTACAATATGATAGTTATAATATCAGAAATTAATAAATCTATAATAGAGCTATTTTTTAGAATGTCATGTTAAATTCACAAAGACTATTAACAAAATGAGAGGTTAAGATGGATGACTTAGGACTTATTTCAAATGGATGACTTATAGCAGAGATACAAAAAAAAGATACCATTATCCCAATAATCATAAAACATTAAAATGTTAATGATTTTTAAATATTAAAGAGATTTTCATCTATGAACTAAACTGCTATTAACTGAAATACAAAAGTCCATATAGTTAAATATGGACTTGCATTCTTAAATCATGACTTTCACGGTTGTTTTTATCAAATGTACTGTATAAAGTTTTCCCTTTTTTTGTTTAAATGATTAAAGTGGATATAACTTTTATAGCGTGTAACTTAAAAGTATCTAGATATAAGTGTTTTTTAAGTAGAGAAAATACTTCAGCAGCACCTTGAATGTTTGTGCATTAATAAAATGCATGATATATAGTGATAATTAAAAATCACAACTGATATGCAATCTGATATTGCAATCTACACAATATATTTTTTATAATATAATGAAAATAGTAGATCTTATTTCAAAATTTGTTTATTATAAATTATTTTTATTAATTGTGTAAATTTTATTTGTATGATAAATTGTTGATTTTTAAGATTAAGTTTTAAGCTACAGAATTGTTTAAACAATGCACTGAATATTTATAGAATAATTTAACAGTTAATCTTTTTGAATAACTTTATATTTTAGTTAAGGTGTTGTCGATTTTTATATTGTACTAAATAGAACCCACAATGAAAGATGTTGCATTATGCCTACTTATATTATATGTACATAAACATGACCTATTATCTTATCTGCTATGAAGTATAAAAATATATGGAGGCAAAATGCTATGTTTGAAAGTAGGTTCACAAATAATATTTATTATTTCGTCAATGTTATAAATATTGTTTGATAATATAAAAATTATTAAATTGATTTTGTATGTCATTTTATTGCAAGTTTTTAGGAACTAGTAATTAATGTATTGAAATTAATGTCTGCAGGCAGTTTGGAAAAGACGAAAGAGGTTGAAGATCGGATAAAACAGCAGTATGCTGAGTCACAACACAGAGAAAAAGTATTAGTTAGAAGGCTCGCTGCTAAAGAACAGGAGATACAAGACTATGTTGTGAGTATAAATTTGTTATAGTACAAATAATTGCAATTTACTTTCTTATCTACTTCGCTTTGCTGTTTATTATCTTAGGTGACAGCAATATATTTTCCTCTATTCAGTTCATATACTACACTACTCAATGCATGTGTGTCCTCCAAATAGTATTATTACAAGGGAAATTCACCTATCATACTATGCTAATTAGATCTTTTGGGTAAGTTTTATTTCGAGTTTACAATTTCTTATAGTGATGCTGTCTGCTTACATCCTTTAGTCATCTCTCTCTTATACTGTTTCCAAATGGAAAACTAACAATCATGAGATCAAAAAATTGGAAAACTTATAATGATTTTAGACAGCGCTAGTCCTGTCAGAAAAAAAATACGTCTCTTTAGTCCTACTGTAAAATTTCCGGGCTAGACACGGATGTCAAGAAATCGGTATCAGTGGTCGGCCCAATGGGAGGGAACTTGGTGGGTTATAGTGCCACACGCTGCCCTTTCGTCGCCCCGTATGGAATGGGTGGGACCTGTCCAAACTAAAGCCTGCCAAAAAAGTGCTACTGTAGCATTTAAAGGTTGTCCTTTAAATGCTACAGTAGCACTTTTTTGGTTTTGTATGCAAGCCTGTCAAACGTAGACTAATCTCGCATTTGATATAACGACTAATCCACTGCACAGATGCCGTAGTGGTTAAGATACTCACCTACTGTTCCAGGTGTCATGGGTTCGATTCCCATGCAGTGCAATACCTTATGCGTGCCACAAATTCTTCTGAGTCTGCGTGCTTGTCCCGCGCCACAAAATAGGAATTACCTAAGTGCAGGGTGTTGTATGATACAAATATAAAACAATGAATATATTCGCATTTTGACACAAGCGGATTATTCTTCTCGTTGAAAGATGGCGCTGTACAGTTTCGCTAAATCGGTAGATTTCGCCACAACATACCTCAATTGTTCGTTTTGCTGGGCGCTTCTGTCATTCATTTCTCAACATGTTGAGGTTCACCGCTAGTTATAAGCCTCTCCGTGGTGAAATAATGCCAATAATCGCTACGCTTATAAGAAGTATGTTGCCATACCGTCATAGTGATCCTTCGGTCAATTTTGACTCTCACCACCGAGTAAGTGATTGTATTCTTTCTTGACCCATCACCACACGGGATTTTCAGGTCATTAGAAAGTATTTTTTCTAGCTGTTCATATGACTCATTAAAAATATTATATACCAATCCTTTCTTTTTTACGAATACCATTATCATCATCTCAGCTCATATATGTCCCATTGTTGGGCTCGAACCTCTTCCATAAATCGGAGGGAAATTGACCTACTATACCACGCTGGTCAAACGTGTTGGTATATGATTTTGTTTCAAGTTTCCCTGCTTCTTCTTCTTCTTCTCTTTCCTTATGCAAGAGAAGGAAAACTGCCAATCTATAGTATGAGCTTATTATAATAGACCAAATTCTCTCAAGATGATTCTTTCTCTTTCGCCGTCCTCTCCGTTGCCCCGGACTCCGAACTGAATAGGGTGGGGCGTGACTGCACCATAAACAAACCCTTAAAAAAAGGATGTTTCTGAAGAGATTGCTACTATGCAACAGTAGGAAGCATGGAAACTAAAAGAGAACATGTATCCTAATTCTTTGTAAAAGATAATGGAAAGAAAATTTCTAGTTTATAAATGACCCACTTTCGGGCACAAGTCTCCTTTACAACACTCCTTCCTCACCTTCCTCCATTAAAACGGAATTGCGTATTATCACGTATTTATCATAATATTCTCTTGTTATTATTAATAATGGTATATATCTTTTCAAATTTTCAGAGTCAAATTACTGAACTAAAATCATCACATGCAAGTCTCAATGGCAGACCAACACTATTAGACCCCGCTGTCAATGTGCTTATTTTAAGGTTAAAACAAGAGCTAACTTCGACGAAAGCTAGATTAGAAGAAACACAAAACGAATTATCAGCTTGGAAATTTACACCAGACTCGAATACAGGCAAAAAGCTTATGGCGAAATGTAGGTTATTACATCAAGAGAATGAAGATCTCGGTCGAATGACATCTAGTGGACGCATAGCGAAGCTAGAAGGTGATTTAGCACTCCAGAAGAGTTTTAGTGAAGAAGTTAAAAAATCACAATCAGGTAGGAATAGTAATCACAAAAATAAAACAATAAATGTTACTTTAAAAACTAAATTTAACTACGTAATTCCATATTACAGAGTTGGATGAGTTCCTGCAAGAGCTTGATGAAGATGTTGAGGGGATGCAAAGTACGGTGTTGTTCCTACAGCAAGAATTACGAGCGACGCACGCGACAGTGAATGGAAATAGGCCGCCCTCGCCTCCAGAAAAAAGGACTTATTCCGGTAGTGAGTGTAGCGATACACCTGTGGGAAAGAGAAGGCGTGCCTCTGTCCTTTCGCTCGACTATAATGAAGACGAAGAGCCCCTAACGGTTACAAACGGCGGCGCTGACTAGCCCAGGACCTCAGTGTTCAAATTTAGAGCACGACATTTTAACATGAACTAGTGAGACTTGTGAAACGCTATCGTATCTATTTAGATCTACGGCCAATTCGTTGACTCGAAATATTATCGTTGATTTATTGTGAGTGATCATTATTGTCTAAATAAAAGGTGATTGATAGATTTGTGTTAAATCACTCATTAAAAATTATGTGAGATACTCATTAACTTAGCAAAGTGGTATTCTTTTAAAGTCTACGTACTTTCATTATGAGACGAGATGAATAGACAAATGTGTCATTTCTATTGACAATTAATTGGTGTTGTGTCTATCGTGAAATGAAATGAGCGAAACATTTGGTATATGTATAGTTTGCGTTTTTATGCACAATAGTGGACAATGTGATCAGATTTGATAGTGGATCGTTTTTGACAGTTTTTTTTTTTACACTTGAAATATGAAACTAGACACTGAGTTGACGATTTTATAATTTATTTATGATAAGTGAATTAATTGTGATACATTTAGAGACGCAATGATATATAAAAATGATGCAATGAATTGTGTTGCGAAAGTTAAATGTTTGGTGACATTTGTTTTAACATATATAACGGGGTGAACAGTGATGACTAATCTGTTATCCCATTTACAAATACTGTGAACTTCTAAAGCCTAATTGATATGAATGGATATACAGCTTTGATAAATGTCACCTTTTTAATAAATTTATGCGAGTTTCAATACGAAATGTTTCTATTTTCAAATTACAATGATTGTATATAGTAATGTTAATAAACATATATAACTTCATGTTTTGTGTATTATTTACGGGAAAACTGAGGTTCAAAACTTGTTCAGCAGATTAATTCGTATTAAAATCGGTTAAGATATTCTTGAATTTTCTAAAAAACATACATACAATTATAAAATTAAAAAATATTGAAATTGAATCACAAAATTTTAAAATAAGTATATTGATTGACTACCGCGCCTTAATTAGTATTTTTAATGTATTTACATTAAGTACCTACATACATTAAAAATTATGTCTTTTAGTGTACCTATGTGCTTATGTGCACATTAATCTGATTACACTTTTTGACGAAGTGATTTATCTGTACTCGCGTAAGAAAATGTGACCTTGATAACTTCTATCAAGGTCACATTTTTGCCGGTCATTATTACATAAGTTAGGAGTTGGATCCGGTACGGCAAGGTCTGTAGACCTTTAAACATTACAAACAGTATGAACGTAAACATGAATCGACATACTTCTAGTTTGAGGCTGGTTTAGATCCGTTAAGAACCATTGTGCAAATTGTAAACGGTTAATAACTATGTTTTTTAAGTTTACTCACGGCACCATGCTTAATTGTTTTTATGTAGTCTGTTCCTGTGGTTATCTATTGAATTTCTCGGCCTTTTACAGCTCGTATTTTCAGTATCTTAAAGTGATGAAATCTAATTGTCGTCAGGTAACTAAAAAGTGGCCATAATGAACTGTTAAAACATCTCTATTGATAATAAGGATTTGTTTAAAACTGGTTGCTTGCATATCTAATATTGTGCAATTTGATGATTGCTGTATGGTAGCGGCTATGAATACTACAAACCTTTACTCGTGAATGTCGCAAACGTCTAAGAGCTTTATATCGGCCAGTCGTAAATCTACTGTCAATAACTTTTGCAATGTGTTCAATGGAAGAGGAGTACATATTACGTCAACCCAAGTAATTGGGATAAGATCAGGACGATGAGTCTTAGGCGCCTTATACACGTACAATAATATTGCACAATATTATTCAACGTGTAGGACTAGTATTGAAACATTGCGCAATGATTGAACAAAAGTTTGAACGAGTTAAAAATTAAAATTTTATAGTGCAATATTTTTTATTGCACTGTGTAGGCTTAATATTGCGCGGCGACGCCCCGACGGCGAAATCTGTCGGGGCGTCGACGAGAGGAACCCGCGAGGGTGAACCGCCGGGCGGGCCACCGAAGTTAAAAATCGGGTCCCGGTGGCCCGCTCGCACGGCGAAGAGAGAGGAGTTTTACGGTGGGTCTATGGGGTCACGCGCCGCCTTCTCCGTCACCCCGGGCCGATTTGGCGGGGCGAGACGCATCCATAGTCCACAAAAAAAAAAAGGCTTAATATTGCGCAATATTTTTCATTTTACTGTTTTATGAGGTCGCGATCGGTCACTCACGGTGTAGTGTAGGTTAGGTCGTGTATTAAAATCGAGCAAGAATAATCTAATAGTGGTAGGACCACGCTGTTGACAGTTATCTGTCTACAAACGCGGGCCGGTCTGTCCGGGATAGTACCACACTCTTGCAGAAAATCGACGTCTGAGCAGTGATTCGTTCGATGAGCGAGAGAGCCGGAGGCCCAAATTTTTGGGTAGGTTTGGGGTTTTATTTGGCAGGCAATTATGAATGTGTTAAAAATAATGCACGTGTGTGTGGATGGCCTAGTTATACCCTGTTATGGCGAAGGTCCATTAGCGGCAGTAACACTAACATCAAGTGTGCTGCTTGCTTGTTTGCCCATAAAGGCAATAAAAAAAGAAAATATAAGTAGAAATCAGGACAGATGGCGTAATAGTCAAAGTAGCGAACCACTTCTAATGTCATGGTTTCGATTGCCACACAGGATAATAATTCTTTTGGGATCCTCAAATAGTTGGTCTAAGGGGTGTCATTTATATGCATTATTTATAATATACATTTATATGCATGACGTTAGAGAGACATTTAATTTATTAACATTTTTTTAAATATGGTGTGATATAAACAGCTTCTGACGCTTAATAAATATAGACATTACCTTTTACTTTTACAAAAATATTTATTTGCTATGCTGCTATTATAATATTTTTTGCTATATATAATATTTATAGCTTGATAGTCGATTTGTTGTGCAATATATCCGATAGATGGCGTGAAATTGTGGTTACGCTCAAGTTTATATATCTTTCATATGACTGTTTATATATATATATATATATATAGTATATACATTACATACAGTATATACATATAGTCTTACCATTTGTTTTTAATTTCACAATTTCATTTAAAAGTTTAGGAAAAAAATATAGAAAATTATTTCGGTTTTACGATGTTTACTTTCAAACTGACTACACAGATAACGGGCGATCCGAGCACTGACCCATCATGCCGACTCCAGATGTAATTTGTATTTATCAATTGAATATTTGAAGTCTTCTGCGGCATAAGGATTTATTTTTAGTCTCAGCATAGTATGGAGTCGTCTTTAAAAAAAATGCTATCCTTTTTAAAGGTAACTACTTTTCTGTTTACAGAACGCATAGCACTAAGGAATATACCCATACTAAGTGGCCCTATTTTTTTGCATTTTTAACCCACTCCTTCCCCCTGCATGAACACTAATATAGAAATGGGTTTAATTTTGTTTAAGCGTAGTACCTACTTTTAAAGATAAATAATGTACATGTCACGTGATATAGGTACGTTTCCCGCATCCATTATTTACTAGTAGATATATGTAAATACTAAGAAAATAAACAAGGTAAAATCTGTAGATTATGCGCAAGTGCTATCAATAACTAACATTCACATCTACATAACTGTCTAATTAAAATAGTTAATACAAGGTGATAGATAAAATATGAGGAAAGTTTTCAACGTTCAATTATATGCGGGTGTTATTTATTGAATAGTAATTCTTATGAGTAAACGGTAATGATAAATTCTGGGATTCATCATACATAATCCTTTATTTTCTTTTTATTGAAAGGAAAGTGGTCAGTCCGCACAGCATCATGAAAAAAATCATTATTCCACTATTATTTTTAAAAACAACCACTATAGTCTCAAGGTAGGCTACAGTTAGGATATTGCCCATTGTTATTTTTGTGTGGCTAATTTTCATGATGATGATGATGATGATTTCCGTGTGGTGACGGAGTAATACTATTCACCACCCCATATCTTACCCGTAGGTGATCGTACAAGACGACTAAGGGATATAAAACGCATATAACATCTATGCGAGAGAAGAAAAACTCGAAACAAAACCCTATACCAACACATCTGACCAGCGCGGTATAGTAGATTAATTTCCCTGCCATTACGGAGGAGGCCCGAGCCCAAAAGTGGGACATTTATGGGCTGTGATGATGATGATGAATTTTCATGAGTCTATATTTAGGGTGTTATAAATCAACTTTTGCCAGCAATAAGTACTATTTCATTTATCATATATCTAGTAAAGCCACCGTTAAATGATGATGAAGCCTTGATTTACTTAATAAATAGGTAAAATCTATAGGTACCTACCAAAAGTTTAAAGTTTTAATCTACATTACTAGGCCACTGTAATAAATAATCATGTAATAGCTGTAATAAATAATCCACAATGTAATAAATAATCATGTAATAGCTTGTCAATAAATATATTATTCGTATGAGACAAACAATTTCCGTGTGGTGACGGAGTAAGAATACAATTCACCACCTCCTATCTTACCCATGGCTGATCGTAAGAGACGACTAAGGGATATAAAACGCATATAACATCTATGCAAGAGAAAGAAATTTCGTAATAAAACCCTATACCAACACGTTTAACCAGCGTGGTATAGTAGGTCAATTGCCCTCCTAGGAGGCTCAAGCCCAACAGTGGGACATATATGAGCTGAAATGATGATGAGACAAAATAAAAATACAATTCGTTGCCCTCTTTCTTATTCGTAGGTATCGTAAAAGGGGGCTAAGGAATAAGACACGCTGATAAAATCAATTCAATAAAAGTAAAAAATTAATATACCAATCCGTTGATCGAATAAGCCATTAAGAATAAGAAGGCTCGGTACCGGTGGCCCAACCAAATCGCGATAGTCACAAAACGCCAGGTTATGGTCCTGCACGCAGTCCCTTACGCCGCTCTAAAAGGCTTGAGCGGGGTATGACCTAACTATAGTCTGTCAATAAAAATATCAACCAGTGTGGCATAGTAGGTCAATTTTCCTCCCATTATGAAGTGGTCCGATCCTGAGAGGGAACCTGTATGAGAATTCTCTCTCATAAACAAGATTTCGTAATTAATAAAATAACTTTTCAGGGTTAATAAACCCAGAGTTAAATCCTGCTGGATACACATTTACTTAGGTACAGTTGCAACCGGTTTGGCACAAAAACCGACCAAAATACCACCAAATACTTTACACCTATTTAATATATTGTTGTTCTTAATACTAACAGGACTATACTTTTTAATACAAAGTAACTTGAGAAAAGGCTTTTAATTAACTGGTTTGTAGAATTAATGAGGATATTATATAGTAGGTACCTAAGCAAAACTTTCATATTATCTTTTATCATCATCAACGTCACTATCTTATGAGCTGAGATGCTGATGTCGCATTGGTGGCCTTGAGCCTCCGCCTCAATATAGAAAAGAAAGGAAAAAGAACGAAGAACTTAATAGTGGTAGGACAATGCTGTTGAAAGTTCTGTTGTCTACAGCCGCGGGCCGGTCTGTCCAGGGTAGTACCAAACTCTCGCAGAAGATCGACGTCTGAATAATGGCTGTTTGCTATTGCGCTTCGTTCTGTGAGCGATAGAGCCGGAAGCCCAACTGGGTGGGTTTGGGATTTGGTAGGCAGCGGTCTAGCTATACCCTTGGTATTGCAAAGGTACATGGGTGGCAGTGACACTTAACATCAGGTCTGCTCGTTTTGCATAAGCAATGAAAAAAAAACTATTAATATTTTTATAAGCATATTATTTATATACCATACAGTGATTTAAAAATATAATTCATTAATCCTTCCTTTCTCGTATCGTAAAAGATGACTAAGGTAGGTAAACCTAAGCAAATAACATAACTTTAAGAAAACTAAATACTCGTAAAACCCTATACGACCAGCGTGATATAATAGGTCAATATACCTTCTTAGTAAAGGAAGCTAACGCCCAGCGGTGTCGCAATACGTTCTAAAATTACGAAGGCATATCATCATTCTCCTGCTCTTACCCCAATTACTTGGGGTCGACGCAATTTTACATCCACGTACATATTGCAAAAGTTATTGGCAATAGTTTTATGACCGGTCGCCTGCCTGACGTCAACCCTCCTTGGAAATACAATTGTTGACCAAACGGCATCAGCTGGCCCAGGTCGATATAAAGCTGTGCGGTCCATGGCGCTGTATGGTGCATTGATGCCCCTATTAGAGCGGACTCACTCACAGCCCGCAACAGGGCGTTTCTGCGACGTCCACAGAGGGCCATGACGGTGAGGGCTATCTGGGACTACCGCACGGTGTCGTAGACCGCGGCTATATTACTGGCGGGCGCCTTGGCCACTTGTGACTGAGGCCGAGGCCTACCGGCTGTGCGTTGTGGCGCGGGCCGACGACGAGCAAGTCTCTTTAAGGAGACAGCCGACAGGGCAAAGCACTTTGAAGACTGGAAGTGGCCCGAAGAGGTGTCATCCGACAGTGGAGAGAAGAACTGGAGTCTTGCTCAGCAGGGCGGGGGACTGTGGAGGTGGTTGTGCCGTATCTCCACCGCTGGATTAATGGTGCAGGTACTTACCGAACACGGGGTCTTCGGTAAGTATGAGCACAACATTGGAAGAGAAGGGGTCCCAGGATGTAACGAGTGTGGTACGCCAGCAGACGATGCGCGTCACACTCTAGAGATATGCCCCGCCTGGTACCCAGCGCCACGTCCTGTCGGCGATCATTGGGAGAGACCTGTCGCTGTCGATCATCATCTCGAAGATGCTTGACAGCGATAGGTGCTGGTCGTCAATAGCGTCTATTGTGAGGCCATCATGAAAAGGAAAGAGGCCGCGGATCAGGCACGATAGGCGCTTGCGCTTGCTGACGACTCGCTCCGACGCCGGCGGCCAGAAAGGACGAGGCGCCGTTATGCGCACCTCCTCCCACCGCCTTGAGGGACGATAGGACGTGGCCAGAAGGCCAATCATTGAGGTGCCGGGGATCGAATGTTAGTAGACGATCTCTCCGGCGCCCCGTAAAAGCACGACAGGGGCCGCTGTGGTTTTAGTGGGTAATCCAGTCGAGCTTTAGCTGTCCGGGAGTCCCACACTAGTCTAAGACTAGTTTAAGCTACACTACATTTAAGCGCTATAAGCGCTTAAATGTATTTCACAGCGGGAAAAAATGCCGATATAAAGCTCTTAGTCGTCTTTTACGACACCCACGACCAAAATAAGGGTTGGTAGTATTCGCAGCCAGCTATCAAACAGCACAAATTACGAAGCTACAATAAATCGAAATTAAACAATTGGGCAAGATCAAAGAATGCATGGTAGGTACAATTCGTTCTATATTACTTAGTAGATGGATTTTTAATTATATAATCAATCTTATAACATGATAAACAAATATGATATACCATGTGATACATTCTCATTAGCCTGACTGAGCCTCATATAGGATGACGTATATGAAACTACCGATTTATAACAGATCCGACGAAAATCTATACATATAATAAAAATGTAACGGATCGCTGTCTGTACATGGAAGATATATGATAAAAAATATTACTGGAACCTTTATCAACACAAATAGAACCCAAAACAATGATTTTTAAAATTTTTGTCTGTTTATCTGTTTGTCTGTGCGTTTGTGCACGCTAATCTCAGAAACGGCTTATCCGATTTAGACGCGGTTTTCACTAATATATTGTGATAAGCTTCACTTAACATTTAGGCTTTATTTTATGTAAATTGGTTTATAAATAAAAAAGTTATGTTAATTTAAAAAAAACCGGTGGTGTCAAGGGACACCCGGATGGAACGAAGTTCTATTTTAATTATATAATTTTTTTCTGCCTTAAGCGATTTTTATCGTTATATTTTAGCCAATTTGCAAAATATCTTTATAAATTATAGCCTATGTGTTATTCTGATGTGCAAGCTATATTACTATAAATTTCATCAAAATCCATTCAGTAGTTTTTACGTGAAAGAGCAACAAACATGTTCACATCCATACATTATTACAAACTTTCACGTTTATAATATTAATAATAGGATATACAATTCCACTAGACTACCAAAACTTTTCGGCCCCGAGCTCGAACGCGAGCCGGCCACGCGGCCCGGTCACCGGCGAAAATAATTTCGTTGCGCATTATTTTGATTTTGCTATATCTCTTAAGGTATTGATTTAATTTGCATGGTCTGAAGGAAAAAAAATATCTTCATGAAATGCTCAAGCCAACTAATGTATTTAAAATGATAAGGATTAATACAGTACTTGTGTAAATAGCTTTTCAATTACCGTTTTATAATAGAACATTTTTTAAAGTATTAAAATGGATATAGTATGTTATCCTTAAGAGATAGATATATACCATCGCGGACTTTTTTGTAGGCCTTTTTAAGCTGTATAATACTGTAGTACTTTATTTTGATCTATTTCGTAGGGTTCAGCCAGCGTTTGCAATGTAAGCGCAAAATAATGTGTTTATTTACGACTTCACATTAGAAACCTCTAAAATTATCAGTGTTTCTCTAGTACATTATGCATATATTATACATATAAACCTTCCTCTTGAATCACTCTATCTATAAAAAAAATCGTCGCGACACCACACTGTTCAATGCGAAATAGAAATGAAAATATCTGGCTTGCTTTCTATAAGAGAGCCGACGAGCGACGCCGCACAGCTTACAATAGCAAAAAGTGTCGTGACAACTTTTCGTAAGAATTTTTTCCGTCTAGCCCCCTTCACAACGCGCGATAAGGAACTTCGTTCCAAAATGTTCGGAGAAAGAAATCTCTATCGATTCTTTTCAAATTACGTACAAATTATCTTCAGTAAAAATAAATAAACACGTTTTTCAGCATTTATTGATTTTCACCCTCTGGGGGTGTAAATTAGGCCTGCAAAACGGGTTGGACGACTCATTAAGTCATTAACGCCAAGCCGATATTATTGAAACTGGCAACTTGAAATGTTGACAGTGGTTTCTTTCTATGACGTAGAGATTTACTAAGAAAGGATTTTACGAAATTATACCCCTAAGGGGGTGGAACAGAGTGGCAAAGTTTGTATGGGGAGAAAAAAAATCTTTATTGATTCTTTTCAAATTACGATTCGAATCAAATATTCTAGGGTAATAACCGGCATTAGTCAATTTTCACCATCTGGTTGTGTAAATTAGGCCTGTGAAGCGGGTTGAACGACTCATTATCGCCAAGCCGAAACTATTAAAGCTAGACATTAAATTTTGAAGCACGTTTCTATTTATGACATAGTGATTCAATATGAAAAGATTTTATTAATTCCGATCCCAATGGGGTGTAACAAAGCGGCAAAGTGTGTATGGGGAGAAAATTTCTTGATTCTTTTCAAATTACGTACAAATATTCTTCGGTAAAAATAAATAAACACGTGTTTCTCTCTCCCTCTCCATCAACCCCGCACCAGTGCCGTTGTGGCGACCAGTGACGGCGTGAGAGCTCACACGATACACATATGTAGACAGCAATAGGTTCTTTCCTAATGGTTTAAGATACAGGTTAAATTTAACTTCAAAAATGTTCACTCTATAACTCAAATAATAAATCATATCTAACGAGGTCGCAACTCTGCTAGTGAAACAAAACAGTCAAATAAAGGGTGGAGATAATTATATTTTTATCCCATGGTCATACCGTAAATAGTATATTAATGGCAATATAATTTGTAAAATGGATAGAACTTTGAACCACCTTTTTCTTTAGTGACTGGCCATGGTATATAGACGCGCGCGCCGTACACGTACGTTGTGCGGGCGGGCCACCGCAACCGGGTATCATCTCGAGTCGAAGCCCTCATGCAGTGAACCTGAATACAGGTACTCACGCTTACGCCGTCCAAAGTACCGACGGTAGAGCGTGTCAACCTAGAGTATTTTCTCTCGGACCCACTCTATTGCCAAATTCCGTTAGACAACTAACTCGCAGAAGGCGGCGACCGCATCCCAGTTTCTGACGCTGTTGATTATCGTCCTAGCGACAAACCTTAAACACCTTGCATTGCTTTTTCTATTTAACTCTGTCATAGATGACTTCTGCGTGGACGAAGTCGCGGGCAAAAGCTAGTCATAAAATAAAAAACGAATACACTGGAATTCAACAGTATTTCATATCGGTAAAGATTTGAGTCTCAAATTTGCAGTGATAAAATTCACTACAATTTCATACTCTTTTTACTATACATATAATAATCCACAATTACTCTTCACGCCGAAGAAACAAATTCTATCCCCTAAAAATTGAAATGATTCTTTTTTACCAATTAGTCGCCGCTTAAGTTATTGAAGTCTGCAATAAATGGCATCGGATCATCTATAAACTAACGCTCTAATCTAGTTATCTAATAATTTTATTTTAGTTATAGGTGTCACTCTTGCAACTCACGATTACCTCGTTTACAATAAATATGATTTTAAAAATTTAAATTACCAAAATTTTATTTAGCATTTGTGGTGACGGAGTAAGAGTACAATTCACCACTCCCTATCTTACCCGTGGGTGATCGTAAGAGACGACTAAGGGATAAAAAACGCTTGTTTTTTTTTTTTTATTGGGACTAATCCCACCACACATTCCCGCCATTGTAACTCCTGTAAGCCAGGATCCACAATGGTCACTATAAATGACACCAAGGTTTGACCCTCAGGCAGTCCCGGGATATGATTTTAATTGTCTTGGAAACCGCAACAAATTGAATTAGAAAAGGTTAAAGAGGAGTTGGAAAGAGTGATTCCACTTATAACATATACATACATAAAAAACGCTTATAACATAATATATACAAGAGAAGGAAAACTCGAAACAAAACCCTATATCAACACGACTAACCAGCGTGGTATAGTAGGTCAATTTCCCTCCCATTATGGAGGAGGCTCGTGCCCAACAGTTGGGACATATATAAGCTGAGATATGATGATTTAGCATTTACAGGCTAGCTTAATTATAAAAAACTTGTAATAAGATATATTTTAAAGTAAAAGAAATAAAATACACAAATATATTTATTTAAAACTAAATACACCACAATTTTTACTTGATGCATAGGTGGGTTTACAATTAAACTTTAAAAACATTCACAAAAATATAACAAGATTTTTTCTATGTATAACTAAAGAACCGTTTTTAAGACGATTTAAACTATAAACGAGTTGTGCTTTCTAGATGTAGTGCGCGGAGGTAGCTAAAATATAGTCAGGTACAGCATACTTATGGATGAATATGTGTAATTTTTAAATATTTGTTTGATTACTTTGCTATGCTTGTTTGGTTACTTTGCCATAATCGTTTGATTACTTTGTTATGATTGTCTGATTACTGAGAATACGCACGCTACATTAAAACGTACAACCAGTCATACACAACGATTGATACATATTCTCAATTAATGGAGTGGCTGCAGTATTAATCCATCTTCCTACTGGATAATATTTCCGTATTAGATTTAAAATACCCCCATAAAATGGCATAAAACTGAAGTCATAAGTTTAGTCAATTCAAAGATTTATAAAATTTCATAAAATATATGTAATTCATACATACATATCATCACGGCATATCTCTTGCAGGGTAGGCAGAGAGAACAGAGTGCCAGGGAACTCTATCCTTGCATACTTCAATCGCTTCCTCAACATTCATAATTCTCTTCATACACGCTCGCCGGTTTCGGAGACTCTTTGACTCAATATGTAATTAATTATATGTAGTTCAATCTTTTAAATTATAAGTTTATTCAATTTTCATTGTTGAATGGTGTCAAGATTTTGTCGTTCGACCTAACTACACATTTAAACAGGCATGTAAAGTGCAAAAATAGTTTACGCGAGCTATACGTAGAGTATGCAAAGGAGATCGACCTTTACCCATCTGCTTACCAGTTGAAAATTATATTTTATGAAATAATAGATGTTTCTGAACCTAATCCAATAGGTTTGTCGCAAAAATATGGTTCATAACCATATTTTTGTCTAATTTGTTAAAATTACAAAATGTCGTTTTAACGATTTTTGTACGTGTTCACCCATTCAAGCAATATTATATATAGGTAGCAAATCTTCAATTAATTTTATTATACATAGTACAATCATTAATATACAAAATACAGATATAGGACTCAAAATAGGATAAATTATTTTGGATTATTAATCTGTCTGCAGTCAGGTAAGCATTTTTGAGGACGGTTTTAGTTTTACGTACTTACTTAAGTTTTCAACGGGATTGTGCTTAAAGGGTTCAATAACTTTGACAATACGTAGTACCTAATGAATTAATTAAACAAGATTCTGGATGTCGATATGCGCGTCAAAGTGGAGTACCACAATTCGTGATCAAACAAGACTAAGAATATTCGTGATTTACAAGAAACTTAAATCTAAAAAAATATATTTAATGACATAGATTGTGCATCTATTTTACTGAACAACCAACAATCACATTAAGACTACGCACTAGTAGTGAATTAAATTACGCTTAAACAATATTGTATACTTAACATGGTCCCAGTATTTATAACAATCTAACATTTAGAATATAGTATTAACTAGATTTAGGTCTAAAATTTAGAATTTATTTAGTGTGTGTTCTTTAATTGCGCTGTTTAAATGATTAATAACAAATTCATAAATATTCATAATTATAATATACGTTTAAATACAATATGGTTCTATTGTTTTAATTTTACGAAATCGAGAATTAACATTTGCAAAGCAGGCCATTGAGAACGCCATTTTTATAATTGGGGTCCGGAGCCAGAAACCATAAAAATAAAACCAATCAATCCTTCTATGTAGCATGATTAAAGTAGTTCAATTCTCTTCCGTTGCGGAGGATAACCGTACTCAATAGTGTCAATGTATCATCATTCAATTAAAGCAGGACTTGTAAAGTTTTTGACTTTTTTTTCACATAATGTTTTAGGCAATACACAAGGCACATTTTAACATAATATATATTTATACCTCTAAATTATAGTTGAATAGGTACATAATTACCTTTTCGTTTTTTATATCTTATCGGCTATGTTAGGTGTGTTTTTATTACTAAATATTAAATACCCGCGTATCTGGCCCTACTACAACGCAATTTTATTCTTAGTATTTTTATTACTTACATATTTTCTTGGAATCTATTAAGCTATCAATATTGTATTATGATCATGTTCTAATACATACAATTATATTGACCTGGGCGCACGCCACCTGGTGTCGATTGGTTAATAATTACATTCCCAAAAATGGTTAACGTCAGACAGGCGTCCGTTCATAAAACTATTGGCAATAACTTTTGAAATATGTAGGAAGAGGAATACCTACATATTACGTCGACCCTCAGTAATTGGGATAAGAGCAGGAGAATGATGAATAGTGATGTTCTAATATATACAATACTAAATATGAATACAGAAGCTGCTATACATACGTAGTTATAATATACATATACCTACGTTGTATATTAACTTTTCCAGTTAAACAAACATCGTACTATTTTGATAACTGTTATAAATAAAAATTTACCTAATAATTAACATACCGCAAATAATTTTAACGTTAACTTGTAAAATAAGATGTGCTTATTTGGCACATTGGCCGATCTTAAACGCCGCCTACGTTCAAATACATTAGATATGGTTTTTATTGGAACTCTTTGCCTTTAGGTCATTGATATTATAATACTCGTTAAGTGTTCCTTTATTATTTACGGAATGAAAAAGGACATTTTTGAACACATATGTCTTATAATATTCTAGACTATACACCTATATATCATATTAAATCAAAATATAAATCAATATTATCGACAAAGAACTAGATAAGTAAATTTCATGATAACTTATAAATAAACAGCAAAGCGAGATATGAAATGAATTTAATGAGAACGTCATTTAGTTCAAAATTACATTACACTCTTGCATGTTAAATTGCTTCAATTTTTTTTTACTTATGGTGGCATCTTCCGTGTGGTGACGGAGTAAGAATACTATTCACCACCCCATATCTTACCCGTGGGTGATCGCACGAGACGACTAAGGGATATAAGACGCATATAACATCTATGCGAGAGAAGGAAAACTCGAAACAAAATCCTACACCAACACGTCTGACCAGCGCGGTATAGTGGGTTAATTGCCCTCCCATTACGGAGGAGGCCCGAGCCCAACAGTGGGACATTTATGGGCTGTGATAATGATGATGATGATGGTGGCATACGATCAAGCAGTGCACCTGATGGTAAGTGTTACTGCCGCTCATGGTCCTTTGCAATACCAGGTATACTATGATTTATGAGACAACCCCAAGCAATACTATGGTTGATAGCATTCATAAGCGCTATGCCACGTCACAAAGCCTCCTAAATAAAATATAATTATGAACAGTCTTAAACATAAATAGAGCTATCGATATTTTCTAAATTATCATTATCCTGCTCGTACCCCAATTACTATATGTACTCCTCTTCCACCATATGTATACATATTGCAAAAGTTATTAGGAATAATTTTATGACCGGCTGTCAGCCTCACATCAACCCTCTTTGGGAATGTAATTTCGGACCAATCGGTAACACGTGATGTTGGCACATATAAAGTTCTTAATCTTTTACGAGATCCACGAGCAAAGTAAGAGTTGGTAATATTCGTAGCCGCTACCATACAACAATTTTCTAAATAGGTAGACCATGAATATTATCAAAGTACCCCCTATACCAACCCGTCTTTGCCCAGCGTGATATAGTGGCTGAATTTCCCTTTTACGTGGAGGAGTCAAGCAGTGACGTATATGAGCTGAGATGATTATCCAAGTATAGATAACTAGATATATCCGCAGCTACGCTTGGCATTCTCAATTCGGCAGACGTACTACTAAATTTCTAGAAGGACAGTCATTTTTGGCGGGATTATTTATTCTGGTAATAATTCAAAAAGAAATAGCTAAGTAATCTACTCCTTGAAATACAACTTATTGTTTTATTTTGAATATTTTCTTATTGTTTTATTTTAAATATTTTATGATAAGCAGGCCAAGTTTTACTTTTAAACGAGAATTGGCATTTTCACTGCACTGCTTTAAGAGAGCCATCTTTTTAATTGGGCTGCGGTGACAGAATCCATAAAAATATAACCCAAAACAAGAATCTATTCTAAACATTCTAACTAACATGATAAAATAAAACAATTCCCTTCCTTTGTCACAAGTCCGTGCTCAATAGTCGAACGTATCATTATTCAAATAAAACAGTACTTTACTAAAGTTTTTAACTTTCACTTAATGTTTCCACAAGGACAGCCATTTTGTCGTTGATAATGAGCCTATGCTTTTTTTCTGTGTTAATTGTTAGCCTCAGATGGCTATGACAACTTTACCTGGACTGTGGGTGAGCGCTGAGGGCTCTCAACCCGTGAGCCTATACTTCAATCTATATATATACATATATAACACAAAAATTCTTTCTACCTAGGTCGCAATGCATTAGGAACTGATTAGTAAGGCTGTGATTGAGTTTAAAGAGTTCTATTATTTTTATTTGTATAACTTTTGATGGGTTAGTTATGTTAGTCTAAGACAGTGGTCGGCAACCTTTTGGCAGGAAAGTGCCGCAAGGTGGAGAAATATACTAAAGGCGGGCCCACACTAGTGATAATAACCCTTTTTTTTTTGCAACGGCCTGCTTTCACGGTAGCCGGCAGCGTCAGGTCGGCACCGATGGCAACGACGAGGCCACGGTGCTACTGAGCCCAGGTCGTACAAACTTCGAGCGTATGCTGCACCGTGTCCTCGTCACTGCCGCACTGTTGACAGGGCAAAGTCATCTCTCTCCTCGCGACCGTGTACAGGTACTTGTCGAAGCAACCATGCCCCGACAGACCTACGCTAGTCGGAATGAGAGGACTCCGTGCTGCCCGCTCCATCCACTCTATCAGTACGGATCGGAGGGCCTCAACGGTACGAACACCAAATCCAGGCCTCTCCAGCCGCGTAACCCAACGGGCAATGACGTCCTAGCGGGGGTCCTCTCCTCAGGCGGCCAGCTCGCTGTGCGATACAACGCCGCCCTCGTCGCATATTGCAGACGTCCGCCGGTAGAGATCGAAAAGCATCTCCGCCACCAAGTCCCACGGGGTTGTTCCAGCCAACGCACATGCCACTGCGGTACGCGGCCACCGTGCTGTAACCAAGGATGGCTCTGACCGCCATGACTCTCTGTGGACGCCACAGAAAAGCCCTGAGCCGGACGGTCAGAGACTTCGCCCCTACGGGTACGCCATCCAGCGCCATTGAGCGGATCACCCCCGCGTACAGCCGTGGACCTTCCACACTGGGTCCGCCCACGTTCGGTATAAGCCGTGAGAGCGCGGACGCCGCGCCGACGAGCTGGGAAACAAGACTGCGGCAATATTCACGGATCGTGATATTAACTCTAGAATATACCGTATATAGTCGGTTCGTTCATGCATTTATTTTGATGTTTATAATTTATTTGCAAAACACTCACTGGCTGCAAAGAAGACGTCTGCGGGCCGCATGCAGCCCACGGGCGCCGTGTTGCCGACCGCTTGTGTAAGATATAAATTAAACCCATATTGAAATCCACTCAAATCTTTCGAGCACATATATACATACAAAAATTCGTATTTACAATACTAATGCGACTATATTTTTGTGTAAAACACTGACTAGGCACTGAAAAGACACTTAATAATATTTATAGTATAATAACACCTCAACGTATATCTCTTTTGTTCTTAGCATAAGGTACGTCACCGCCAGCATGCACTTCATCCCTCATACCCGCTTGATACCTCAGAAGTTTGTCATCAGCGCTCCGTAAGCGTTCTTGAAGAATCTCCACGGTCCTATTGAGGAGTTTGATCTCTTCTTGAAGAGGATAAAGCTGCATGTTCATTTGCATTAATTCCTTCTCATGAGCCAATTGCAGGGTGTGGAGCTGTGCGGCAGAAATAATAATAACGATTATCTATGGTATATCTGTTAATGGATTGCTTATGGGTATTACCTATATTGATTACTATGGCTGTATGTATATGCTGTCGGAAGCCATTGACAATATGTGAAGTATTGTCTCTGGTTTCACAATATAGGGAATATCCCTATATCGTTTTTTTCTTCCGCCTCCACTTTCTTCCCACAATCGTGCTAGCACTGACATAGGTTTATGATAATTAGCTGTAGTTTTATTTCGAACCGACACCTGAGCATTTTCTTATATAATACTAAAACTATGTGTGGTCACAGAGTAAGAATGTAAAGGTTTACCACCAGCTCTTCATCCATAGATAACATGGTAAGAGATGAATAAAGGTCACAAGCACATAACATCAATGCAAGAGAAGGCAAATTTCAAATAAAACCGCCGCGGCGTTGTGAGTCCCCACGATTTGTATTTCCTGTCTCCATCTATTGAGGGAGCTACCGGTACCGCACTTATTAACGTACAAATTAGACGTAAACTGACGCTTACGTCTAATTTTTACGTTAATAGGTAGAACGGTCACGGCCACAAGAATAAGTAAAACGGTCGGGTACCGCCAACGAATCTAAATCTTCCTGTGGCTGTTACTTTAGGCAGGCCGCTTGAGGTGTTGTCTTACATTAAATCGTCGGATTGATAGTCATCATTTGAGAACTTTAAATAAAACTACTTTTACAAATTTTATTGCGTTAATATTCGATTTTTTATTTATCTTTCGAACAGTTTTAAGCTTTATGGTCACAACAGGAATAAGGTGACTCCAACATACAAATCATCAACTGTAATAACGATGATTTTTCAAATCGTAAAAATAGTTTAATTTCATAACATCAAGAATTCGAACTGTTCGCCCCCAATGGTTATAGATTCCTAGAGCCGGTCCAATGTTATTTTAACATGCTAATCCTTTGGGCTATTTCTCTACGTACGTTTTCAAACGTAACATTACTGAACCGATCGCAATAATACGTATATCATAAGATGCAGCGTGTTTCGGCGAAAGTTTTAGTAAGTAGGTACATAATATGTTGTAGGGGTGTCCACTTTGAAAAAACATCGATGTTTTTTTCGATTCGATAAATCGAAACTGTACATCGATGTTTTTAAACATCGAGTACTTTTTCTAAACTCATATCAAAAGTGTTACTTCTAAAAAAAAAAAAAAAACAAAGGTCTTTTTTGTGGCATTTACTGGTTATCATCGTTTCGATGTTTTAAGAAAAAACATTGATACATCGAGTATTTCGATAGCTCTTCAAAACATCGGATCGATTCGATGTATCGCATTGTAAACATCGATGTTTTCGATGCATCGATGTATATCGAATATCCCTAATATGTTGGTAATCACTTATCCGGTAAAGAGGGAAGCGGACGGGGTACAGCTAATAGGCCTATATATAGACTCCACATACGCTGTATAACTGCTTTCGTTTACTGTCCAACTAATCGATCTATTGAAATGGTTTTAGTATTTGTTATATTACTGTAGGTTTATTACAACAGTAAGCAGAGCAGAAAGTTGTGAAAGTTCTATTCATCACACATATCAATTAATAACAATACAATATTTTCTAAAAATAAGTTATAATAGATTATTCATGTTTCCACAAAAAATATCCTAATGTGTCATTATTATCATTCTGCTCTTATCGCAATGACTTGGGTTCGCCGCAATATGTACTCTTCCTTCATCGTACTGGGAATGTAATTGTTGACCAGGTGGCATAAAATGGAGTTCGCCCAGGTCGATGTAGAGCTTTTAAAAGCATTTCATGTTGCGTAAAAATGTATTATTCTGTGAAGTGGTTTTTTTTTCTTTTTGTGATTGTAGACCTATCGCTGCTTATTTTTGGACATAAATAAGCCTCACCACAAGGGAAGATAAGAACATAACCACAACATTTAGTTGGCGATTTGGCGACCAGTGTGTTTTCGCAGGCAATGTTGCTGCCTATTCTCTTTTCCGATTCGATTCGTTGAATATGATTGTTTCTCTTGTTGATAATGCTAAAGGATATATATATCGATATCATCGTCATCAACACAGCTCATTGTACATTCTAAAGCTAGGTCTGAGACTCCTATTTATACTCATATTTACCACGCTGGTCAGATGGGATTTCGGGTTGACCTTTTCTTGCACGGACGTGATCTATACAGGGTGGAAGTGGACCACTCCCGAAAACAAAGACAGGTGACCCTACTAGTCCTACTTGTAATGATAGGCTAGAAAAAAAAATCGATTCGAATGAAAAAAAAATTTTTTTTTCACTACGCGAGGTCGTTGAACTCTTGAACATATTATGATCGTGAGTTTTGAATAGATTGCGTCTTTTCTCATCTGAGTATAGTTACGTATTTTTTATGGAATTATTGTTACATGGCACTGTCCTAATACGATGGAATGTGAAAAAAAACTTAAAATTCATAGTGAAAAAAAAATTTGTTTTTCTTCCTAAACGATTTTTTTCCAGCCTATCATTACAACTAGGACTAGTAGGGTCACCTGTCTTTGTTTTCGAAAGCGGTCCACTTCCACCCTGTATATCATATCCTTCAATCATCTTTTACGACATCCCAATAGAGAGATGGTGAATTGTATTCTTACTACGTCATCACACGAAAAATCAATAATTGGGTCGTTTTCAAATTTCGAGCAAAACGCATAGTGATATAAATTTTGTACAATAACTGTTAGAGTAAACTTAACTATTTTAAATCAAAGATTTCTAATAGTTCTCCCATGCCCGTGACCAGGGATGTCTTTAATTCTGTAAATAAAGCAGATAAACTGATGTAACTAATCAGTTTCTCATTAGTGTCACCGATTCCACGCGCTTATTTTCTCTTAAATACTTTGTCAAATTAGACAATTTTCACGGAAAATGGAATATTTTTATTATTTTGAATATGTTCCATATGTAGGCCTGAATGTTCTTTTTCGACACGTTTATATAACTAAAAACTAGATTTCCGAGGCTTTTTAAAAAAGATTAATTATGAAACATCATTAGTGTAACAGTGATTTCGAACGTATAAACATTCAGTAATTTATTAGTATTGTGCTTGTTATCCTGCGCGGATTCTGCAAGCTCTTCAGTTGTTCCATAGGGCGCGTTGCGCTTTGTGGTATGATGTATTAATGAAGAGAACAACTCATTATTAGATGTCTTTATGCCATTTTTACCAAAATATTATTAGTGTTTTACCCCATATTGGATTTAATTACGTTTTTTCTAGTTATTGTATTATTTCTTAGTTACGCATTAACAACGCAAAATGTGTACAAAATAATGCTTCATTGTAAAACGTTCCATTTTAAAGATAAATATAAATAAGTTACAAAATCTCATTTGGATTACTCTCATTTGTGTCATTTCTCAAGTTACACAAATGATACTGAGTTGCACACAAATGATGAACTGTTATAATAAGCATTTTTTATATAATTTTTAGCATTAACTCATTTTAGGATCTTTATAAGAAAATGGTAAAACCGAAAAACAATACTGAGGATGAATTAGAAAGACGACGCATAGCTCAAGAGAAAAAAAAACATATAAAGAAATTAAAAACATCCCAGAACTATACGCTGCTGAGCATGGAAAAGAAACATCAAAATTACCTTAAACGGAAGCATAATAATAAAATTAAGGGCCTAATAAACATGAGCCCACACAAACAACGAGTTCAATGGAAAAATGGAGAGAAAGTGCAAAAAAATACTATAATATAAAAGTCTGCCAAAGAATCATACAATCTATTACAATAAATGATCTCAATTCAGGTGAAACAGTTAATATGGCTTATTAAATTAACCTATTGAACGTTAAACAGTAAAATAAAAAAGAAAGAAGTGATATTGAACAGAAATTATTAAATAAAAAACGAAGAATATAAGAATGCAGCATAGAAAAAAGTATGTTATATTGCTGATAAATAAGTACAGAAACAAAATTAGCCCTTTGAAAAATAAAATTGAAGATTTTGGCCGTTTTAGATTTTGTTGCCAGTTTACGTTTTTTTTTTTGCTGTTGGTGGCAAACGAGCAAGCAGCACATTTAATGGTAAATGTCACAGCCGCGCTTGGACCTTTGCAATACCAGGGGTATAGCTAGACCGCTGCCTACAATACAACCCCCAAACCCACCCAATTGAGCTCACCGAACGACGCACAACAGCACTGCCATTGCTCTGACGTCGATCTTCTGCGAGAGTTTGGTACTACCCCGGACGGACTGGCCCGCGGCCATAGACAGAAAACTTTTAATAGCGTGGTTGTACCACAAATGACGATACTTGTACCTGTACGTTGCACACAATTTTGAACTTATTGTTAGCAGCTCTAAAAACTGTGTAAAGCGGCTACGAATACCACCAAGCCTTACTTTGCTCGAGGATGTCGTAAAAGATGAATTGCCTTATTTCGACCTGGACCAACACCACCTGATGCCGTGTGGTCAACAATTACATTCCCAGGGAGGGTTGACGTCAGGCAGACCGCCGCCGCGCATAAAATTATTGCCCATAACTTTTGCAATATATATAGGAAGAGTAGTACATATTGCGTCGACCCCAAGTAATTGGGATAAGAGCAGGAAAATAATGATGTTAGCAGCTCTAAATAAAAACCATATTATCCATATAAGGGATAGTCGACATTTGATTTTTGAATTAGGTATGTTGCAATAAATACAGTTTTGATTGCATCAGTCGCAAATATGTTATTTGTTTTCAAAATAATCAGGAGATGCCATATATGGAATGAAAAAGAGGTATTAAGAAAATAGATAAAAAGAAATTAAAAGTAATAAAGAAAAAGACAAAATCTGATTCACGAAACTTCATACAGCAACTGGAGAATCTTATATCAAAATTTTTATTGCACATCAGTAACATTTTAAACCAATAGGTTACTGTTAAACATTTGAAGGAAACACTAAATTGTAATGAATCCTTGATTCATATAAGACTTTTACGAAAATTATGGCTTCAAATTTTCTCAAAAGTAAGTACGTAAGTACAGAGTATGCACTTCGGTAGCAGTCGTAGTCAAATGTACATGTTATGCAGAAGTTATTTATATAAGAAATAATATGCGTGCCACTGAAACATACTTTCTTTGTAAGGTATGAATGCATCCGTCACGATGTAGCAGCGGTTTGGGCACATCTAACTCATTTGATAAATTAATCGCTTGTGATTTGTTATGAACAAACGTTCATAACAAATCACAAGCGATTAATTGCATCCACATTCTAATGGATAACTATGGATAGCTAGTAGCCAATATAGAAATAAATATATTTTTTATATAATAACATAACTGCTTAACGATTTCCTTCAGTTATAGTACATTACTGCAGCAGCCAGCAAAACAGGGATTGATGAACGAACGTGTAAATCTGGGCCGAGGCACATATACGTAAGTCCATCAATCCCTAGTTGTGGCCAAGGCTTATATAGTGTTTTTCTCAAACAATGCGCGGAAATTAAAACTAAGTAGTAGTACTAAATAGAACTGTATACATGACGAACAACTAACAACATTTTCACGTGCTAAAGGGTTCATTTGTTTTTTTTTTTTTTTTTTTCATTATCAAATAGGTTTCTTTTTCCAGCCAGTTTGAAAGTTAAATAAAACTCTGATAAGTTTGCCTATTTAGTTGCAATATTTTGAAGTAACAAATCGTTCCATTTTTAAAATACACGATAGATATGAATTTACATATAAATATTTATTTGGCCGCTAAAACACGACAGATATGTATTTTCATACATTTTTGCCGGCTGCTGCTCGCATGTATTTGGTCAGTACAGCAACTACGATTTATCTCGAAGAAGGTTGTCAAAATAATGCTCAAATTTCCAAGCATGTTTGAGAAAAATCTAATTACATGGAACTATCAAGAAGCTGGTCATAAAAGGGCATATAAAGTTCCGTAATAAAAAGGATTGCAGATTATGAAGTTAAATGCCGTCAAGATGTTGGCGACTTTGCAACGTTTATAGAAGTTATTCGACAAAACCTAAGAAACGTGAAGGTTGTAATTGTTGAGGAACATGCAATAAAAGTGAAAAAAATCATGTTGAAAAAAACTGATTTCGAGAGAAGAGTTTCTTCAATTTGTAAATAATATCAAAGATAGTGATGATGTGCATAATAATTGTTTTAAAAATGTTTAACTATATAGATGATTTAAAATATTTTTCGTATCTATTTCACAAATTAATTATTTCAAAGCATTTCTTTGGGATAAACGTAATAAGTTCTTAATTAATTTAAGACTCAAAGTGAAAGAAATTGATGAATGCCTACTTAGTAAATATGTAAAAGAGAGTATATCTAATAGTAATATTAAAAGAGAATTAAGTAATAATTACATCGATGACGAAACATTATATAATTGTATTACTTTTTTTAAAGAATGATAATAAAAACATTTATCATTAATGTAATCAGTAATCTCATTAGTAAATAACCAAATCTCATTAGAGTAACTAACTCACTCAATTCGTGTGACATGAAAAGCTAATTTTATGTAAGTTCTTGATTAAAACAGTGGGTTTTTTTGCTTAACATACGTTTTTTTGTTTAACATGCACTTTTCAATCCCAAAAATCAACAAAATATGAAAAATATCTAATTCGTGAAAACGATGCTTTTTTTGGTCAAAAATGTGAAAACGACCCAATTAGACTTTTATTTCAATGACTTGCTTTTGCTCGCGACTTTGTTTGCGTAGAAGTCGAAAATGGTTTTAATAGGATTTTTAATACGTTTTTCACGTTATTAATTTGGTTATATTATATGAATTAATATGTTTTAGCTGTGTGGCAGCGGCTACGAATACTACCAACCCTTACTTTGCTCGTGAATGTCGTAAAAGACGTCTAAGAGTCTTATAACGACCTGGGCAAACTCCATTTGATGCCGTTTGGTCAACAATTACATTCCCAAGGAGGGTTTACGTCTGGCAGGCGGCCAGTCATAAAACTAATGCCAATAACTTTTACAATATGTACTATGAAAGAACAGTATATACATATTGTATATAACATATTGTATCGACCCCAAGTAATTGGAATAAGAGTAGGAGCAGGGGCGGTTTTACCTATAGTGCAGAGGGTGCGCTGCACCCGGGCGCCGTGTGCTAGGGGGCGCCGAGAGCTGCTCGGAACACATAGAGCCTCCACTGTAACGCTTCGCACGGAGCGGGAGCACCTTACGCAGCGAATGCCTAACCATTTATAAACGTAGTGGGTGCATTATTTGACAATTTGGGTAGGTTGCTTTGTCGCCATGTTCACTGTAACTTCATAATCCAATCCGATCGTGTTTATTTGGTTTCGTGTCAAAACAACAAGACTAAACATGCGACAATGCATTCCAGCGAGGTTCGGAGTTTAGGCGAACGTCTGGTTAGTATCAACTAGACATGGAAATGATTGCTACTTTCATTTCAGTTTCATTTGGTGAAATTATTTATTTTTCCACTGTAATTTCACATGCGAAATTTCATATCCAATGATTTTTTTCGCATTGCTCTAATGTCACACTTACTACACGTTTACTATTGATCGATGACAAATGCAAAATGATTTATAATTAATGGCGCTACAATATGAACTATAGACTGGTTTTTTTATGTTAATTTTATAAATTGATGCTAATTTAAGTGTCATTTATTAATTTCAATGGCATTTTAAATGAAGTATAATTACAAAAATACAAATGAAACGAAGTCATGAATTCATTCCTTCTAGATTGTCTCAAAAAGTCTATGAAACTTTTTTTATAGAATGGTCACTATTTTAAGTATTATACTAAAACCGGACATCAGTGAGGACGATGACTGACTGACTTTGCGTCCGATTATTTTTATACAGTGACGGTTAGATGACGATGACGATGACGAGTAACAGGTGTGACGTATAAGAAGTCATTTCATATGCTTTTTATAGTGAGTAGCAAGTGTGACGTATGAAAAAACGGTTCATATGATTTTTCACTTGCTACTTGTGAATTGCTTATATCAACCTATTCCATTTTGTTCACGCATTTTGATACAAGAGGGCGCCAGGTTATTGATTGCACCCGGGCCCTACATGTGCTAGAGCCGCTTCTGAGTAGGAGAATGATGATGATATAAATTCATATGTCTAAATGTTTGAATACTTATAAAATATAACAATCTTTATTATAATCTAGGGAACTTTAAAAGATTAATCTATAAAACAAAACATGAAAATATAATGAAATTTTATTATATTTTATGAACACGAACCTCGGTCCTTTATCTGGTGAAAGTTACACTGAGGGTATTATATTTTTACAACGAAATTGAAATACTACACCTACCGCAGCATTTCTTTACAAAACAGTTGTTTTTCCTTTGGATGCTAGAATCATCATGCTCATGCATGCACTCTGTGCGATTACTCTAGAGCACTGGTCGGCAATCTTTTGGTAGGTAAAGGCCGCAAGGTGGAGAAATAAACTAAAGGCGGGCCACATTAGTGATATTAACTTGATTGCGGCGGGCTATGGTTTGGTCACACCTCGCTAAATCCGTCCGAGGCGACAGATGAAGCAGTTGGCGACCCCATAAACCCGCCCCGCCATGTACCTCTCCACGCTGTGTGAGTGGGCCACCGGAACCCGGTCTTCGTCGTTGGTGGCCCACCCGGCGGTCTACGCTAGTGGGTATGCTCTCGAGTCGACGCCCTGTCATCTCGACCAATAAGTTTGGATGTCAGGGCGTCGTCCTCACGAGGTGGCCTCACTCCGGGCGACCGAACTAATCCCCGATGCCTCGGCTAGGGCAGCATTAGGCGCAGGTACCCGCGCCTGTTCCGCCCAAGGCGCCGACGGCGGCCCGAGTCTCCATGGAGGATGTCCTCCCGGACTTCTTCCGCCGCCTCCTTCTGTGAGATAATGGTCTAGCAGAAGGCGGCAACCGCGTCCAGTTACTGACACTCGACCATCGCTTTCACGGCGGCCGGCAGCGACAGGTCGCCACCGATGGCGGCGACAAAGCCACTGCGCTGCAGAGCCCAGGTCATACAAACCTCGAGCGTATGCTGCGCCGTCTTCACTGCCCCACTGTTGGCTGGGTGGAGTCAACTCCCTCCTTGCGACCGTGTACAGGTACTTGCGGAAGCAACCATGCCCCGACAAGACCTGCACCAGCCGGAAAGAGAGGACTCTGTGCTGCCCGCTCCATCCACTCTATCAGTAGGGGCCGGAAGGGCCTCAACGGTGCGAACACCAAATCGAATCTTCTCCAGCCGTGTAAACGAACAGGCAATGACGTCCCGACGGGCGTCCTCACGCCAGGCGGCCAATTCGCTGTGCGATAAAACGTAGCCCTCGTCACATATTGCAGACGCCCGCTGGTAGAGTTCGGAGAGCATCTCCGCCTCCAGGTCTCACGGGGGAGTTTCGATCAATGTACACGCCACTTCGGTCGCCACGGTGCGGTAACCGCGGATGGCCCTGACCGCCATGAGTCTCTGTGTACGCCACAGAAGAGCTCTGAGTCCGACGGTCAGAAACTTCAACCACATGGGTGCGCTGTCCAACGCCATTGAGCAGATCACGCCCGCGTATAGCCGTCGACCTTCCACACTGGGACCGCCCACGTTCAGTATAAGCCGTGGGAGGGCGGACGACGGGCCAACGAACCGGTAAGCAAGTCTGCGGTAATACTCTCGGATCGTGATATTAACCCTAGAATATACCGTATACGGTCGATCGCGGTTCGTTCATGTATTTATTTTCATATTTATCACTTATTTACAAAACATTCACGGGCTGCAAAGAAGCTCTAGAGCATGCCATATACAACTGGCCGTGGGAATATTAGCATTCCCTCAAATCTACTCCCCCTACCTTAAGAGTTAGACTTGAGCTTTGTTTATGGTCATTCTAAATGTTTTGTTATTCGAATTCTAATTCGATTTAAATATGTATTGTTTTATATTTTTCTTAAGTATTTTTTTAATATGGAATGATTCGTATATTTTATAACCAAAATGTTCTAGTCCTCACCATTTTAAATTTCGAACTCTACGTCCCTATGAGCCCGTGTCCTAAAAGTGAATGACCTCTCTAAAGCTTAAAACCATCAAATGCCGTACTAATACAGTACGGTGATTTTCAAGACATTTCAATTTTAAAGAAAGAGTATTTGCATTGCACCAAACTTTACAGTGAATTCCTTTTTTGAAAAAAATCGGGTTGAGTTTTCAAACATGTCAAAATAAAACGTAATTCAAATCAAAAGCACAGCAGTATTGATCAACTTCGAAGCAAATCACCACCAAAATAATTTTCTACTATTTTTTTTCAGTTAGGGGATCAATTTCAATAAATTACATAACATGTCCTTCATCAATTCTGTTAAAGAATGTCTATGCAAAATTTGAAGTACCTATTTCAGACCAAGGAATCGCGTTGTATCATACAAACTTTGCAGCAATTATCCACCCCTTAGGACTAAAATTTCGGAAAATCCTTTCTTATCGGATGCTTACGCGATCTAAAAAACACAACCTTAAAATTTCAGGTCTCTACGATCAGCAGTTTAGGCTGTGCGTTGATCCATCAGCGCGTCATTCAGGACAAAGCATTTTACATAATATATATAGATATTAAAATCAAGTTCTTGTAAGTGTACGAACGAATCGTTCAATTTCAAAACAAATGTTTGGTAACTTACATCTTGTATCCTTTTTTTCTTTAATAATATAAATTCCTCGTTCGTCCGTTTGAGAGAATCGAGCAACGTGTTCCGTTCTTGTACGAGCACCTCTTTTTGCTTCCTTATTTCCGACAATTCCGCCTCCATTTCCGTGTTCATCCGTGCCAGTATGTTCTCAGTAGATTTTGTTTTACATCCAGATTTTTTCGGTGGGTGTAAATGGAGCAACACTAAAATAAATATAAGCATACTAAGATTGAATTGTATAAAAAACTAGTTTTAAACGATTATACAGAGAGTGTAGTGGTTAAAATACCAGCCTGCCATCTGAGTATCGCGGTTCGAACATCACGCAGCCTGAGAAACTTTCATGGAATCCAAATACAAATGATTGTTCAGAGTCTGTGAAATTTGTGTAGTATCTGTAAGTTTGTGAAGTCCCACACGTTATAGCGATTTATTGCTTAGTGCAAAGTATGTATTCTACAAAAAATAACTATAAATATATTTTTATTTGGCGATTTAGCGAACTTTGTATCTTATATACAGTATTTTAGTTTTAAATTAGTCCGATCCATAAAAAGCTTTTAAAGTATCAAAAATTATACATTTAATAGATATAGATAGATAAGAATAGAAAATGCGCCGAATGTAAATAAAAATATTAATTTGTATTCTAGTAATGTAATACAACAAAGAGAAAACCGGTCACGCTAAACAAACCAGTAAAATGATCGTCAAATAATTTATTGTATGTAAATTAAAGATTCACTCGTTCTGCGAAAATAAAAAGTAAAAGCTAAAGTTCGTGTTCGTAAATAACAAAAAGAACCGGTTTAATACTTGCCTTCTTTTTCCTTCTGCAAATTGCGTAAATTTTTTCTTAATTCTTCAGTTTCTCTATTAATCTTAGCTATAGTTCGCTGTTTAATAGTCAGTTCTGACTGCAGACCTTTAATAGTCGCTACTAAATAACTATCCTCTTTCAGCTTATTCAATAACAATGTAGGATTTTGTGATAGTCTGCTGACGGCTGATGAAGCTCTATCAGGTTTAATAAACGTCTGAGTCGAAACTGTATGCACATTTCTAGCTACCGTTTGTGTAGCAGAATCTATAAGATTCATTTTATTCAATTTGTTTTTCAGTTCCGCATGAACCTTTCGATCGTCCATCAACTGTCTTTCTACGTCAATGATATGATTCTCGTATTTTTGTTTCATATCACTAAATTTATCTTGTAGTGTCAATAGTATACCTTGAAAATAATCCTCTTTGTCTTTGAGTTCTTGTTCTAATCTAGCAATACGCTCTTCTAGTAATTTTTTCTTATTGTCTTCCACTGTTGATGATTTTGAAGCTACTATAAAAGAAACATATTAACGTTATAACTTACAAAATTAAAAATAGATACAGTATTCAAATTAACATATTATGTAAAAAGATAATTAGCTCTTAGATTCTAAGATACAGATCAACAAAGTTCTATACTCGTATTAGATATAATTCGGACACACAATATTTAGATACATTTACAAAATAAATATAGTTGCATGAACGTTTGAGAAATAAAAATAATAACCTATTAGGGCAGAAACCGAATCCGGATGTTTTCTTTTTAAAATCAATTCCATTTCTTTAACTTGTCTTTGAAGATCTTGTATCACAACTAAATCTTTTTCGTGTTGAATTGTTAAATTCTTTCTATCGTTTCGTTCTCTATGTAATTCTGCTATTACTTTATTCTCGTTTTCTTTTACAGATTTTAACTCTGTGTTTTTATTTTCATATTCCTTACTAAGTCTATTAATGAACTTTTCACATTCTACTAGTTTAAGATCAGCTACATGTTTATCTTCACTGATTTGTTCTAGATTTCTTCTTAAAGCTTTATTATCAGCGTTTAATTGAACGTTAGCCAATTCTAAACCTTTTGCTCTTTCATTGGTGTCTTTTAATTCTTCCAACAAATTCTCATGTTTACAACTTATTGTATTTGTCTTTTGAGGCGAATACGTTACAAGTTTGGAAACTTTTGCGGTTTCTCGCTTCTTTGTATCGATAACACCGGCGGAGAAAGGTCTTAGCTTGGGCTTTCGACGTGCTTCAATGCTTTCCTTTGCATTTTGTTTAGCATACTGGTTGACCTACAAACATATTCTAACATTATTACAGATACAAACGTATACTAGTTTAACTGCTTTCTTTTAATATCTACAAATAACTACTACACTTTTCTTATCAGCCCTAGAAACATAAACGGAATAATAAACCTATACAATAATTAAGGTAAACTCTTTCAACAATCTGAACACCTGAGAAGTAATAGGCATGACACGACGATTAGATAAACACATCGTTAAAAACGTGTTTACAGTAAACAAAGTTTGTCATCCGCGTTAAATAACTGCAACTTGGTGCCAACGACCGAACGTGGCGCCCGACCGCGAGAAAAGTTGTCATTCTGGTTCCTTACAAAGAAGCTACCTAAAGAAATATAGATTATACGATAACATTTCCTCAAAATGTTCATGAGTATTTAATTATCATTGCCTTTATAATTTAGGACAAGCACTAAAAGCCATTAAGAAAAATGATACTTGCAGCGATTTTATTTGAGGAAAAACCATGATGTGATTTGTCTATTATGTTTTAGACAAATTAGGCTAATCAAAATTCTTACATAAATGCAATAAATATGATATTTTTCTTTCAAATACAACCCCGCACTAAGGACTTTTTAAACATATAATTTACATGATAATATTTTTTGTAAGCTGATATTAACTTTTTTTCGGGGTTTAATTTAATATTTAGATATATTTATTAAGGTGTAAACGTTATTATCAAAATTTTAAATACCGTTCAATTAAAAACAAGAAGTTATTAATATTTTATTCTAGAAATATATAAATACAGTTATTAATATTTTATTCTACTAAATTCTAAGATGCTTTTTGTTCAGACTATTATTTAAAGTTATAATACAGACAGACCAGAATATTAATTAAAGTTATAATGGAAATAATGCAAGCAACGTGAAGATATTTTCCAGATCGAGGCTTCGACAACCTTGCCATGATGAGGCTCATTGAGACGCGGCAGCTAATTACGCATGTACTATACCATCAACTTATCAATATCGTCAGCTTGCCGTATAGGAGCTTAAAAGAGGCAATCGATGACCGCAAACGCATCAGTGTGATCACTCCTGGCGGCGCGTCCGCACAGTGACATACGATAGCTCCAGTAAACATGGGGTCCTTGATGAAGATTGTCGTGTTTCTGTATCTCACATCAGCAGTTCTATGTACACCATTCATCAATCAATTGCAGTCCGGACAAGGTATTGAATTTATTCTAGTTATCACTTAATAACGTAGCTGCAATATGTATAATTAATTATTACCTAGTTGATAAGAATCGTTATAGGTACTTGTAACTTTGAATTTATATTTTTAACTTTAGTCTTAGAAAGAACATTAAGTAAATGACATTTGTCGTGTAATCATATATCCTACTACTTATGTTATCATTAGGTTCAAATTCATATCCTTTTAAAAAAACTTATTGAATAACTAACGTTAAATTATGAATAATATTTCGTCTTAATAATATCACAAATTAATTATTTAGTAATATTATTGTACACAAATAATATAATTTTATAAAATAAGTATTAGTAAAATTCTCCAACAAAGTAAAAATTCAATTCCCTTTCTTGCCCGTGGGTGTGATGAAAAACAAGTAAGGGCTATATGCAGATAAGATTTATGCAAAATAAGGAAAATTCAAAATAAAAGCGTGTAACCAATCAGTCTGCCCAGCGTGGTAGGTCGTGGATAGTAGGTCAATTTCTCTCCTATTTCGGAGTAGATTCGAGCCTAGAAATGGGACATATACGAGCTGAAATGTGTTTTCAGTATTTATATATTCAATTTAAATAAATATTTACACAAAGAGTTGTGGATAATCTCTCCTTTGCGATACGTGAACAAAATTGAATATCGAAACCCTTGTACGTATTTCAAGTTCAACATGGACCGTTAGAACAAGTAAGATCAGGCCAGTCGTGGCATTGTAAATCAGAACCAAACCTCGACCAGAGAAAGTCATTATTAAACGTGTCACAGGAGTAGCGCCTCGCATTTTAATTGGTTCTTTTGTGTCCACAGTCCGTTTCCATGTAGTGCGTTAGAAATAAAAGTCATAGATACATTAAAATATCGAAAACTTATCTCGCAATAAATAGTAGTTGATTATACAGATAAATACGCAAGATAGATATTGATTACTCCAATAAATTAAAATCTAAAACCAAACAAAACACACAAAAGTCGAAAGAACGTATCCACTGAGTAAGCGAAATGGGTCAACGACATCAACGGTCTTAGTGACACTAATAATACGCTTAAGATGTTAGCGTATTGTTCTATGTGCATCTCTTTAAATTACCAGAGCAGACACTTCAGGAAAGGTCGACATCAGACCTAATAGGTAATTAGGTTACCGCCATGAAACAGTAAAATTAATATCAGACATAACTCGCTGTGATTTCCTTAGCTAGGTGAAATAACGACGTGGATCATCAATTAAAAATAAACAAATATGGTCAATATAGCTGCTAGCTGATTATTTATCCACTCTTTAACACCGTATAGGTGTAGCATTGTTAAGGTTTGTTTTCTTTGGATATTATAAAAAAAATTCAAATAAAGAAGTTTAAAAAAACATTCAAATAAAGAAATTCAAATAAAAAGTACCTATTCAAATAAAGAAATTCGAATAAAAAATATTCAAATAATAAAGAAGTAAACAAATTAAAAATTTCTACTAGATTTTCTTACAAATGAATGCAAGAAGATTAATTGTTATTATTTTTAATAAATTTAAGTTATTAAATTTTTGATGCAATGTGCCTGTAGACTCCAATCTAGAACTGTGCTCAGCAGATAAATTGTTGCGCCCTATTACGTGGAATAAAAACTACAATAATGCAATGTTTATGCTACACTTAGACAAAGGAAATCATGTGCTTTACATATAAGCATATTTACCACTAATAAATAAAATAGCTTCGAAAAATTAAAATTAGGTACTTAAATGTTTGAAATTAGAACTCGACATAGGTACTGCTAAATCTAAAATACGCACAGAGTATTTAATACTGTTAAAATTGAATGAATAAAATGACCTTACTATAGAACAATGTTATCAGTTATTCTATTCACATAATTAAAAATGACTATAGGTAAGGTATGTGATTAAACAATGTTTTTCCTGAAAAGCATTGTATGCCATTGGAGTCGTTATTATTCGTGCGGTTAACTTCCTTCCGTAAGTTAGACATAAATAAGTAGTATTAAATAAATCATTATGACAAAATGAAAATTAAATCAAAAAAATTTATATCTTTAAGTGAAAATGATTTATAAATAAATATCGTTTTCTATTTGTACCACATCTTTATTGCCGAAGATGTATTATTTATGTATGGACATAGACCATGTAATTTTAAAGCCTTAGAAAAAAAGCCTATTGCCATATACCTGCATTCCTATGCAGATTGTTATTAAAATATCGATTATTAAAAAAAAAAACGTGTGTGTGTCAGCTCCGACGCACGACTGGAGTTTACTCCTTAAGTACGATTATCAAAACAGGCGCAAAAAAAGCTCATTTGACTAAAAATAATATATGTACATATTTATTTACATTTATTAAAACTGTTCAGTGAAGTATTATCTCACGTCAGAAAGTGAAAGGTGCGCAGAATAGGTTGCGCACCAAAAACGTAACGAAGTCATTCGATCACTAGATTTTACTCCTCAAATTTTTCTCATATCGGGCGCCTTATATGAAAATCGATTCTTAAGGAGTAAACTCCAAAAAGATAATGCTAGCTGTAACACTCCTATTTGCTTGCGATATAGGTACAAGGAACTAACAAGGCAAGCCTTTCCTAAACATTAGAATTATTATAAAATAAGAAAGGGTCTCTCTTTATTATTTTATAAAAATTCTAATGTTTCCTGAAATATTAAATAAATGTAAATAAGATTTTTAACAATCTCATAAGGGTCCATTACAATAAATAGGCCATCTTTCATATTAGGAAGATATAGGCGATCTTTCATGTTAGGAAGGTCGCTATTATAGTGAATGATATTATAGTGATGATGTTTAAATGTGAAAGCTACTAACTAAATCATTATTTTAGAATGGCCAACACGTAGTTCAGTTAAACAACCATCACCTCAAGAATCTCAAAAAGTAATAGATGAAAATGTAAAAGAAACAGAAGATGCTATTCAGATTGATAAAGCTCCTGAAGTAGTACCCGCATTAAAAGACAATCCAGAAGAATCCGACAAGGTTAATTACGCTGGATGCCAAGTCTTGAAAGTGACTACAACAAATACTGGTGCTAAAAAACTTATCAATAAGCTCTCATCAGAAAAACGTAAGTTTCATAACAATCGTTAATAATATCGATTCTTTACAACCAATACTTTTATCTGCCGAATAAAAATATATGCAAAAGTATGGCATACTTGGAATTTTTATACCAGTAGAACATAACACTTGGTACATACCTTTTACTTATAGTACCTTCTCAAGAGTCAACGAATTAGGGGTAAGCAGCATTCTTTTCAAATGGTTGTCGGTTTAGCATATCTACATCTACTTGAGCAAACTAATCCAGTTTGCTAAAGGATTTCTTCCTTTTCTAATTTCATAGTCATATAACATCAATGAATGATCAATGATTGATGTCTAAATTACCTTAGATCTTACCTAAAATAGTTGTGATTGGTGAAAATTGGCTTAATGTATCACATTCTGAACTATCGTATTAGTGTGTTTTCAAAAAGATTAGTGCCATAATTTTGAGGTCTTTTAATATACCGCATAACCACATTAAGCTGAACAGTCCTGCCACCGAACACAAAGATCGGGTACCGGTGGCCCGCTCGCATGGTGAAGAGAGGTGTTTGCAGGGTGGGTCTATGGGGTTGCGTGCCGCCTCTTCCGTCACCCCGGACCGATTTAGCGAGGCGCGACCACGTTCATAGTCCACCGCAAAAAGAAAAAAAAGAGCAGACCAGTCCTCTTAAATATATAAAATATCTAAAATATAGATTAAACTATATTAAAGAAAAACACTAACTAAATGTATCAAATTTCTAGTCATAACAACATGGGGTGGTACTAAGACCACGATCGACGTTCTGGTCAAACCGCAAGCTATTGAAAACGTTACAAGTATTTTCAAAAATAAAGAAATTGCGTATGATGTTATGATTGAGGATCTACAGCAAAGAATTAACGAAGAAAATCCGCCTCTGGATGACATTGAAAGCGAGTTACAAGACAGGAGAGGTTTGTGACATAGACATATATATATATATTAAATTATAATCATTATTTTTTTAGTGATCTGTCCATTAACAATATTCCAAGGGTCCGTGTAATTTTGTTACAGCAAGAGCTTACAATTTTTGGCGTTACAGGGCACCTCATCGGAGGATAGGTTTCATAAACGCTTACATGGGCTACAATTCTCTCAACATACCTATGGAGTATTGGCCATATGCAAATTGGGGTTCGTTATTGACGTTGGACACCAAAATCTTTTTTGTAATGCACTGCGGTTTTAAAAATGTTTAACCTTTTGGAACTGGATTGTGTTAACAATTAATAATCAAATACTGAATCAAGCATGTAATCAGTGATTTAGTTACTAATAATGATGTTGACACAGTTATGTATTTAAAATAAGCACATGCAAATCTTATGGATATTGAAGACACAATTTCGTTTTTATTATTAAAAAACATGAATGTTACAGGTCACCGTATGACATGGAAACAATATCATAGAGTAGAAGACATCCATGGTTATATGAATTTCTTGGCGAAAACTTATCCCTCGTTAGTTAGTGTCAAATCTATTGGCAAATCTTTTGAAGGACGTGATCTTAAGGTAAATATTAATATCAAAATAATTTAAGTATGCACACAAATTTAATTATTCCTTGCATAATGGATAAGCAAATGCTTACGGGACAGGTTTACTGGACGTTTACGGGGTTGGTCTAATACTAAAATCTTGGTAATACAATGATTTGAAATCAGCATAGCAGGACGTTTCTTTGGATACGCATATCATATAGATATATTTAGAAGAAAAAATATTCATGAGCAACATTTTGATAGATTTTTAAGACGTCATAAAGCGTATAACCTGCGTGAATCCTCCTCTGTCAAATGATACCTCATTTGTCAAATGACAATATGATAAATAGTTTAGAAGTTATGAGAGATCAGATATACATTTACACATACATACATATAGACTGTCAAAAACATAACCCTCCTTTCACGTAGTCAGGTAAAAATATGTCAATGCATGAAAACATAATAACAAACAAATTTCTGCCAAAATTATGTATTTTCGATTGTAGAAACACATACATACATAGACTGTCCAAAACATAACCCTCCTTTCACGTAGTCGGGTAAAAATATGTCAATGCATAAAAACATAATAACAAACAAATTTATGCCAAATTTATGTATTGTAGAACTTGTGCAATTCTTTTCATGTTGCTTTTTTTCTTTCGAGAGATCACACTGCACTAAGGAATTATTAAACCTTGTAAGAGGACTTTACAAACGATTATTACCTATATTATACCCAAACTCAGAACAACAATTAGTCTATCGAACCCGCGGCTCTTGGCACGGGAAAACCACTACGCTATCTATGCAATCAACTACGAGTAACACGCACACATTTTTACATTTATATATATTACTTGAATCGTTATCACTGGTTTGTGGAGGTCAAATGATATTCTGCCAATTTTTATTACACTAAAAATCCAATTATAGTTTTGTTTAAAATATTAATGATGTATATCGGTAGGTATTAAGGATCTCTGATGGCAAACCAACCAACAAAGCAGTATTTATAGACGGCGGGATACACGCTCGTGAATGGATCAGCCCCGCAGTTGTTACGTATTTTATCAATACATTTGTTGAAAATTATGACATCGAGTCTGAAGATATAACAAATATCGACTGGTAAGATTTTAGTATATACCTAAGTTTTTTCTTTTAATTACTAGATGCTAAATTTTCTACACTACTTTCTGCTATTTGTAAGACTGAAAAATTGGACTTGAACCCATATCAAACGCTAGACCATTCCAATAATTTTAAAAATTAAAATGCAGTGGTATTTACTAAGTGTACAAAACCGCTAAGAAGAATAAGCGGAGAACAAACACTACACGAGGAGCAAAATGGCACAATATTAGTAGATTTTGGTAGGAGGCATTCTCAGATATGGCAGACTTGAACAAATAGTTGCCACGAATTTATTCTTTCTTACCAGCCATTTCCTACATTTGGTGTATAAAGAAAGAAATACAGTTCTATCCCTAGTATCCTACTAGTAATTAGACTTGAAGCATAACAGCGACTTAGCCATACCCTTGATCTTAGTAAGTACATGAATAGTGGTTGTGTTGTAGTGGTCTACTTGTCAAATAGCCGCCTGACGCGTCTGTTACCGTTCTCAATCAAAATATTCAAACTCACTTTGGACCGTGAGATGAGTAATACACTAAACATTTCCGATAGATGACTTGTGTGCTTTGAATTAATTTTAAGCAATTGGAACGGATTTCCAGGAAATATGGGCTCAAGTGCCAAATGTGGTAAGCCTTTTGCCGTTCTCAAATATTTTTTTTAAAGCCTAGCATGTCAAATGATAAAAGTTTTCAATTATTTAAACTATTATTATTATACTTCATTTACAGGTATTTCTTGCCAATTATAAATCCAGATGGCTACGAGTACACACATGCAACTGACAGATTGTGGAGGAAAAATAGAAAAGGATTGGGTTGCATCGGGGTTGATCTGAACAGAAACTTTGGGTAATTTACTTTTATGCTTTGCAGACTTTATTCTTTTTATTTATTATTTGACATCGTAAAAATCTTTTTTATATGCATACATTATATGATGCCAGTTGTATTGGGGTTATTTTCGCCCAAGAGGGTTCTCATGGGAAAATTTAAGAAGAGTCATAAAATTCACGCGAGGGATGACCAGGAGAATGGACAGCAGCTCTCGTCTGGGAATCGTCAAGCGTGGCGACTATGGCTATATCCCTCTTCGTGGGGAGGCCTATGGTCAACAGTGAAAACCAACAGACTAATGGATGGATGAGCCTCCAGTTTAACAATATTTGGCAAATCATCAATTTTACCCGGAATAACTACGACCGTGAATTGACTTCCGCAATCGAAATGCACATTTGGCCAGATGTTAAGATATTTTATCTCAATTCGTATAATATTTATAGTAATAAAAATTATGGACATATTGTATGAAATTAATATCGATCAACTGTCATTGACGCTCACACAGGAGGATTAAAACGTGCTCTCCCAGATAGGCCTGTTGAGGCGATTTACGTATAGGCATTTCAGAAACCCATGTTTCATTATAGTCCAGGAGCTCCGGGTATTTTTGGCTCGTGAACCATAATTTTTAACACGGGTAGTTTTCCTACTCCTAATAAAAGAACTGTTCGTCAGACTTTTGGGAGGCGATAAGTTATGGTGTCCTACATCTGACTGGCGAAGTTGTCGATAAAAATTATCAAAAAAGTACACGCTAAAAATTATCACATTACTTTTTATGTAAATTTAAGAAAAAAATCCGTCCGACGTTGATATGCCGTATGTATATAGTAAAATTGTCGTCAGTTGTGTTTATACACAGAATAGAATAATTCCGACGACTATACTTACAGAATTCCGACGACTATACTTATGTATAGTCGTCGGAATTCTGCAAATAAAGTAGTATTATACAAATTTAAAATTGATGGTGGTGATAATTTATGATTAATATAACAAGAAATAGATCGTCAGACAGAATGATAATGCTTAAAAGTCGGGCGTCTATAGTGTATTAATGTTCAAAAGCATAATGAGACTATAACCATGTATTCTTTTTTTACTTCTTAAATAGAATATGTCAATTCTTTTATAATGGTTAGCGATTGTCCACAATATTATATTCTTATAATTTCAAAAATTTCTTTAAGTATAACTCTAAATAGCGTCATACTATAAAAATTAAATTATTTTCAGATATAATTGGGGAGGTAAAGGCGCTTCAAAATATCCCTGCAGTGATATCTATCGCGGCAGCGCAGCTTTTTCTGAGCCGGAATCTAAAGCAATCTCGGTAAGACCATTTCTAGTATATTTTCATATGCATGTTCATGAATTTTTGCACATTGATAATAGACACGGATATTAAGGACGCTAGCATTGCTCGTATATATCGTGAAAGCAAGCTAAAATCTCTACACCAAGCTGACAAGGATTTTTTTATTATGCAATAGTTTAAAAGATATCTGTTATAACTATTAAACATCTGGAATCCGAAAATACTTTATGCCTCTTATATGTAGCCGGCGTTGCCAAGCATCGCTAAAGCGATGCTCGATAGCGTTAGGAACTTGGACGCGGTCGCCGCCTTCTGCGAGACAGTTGTATCACGGAAGGAGGCGGCGGGATGCCTCCGATAGGAAATCCTCTTCGGTGACACGCTCCGCCGCCGGCGCTTGGGGCTGCGGGTGACTGGACCGGGGAATAGTCCGTCACCCGCAGAGAGGCTTACCGCGTGAGGGCGACGCCTCGGCAGTTAGCCATGGCGTCAAAAGGGGATGGTACCCGATAAGGTAACCCGCCGGGCAGGCACGGATGGCAAGGAAGCGGTACCAGTGGCTGGCCCAATGGCGATGGGGAGGGAATACGGTGGGTTATGGGGCCACGCGCTGCTCTGCCGTTGCCCCGGACGGAACGGGCAGCATGTGTCCGGGCCATAGTCTACCAAAAAAAAATGCCTCTTATATGTATATATTCAAAACATCTAGAGGTAGGTTATGCTATTATTTATTATATCTAAGGATCGACCAGATGATAGATTACTACTTAAACCACTGTGCCATCTATGGAAACTAGTATATTGATATACCAATGTAAAATGTGTCTAAGATCTAATTAAAATACTAAACTTTTATTTCACAGGACTTTTTCGACCAAATAGCTAAACCATTCTCAGCGTATTTGACATACCACAGTTATGGACAATACATATTATACCCATGGGGTTATGACAATGTACTACCACCAGATCATAAAGATTTACAGGCAGTTGGTGAAAACATGGCTGCGGTAAGAGAAATCGTCAAATTTTTACATTTATGTAGATCCATTTGGTAATACTTTCGCTTCCTTTGATTGTCGTTATGGCTAAGCATCTATCAACAAAAGTCTTTATCAACAAAAGTCAACGTGACGCGAGCTCGGCATCTCGAGCCATTCTGTGCAACTAGTCAAAAACATATGTGTCATTTCTTTTTTTAATGGCAGATTGTTACAAAACTTAACTGCCAACTATACAATAACCACCACTTATTTTCTTTATTATGCCTACTGCACGGAATCTGCTACACCAAATCTTCTAAGAAAATTATTTCAAAGTATCAGACACAGACACTACTCCTACTTCTTCCTCAAACACACCACTAATTTTTAAACTATGAATAATCATAAATAAACTCGAATTTAAATCTTATACTCATCTAACTAGTGTGGTACATTAAGTCAATTTCCCTCCCATTGTGGAGAGACCTGAATCCAGTAATTGGACACATGGGCTGAAGAATAACTCATGCCCTTGTCTTGTAACTAAAAATTGTTAAGAAACTAGACTTACAGTTAAAGTACAATTAAATTATAAGCAACAATAGTAGTAGTACTAAACTAAATAATTTCAATTATCTTTAGTTTAGTTTAATGAATTTCTGAAAACTAAGTTGGCAACAGTGTCTTTGTGTGCTTTCCATTTAATACAAAAAGTGACGCAGTGTTCGATAAAGCGCTTTCCATCAACGACACTGTTCAACACAGCCGTACACTGTTCGACACTCGAAAAAGTGGTGTTTGATAGATGCTTACCTACTTTCATAGAGTACTTTAAATATATAGGTACTACTTTGCTTGAATTAAGTATCATTACTTAACCTCGCAATTTATTTACGGCATATTCTAGTAGTATTATTTGAGATTATTAAATTGAGCTTGTCTCTTACAGCTAATTAAAACTTAATAAAAATGTTCGAATGTAAATATTGCATTATTGAAGTGAGCAGATTTAATGTGGTTATGTTCATAAATTATTGAGCCAAGACTTTGTCAAGGAACTTGCATTTAGGTATACAACGCCCATAATTTTGCGATATTGATGCAGTATAGTGTTATTTTGAGACAACTAGCTGTTTCATTTAAACTTTTACACAGTGTTTGGCAGTGTTTCACAATGTAACGCAGAGTCCCTCTGTGTTAACTAAATGGAAAACAACCTTTGTCATCTATAGAAAATACTAAATCAATTTATTTTAAGCAACAACATTCTGTATTACAGGCAATAAAGAAGACAGGTGGTTCTCAATACAGTGTTGGATCATCCAGCGGACTTCTATACCCAGCCTCTGGTGGCTCTGATGACTGGGCCAAATCTAAAGGAATTAAATACAGCTACACTATTGAACTTAGTGATACTGGTCGCTATGGTTTTGTACTGCCAGCATCATTCATTGAATCAGTTGCTAAGGAAAATCTCGCTGGACTGAGGGTGTTAGCTCAACAAATAAACAAAGATTAAATTTTAAGGTGTTTAAAATTGTTTGATGAATTTGAAAGGCATTTATTTCTTGATGATCAAGAGCTTATATAAGAGATAGTAATTTAGTGTGCATCTAATTTATTTATTAAAAACGATTTATGAATGTGAAGATTTGTGTATTTATTATAATGTGACATTAGTATTGATATTAAGAAAATACATGACGAGTAAAACTACACAGAGAAACATGAACAAAATATAATTAAACTGTGTTATAGGGCATATTATAAGAATTAAAAAAAATACAGATATTCTTCAAGATTTTTTATGTATCATAAAATAAAATATTTTAATACAAGGCGTTTTATTGATTTATGGGGCGTTATATTACAATGGGGCTACAATTTGGTTGAACTTGATAAGAATTATCAATATTTTTTATGATAATTTTATGACCACTTTAAAAGGAGTGTAGAGTACATAGCATGTCCATGTGTTCAGAAAATAAGAAAAGATGTCATCAATCATTATTGTCACATGAATGAGAAATTACTAAAAGATCCACTTCTGTAGACACTGTAACTCCATGAGAAAGAAAGCTGCTAACAAACCCCTTGGTCAATCCATCTATACAGAATCATATAGTAAACCAGACACAAACCCCTTCCCTCCCCCATTGTAAAACAGGCCCAAAATAGGGATTTTTATGCGATGAGAAAATGGTGAAAATTATTATATCTCTTATCTTGTCCCATTTGCAGTCCCAAAAAATTCTTACTACAGTAAATACACTTTGGCTCTTAGGCTAAATATTGTAGAAAATATGTAGAATTGTATAATGCTTAAATATTTTTGTGTGTATAAAGCGAGGCAGAGTATTTTTTGAATGGACACTTAAACAACTTTTGATTACTAACACAATCAAATTTCACTGTTTATTGAATTAAAAATAAAACATACAATACCTTACTATGTGAAGGTTCTTTACACACAGTCACTTCCTTTTCAGTCTCACTGGGCTTTGTTACCCTAATCTGTGGTATAACAACTACATCAGTCTTATGATTATTACTGGTCTTAGCAGAAGTTGGACTACTTTTAAGTAAATTTTCAGTCTCATGTGCTATATCTTCAGCTCTTTTTAAAATTAACTCCACATCATCAACATCGTCGCTTAAAACTTTCTCTGCTTTATTACTAGCAGAGAGCTTGTGTAGTTCTTTAAATATCATTTTAATTTCTTCATCACTGTCTTTGTAAGCCTCGCAAGTTTTTTCAAACTGCAAAAACTCTTTCGTCGACATGCTGTTATCATTGGAATCTAGATTTAACGTAAGCACGCTTTGTGCCATAGTTAGTATTTAGAGATGAGGATCTCTTCAAAATTCGTGCAATATTTAATATTTATAAAATTTTAATAGTAACTATTCAACATTTCAATCGACATCATAATTAACAAACAAAATTGACAGTTGCTAGGCAACCGTCTCTTAGGTCACAGATTACCGATGAAATAGTGTCATATAGATAGCAAGTAGGTACTTCTTGCAAGCTATAATAGGTTGCTTTCCATTTAATTAACACAGAGGGACTCTGCGGTACATTGTGAAACACTGCCGAACGCTGTGTAAAAGTTTAAATGAAACAGCTAGTTGTCTCAAAATAACATTAGAGTGCATCAATATCGCAAAATTCTGGGCGTCGTATACCTAAATGCAAGTTCCTTGACAAAGTCTTGGCTCAATAATTTATAAACATAACCACATTATCAGGGCTCACTTCAATATTGCAATATTTACATTCTACATTTTTATTAAATTTTAATTAGCAGTAAGAGACAAGGTCATGTCATAGCGCTCGGGAAACACATCAGCAGGTAGCTCATTCCAGATCTTGGACGTACGTGGGAGGATAGATCGCTGAAAACGTACAGTCGAGGACCGTATCGTTTCCAGGTGAAATGGATGAACCCTGCTGCGGTGTCAAGTAGTACGGTGGTAAAACGGTGACGGTGGTACCAAGTCAAACAGTTCCTCAGAGCACTCCCCGTGAAAGAGTCGATAGAGCACACAGAGTGTCGATAGAGCACACGCAAACTCTTCATGAGACCTCACGTCAAACTAACGATCGCCAAAAGCCGAGTTTTTCGTTCTCTTCTCTGTCCCATCTTCAGAGCACTTGGAACTTCCAACACAGGTTAAGCTGAGAGTGTACAAACTGTATTTGCGCTCCCTGTTCACCTATGCCATTTCGGCTTGGCTTGGCCTTGCAATTTTTTTTTTCTCTTTATATATTATTAGGGACTTTTATACAAATGTACATGTCAGTCCCATCGTATATCAATAAATTACATACTACTTAAAACGTAACATAGCAAACTTAATTAACTTATAGGCTGCTTCAGAATAAGGTGATGAAACATCCCTTAGGGACTTGACCTTACCTTGCAGTTGCAGACAACAACTCGCTAAAATTTCTTCAAACCTAACAGTCTTTTGGTCTAAGAATGATTCTCAACGCCCCTTACATAATGAATAATAATACTATCCACTGCGACCTTAAAATCGACACCATCGACGAGGATGTTTGATCGTGCAGACACCTCGGAGTAGGAAAACCTTCGTAGCCTCGCACCTCTGCGTGCTCGCCCCCCTGCTGCACTAGCCGTAGGGAGACCTCTCCCTCGTGATTTCATTCGCTTATCCAACGCCACATAATCTCACTTCGTTTCGTAATGGTATTTAACGACACCCATTACAAACCCATCTGAACTCCTCATTCTCTCATTATCCATGCCTGTTTTCCCCATTGACTTCTAGCTAAGCCTCTGAACCCAGCTATAAGGGCAGCCCAATATCGCACTTTATAAGTGTAACCCCACTCAGAGTCCACCCACGAACGCAGCGCCTGCGCATACTATCCATACAGCGTGCGTGAGGTGTTCAGACGAGGTTGCTCGCTTTGTTGGAAGACTATAATTAACATCTCTTGTTGAAACCACAGATTACCAGTGTGTTCTCACCGTCCATGTCACCGCTGTCGCTGTTGTCGTCGGGGAGGTCCACCCCAGGTGGAACGCTACGGCGGTGCGAAGAATTGAGAAGAAGCCACAGACAGAGGGCCCTTTTTTATTTTGCGGTGGACTATGGAGGTGGTCGCAAAATCAGTCCGGTGCGACGGAACAGGCGGTGCGCGACCCCATAAACCCACCCTGCAAGCACCACTCTTCGCCATGCTAGCGGGCCACCGGTACCGGATCTTTGTCTTCGGTGGCCCGCCCGGCGGTTTACCCTCACGGGTTCTTCTCAAGTCGATGCCCCTACAGCTTTCACCGTCGGGGCATCTTCCTCACGTGGTGGCGTCACTTTGGGTGACCAAACAAGTCCCCGGTCCGATCACCCGATGCCTCAGCTAGGGCGACATCAGACACAGATATTCGCATCTGCGCCGCCCAGAGCGCCGGTGGCCGCCCGAGTCAAGGGAATCTTCCCGGACTCGTTCCGTCGCCTCCTTCTGCGAGATGACTACCTCGCAGAAGGTGGCGACCGCGCCCCAGTTCCTGGCGCTATCGACCTTCGCTTTCACGACTGCCGGCAGCATCAGGTCAGCACCGATGACGGCGACGAGGTCGCCGCGCTGCCGGTCCCAGCTCGTACAAACCTCGAGTATATGCGCCGTGGCCTCGTCTCTGCCGCACTGTTGGTAGGACGGAGTCAACTCCCTCCTTATATATATACTAGCTTCTGCCCGCGGCTTCGCCCGCGTAAAAGGTTACTTTCCTAAAGTTTTTCATCCTCTATTTTAATTTAACCTTAAGGGGTTAATACGCGCGCACACACAAATGAATAGAGAATAGCGGCGAATTATCACGGCATGACCACATTTGCCTTAGTACCTACCTAACCCAATCTATCATTTCCAGTACTCGACATAATTTTACTGCCAAGGCGCGCAAAAAGATGTTTCATATCACAAACTTTCAATACCTATCTATTATATACAGGTATAGTATGTTACTAACAAATCGATAGTGCTGTCAAAAATACAACAATCATCAACGATGACTGCTCTCACGACTTTACATGTGTTCGGATCGCACAATCGGCGATCATAGATTTCTTGCCATATTTCTGTAGTGCAGTGCGCCCAGTTGCTGCCTGACCACAGCACTGCGCACTCTTATCGTTCTAACTTTTGAAGCATTGTACCAAACGACACGCAGTAAAAGGCAAAAAATATGTACTTTAAATATCGAAAGCAATAAAACCATTTGTTTGCATAAGAATCAATTTGTTACTATAAAATGTGCATCGGCAATAAATACCAAATTATTTTGAATTTTTAATTTACTATTTTAACGATAAATGCTTAAATATTAAAAATAGATATATGCTGTCGCGAACTTTTTTGTAGAACTATTTAAGAGTTACATTTCCACAATACATAACATTTGTCTAACTTTCAAGATCTTTGCAGCGTATGCAAAAATAACTCGCAGATGGGCGATTTTTATCGTTATATTTTAGCCAATTTACAAAATATCTTTATAAATTATAGCCTATGTGTTATTCTGATGTGTAAGCTATATTACTATAAAGTTTCATCAAAATCAATTCGGTAGTTTTTGCGTGAAAGAACAACAAAGATGTTCACATCCATACATTATTACAAACTTTCACGTTTATAATATTAGTAGGATAGTAGGAAGTAGGAAGTAGGATATATCTTATCTCTAGTAGAATAACTAGTATATTGTACGTGTATAGGGAACCTATTCATAAGTAATAATAGAGGCTTACGTATACATATATCTATTTCACTTGCGCTCCATTCTGCCCTTGCAGATACATGTGGGTAATGTATAAAAATTACTTGTTGCAAAATTAAGTAAGAAATTTAATGATTATATGGTAAAATATGTAACAGTGAAAATTGTATGGTAAAATATAGCATTTGTTTTAGAATGGTGTGTTTATGGTACAATCTGACACCGTAGGTAGTGCGTATCACTACAATTGAAATCTTGAGTAAGGCTATATTGTAAAATACCTGTGTGTTTTTTTGTATACTAATAACAAGATTTTGTATACAAATAACAAGATTTTGAAGTGAAACTTCTAATGCGACTTCCAAAAAGGTTTCGTTAAACGTTTAACGCAATGGCACTTGAACGCATGCGCATAGTATACCTGTTACAGGCCAGCGTGAGCATTAGCAACGAGTAGCGTCTAATATTCCAACGAAAGAGGGAGAGAGAAAGAAAGATACACAAAGGTACAAAGTAGGAGAGAGAAAGAGAGTGAGTCGGTAGATCCCAAGCACATGCACGTGTTATTCTTGCTATGCAGCGAAGTAAACAGTGTGAGCATCGTGAAATTAGCTGTAGGACCTACTTGTTGTTCTATTTCAATTTATAATATTCATTATTTTCATAGGTTTTCATAGTTTTCACTTCTGTCAACAGTCCTCATGACTGCTTTGTGTTTTTTTTTTATTTAAATGCACTTAAAAGAAAAATTAAATTAAATTTTATAAGAATTACTTTAAAACTTTTACTATTAACTTATCGTTATAAGTTAATGGTAAAAGTTAATTATACAATTTATACGTTATAAAAGCTTGTCGCGAGATTTAGGTACTCGTATTTACTTTGATACTCATATTGTGGGCAAGCATTAAAAATAATTAGTCCGCCATTTTGGGCGTTCCACCATGTTGGATTTAGAATAACGTCACACTAATCATGTATAGACAATATCAAAATCCAAACGGAATGTGTATAGAAAAAGCTTAATCGGTTGAAGATATCTGCTTCAAAATTGAGTTTCAAGATTTAGAACTCCACCATATTAGATTTCAAATGATGTCACTTTATTTTTCAAGTTACTCTAAGCAAGCCCTTTCATTTGATACCCATAATGTATTATGGCATTAAAAATAATTAGTCCACCATCTTATATGTGCCGCTATGTTAAATTTAGAATGACGTCGCACAGTGAACGCATTGTCATCTAAACTGAATGCGTATACAAAATTTCAACTCAATCAGTTAAAGATATCTTCTTCGAAATTGAGTTTCAAGATCTAGAAGCCCACCATATTGGATTGAGAGTGACGTCACTTTATTTTTCAAATTATTCTTAGTAAGCCCTTTCATTTGATACCTATATTGTGGGCGTGCATTAAAAATACTTGTCCGCCATCTTACATGTGCCGCCATGATGGATGACGCCATATAGTATGACGTCATACAATAAAGCATGCATTGTCATCCAAAATGAACGTGTATACAAAATTTCAGCTTTATTTGCACGAAGTTTACTTCGTGTTTATTTGTTTCAAAATTGTGTTGCAATATTCCACCCGAACATATTATGTAGGTACCTACATTGCAAGTTAAATAGCAGCTTGTAAAATGACACAAGTTGTATTCATTGTATTGAGTATTGGAATCATGACTAGGAATTATAATGAAATTATGATAAAAAAATTAATGGCAATTATGGTAAAAATGCTGGGTTTAATTAATAGATATAGTGTTTATGTCGGTAAAGGCAAGATGCACAAGTGGTACTGCATTTAGACCATAGATTATAATATTATACTGGATAACTGATTTAGACATGCGATTCCGATATCTCATCTGTGTTAGAATAACTATAATATAAAAAAATATGTATAACTATAGTGCAACAAACTTATCTCATGACAGCCACAGATTAATATATTAGTACTACGTAATAACGATGGGTAATTCGAATCGTTTAATTCGAATAACTCGAATAAGACTATTGACTCGTTCATTCGAATCGCCTTTGACCGAAACCGAATCAATTCGTTAACTCGTGTCGTACCTACTCGCAGCGCGGGCGACCGCTGCGGCGCAGCGATCAGTCGACTCGGCTTAATTGGACATTCGTTGATTCGCTCTCTCATTCTAATACGGAGTCGAATAATCTAACGAATGAATTCTACTAGTGAGAAAATACGAAAATACATCAAATGTTCTAAGAATCACGAATTGGTTGGATTCAATTCCATTCGTTTAACGTACCTATTACATTTGCAAAGAGTCGTCTAGAGGAAATAAAAGTTTGAACTGGGAGTTTTTTAATAAAAATGAAGATGGAAACAGTTTCGTGTAAACTATGTTCCTGTAGTTATAAATATTGGTAATACAACAAACAGTATAAATAATTTAAAATGAATAATAATGTAAACGAGTTATAAACTCGCCAACTCGGCTTAACAGGCGGATGACTCGACATACGAGTACGAATTCGACTATAATGCTTTCGCGAATTCATCGCGCGATTTGACGACTCCCACGTGACGATTCGAATCAATTCGAATTGTGATTCGAATCAATAATAATTTTAATTCGATTGATTCGAATTGAAAAAAATACCATTCGTCTCATCGCTACTACGTAATGACAGCGTCCCTGTTATTACATATAGTGTTGCCAGTACATTCTATTTGCATTAAAATAGGTAAGTACTTCCCCATGTGGTAACAAGTTTAGAAAACACAAGTCAACACTTCTTTACACAATTTCCTGTGGAAGTCATAAAAATAGAATTATAGCATTTGCATTGGGCGCACGGATGGGGAGTAGGTAAGTGTGATACAAGCAGCAATGCTTATGAACACATTTTATTATGCTTAATAGAGAAGAAACAAAAATGTAGTTTTAATAAATATTTATATTTTAACACAATAATTATGACCTACAAGGATAGCACATTTTTTTGTAATTGACACATTCCAGGTATGCCCAAGACATTTGAACCATTTGTCTCGTCAGTCACTTCATCATATGAATCATCACTTTCAGTCTCAGTCACTGTCTAAAGGGATAATGAAAGGCTCATCTAAATATGTATCCCTTTTTCTGTATATTAAATTCTTTTCATGTGTGAAATCAGACTTTATGGAGTAGGTATTTTTTGAAGGGTTTCTCGACGCCCTTTAAAATCGATCTTATCTTGAAAGACAGTCATTAAGGAGTATTTTGGTCTAGAAGTCGAAATTTTAGGCAGTTTTCAAATTACTAGGATAAAAAAAAATTAAAATAATTTTTGCCATTAATTTTTTTATATTAGTATTATTGATATTTGAAGAATATATTAAAAAAAGAAAAAAACGAAAATCTTAGAATTACAGGCCGGTGAAGTGGCGGCTACAAAAAAAATGGTGCTCCATGATACAACCCTTGTAGTGATAAAAAAAAACCAAATTCAAAAAACCTTCGTTAGTAAATATGTCACTATCGTATTGACTAAGGCCAAAGAAAAAAAATAAAATTACAGAATGGCATCGATAAAAAAAAAATATATATTTTACACCCTTTCTGACCTTTCATTTTTTTTAAAAATACACTAAATTACAATTTTCGAACATCCAAGGCAGACCTGATAGAGAGATATATAAAGAAGATTTCCACCGAATTTCAAAGGAATCGGTTGCGTAGAGCTTGAGATATTATGTCAACCACCACAAAAAAAAACCTAGTTTTGACTAAAACGTGTTTGAAGTTTAACGAACAATTCCAGTCGAATAACTCAGATAATAATATTTACTCCTTTTGGATTAATCGGCGATCCCAAAAAGGCCTAATGCTTTATGCATTTTCTTTTTCATAACTAATGTCTGGCGATGTTCTTTCTCTAATCGAATATAATAAATTGATGCATTTTTGTCTAATGACACCGAGTTCAAATTATGGACTTCAATTTTACCTTTTATCCTCTTCCGTCTTTTTGTGCAGAAATTATTATTCTGCTCTGATCGGCCTGCTCTTTTTCCTTTGCAAGTTTTCTTATAAATCGTTCCCCAACCTCTACAAAACAAAGCAATTCATTATATTTTAACATGTAACGACTATATTTAATGTTTATTAATAGTATTCTTTTTCTTTCAAAAACTAACAACACTATTATTCAAAAGGTATCATTGTGGCTGAAGATGTTTTCTTCCTTCATATAATTTAAAACTTGTAATAAAACATTTCTTGCATAACTTTTTAAAGCTTTTGACATTTTAAAACCGCAAAAAGAAATAAACACGGCGTAAACAACCAACAACTGAAATATCAGCATAGAGTATCAAAGAGTAAAATTATATTAACTGAAAAAAAAAAAAAAAGGTAGGACTATCTTTTTAATAGTATATTATCTATGGATAGGACGATTGACGTTTGATAACATTCCAAAATGGTGTCATTAGTTCAGTAATTTGCCACCGAGTCAGATAAGTTTGTGGCACTATACCAGCTATAAATAACTATAATGCTATAATGTATCGTCCCGAAGTAATGTATGGCGAAGCTTCGTACGTTTTGTACACTAGAAAGTGATCGCGATAAAACTGTGGTCACATTAGCGACTTCGGTATTTTACACGAAGTATCGTGCAATAATTAAAGATGGCCGAAATTATTTTCATGCGTTTAACTATGGATGACGAATTACTTTACTATTACGCCAATAATTACATAATGGTTTTTTGGATCTCGTCACAAAAATTTTTACACCTTTATGAAGCGGAACCCACCGCTTCATAAAGGTGTAAAAATTCTAACACCATTTCATCGCTGCACTCCATATTTATTGATTAACTGGAAATCCTCGAACGCATCTAAACACATCGAAAATTTCCGCCGAAATGAGAAACGCTAGTCTGACCGCAGAGCGCGATATATTATCGCTAAAACCCTTTGACCCTTTGACCAAAGAGTAAAGTTATTAAACTGAAAAAGAGTGGCAACTCGATGATAAAATATGCATGTATAGAAAGTGCTGCTACCCAGAGATTAGGCGGTGAACTAAAGTTGAAGTGATATATATATACATATTTACATGTGTATGTAGAATTTTCTTTTACTATGAGATCTACCCTGAAATATAGAAAAACATATCAGTTGAGAACGAAACAATTATAATATCAGCTTAACAATGAAAGTTGGGATAATTATTAGAAAGTACATCAATAACCGAAAATAGATCGATGACAATAAGTACCTACGCTAGGAACAAAAAATAACAATTCTCAGTTGTCAAACGTTTGACAGACAGGACAAAATGGCAGCAGCTAAGTTTGTACAACCAATCTGTAGGTGGCGCGACGGTCAATAAAAATAAGTAATGTTTTAAGTGTACCCCCCAGCCTTTGACTTATCGCCACCCAAGCGATAACGCACATGAAGCCCGAATGTTCGCGACGATAGCCGATAATGACCGGTCACATCTGCGTGTATCGTCTCATTGCACGAAGCTTCATGGCGATACACGCAGGTGCGGCCCTAGCATAACTACAGTGCTACAAACTTATCATGTCATTAAACGTCAATCGTCCTCCCAATATGCTAATATTTCAGTTGTTGGTTGTTTACTCCGTGTTTATTTAGTTTTTGTGGTTTTAAAATGCGAAAAGCGATGCAGTAAATGTTATATTACAAGTTTTAAGTTATATGAAGGAATAAAAACATCTTTAGGCATCATTAATCCCTTCTGAAAATTTGTAAGCGGAGCCACAGGTTACTGTTGTTAGTTTTTGAAAGAAAAAGAACACTTAATAAACATAAAATAGAGTTTGTTATGTGTTAAATATAATGAATTGATTTCTTCTTAGTGTCATTATATTTTGAATAGAATTATTTTATATTTATACAAATATGTAATACAATAATATTATATTTATGTAAATTTAATTGTAATGAATGTGCTTGATTGTTATTAACTGCAACATACTTTTCTTGTTAGTACCTAGTGAGTATATATATATATATATATATATATATATATACAGGGTGTCCCAAAATTCAACGATAAGCTGGCACCAGCAGGTGGACCTACATATGACTACTCGAGAACAGAAAAGAAAAAAATTCTACCTTGATTTTTTTTTTCATTACGACAAAAAAACCAAAATCTTTAAAAATGGACATCCTTTATTATATTATTAAGTGCTATTGCTACAGTTTTACAAGTAATTCTGTGATTTATTTTTGTATTGGCAAGGTAAGTAGCACTACTATCGATCACAACCATTAAAAATTCCAGAATATCTATAGTTTTTACACAAAAATCAATCAAAACTATGTTTTTTTCATAAATTATGTAAGATTTTGACTTTCAGCTCACTTTCACTCATCATAGTGAAAAAAAAAAGTATGGACACTACTGTGGCAAATAGTATTAAAAATTGGCGCAACTAACTACAATTCTAAAATGGTATAACATTCAAGGCAAACTAGCCACAAAAATATACTTAGGTGTACTATTTCAAAATAACAACCATATTTCGAAAATTGTTAGTGTTGATAGTAATCACTTTTACTAAGTAGCCAAAATGTTTTTGTAGCAAGTTCCCAGAATTTGAATGAGACATGTGCGTAGTCCGTAGATCCACAGTCTGAATTATTTTATGGCGAAGCTCGTCCAAGGTTGCAATCGGTTTTGTGCAGACTCTGTCCTTTAGACAACCCCAATAGAAAAAGTCCAGGGGATTTAGATCGGGTGAACGGGGTGGCCACAAGATAGGACCAAGTCGCCCGATCCAACGCCCTGGGTACTCTTGGTCTAAGTACTCTCGCACAGGACGGGCATAGTGAGCTGGGCAACCATCGTTTTGAAACCACATGGTTTGCAAATCACTTAAGGGCACATCTTCTAATAATCCTGGCAACTCATTTTGTAAGAAGTTTAAATAACTATTGCCATCTATGTTTCCTTGTAACTCAAAGGGCCCTATCACTTTGCCATTTATTATGCCAGTCCATAGGTTAACCTTAAATTGGTATTGGGATTGTCTTCTCTCACCAGGTGCAGATTTTCATTGTTCCAGCTATGAAGATTGTGAAGATTTAAATATCCATCTTTCTTGCAGGTTGTTTCATCACGACGACGTGACGTTTTAAAATTCTATGTGCAGTACTTTTTGGGATTCCCGTTGCTGCTTGTACAGCACGTACAGAGGTAGTTGAATCGTTTTCTATTTCATTGAGAACTTCTTCATCGTGTTCCGATCTAGGTTTTCCAGCGTTTCGCCTGTCAGATGGTATACGACCCTCCGAAAAAGCTTGATACACGTTAATAAATACGCGATAATCCGGATACCTTTGAAGATTAGGGTACCTTGCTCTATATAATCTGCTAGCAGCGTTGGCATTGCATCGGCATTCTCCATAAATTAGGTGCATATTAGCGTATTCTAACGCTGTGTATGGTAGCGGCATGATGAATGCTAAACACTTGAAAATAAGGCAAAACTTCTTTAAAAAAAACACAAAATCACAGTCTAAAATAATGCCAAGTCAGGTCAATTTCCAGGTCACTTAATTCAATCCAAAAGTCGTCAGTACCAGAGCCACTTTAATTAAAACAGAACGGTGTGCAGTAAACAAAGAAGTAGAGCATACTGACTTGCTGTGCTGCTGAGGACATTAATTACTTCTCCACCTGCATTAATGTTACTAAACAATTAGCATCTATCTATCTCCCTCTAACGTATAATCTCTCTATCTCTGTCTAACTTATTTTATGGACTTATGGACTACGCACATGTCTCATTAAAATTCTGAGAACTTGCTACAAAAACATTTTGGCTACATAGTAAAAGTGATTACTATCAACACTAACAATTTTCGAAATATGGTTGTTATTTTGAAATAGTACACCTAAGTATATTTTTGTGGCTAGTTTGTCTAGAATGTTATACCATTTTAGAATTGTAGATAGATGCGCCAATTTTTAATACTATTTGCCACAGTAGCGTCCATACTTTTTTTTTTCACTATGATGAGTGAAAGTGAGCTGAAAGTCAAAATCTTACATAATTTATGAAAAAAACATAGTTTTGATTGATTTTTGTGTAAAATCTATAGATATTCTGGAATTTTTAATGGTTGTGATCGATAGTAGTGCTACTTACCTTGCCAATACAAAAAAAATCACAGAATTACTTGTAAAACTGTAGCAATAGCACTTAATAATATAATAAAGGATGTCCATTTTTAAAGATTTTGGTTTTTTTGTCGTAATGAAAAAAAAAATCAAGGTAGAATTTTTTTCTTTTCTGTTCTCGAGTAGTCATATGTAGGTCCACCTGCTGGTGCCAGCTTATCGTTGAATTTTGGGACACCCTGTATATATATATATAAATATATATATATATATATATATATATATATGTCTCTCTGTGTATATCTATTTGTTGATGATCAGAAAATAAATATTGTATTTAATGTAAAAAAAATGTTTTTGTAGGGGTTGGAGAAGGATTTATAAGAAAACTTGTAAAGGATAAAGAGCAGGCCGATGAGAGCGGAGTAAAAATTTGTACACCAGGCAAAAGTCGAAAGAGGATGAAACGTAAAAGCAATCTGCATCAGCCAACATTAATTATAATGGATAATGTCCTTTATCATAATATTTGTGTAAATAAAACACCTAATTCAAATCACAAAATAGCAGAATTACATAATTGGTTGACAAATAATCACATTACATTTAATGAACAGCTTATAAAGCCGCAGCTTTATGAAATAAATAAAGACATAAGTCTAAGCCAATGTATAAAATTTACGAAAATCTTAAACACAATGTGCATAGCATGCTAAGATCACAACCATACTGGTTTAAATTTCATTAAAATTATTTGTAGCTCAATGAAACGAAATATAACAGAGCAGAATATTGAAAACTCTAACTCCAAAATGCCTAAATTGATTGCAGAGGCTATTAATAGAATAACTATAGGCGAAAGGAAAAATCACTGTAATCACACGAAAAAAAATTAAAACGAATACAGAAAAAGGGATACATATTTAGATGAACCTTTCATTATCACTTTAGACAGTGACAGTGAGACTGAAAGTGATGATTCATATGATGAAGTGACTGACGAGTCAAATGACTTGGGCATACCTGGAATATTTCCATTATAAAAAAAATCATAATCATTGTGTTAAAATATAAGTGTTTATAAAAACTACATTTTGTTTCTTCTCTATTAAGCATAATAAAATGTGTTCATCAGCATTGATGCTTGTATCACACCTACCTAGTTCCCATCATGAGCCCACGGATGAATATGCTAAAATTCCATTTTTGTGACTTCCCATAGAAAATTCTGTAAAGGAGTGTTGAATATTGTTTTCTAAACCCGTTACCACATGAGAAAGTTTTTACCGATTTTATTGTAAATAGAATATATTGGCAACACTGAAGGCGAATACACTTGAAACAGTGAGTGACGCTGTCACCGGGTCAGATAAGTTTGTGGCACTATAATATATATATATATTATAGTATATAGGATATATATATGTAATTATAGAGGTTTATATCTATATATATTTGCACTTTTTTGGTGTTGCTCTCATAGATGTTACAAATAAACCTAATAGTATTATAACGCTAAATCACGATAAGCGTTGGAAAATGATTGTGTACAATAAAGATAGTTTAAAAGTCCCTGTAACCAGGTTAAAAAAACCTATATAATAATATAATAAATGTCATTCAGTGGAATTTGAATTTTAGCTGTAATGCGATAAAAATAATCAGTTTTGGCCAACGAGCAATTCAACTGGAACATATTATTATTAGAAGATGTCTGTGCCGCCGCAGGCATTTGTAAACAAGAATAAAAAACATTTTCTAGGTATTCCAGCACCTTTAGGTTATGTGGCTGGTGTTGGCAGAGGGTACGTAATATTTGTTCACTTCTTTTAAGAAATTTTTATAACTTATATTTATTAAACATATTATTCTTATTTTAGTGCAACTGGTTTCACTACCCGATCTGATATCGGTCCTGCGAGAGATGCTAATGACGTATCGTAAGTACACGAACAATGTTATTCCAATAAACTTGCTTTGTATTGTGGTTGATGTTCTAATGCAAAGTACATTCCATTGAATTTATCACATTTGCATTTTTTTTTGTAAATAGTGACGATCGACATGCACCGCCAGCAGCTAAACGTAAAAAACCTGAGGAAGAAGATGATGATGAAGATTTGAATGATTCTAATTATGACGAGTTCTCTGGATACAGTGGCTCTTTATTCTCAAAGGTATTATATATTATTCATAACAACAAAGTTTAGCGTATTATAAACAATGATCATATTTAATAGTATTTTGATCTATGATAAAAATGCATTCAAACTGTATTAACAATTTATATGTAGTATATATTGTGTCGAATAATTCATGGCACTAAACTACATATGGGTGAATATACGGTATTTGATTTTTTTGTGTCCCTGAAAGAAATGTAATCTGTTCCATTCAATATTGATAATTTCTCTATTTGACACAATTTTTAAATTTGTAATGATGAGGGCCAGAAGATTTTACATTAGTTTTTAATTTTATAAGCACCAGAGGAAAATGTGTTGCCAGGGGAGTGACACTATTGGCGGAATAGTGACAAATTAAAGTAGAGAAGTGACAGGCTAATGATTATTAGCTAAGAAAGGGGACTAATATTAAATAAAACATATATAAATTATAGTATTTGGATATTTTTAATATAAAAAATAAATTCAGTCTTTACAGTTTTGGTGTGTAGATTTTTCATGGTGTCCTGTAACAATCTCTTCTGTTTTTTATTTTATTTTTTGTAATGCTATCTTTTATACCTGGGCATAATTTACTATTGCAATCTTCTTCAAAAAACTCTGCGACTACTTTCTCTAACTTCGGATTCGTTTTATCGTTTCTTGTCTTCCGTGTCATATCTAACAAACTTTTATTCGCAGTATATGACTGTCTTATAGGGTTCATATTAATTTGGTTCAACACTTTATACTTTTTGACTATTTTACCACTTATTACTTTTTCAATTCAGCATTTTTAACAGGATCGTTATTAATTCGTTGGTAGCGTAATTTTTCAGCTTGACATTGTACACATATAATTCATGTCACTAAACTACATATACCTGATTGTGACAAGTTATTAGTGGACATTAGTGTGAAATGTTATATTTATTATTCATTATCATTAGCATATAATCAATGATAAAAATCCTTATCAAAACTAATTAACAATTTCAATGTAGTATATATTGCGTCATATAATTCATGTCACTAAACTATATATTATACCTAATTGTGACGTATTATTAGTGGATGTTAGTATGAAATGTTATATTTATTATTCATCATCATTAGCATCTAATCAATGATAAAAATGCATATCGAAACTAATTAACAATTTGTATGTAGTATATATTGCACCATATAATTCATGTCACTAGACTACATATACCTGATTGTGACAAGTTATTAGTGGACATTAGTATGAAATGTTATATTTATTATTCATCATCATTAGCATCTAATCAATAATAAAAATGCATATCGAAACTAATTAACAATTTGAATGCATATATAAATTTGCATATGTAATGAATATTGCATCATATAATTCATGTCACTAAACTATATATATACCTGATTATGTCATGTTATTAGTATATATTAATATGGAATGCTATATTTATTATTCATCAGCGTTAGCATCTAAACAATGATAAAAAATGGATATCAAAGCTAATTAAAATTTTTATTGTAGTATATATTGCATCATTTAATTCATGTCACTAAACTATGTATACCTGTTTGTGACATGTTATTAGTGGACATTAGTATGAAATGTTATATTTATTATTCATCATCATTGGCATATAATCAATGATAAAAATGCATATCGAAACTAATTAACAATTTGAATGCATATATAAATTTGCATATGTAGTGAATATTGCATCATATAATTCATGTCACTAAACTATGATTATGGTATGTTATTTGGGGACATTAGTATGAAATGTAATATTTATTATTCATTATCATTAGTATATAATCAATGATAAAAATCCTTATCAAAACTAATTAACAATTTCAATGTAGTATATATTGCGTCATATAATTCATGTCACTAAACTATATATTATACCTAATTGTGACGTATTATTAGTGGATGTTAGTATGAAATGTTATATTTATTATTCATCATCATTAGCATCTAATCAATGATAAAAATGCATATCGAAACTAATTAACAATTTGTATGTAGTATATATTGCACCATATAATTCATGTCACTAGACTACATATACCTGATTGTGACAAGTTATTAGTGGACATTAGTATGAAATGTTATATTTATTATTCATCATCATTAGCATATAATCAATGATAAAAATGCATATCGAAACTAATTAACAATTTGAATGCATATATAAATTTGCATATGTAGTGAATATTGCATCATATAATTCATGTCACTAAACTATGATTATGGTATGTTATTTGGGGACATTAGTATGAAATGTTATATTTATTATTCATTATCTTTAGCATATAATCAGTGATAAAAATCCTTAACAAAACTGTAATTAACAATTTGTATGTAGTACATATTGTACACATATAATTCATGTCACTAAACTACATATATGTGATTGTGACAAGTTATTAGTGGACATTAGTATCAAATGCTATATTTATTATTTATCATCATTGTTCAGCCTATTGTGGTCCACTACTGGACATGTGCCTCCCTCATACTGCACCAAGAGAGAGGCCATGTGCTGCTCTGATATAATGATTCTCAGCAATCTTGACCAAGATCTTGGTCCATCACCTAGGGGGCGTCCTACACTGCGTTTTCGAGTATGTGGTACTACTTGAGATCATTTCTTCCCCAACAGTTATAGTTCATCAATAATGTGGCCTGTATGGACAGGCCACATTATAATGGTATCACTTTGGTGCACTAAATATTCATGCTGTATTGATTCTTCTGCGGATTGTCGTATTTCGGATCCTACCTCACAAAGAACTAGTTCCTACTAGTTCCAGACTAGGGATGATCGATATTAGAAAAACATCGATGTTGATATCGATGTCATAATCGAAAGCCCAACATCGATGTTCGATATTTATCGAAAACCGAACATCGATGTTGGACAACATCGATGTTTTTTGCATTAATAATTGACAAAGAAATAAAATACAGTGAAATCGTTAGAAATTTATTAAGAAACAGAAAGAATTATTATATATTCCAATATTTTTTATCAACTGACTGAAGGAAAAGTAATTTTGATAAAGAAGAACCTTTTAATCTATTTCTTTGTTGATAAAGAGTAGAGCCAGCTTTTGAAAACAGTCTTTCGGATGGCGTTGATGTCGCGATAGTACTCAAATATTTCACTGCTAGTTTTTTTCATTTCGGGTAAGTGGAACCGATGACATTATTCCAAATTTGGAGAGGATCTTGTTTAAGATCAATCACTGGATTTTTCAAAAAATAGCTTAGTTCGGAAGGCATTTCGTGATCACTATGCGAAGGCTTGGCGTTTTTGTTATTTACAAGTTTGTAATGTTCGCTCCACAAATTAAACTCTTCCGTTAGATCTGGCGAACGATTAATAACTTCTTCAATTACTTCTGTTTCCGTTGCAGTAGTGAGTAATTCTTTGACATATTTGATTGCTTTAGAACGTGCTGGGATCTTGAAAATTAATATTTTTGAATCTTGGGTCTAGCAATGTAGATACAGCAAGTATTTGAACATGTTCCGAGGGTAACAAGCGCTTACTGATTTCAATCATTATATTCTGCTTAAGATCCTGACCCATAGAACTGTTTGTTTTAATGTTGTTCATTTTCAGGTTTAGCATTCGTGTTATAGGAATGACTTTGCTGCTGGTAACATAGTCTTCTCCACATATTTCTTTAGTAGCAACTTCTATAGGGCGTAAAACTTCAAAAAATTCAGTCAACTCTTCAATATCTTTTGCAGTTATCATTGTAGGAGCACTTGTATGACAATTAACGATTTGATTAATCGTTGGTCGAAGATCTAAAAATCTTTCCACCATATAAAAGGTTAAATTCCAGCGAGTGCTGACATCTTGTATTAATTTTAGACCAGAATGCTTTCTTAATTCATCACTCACCACAACACTATGCTTGAACCGGGTGACAATCCTTTTGACAGATTTAATCAATACTGGCAATTGCTTTGTTTTTGCAATTGATTTTTGAGCTACCAAATTAAGTAGGTGAGCAAAACAAATAATATGGCATTTTTTTCCCGAGGCCGTAAGTTAACATCGATGATCGATTCCGTTAACATCGATGTTACGATATTTTTCATATAGCAACATCGATGTTTTTGTTTGCAACCTCGATGATCATCGAACATCGATGATCATCGAGCATCCCTATTCCAGACACAGGTATGTTGGATAAGAAGATCCTGTTATCTAAAAGAATTATTATAATGATTCGACAACTTCGAAAATTACATTCCCTCCTAGATTCGATACAAGAATGACATGGATTCTGCCGTAACTCTTAAAACAATATAAATGATGTATAAAATGTATGTTAAATGTCAGATATGACATGTTACCTAAATCTGTTAGTGTTCGTTGTGAGCGAGAGAACCGAAAACCCAACTTTTCGAGTGTGTTTGCTTTGGGCGGGTGCTGGTGATACCTGAAACTAGAGATTTCTTTTTCTTTTTTTTGGCATCAACGAAGCTCACTGCACGCATTCACACTCCCTTCCTCTTCTTCTAAAATAAACCTATCATTAGAAAGAATCATAAAAAGAGAAGACTATACGGCAATTTCCATATCTACATTTGATGTGGATTTTTGCAATATAAGGGTTTTTTTTTAATTTTTGCAACATAGCAACATCGACACCGTCTACCACCATCTCGAGACGGCGCGGCCTACCTTGTTCTTTTTTACGGAGACGTAGATAGATACCCCAGATGAGAGTTCGTACCCAAATTACTGAGTTGGAGCAATCCTTCTGTCATAAAGCTAGGGTTTTCGTGTTCATCCGGTGTAATATCTGTTGTTGTCGTCTTTGGGCCCTCAAATATGTCAATCTGATGATTGCGCGTAGGCTCTGGAGGGTTTACTCACATCCACGTGTGCCTCTACAGGTTTTGTGGGTGAGATTCGGAGTCAATTCAGTAACCTGAGAACGTCCAATGGGGCATTGATATAATATTAGAGCAGTGCCATCGGTGGAGGTGGTGATTTCAACACTCATCATAAAGAGTAGTTAGGATCCCGAGCCATTAACCTCGGGGGTCGACATATCTTCAATATGGTCTCGGCCTATGGTTTCTCACACCGGTGTTCCAGATATTAAGAGTCATGAACCCTTTTTACAGGTCCATCTGCTGACTATACACCGGCATTGATATTGGGTGATGGCCGAAGATCCTATTGGATCATCAGACCACTGTTTGGTCCGTAGCAGACCCTTTTGCAAAGCCTAATCGCTCAATGGCGAACGGAATTCGCAGTCTGACAATTTAGGTCAGCAGATTAGGATAGACTACGTGAATTTTACGCATCATTTTCATGGCTGGCTGGCTTTGCTTTGCTCCTAGGGATCCTGGCATTTGTGCTGCTGTACCGAATGGTTATTATAGTGATGGAATCTTTCATCTCTAACACTAAAATAACTGTTGGCAGCCGCAGCCGCTCTTCTGGTTTAACAAAACCTGCAGGAGGGCTGCACTCCAGCAGTCCGCATTAATGCAATGCCGACTTAGAATAGAACCAAAAATGTCAGCACCTAAACATTAAAGACGTGATTCTAGATCTAGTAGGAAGGCTATTATCGTTTAGATCTAGTAGGAAGGCTGTTATTGCCAGAACCATGGCGAAACATGTTGCCAGAACTGGCAAAACGATTATAAGTTATTGTGCCATATTATTGAATGCCTCCTTTGAATCCAAAGGTTCAATAATATTCACTCAATAAAATTAAAAAACCATTCGCATCAATATTTTCGTGCGAGCAACATGTTACTCAGGCATGCCTGACAACGAAGTTTTGGCAGCAGCCATGCTCGTGATTTAGTTGATTAAAAAATTTAACTAAAACTGTATTCTTGCTCGTCATTTTGCTCGATTTTAATACATGACTTTTTTTTTTTTTCCTCACACGCACACTCCTCGAACCACTCCGTCCGGGGTGACAGAGGGGCGTAAGCACGCGCACCCGTTACCCACCCGTGACGTCGCCTTCGTCGTTGGGCCAACCACCGGAGCAGAGTGACTTGACGTCAGTGGTTGGCCCGACGGAATACCCCTGAGGAGTACCCTCTCCTCGACCGACGTCCCCCCCTCGGGTAGGATGTCGGTCTTTCCTCACGCGGTCGGCCTCTCGGCGGGTGACGGACTAATTCCCCGATCCAGTCACCCGCGGCCTCGGCTAGGGCGGCATCAGGCGCAAGTAATCGCGCCTGCGCCGCCCCAGTCGCCGGCGGCGGCTCGCGTCGTCGAGGAGACGCTCCTCGCGCACGCGCTCCGCCGCCTCCTTCCGCGAGACTACTGCCTCGCAGAAGGATGCGACCGCGTCCCAGTTCCTGACGCTGTCGAGCATCGCCCTGGCGATGGTCGGCAGCGTCAGGTCAGCACCGATGATTGCGACGAGTTCACGACGCTGCTCTGCCCAAGCAGCACAAACCTCGAGCATATGCTGCGCCGTGTCCTCGTCGCAATCGCAGTGGTGGCAGGATGGTGTACTCTCGCTGACGACACGCTCGTCACAGCCCGGGGCAGGACATTCGAAGAGGCGGCGAGCCTGGCCACTCTCGGCACCGAGGAGATGGTCAGGCGGATCGAGGCGCTGGGGCTCAGGGTGGCCCTAAACAAGACGGAGGCTCTACTATTCCATGGGCCCCGTGTGAGGCTGCCCATCGGCGCCTCGTTAGTCGTCAACTCCATCCACATCAGTATCCAGGCCCATATGAGGTACTTGGGTCTGGTGCTCGACGGGCGATGGTGGTTCCGGGAGAATTTTCGTCAAATTGCTCCCCGGCTGGTCGGCGCGGCGTCCGCCCTTTCTCGGCTCATGCCGAACGTGGGCGGACCCAGTTTTCAGGGCCGACGGCTGTATGCGGGGGTGATCCGCTCAATGGCCATGTACGGCGCACCCGTGTGGGCGAGGGCTCTGAACGCCCAACTCAGGGCGGTTCTGTGGAGGCCACAGAGAGTCATGGCGGTCAGAGCCATTCGCGGGTACCGCACGGTGTCGACAGAGGCGGCGTGCCTATTGGCCGGGACACCCCCTTGGGACCTAGAGGCGGAGATGCTCTCCGACCTCTACCGGCGGGTTACCTCAATGCGCGAAGAGGGTGGCTCCCCATCATTCAACGAGATAGCCACCTGGCGCGAGGACGCCCGCCGAGAAGTCATCGCCCATTGGGCTACGCGGCTGGAGAGGCCTAGATACGGTGTTATTACCGTTGAGGCCCCCCGGCCCGTACTGATGGAGTGGATGGAGCGGCGGCACGGAGTTCTCTCTTTCCGGTTGGTGCAGGTCTTGTCGGGGCATGGTTGATTCGGCAAGTACCTGCACACGGTCGTGCGGAGGGAGTGGACTCCGTCCTGCCACCATTGCAGTAGCGACGAGGACACGGCGCAACATACGCTCGAGGTATGTTCGGGCTGGGACGGGCAGCGCCGTGACCTCGTCGCTGTCATCGGTGCCGACCTGACGCTGCCGGCTGTTGCGCGAGCGATGGTCGACAGCGTCAGGAATTGGGACGCGGTCGCCGTCTTCTGCGAGGCTGTCATCTCGCAGAAGGAGGCGGCGGAACGGGCCCGGGAGGATTCCCATGACCCGGGCCGCCGCCCGCGGCCGGGGCGGCGCAGGCGCGAGTACCTGCGCCTGATGCCGCCCTAACCGAGGCTTCGGGTGATCGGACCGGGGAATTGTCCGGTCACCCGACGTGAGGCCACCGCGTGAGGACGACGCCTCGACGGCGAAAGCTGTCGGGGCGTCGACAAGAGAGGAGCCCAAGAGGGCATACCGCCGAGCGGGCCACCGAAGACAAAGATCGGGTACCGGTGGCCCGCTCGTACGGCGAAGAAGAGGTGCTTGCAGGGTGGGTCAATGGGGTTGCGCGCCGCCTCTTCCGTCACCCCGGACCGATTTGGCGGGGTGCGACGTCCATAGCCCACCGCAAAAAAAAAAAAAAAAAGGACGGTGTACTCTCCCTCCTTACGACCGTGTGCAGGTATTTGGCGAAGCATCCATGCCCCGTCAAAACCTGCACCAGTCGGAAGGAGAGCACCCCGTGCCGCCGTTTTAGCCACTGCATCAGCACCGGCCGGAAGGCCTCCACGGTCCGCACACCGAACCGAAGCCTCTCCAGCCGGACTGCCCAACGGGCAATGACGTCGCGGCGGGCGTCGACGCGCGAGGTGGTGTGCTCCCTCAACGAGACCACACCGCCCTCCGCTCGCACCCCCAACATCCGCCGATACAAACCGGCAAGCATTTCCGCTTCCAGGTCCCATGGAGGGGTCCCGGCCAACAGACACGCTGCCTCCGTCGACACCGTGCGGTACCCGCGTATGGCCCTGACCGCCATGGCCCTCTGTGGTCGCCACAGAAGAGCCCTGAGTCGGACGGTCAGGGATTTTAATACATGACCTAACCTATACTATACTAGGACTGACCGATCGCGACCTCTTCAAACAGTGAAATGAAAAATATTGCGTAATATTAAACCTACACGGTGCAATAAAAAATATTGCACCATAAAATTTAAACTTGCTCAAACTTTTGTTCAATCATTGCGCAATGTTTCAATACTAACCCTTTTTTTTTTTTTCTGTTTCACGCTATGGAAACGCATTTACGCGCTTTCCCCTGCTAGTGATAGACGAGGGGGCAGTGTGGGACTCCCCAGCCAGCTGCCCGACCGGAATGCCCGCTAAAACCACAGCGGCCCCTTCCGCGCTTTTACGGGGTGCCGGAGAGATCGTCTACTGACATTCGATCCCCAACACCCCAACGCTTGGCCGTCTGGCCACGTCCTGTCGTCATTCAAGGCGGTGGGAGGAGGTGCGCGTATCGGCGCCTCATCCTCCCTGGCCGCCGCCGGCGGAGCGAGTCTGCGGACGCAATTGCCTCGCGTTCCCGCTCCGCGGCCTCTTTTTTAGAGATAACCTCCTCGCAGAAGGAGGCCATCGACGACCAGCACCTGTCGCTGTCGAGCATCTTCGAGATGATGGTCGACAGCGACAGGTCCCGCCCAATGACCGCCGACAAGACGAGGAGCTGGGCCCCCCAGGCGGGACATACCTCCATTGTGTGGCGCGCATCGTCCAGCGGCGCGCCACACTCATGGCACCCTGGGGCCTCTTCTCTGCCAATTCCGTGCAGGAATTTACCGAAGACCCCGTGTCCGGTAAGCACCTGCACCACCCTGAAGCTTAGGCTGCCGTGCCTTCTGTTGATCCAACGGTGGAGATGCGGCGCAACCGCCTTTACAGTCCCGCGCCCTGCTACGGGGAACTCCAGTTCTTCCCTCCACCCCCGGATGACTTCCCTTCGGGCCACTTCCAATGCTCTGCCCAATCCCTTTACGGAGACTTGCTCGCCGTCGGCTCGCGTCGCTACGCGAATCCGGTAGGCCTCCGCCAAAGCTTCTGCCACTACGGCCAAGGCGGGTCGCCCGCCAACAGCGTCGCCGCGGTCCAGGACACCGTACGATAACTCCTAATAGCCCGCACCGCCATGACCCTCTGTGGTGTGGTTTCGCAAAAGGGCCTGTTGCGGGCGATGAGGGACTCCGCCCAAATAGGGGCACCATATAGCGCCATGGAGCGTACGACTCCAGCGTATAATCGCCGGCAGGACGACCCAAGACTGCCAGTATTTGGCAGAAGCCAACCTACTGCCGCGGCTGTCTTGACGAGCCTCGGGACGAGCTGGGCAAAGTGTGGCATGAATTTCTATCCAGAATCAAGGTGCAGACCCAGATATTTCATCTCAGCCCGCACCGACACGGCAACCCCAGACACACCGATGTGTGCTCCTCGGGGGGGACCTCGGCCTCGGCCGTGTATTAGGAGGGCCTCGGTTTTCTCCACCGAGACCCTCAGGCCCAACATGCCGATCCGGCCTACGATGAGCGCAACCCCCTCCTCGGCCAGTCGGGCAGCTCCCCGGAAGTTGGGTCTCCTCACCGTGATGAAAGTATCATCCGCGTAGCAGATGACCCCCATCCCGAGGAGAAGCTGACTCCCTTTTCGGCCACTGGCTCGGTGGCCAAGGACTTCAGGGCGGCAAATGCGTCGATTGTTGGCTGGCCGCCCTTGAACCCATATTGACTCTCTGACAGTCCCGGCCCGACTTCCTCGAGGTGCTGGACGAGACGGTCCGCGAGCACCTTCTCGAACAATTTGGCCGTTTCGTCCAGCAGCACCAGTGGTCTGTATGCGGAAGGGGAGTCGACTGGGCGACCCTCATTCCGCAGCAAGCACAGCCTACCAACCTTCCATTGCTCAGGGAACTGCCCAGACCTCAAACACGCGTTAATCAGTTCCCGGAGTTCACCCTTGAGGCATTCCGCGGCGATGCTAAGCACAAGCCCCGGGACGCCGTCCGGACCAGTTCAATACTAACCCTACACGTTGAATATTATTGTACAATCATCTATATTGTGCAATATTATTGTTAAAGTTGTTTAAAGTTATCTCGCCGGGTATCGTACATTCTGATTGCTCTCCTAGACTGTCCAAGGCAACTTTTGACAGCAATTGACAGAATTTAACCTCCTACCACTACAGAAACACGATGGCAGTCTAGACCACAACACAAAAAACAAGGCTGATCTTCTGAGTTCTTTGCCTATAACTCTACTTTGGACGCGGGAGCTGCCACACCATCTACCATCCTTCGGTGTGTAAGCTTTCTTCCTGAAATTCGCATTGCGCAGCGAGCCGCCAGGAGGCTGCGGTTTTTAGACGTCTATAAGTGGTCGGTCAAGTGGCTGGATGGAATCTTTTCCATTCCATCCTCCTCTTTTCTAGTATCAGCTGATCAATAATCGCTAATATGACTTTCGTCATGGTCGGTCGGCTGGTAATCTTGTATATCTCACACACAGTTGGGAGAAGGCCTTGGGGGGCAAGAGTGAGGCGCTAGCTTTCAGCCTAAATATCGTAAAGACATCGCACATTGCCCTTCTATCGCAACTACCATCTTATGAAAATCCCGAGAGACTAATTGAATCGCCAGTTCTCTGGATGGTCGAAGTATAAAAGTCGGCGTCGATGACTCCTGTTCCGAAACTATGATCATGTGTAACACAGGACTCGGTGCTCTCCCCGATGCTGTTTATCCTGCATATTAGTGACATGCTTGCTCACCATAGAGAGTATGCGTTGTTATGCGGATGACAGTACGGGTGACGAGTGGTATACTAAGTATCAGAATGTCCATCAGTGTATGTTATAGGAAAGAAGGGCTCAACTTATGTCTGAAGCCGAGCGCTCTCTGTGGCTGGCCTCGGAATGGCATAAATGGAACTTAGCCAAGTTCAATCCCACTAAGACAAGTTTGCGCATTCACTCTAAAGAAAGATTCATGTCGTCGTTTATCATAGAACTTCAGTTTCTAAGCGTAACTCTCCAAATTTCTGAGAGTATTGGGATCCTCGGCGTCGAACTATCAAGCAAAGTCCAGTTTGGGAGTATTTTGGAGGACAAAGCCAAATTGGCATACTTGCCAATTTGGCTGCTGAAGCTTGCTGCAGAAAGCTGGGCATCCTGAACAGATCCAGATGGTACTTCACACCGAGATAGCTTCTTGTGCTATATAAAACACAAGTTCGTTCTCATATGGAATACGTAGGCGGCCGAAATATCATCTAGACCTCTCTTAACTTCCTGCAAAGACGTACTGTTCGAATTGTATGTAATCCTGATCTCACGGATAGACTGGAGTCATTGAAGCAGTGGAGGGGGTCATTCTGTGTATTCTACCCGCTTTCACGGGGAGTGCTCTGAGGATCTAGTGGTAGAGCCCCACTGTTGACAGTTTTCTGTCTACAGCCGCGGCCCGGTTCGTCCGGGATAGTACCACACTCTCGCAGAACTATGTACCTACTGCTGTGCTTCGTCCGGTGAGCGAACTTTCTGAGTGGGTTTGGGGTTTTTAATTGGTAGGCAACGGCCTAGCTGTATCTCTGGTATTGCAAAAGTCCATGGGCGGCAGTAACACTTACCATCAGGAGTGCTGCTCGCTCATTTACCACCAAGATCGATTAAAAAAAAGTATCTGTTTGACTTAGTAGAGTACAACTCGACATCTGAGCAGGATTCATGCATTTTACCTGGAAACGGTTTGGTAAACAACTACATTCGCAACGATTATTTTTCCCACATATGTGCAGGATCTGGAATGAACTACCTGCTGCTGTATTGCCTGAACGCTATTACATGTCCTGTTTTAAACGAGCTTTAAAACACACACACACAACGAAACACACACACTGACAACAACACACTTTTCTCACGGTATGCAGCTATGCCCTGATATTGCAAAGGTTGCAATATCACTTACGATCAGGTGCGCTGCTCGCTCGTTTGCCACCATCTGCAATAAAAAAAATCTTATTTATCTTCAAAAAAATTAACATTAATGTTATGTGCTATTTATATTGCATTAGATGTCACCTAAAATTTAGGGGTCGTTTGTGAAAAGGCTATAAGAATTACATGCTGAATGTTTGTTGTGGTACAGTTCTAAGTACCATGTCAAGGCGTATAAGTAAAGTTTTAAGTTAGTACATATAAATTACCATTTTTTTATGATGTTAAAGAAACAAGAGTAAATTTTATAGGACCCTTATGATAAAGATGATGCTGAAGCAGATGCAATATATGAATCTATTGATAAGAGAATGGATGAGAAGAGGAAAGAATATAGAGAGAAACGTCTGAAAGAAGATTTGGAGCGATATCGTCAGGAGAGGTGGGCACTGGTTTCACTTATTTATTTTAAAATATTTAACCATCTTCAAGCTTATCAGATTCTCACTTACGTTATTTTCTATTAAATCTGGAACTCCACAGTTCTGCTTGTATAGTCTATGTAACTGCTCATTTAAAAATATAGATGTATACAATAAACTAATAGGGCATATGCACGTAACTCCAAATTAAACATACTTTTCTAATTAAACATTCATTACATTATAAACTGCTTAAATACGATACATTATCTGCTCATCGCCTTGCACCATTTTTTGTGCAGTTTTGATATTATTTTGGTACATATTAACGACATAATATTTATATTAAGTTGGACTGTGCTTCTCCATGGTAATAAGTTAATTTTATCACTCACATTTTTAAATTTAAGCACCTTTGTGCACCAAACAGTTTATTATGTTCGGTGACATCGAACTTGTGGCATCTGACGTCACTGAAATAGAATAGAATGAAATGGTCATAATGTATCCACAATCTATCAATAAAAATTTGGGATATTTTCAGGCCAAAGATCCAGCAACAATTTTCAGACCTAAAACGTGAACTAAAGTCTGTTTCTGAAGAGGAATGGTCAGCAATACCTGAAGTAGGCGATGCCCGTAACAGGAAACAACGGAACCCTCGAGCAGAAAAGTTTACACCATTACCTGATAGTGTACTCTCTAGAAATTTGGGTGGGGAGTCCTCTTCTTCTATTGATCCGGGATCTGGATTGGCGTCTATGATGCCTGGTGTTGCAACACCAGGAATGTTAACACCATCTGGTAAGTGATGATTTCTGAAGTTTATTTCGAGTATTAAATATTTGAAATGAACGTATTTTCACGGATTTTATCACGTTTTTGTTTGATCACGGGAGAACCATGAACGCAGTAAAATATTCGAAACTTTGAAACGGAATTTAAAAATCAAACACAAACGCAATAAAATCCGTAAAAATAATTTTATTTCAAATACATGAAAAGTAATTATCAAAATATTTTTATTTTTAGGTGACTTAGATCTCCGTAAGATTGGTCAAGCCCGAAACACGCTAATGACAGTAAAGTTATCCCAAGTATCAGATTCAGTTACTGGACAAACTGTGGTTGATCCAAAGGGCTACCTTACCGACTTGCAGTCCATGATACCTACTTATGGTGGTGACATTAACGATATCAAGAAAGCGAGGCTGTTATTAAAGTCTGTTAGAGAGACCAATCCTAATCATCCACCCGCTTGGATAGCTAGTGCGAGGCTAGAGGAGGTCACGGGTTGGTATTCTTCTATTACTTTATACTTACTTAACGCATGCATTTCATTACTCAGCACGAATCTTTTCTATAATTAGTGGACAAGTGACATATTAATCTTATCTTTAATAAAATTGAATGCTTTTATTGATACTAAGAAATTTAAATTTTAGATCGGTAACCCAGGTAATGCCCCGTAAACGGGGGACCGTTGAGGCGGTAGCGCCCCACTTTCACCGCTGGACGACACGAAGGCACGGCAACCTGTCCTTCAGGCTGACGCAGGTACTTACCGGACACGGGGTCTTCGGTAAGTACCTGCACCGAATTGGACGTGAAGAGGCCCCTGGATGCCATGAGTGTGGCGCGCAAATCGATGATGCGCGTCACACCCTGGAAGTATGTCCCACCTGGGGGCCTCAGCGCCGCGACCTGTCGGCGGTCATTGGAGCGGATCTGTCGTTGTCAACCGTCATCAACAAGATGCTTGACAGCGACAGGCACTGGACGTCGATGGCCTCCTTTTGCGAGGAAGTCATCTCTGCAAAGGAGGCCGCGGAGCGAGAACGCGAAGCACTCGCGTCTGCGAACTCGCTCCGCCGGCGGCGACCAGGGAGAGGGAGGCGCCGCTACGCGCACCTCCTCCCACCGCCTTGACGGCTGACTGGTCGTGGCCAGATGGCTAAGCGTAGGGGTGTCGGGGATAGAATGTCAATAGACGATCTCTCCGGCATCCCGTAAAAGCGCGGAAGGGACCGCTGTTAGGTTTTAGTGGGTATTCCGGCCGGCGAGTCCCACACACCCCCCCGTCTGTCACTGGCGGGGGATGTGTGCAAAAGCATTTCCACAGCGTAAACAAAAAAAAAAAAAGGTAATGCCCCGTAAACTTTTAAGTTTTTTATGTTACAAGGTTTCACCCGCGACTCCGTCCACGTAGAAATTATGTATGACGTCCACGTAATTATCTTTTCTATTATGTTCTTCATCTTATCCCAATTACTTGTGGTCGACACAATATAAACTCCTTTTATATTGTACATATTGCAAAGGTTTTAATTTTAATGGTTTCATGATCGGCCTGCCTAACATCAACCTTCCTTGTAATGTAATCGGCATAAGATGGAACTGGCATAGGTCTATGTTTAATTCTTAGCCGTCTTTTACAACACCCACGAGCAATGTGAGAGTTGGTAGTAGGTACTCTTAGCCACCACAAACAAATCAAATGTAATAACGCAAAATTTAATATTATATTTTTTACACTTTTAGAAGATCCAAATTAACAAATGCTGAAACACGTGTTTATTTATTCTTAAAGAAGAGTATTTGTACCTGATTTGATTTGATAACAGGACAAACATACTTGTAGTAGCTATACGTTTTTGACCACTTTAGGAATTTAATTTCTAAAAATCCTTTCTTAGTACTCGCATAGATCAGTAGGCTAAGCCCAGTAGTTTGAGCTATATTCTTTTCATACATTTAGGGGTTGAATTTCTTGTGTGGTAGCAGTTACAAATACTACCAATCCTTACTTTGCTCGTGGATGTCGTAAAAGACGTCTAAAGCCTTATAACGGCCAACTCCATCTGAAGCCGTTCGGTCAACAATTACAGTCCCAAAGAGGGTTGACGTCATGTAAGTTTTGCAATATGTACTATGAAATAAGAGTTCATATTGTATTGACCCCAAGTAATTGGGATAAGAGTAGGAGAATGATGATGCAGGGTTGAATTTCCAAAGATACTTTCTTAGTTTGCATACATCATAAACAGAAGCAGTGCGCAAAATTTTACGTTCCCAGCCTCAATAGTTTCGGCTATACGTTTTTCACTTCTTTAGGAGGTGGAATTTCCAAACATACTTTCTATAGTTACTCCAATAAATGTACATACTTATATTAAATATTCAGGTAAAGTTCAGTCAGCACGTAATCTCATAATGAAAGGTTGCGAAGTAAATCCTAGCAGTGAAGAGTTATGGCTAGAAGCTGCTCGGCTACAACCGCGGGACACTGCACGTGCCGTTATAGCTCACGCTGCCAGAAATCTGCCACATAGTGTCAGAATATGGGTGAAAGCAGCCGATTTGGAACAAGAAACAAAGGTATTATAATAATAAGATAGCTTAAAACAATAATTATATTGTTAAAGATTTTCGTACTTTAATATGCAGTACACCGACTGTCAGATTTGAAAAAGTACATTCTCAAGACGTCCATGACATGCGGTGTCTTACTGGGATTTTTTGCACGCCTCATAAGCGAAGCGTTGAGATGATGCTCTACTCCCGATATATGAAAATCAAGGGCTTTTCAAAACTAAAAATGACTATTTTCTCACCCGTGCATTGTTGTTATAGAATAATATTATCATACATATGTCAAGAAAAACCATTCGTTTAAACATATTTGATTTTTATAAAAAGCAATTATTTTGTTTCAAGTACGAAAAAAGTTTATTAAAATATATTAGAGGACATCCGGATGTCTGTGCGTATGGATCTGGTGCTCTTAAGACTTTAAAAATTAAATGTATCGAAGTATTTTTTTTAAAGCTTCATAATCGCAACGCGCTCTTTTCTTTCGAAAATAGCTTTGTAGCTCTTTGTCGTTTTAATTGCAATTAATAAAAAAGTAAACTGCTTAGTCTTTAGTGTATTGTATGTATACCTTATGAAAATTGGGTTCGTTTACAATGCTTACAAGCTATATTTTGCGCTACGTCGAGAATGGCGAAAATTTTAAAAGAGTTATTTTTCTTTTATGGCATTGACTAATAGTAAATGATAAAGAATAAAAAAATATGAGGCGTGCAGTTTTGGGTTTTCCCAAGAATTTTTATTGCTTATGGTGGCAAACGAGCAAGCAGCACTTCTGATGATAAATATCACTGGCTTTCTTAGATCTTTGCAATACCAGTGGTACAGCTAGACCGCTGCTTACCAATCAAAATCCACCCAGAAAGTTGGCTTCCGGTTATCTCGCTCACCGAACGAAGCGGAGAAACACATTGCCACTGCTCAGACATCGATTTTTTGCGAGAGTGTGGTAATGATGAGAACCAGACCGCGGCTGTAGACAGAAAACTCTATTTCTTGCAACTCGTCGTTACGTGGTCGCCTCAAAATTAAGCCGAATTCGCTACGCCGACGATTCCAGCACTTCAAAGCCCTGGGACTCACTTCTTAACTTGCAAAGAAACTACGATTGTTGTGACTCGTTAAGTTCCGAAGAGACCATGCTCGTTGTTCGCACCGTAGAGGAGCTCCGGCCGGTTCTGATGATTAGGATCATATATAGACTTTAAATATTAGTATAAAAACAATATCATAATTAATACTAATCCGTGTGGTGACGGAGTAAGAATACTATTCACCACCCCATATCTTACCCGTGGGTGATCGTACGAGACGACTAAGGGATACAAAACGCATATAACATCTATGCGAGAGAAGGAAAACTCGAAACAAAACCCTATACCAACACGTCTGACCAGCGCGGTATAGTAGGTTAATTTCCCTCCCATTACGGAGGAGGCCCGAGCTCAACAGTGGGACATTTATGGGTTGTGATGATGATGATGATGATGAATTAATACTTGGCAACTATGCAAAAGTTGACTATAATCACAACTCTGTACAATTTGTTCCTATACTGTATTATATAGGAGCAAATTTATCATAAATATCAATGATCTGGTAAATTTTACAACTGTGCGTACATTTAGTAATATATATCGTTATTGCAGGCGAAACGCCGAGTATTTCGTAAAGCCCTTGAACACATCCCCAACTCAGTTCGCCTGTGGAAGGCAGCCGTCGAACTTGAAAACCCCGAAGACGCACGCATCTTGCTTTCAAGAGCAGTGGAATGCTGTCCCACTAGTGTGGAGTTATGGTTAGCCTTAGCAAGACTTGAAACCTACGAGAATGCAAGAAAAGTATTGAATAAGGCTAGAGAAAATATACCTACAGATAGACAGATTTGGGTCACCGCTGCTAAACTTGAAGAAGCGCATGGTGAGAATAATTTGTTAATATTTTCAACTTTATCATTAAGCAACTGTCTGTCTTCCTTATGGTAATCGTGATTGGCAAATAAACAAAAGCAGATTGTAGTAGTGCTACAAGAGCTAAAAAAGGTGAAATGAATCTCTATGACTGTCTGACTAGCTTGGTATAGTAGGCAACTTTTCGTTATAGAGAAGACGTAGAGAAAGAAATGCTACTATCAGATTTTTTTTTTTTATGGAATTATCGCGTTTTTATTATATTATGATTAGTTGTTTCGGATTTTACAGCCACCCAGCATTCGGTGAGAAAGAGTAAGTAGGATAACTGTCACCATGGCAATCCATGAAATGAAATAATTTTCATAAGAACATATTTTTTTTTACATCATCATCTTAGCTCAACATGTCCTACTGCTGGGCCTCGAGCCTTCTCCACAATGGGGGAAACTGACCTATTATACCACGCTGGCCAGACGTGTTGGTTTTGTTTCGTGATTTCCTCCTCTTGCTGCTAGATGTTTAATGCCTTTTTATATCTCTTAGTCGCCTCTTACGGTCACCCACGGGTAAGATAGGGGATGGTGAATTGTTTTCTTACTCCGTCACCACACGTAAATATTTTGTATGGTTATTTTTTTGTAACAAATTCTAAATGTACTTATTATTGGACAGGCAACACACACATGGTAGAAAAGATTATAGATCGTGCAATCACATCGCTCAGCGCCAATGGTGTTGAAATTAATCGCGAGCATTGGTTCAAAGAGGCGATGGAAGCTGAGAAGTCAGGAGCGGTTCACACATGCCAGGTAATGCAACACCATTAAAAAATAATATAACTTTCTCGGTGAGCGATGGCTGCTCTAGTTAAGTCGTGATCGGGTGCCGCTTGTAGCATCTGGTCCAATCATTTTATTTTGTATTTTTTATTGTATATGCCTTAAAAAAAAATGTATCCTGGATTTAAAAGTTATCATACTCTATTTAATACTTACTAAACATGTAGTAGATATTAGAATTTGATTTAAAAGATGTAACTTAAAAAATAAGGAGCCCGCTGAATTTTTCCCGGATCTTCTCAGCCTGTAGCCGTGTGCCGCTCCGGTAGTAGATTATTCGACTAATATAAAAAAATATAAAAAATTGACAATATGTAAATACAGTCTTACTCTCGATAATTTGAAACTCAAGTGACCAGAGAAAAATTTAAAATTACCAAGAGTTCAAAATAACAAGCATATTTAAATAACTACGAGTTATACTCAACTTATTTATATATAATTAAAATATAAGATGAGATATCATAACAAAATATAACAAAAAGCTGATCACATCAGACATCATTTTTATATTTAGCCAACTATGCGTCTGAGCTGCGGGGCATGGTACCTCGCAGAGCTACTGACAGCAGCCGGTCAACGTTATGCCATTTTTATTTATATCTAATCAAAAGTAAAAAAATGTTTCGTCAATCTAGCTTCTAAAATAATTAATTTCCATATAAACTTTCGTCCCCTATTTTTATATCCGGGGGGTAAATTTTTAACAAAATTTGTGTCTTATTATGTCTTATTTTACACAGCCTAAAAATAAGTCTTATTTTATACAGCCTAAAAATAAGTTTCAACTTACTGGCTATAAAATGATGATACTTCCTTACAACTTTTCATCCCCCTTTACAAACCTTTTTCGATTAAAAAGTAAGCCTATATCTTTTGTCAGGTTCTAGACTATCTGTGTACCAAATTTCATTTAGATCGGTTCAGTAGTTTTGGCGTGAAAGAGCGACAGACAGAGTTACTTTCGCATTTATAATATTAGTAAGGATTAACATTGATTTTATTCAATTTATTATCAATTAACATTGATTTTATTCATATGTGTAGTAATTTTCAAGGGACGTGAAAATATTTTAAATTATATAAAGATTTATCCTAACTATAGTGTTTGCCAAATAACATGGCAAAAGAGGTCATTTGGCGACCTCTACCACGATATCATCAAATCCAAGTAATTTATCGCTAATTCTATCGATAAGACGGTTTGTATAACCGTCTTATCGTTGAAATATCGTGATATCAGTCGGCTAGACAGTACAGGGGTTACAAACATTTATGGCTGCGTTTAATTTGTTTAGAATTTTAATTATGAAATTATGAGGCATCGCTACATTAAGTGATGTCTTAAAATTTCTGAATCAAAAACAGACAGATGCGGCGTAGGACTGTATTTTATAATTAAACTAACCACGCCGTCTATATCTGTCTGTTCGGGAGGTATTTTTCCATATTAGTTGAGTAACGACGTAAAACAACTAAAAAAAATACAGTTTTAAAAGAAACGAATATTTAATAATTACAAATTAGTATACAGGATTAATAAAGGGGAAGAGCAAGATGTTAAGGCGAGGTTAAATAATATACGTTAAGTCAATCCTTTAGGTTTATTACACCTGGTAAAATGAGTTGAAAGATGTGTTATAACTTAAAATTTGGCATTTTTTGGAGGTTACATAATTCTTTTAAGCTAATTACGTATTTAATTATAGGATCTATATTATATTGAATTTATATTAATATCCTCGGTATCGTAATTTTAATGTTACTTAAAAACCTTTTTGTTTCAGACAATTGAAAGTAATTTGGCATTCTTATCCATGATATTATTTCTAAATTAATGAAATATCACCAGTTACAGATTAATTTGGTATTTTAAAACAATCAAATACACGATTATAGGATATTAAAAACATATATTTCCTATGGCAATTTTCCTAGAATTCGTAAAATTTCGAGTTGTGCTGTTTGTAATTTTGCTCCCTTGTTGGCCTGTACCAAGAGAATTTTGCGATAGAACTTTTCGATCGATTTGTATGGTAGGCGATAGATTATTTTTGTATTTTAAGATATCGTGGTGAAGGTCGTGTTTTAAGATATCGTGGTGAAGGCCGTCTTTTGCCTCGTTATCTGGCACTGGGTATAATATGATAAATGCGAATGTGAATTTCTTTGTTTGTTACGTTATGTTTAATATCGGACGTCAACAGCTATATGCGTACAATAATATTGCACAATATTTTTATTGTGCAATATTTTTGATTACCTCTTTTGAATCCAAACGTTGAATAATATCCACTCAATAAAATTAAAAAAAATTGTTCGCATCAATATTCTTGTGCGAGCAACATGTTGCTCAGACATGTCTGAAAACGACGTTTTGGTAGCGGCCATGCTCGTAATTTCGTTAAATAAAAAAAATGAACTAAAACTGTATTCTTGCTCGTAATTTTGCTCGATTTTAATACACGACCTAACCTACACTACACCGTGACTGACCGATCGCGACCTCTTCTAACGGTAAATGAAAAATATTGCATAATATTAAAGCCTACACCGTGCAATAAAAAAATATTGCACAATAAAATTTTGTATATATTATTATAATAGACTTTTGTTCAATCATTGCGCAATGTTTCAATACTAGCCCTACACGTTCAATAATATTGTATAATCATCTATATTGTGCAATATTAATGTACGTATAGGACGCCTAATGGATGACGGATCTATTACAGATTAGAGGTTGTACCTAAACTACGTGACCCGCTTTGTTGTGTTCTGTGAGTAAGACTTCAAAAATATCACGCTTAGTCACAATAACTCGGAAAGAGTTTAGATTTAAAGTTTAGTCACGTAGGCGATTTAAATTCATTCATCATCAAGCATTATTTGAGCGGTGTTAGCGCTTTTTAAGCTCACAAGTAGCCATACTGATGCACATATATACCAAAACTTCAGCTGTATTTAAACTTCATCTCAGCTCATATATGTCCCACTGTTGGGCTCGAGCGTCCTCCATAATGGGAGGGTAATTGACCTACTATACCGCGCTGGTCAGACGTGTTGGTATAGGGTTTGTTCCGAGTTTTCCTTCTCTCGCATAGATGTTATTGGGTTTTATATCCCTTAGTCGTCTCGTACGACCACCCACGGGTAAGATAGGGGGTGGTGAATTGTATTCTTACTCCGTCACCACACGTATTTAAACTTTTTTAATTGTAATTATGGTTATATACTGACGTAACGTTACCACTGGCGCGACGTTATAACCAATTTACCAACGGCGATTGATAAATGAGCCCAAAATAAGTTGACCTCCCTGCAATTTTGTTCCTTACTATACAAGGGTTCAAGTTATACTGGTGTTTGAATCAATTGGTTCCAATCGCGTAATATTGTTAATAATTTAAAACTAGAAGCGGGGAGAGGATCTTGCCGTATACTACAGCTGGTCACGAAGGGGGAGGAGGTAAAATATTTGTATAAAATAAGTCACTTGGTATGAGTACGCTCCCTTGCTATGAAGAACATTTTAATCTCACTCCCAAATGGTCGGCCCAATGTGTTGGGAAAAGAATATGGTAGGTTATGGGGTCAAGCGCCGCCTTTCCGTCGCCCCGGACGGAACGGACGTTATCCGTGTGTCCATATCTTGCCCGTGGGTGATCGTACGAGACGACTAAGGGATATAAAACGCATATAACATCTATGCGAGAGAAGAAAAACTCGCAACAAAACCCTATACCAACACGTCTGACCAGCGTGAAGTAGTAGGTTAATTTCCCTCCCATTACGGAGGAGTACCCGAGCCCAACAGTGGGACATTTATGGGCTGTGACGGACGGAACGGACGGCGTGTGTCCAGGCCATAGCTTACCAAAAAATAAAAAATACTTCACCACAGTTTTAAATTATTTAAAAATAAATATGCCAGGACGAATAAACAGTCACGATACAATCATATATGAAGGTATTAACAGATATATTTGTTCACAGGCAATCATTCGAGCAGTAATCGGTCATGGTATTGAGCCTGAAGATCAGAAGCATACGTGGATGGAAGATGCTGAAGCTGTAAGTTCACTTTAATTTTTTGTTAGGTAACCTATTCATCCGCGTGGTGACGGAGTAAGAATACATTTCACCATCCCGTGGGTGATCGTAAGAGATGACTAAGGTATGTAAAATGCATATAAGATTTATGCTAGAACAGGAAAACTCGAAACACTACCAATATGCCTGATCAGCGTGGTATAGTAGGTGAATTTCCCTCCCATTGTGGAAGAGGCTCGAGCCCAACAGTGGGACATATATGATCCGCGATGAGTATCCTATTCATCATATCCTATTTTTATTATCAGTAACGTGAGGACAAACTTCTACTTAATAATGGTTAGAAAATCTTAAATCTTTCTGAGCAGATTATTGATTTTAATTTTTTTTTTCTCAAAGACTCTTTAAGGAATAAATCCACCCTTGTCATGGGTGCTTGATAAACTTATATCTTCAGTAGAGAAGTTACACATATTTCGCCACGAAATCTTTAGCTATGTCGTAATCATCATCGGCGCTTATATACGTCCCATTGCTGAATTCTGACCTCCTTCATAATATGATGGCAATTGATTTAATATATGATTAATTTTCCGTGTGGTGACGTAGTAAGAATACAATTCACCACCCCCTATCTTACTCGTGGGTGATCGTACGAGACGACTGAGGGATATAAAACGTATATAACATCTATTCGAGAGAAGGAAACCTCGAGACAAAACCCTATACCAACACGTCTGACCAGCGTGGTATAGTAGGTCAATTACCCTCCCATTATGGAGGAGGCTCGAGCTCAACAGTGGGACATATATAAGATGAGATGATAGGATTAATTGTGATCGCTAATCTGCCTTTCTGGTACGGTGATTATGGCATTATTCTCCTTGGCAAGGACAGTAGTCTAACAGTAGTCAGTAGTAGTAACAGTGAACATCGATACGAGGTGGATGGGTTTATTCTCATTATGGTTACCAAACGAGTCTTGAAATATTTTCTTTCATTTCCTAGTGTGCCAACGAAGGTGCATACGAGTGTGCTCGGGCGGTGTACGGGTATGCCCTATCAGTTTTTCCTTCTAAGAAGTCGATTTGGCTTCGAGCCGCATACTTAGAGAAACAGCACGGCACGAGGGCCAGTCTAGAAGCGTTATTACAGAGAGCTGTGGCACATTGTCCAAAATCAGAAGTCCTTTGGCTTATGGGAGCCAAATCAAAATGGTTGGCAGGTAAGTCACTATAATATTTAATACTTATAATACAAATTACTGAAATTTAGCATTTAATATGCTTGATTATTTATAAAAACCCGATAACGAGGAAAAAATGATTGTCATAAGTGGGATTCGAGCCCACACCTATTGGAAATCCGTTCCAATCGTGCTGCTACTTACACCACCGTTAACGATTGTACAGTACGAATAAAGAATTTTCTGTCTGTCTACCTACAGGTTGCCGATTTAATTAGTAGAATCCTTGAAGGTGGTGTATCAGACCATGATACACTATCCAAATCAGTAAAAAAAATAGTTCCTAAGTTTTGATTAAATTGCCATACTGATAAGCGGTCAAACACTTGTACTATAAAAATTCGATGTAGTCATATACTCATGCGTGTGTCATTGAACTAGTAGGCGAATAGTCCCGCCGCTACGCTCGCCGCCGCACAGCTGGTCGAAATGTATTTACCAGGTCAATGTACGGTGACAAACCTACTGTTTTGATAACAAACAAATCACTTTATCTCTGGATTGGGCACAGCTAGGAGTCTGCAACTAACTTTAATGATTTTCGGCCGCCCGCCAGTCGTCCTTGGGGATGTAATTGTTGACCTAACGGGATGCCGTTTATGATGATATGAAGTCGGCCCAGGTCGTTATAAGGCTCTTAGTCGTCTTTTACGACATCCATGAGCAAAACATAATTATTGTATTCTTCATCTTATTCTCAGTTCATATATATTATGTCCCACTGTTGGGCTCGAGTCTCCTCCATAATGGGAGTCTGAGATGGAAGACATCCAGTATGTCTATAAGCTGAGGTGGATGAAACTTTGCATACTTATTGTAACTATTTGTATTTATCTTTAGGTGACGTGCCAGCAGCTCGAGGTATTCTTTCACTGGCATTCCAAGCTAATCCGAATTCAGAAGAAATCTGGTTGGCGGCTGTCAAACTTGAGAGTGAAAATAAAGAGTACGATAGAGCGAGAAGATTGTTAGCCAAAGCACGTGCATCAGCTCCCACACCTAGAGTAAGAGAAATAACTTTTGTTGAATTAAATTAGTTAGGCAGCAAATTTATTTGTCATATTGACGAATTTAGTTAAACTTGTTGAAGGACTAAACATAGTAAGGTTCGACAATCTTATAGAAAACTGGCTTTGCTTGAGACTTTTGTGGGGGTTTTCTATACCTAGATGACCTTTTGAGTGCGATCAACCTTATTGACTTTTATCTGACAACGTATGTAGAATCGCTTAGGGGCCGTTCATAAATTACGTAAGAGATTTTGAAGAATGATTTGGCCGTCTTTCCCCCTACTACAAGATATTATAAGATTGCAAATACTCCCCTGCCCCTTAATAAGATTTTTTGTAAGAAATGGCCCTATTGATCAAATATAACTGGGTTTATTCTGAAAATATCTTTCATTACAATCTTCTTACTACAAGTATCATTAATTCACTGCAATATATAATATTAATCTTATTAATCTATAACAGTTTTGACCAAAATTAGTAATTCTCAATTTAATATCTTACGTAATGTCAGGTTCACTAACCTTACTTTTTAATATAAGCAGGGAGCTTATAGTAAGAAGTTATAATACTCAGTCAACCACCAAACGCTTTCCATAATTTATGAATGGCCCCTTACCAGGTGTGCCAATTGTTTTATTGACAAACATTTTATTTTGTTTTAATTAAAACAACATTAGGAGGCCTTAGGCAATAATCCTTATATTATGTGGAATCTTACAAACATACAATTAAAGGACACAAATTTCGCACAGAGCATTGTCCTGCGTGAGAATTGAACCCATGACATCTGGCATGGTAGGTCGGTATCATAACTACTACACCATTTGTGCAATTATAGCAACATTTCCATTAGTGAGGGCTTTGTTGAACAATGTACGTCGTTAGTCTAATAGATGGATAGACGAGTAGAAATAACAAAATTGTATTAATGTCAATTTATACGCAGGTAATGATAAAATCAGCAAAATTGGAGTGGGCGTTAAATAACTTGGACGTAGCGCTGAAGTTATTAGAGGAGGCGATTAAAGTATTTAGTGATTACGCAAAACTATACATGATGAAGGGGCAAATTGAAGAACAAATGGAGAAGAATGAAGAAGCGAGGAATACTTATTCACAAGGGGTAAGAGATCATCACCATCTCAACTAATGTACGACACGCTATTGGGATCGGTTACTGTGGAAAGGAGATTGACCAAATATGACGTGACTAGAGACGTGTTGGTATAGGGTTTTATTTCGATTTTTCCTTCTCTTACATTAATTTATCTGCATATCTTATAGCTTACTCCTCCACGAGTAAGAAAAGAGTGGTGAATTCAAAGAAATAAAACATAATTACTCAGCGCTGAGCCACATGCCACGATTTACATGCTTACATGTGAAAAAAAAAATACAAAATAAAATTTACCATAAAATATTTAGACGTTACTTATAATTAGTAAGAATTTGCGATAAAGACCGAGATATATGAACGCGACCGATGTCACTCGTCCATTCTAAGAATGCCGTTCGTCAGTCAGTCAAGTTGAGTTGCCGTTATAATAGTCGTTGCCTCACGTTGAATTTAATTGTGTAAAAAGCAATTCTTATGAGCGGCGCGCGCATGCTAATAATGATAAAAAACGCGATAATGATATTTATTAAAATTCGTTTTAAGTGCTGAGTAATACATATATTCATAGATATTTATCGTATTATAACTTTTACTTTTTTATCATCACATTGTAATCTGAGACGTTCGCGGAATCGGGTTATAAGCATTTCAGTGTAATAGTTAAAACATTATGCGTTAGCAAAAGAAATTTACCAATCGATAACCTATAATAATAAAGCTTGATATCATATCTAGATTAGGCGTAGATATCTCTATATAGAATATATGGCATTATAATGAACTTATTTTTGTAATAGGTCATCAAACTACCTACTTTTGCACGTAGCAAATTATGCAGTGCAATAAGATTTAAGCCTTCACAGTATTAGGGAAATCTCTCTTCTCTCACAATATTAGAGAAACCTACCCATACCGCGCCTGTTTACCTATTGGAACGCGTTTATCTCAGAAACCACCAGTTGGTTTACAAAAAGAATTAACATGACATAAGGTGTTTTTTTTTTCTTTATTTAAAGAGCTTTTTCACAATTGCGAATATGACACTCTGTAGGTATAATCAAAATATAATGTTGTCTTAATAATAATTTAAACTAAATATTGTTAGCTTTTCTATGACTCAGTGCATATGACATAAGGTGTTTTTTTTTTTTTTTTTTTTTTTTTTCCCCAAGTTGTCCAGACACTTGAGGTCTGAACTGCGGGTCCTCTAACGTAATCAGAGATTTCGTAGCGTTATGAGTGCCAATTTTAAACATAAGGTGTTTATCGAGGAAAGGTTTTATACGCTATATTATCTAACGCTTCGAAACAGGAGTGGAACAGCATCCATAAAAGTTACTTTAGGGACAAAATATATATGACCTTTAAGTATTCTATGCAGTCGCCATTGTTATAGCAACTTCAGAATTAACAAAAACTGTTATTGTGTGTATTTATGTTATCAATACATTATTGATAATGTAGTATGGATATTGTTAATATTGATGGATATTATTAATGTTGATATTATTATTAAGGTCATAAAATGATGCGTGTATTTAAAAAAAAATAAGCACTTTAGAAATGCAAACGGATCATGCAAGTTAGGTTCATAATGGGGAGGAAAGTGGCGAAGAAGTCCTTGTCTTGCATAGATGTTATCTATATATTGTGTCTCTTACGTCACCCACGAGTTAGTTTTCGGGTGGTGATAGAGTAAGCTATATCACCACCCAAAAAATTAAGGATAATAACGAAATATGCAGTATCTATCCCAGCAAATCAATTTTATAGATACATATGGCCTTGTATTGTTCTAAGGCTTTTAGCCTTAACCTCTTTTCATAATGATGATGTTGATGAAATAACCAGTGTAGACCACATTGGTTATTTATTATACTGTACCGTACATAGTTATAAATATTTTTTTTTTCAGCTTAAGAAATGTGCAACTTCTGTTCCAATGTGGATACTATTATCACGTTTGGAGGAGAAACTAAAGAACGTTACAAAAGCAAGATCGGTATTGGAAAAAGCTAGACTTAGAAATCCAAAAATGCCCGAGCTGTGGTAAGTTATTATAAATTAACATTAAATTTCAATAAGTTCAGGATCTCTTAGGATTGTTTTCTATAGCAAAAAAAAACCTACTGAAGTAAGGTGGAGGCAAGGCTCCTTAAATGAATGATGACACTGCAACGGAAATTCGTTAAGACGATGACGTGATTATATAGTATTTGCATTTTTAATTAAAATAAAACTTCTTTAGGCGCAATATGAAAATCTTTCACGATGTCGCCAGTACACATATAGGAGAATAGTTTCAAGGCGATTAATAGCAAAATATCTAGTGGCGATTGATTTTAAGAGTTTAATCTTCTTGTATATACTACACTATTCCGTGTGGTGACGGAGTAAGAATACAATTCACCACCACCTATCTTACCTGTGGGTGATCATAAGAGACGACTAAGAGATATAAAACGTAGGTATATAACATCTATGCAAGAGAAGGAAAACTCGAAACAAAACCTCATATCAACACGTCTGACCAGCGTGGTATAGTAAGTCAATTTCCCTCCCATTACGGAGGAGCCTCGTGCCCAACAGTGGGACATATATGAGCTGAAATGTTGATGATACACTACACTAGAAAGTTCACGTGCATGCAAAAAACCTAGCTTTCTCATGCATGAAGATTTTCTGTGCTATGGAAATTATGACAACATCTAGACCATTAGCTTGTTGACAAAAAATTGTATTCGCTTAGATTTAAGAGTAGGTACGGTACTGTAATGGTTTATTTGTGGCATCATCGACTAATATTCATTTCTCAGGCTTGAAAGTGTCCGATTAGAAAAACGAAATGGCAGCGCGGAAATATCTAATGCTGTTATGGCTAAAGCGCTTCAGGAATGTCCCAGTGCGGGACGATTGTGGGCTGAAGCTATCTTTATGGAATCAAGACCCCAAAGGAAAACGAAAAGTGTATGTGCTATATTTTTTTTTTGTAGTCTACTTATTTGACTCCTAACGAGGGTCGCGAAAATGTAACATTGCGGAATGTTGCCTAGATCAAAGGAAAGTGTAACTCGCCAGGTGAGTCACTCGAGACTAATTCCCACAGCGTTTAAAGTCGTAAAAACAGCAAAAAAGACAGAAAGACCTTTGCCATGTAACTTTTAGACTCCGATAATAACGATAAGTCTGTAACCACCTACCAAGCATATTCTGGATGAAAAAACAATTGTCGCCACCCCTTGCTGACGCGTGGGCATCGTAAAAATCGGCTAAGGCTCTTACTAGAATAGTGGCTCTCTCATAACACTTTCTTGCGATCGTCAACTCGCCTGCCAAGCATGGCAATTACGGCACTAAATCCTCGTTTATAAGGAATTGCTATTAAAAAACAACCTCAGACAAAACCTAGTCAATATTCATTTAGAAGACTGTTGCCGTGTGTGCATAGTATATCTTAAAGCAATACCAGACTTGTTAGCAAATAGTTTCGTTGAACCGCCATGCCATGAGGCCTTATAGTTTAAGGCCCGAATGTTTCGATGTTTCTTTAGGCTTAATAGGCGTAATGGGGCCCCACTGTTGACAGTTTTCTGTCTACAGCCGCGAGTCGATTTGCTTTTTTTCGGTGCCCGAGAGAACCGCAACCCCTAATATTCTGGGTGGGTTTCGGTTGGTTAGCAGCGACCTAGCTGTACCCCTCCCTGTATTGCTAAGGTCCATGAGCGATTGTAACACTTAGCATCAGGTGTGCTGCTTGTTCATTTACCACCATAAGCAAATAAAAGGCTGATTATAATGCCACATTTTATAATTATGGTTTTAAATAGAAAATGAAATCCTTCTGTTCAAGATTATACGTTTTTATATAAATTTGATACTTTCTAAATTATCTAAAGCATAGCTGATGCTATATAGTGAGATACTTTGAGTTGTCACGAACAGTTCACTTCGAAACTTCAGCAAAACACCTACAATATTACTTTTGCAACATGGACTTGAAAGACGCGTAAGTAAGCTCTTACTTAATAATGTCAACAATGATTTCAATTAATAGATCATCAAAGTTAAGAAAGAGGAACTTATCTTCAGCAATTAATAATTTTTCTTAAGTTGAAAATCCTTTAGATCATCCACGAATGTCGAGGAATCGGTACCAGTGGTCGGCAATGGCCCCGCCTTTCTGTTGCCCCGGATGGAACGGACTTAGAGTATCCAGACCATAGCCAGCCCGAAAAAAAGAAGCTGAAAATCGTCTCCATCGAAGATGGGACTCGATAACGATGTGACCGGACTATAGCCTGCCTCAAAAAGTGTTAAAAATTCTTGAGTGTTCTATCCACAAATGGTTTTTCCTAATCTAGTTATGATTTATGGCCATGTAATATATGCGTGAAAGATCCTTAGAGACACAAGAATTTGGCCGCGGATGTCAAGGAAGCGATACTAGTGGCCAGCCCAATGGTGATGGGGAGGGAATACGGTGGACTTTTCGACCACGTACCTTCAGTCGCTCCGAACTGAATGGACGGCGTGTGTCCAGCCATAACCTACCAATAATAAAAGATACAGGCATTTGTTGCTAATCTAAAACAAATGTATATGTATAATTTATTTATAATATTGTAGGTGGACGCACTGAAGAAATGCGAGCATGACGCGTATGTACTCCTAGCGGTATCGCAGTTGTTCTGGACGGAGAGGAAACTCAACAAGTGCCGCGAGTGGTTCAACAGAACGGTGAGTTCATACATATATATGTATATACTTTTTAATTTAGAGTTACATCAAAATTGTTTGCGCCTTTTTATCGTCAATTTTGTTACATCAATCTAATTTAAATATGGGTGACTTAGCAAGATTTCTTCCTTTAAAGCAGTTCGGAGGATAAAAGAAATTGAGGGATGAGGAAATATAATAATTTTATTACCGAGCGCTTCCTTGACGTTAACTCTCCTTTCAAATTCCAATTCCTTTTAGTGTATGTGACTGTGTGATGTGTGCTCATATACCTCCTAATATTGGGCTCAAGCCTCTTCCACAATAAGACGGATATAGTTCTACTATACCACGCAGGTCAGACGTCTTGATATAGGGTTTTATAGCTAATTACCCTTCTTTTGCATAAATGGTATGTGCATATTTAATCCCTTATAGGCTGTTTTTAATCTCAGAGACTAAAATCACATTACATACACACACACTTACACGTGTTACCAGTTTTTTGCAATTCTTAAATAGTTATGTGCCACTTTCGGCCTATATGCCACGCGTCTATTGATAATTTGCGTTAATATTACAAATATCGTTTTTTTTTACAAGTTTGAAAAATGTTATGTTATGATATTTATTTAGGTTTTATACATTCTCGAAAAGTATTGAAACCGCTGCTTTTTGTCACTTTGATTACTGCATGTTGCTTTTTTAAATGTCTAGCTATTTATTATCAAATAATAAAAGTCTATATTCATAAAATATCACCTATTAGGCAATCATGTTTTGCTGATGGTTCAACTTTTAATTACAAGTACTAACCACCATTTTAGATTCGTTTTTTTATTGGAAGGGTTATAAAGAAAATGGCATCTAGTGTAGTTCCTATAAAATTTAGGGATGATAAATATATCATCCCTAAATTTTAATAAAAAATATATAATTGCCGTATTATTCAGTAAAACACACAATAACTGCCGTAGTACTGTATGTATATGGTAATATAGCATATATAATTTGTTTTAAAATTGTAAATCTTGTCAAATTCCAATAATTGTGGTAATTTGCCGTTTTAGCGTGTACAGAAAGAATACTGATGGCGTCTATTAATTCTTTTTGGAACGAAGTTCCTTATCGCGCGTTGTGAAAGGGGGCTAGACGGAAAAAATTCTTACGAAAAGTTGTCACGACACTTTTTGCTATAGTAAGCTATTGTAAGCTGTGCGGCGTCGCTCGTCGGTTCTCTTATAGAAAGCAAGCCAGATATTTTCATTTCTATTTCGCATTGAACAGTGTGGTGTCGCGACGATTTTTTTTATAGATAGAGTGATTCAAGAGGAAGGTTTATATGTATAATATATGCATAATGGACTAGAGAAACACTAATAATTTTAGAGGTTTCTAATGTGATGTCGTAAATAAACACATTATTTTGCGCTTACATTGCAAACGCTGGCTGAACCCTACGAAATAGATCAAAATAAAGTACTACAGTATTATACAGCTTAAAAAGGCCTACAAAAAAGTCCGCGATGGTATATATCTATCTCTTAAGGATAACATACTATATCCATTTTAATACTTTAAAAAATGTTCTATTATAAAACGGTAATTGAAAAGCTATTTACACAAATACTGTATTAATCCTTATCATTTTAAATACATTAGTTGGCTTGAGCATTTCATGAAGATATTTTTTTTCCTTCAGACCATGCAAATTAAATCAATACCTTAAGAGATATAGCAAAATCAAAATAATGCGCAACGAAATTATTTTCGCCCGTGACCGGGCCGCGTGGCCGGCTCGCGTTCGAGCTCGGGGCCGAAAAGTTTTGGTAGTCTAGTGGAATTGTATATCCTATTATTAATATTATAAACGTGAAAGTTTGTAATAATGTATGGATGTGAACATGTTTGTTGCTCTTTCACGTAAAAACTACTGAATGGATTTTGATGAAAGGGGAATGCCCATTTTCGGTATCGCTTGATGCATCTAATTTTAAACTGTGACACGAGTTCATGACATGGAAAATCTTAGTTAATTATTAAAATAATTTTATCACGTATTGTGGAGTCTCACATTTGCCGGGTTTATGCACGTGTAATACATAATAGTCTTTTTTTGTATCGTAGTTTTCCGTTGAATAGATTTTTGTTGTAGCAACATTATTACACAGATAATTATGATTAATCGATCAATCGATGTTCTACTGATCTAATAAAGTATCGATTAAACATAATTATTTGTGATTATTTACAGTTCATAACAATAACATTTTTATACAACGAAAAAAATGTATTTATTAGAATATAATTTATTTTATCGACTGTACGAAACTAAACACAGCTTTTTGTTAGCCAATGTAACAAAATGTTAGCTTTGAAACATTAAAAACTAGGTGAAATATGAGATCGTATTTATCATAAACAGAAAAACTTACAAAAATATTTCGCCTTCTGTCTTATTGTGAGTGAATACTCGTGTTTGTATATCAGTATGAAAAATCGAAGTAATAAACGTTATCGATTTTTGATGTAAATCTTTTTATTTTAGTAACACTGTAACCGTACTTGTCAATCTTATTATGTTTGTTGTTCGCGGATAAACAGATTGGATTGTTCAGTTTGTTTTTTTGTTACTGTTGATTTGTGTATTGTTACATTAACTGCACGTATTTTGAGAAAAGACTCTTTAAATATATACTTTTTTACTAATTGTGAGATAGAGACTCCTTGTAAAAAGTGATTGTGAGTGTGTAGTGTACAACATCACCGCTATGGCAAGCTCCGTTCGTCGGTGTATTAACTGTTTCCTTCGACTGCAGCATGGAAGTTGGCAGTCGTTGAGAGAAGTGAACGATGATATCTACACTATTCTATCAGCTTGGATTTCACCCAGTTTGGTAAGTCATTTTTACGACTATGTATGCGCCATTTGTATACAACATAATGCTGGTTTTGTTGGGTACGAAGGCTAATGTATATTGTTTTTTCAGATTTCACGTGATGGCATTATTTGTAATGAATGCTTTGCTGCTCTCCAAGCCGCACTTTCATCTGGCTCAGGCCAAACTCCTGTGTTGGGCCATCGAAGCGTATGTTTTGTATGTGGAACATCAATACTTCGTGTGAAATCAATTAGAGTACCTGCCAATAGTGAAGAAAGGAATATCATTCTTAATCGGATATCTCCACATCTGGTATGTAAACAAATCAAATGATTAAGTATTTATATGTATATGCCAGCTTTGTTTATCAATTATCCCTATGCTTTAAACATCCTCTTATTAGATATCATTTGAAATGATATATAGTACAGTTTCAATACTTTTGTGATTAATAATCAGTAATCTAGTTTAAAGGTTTATTTGATAATGTTATTAGTTTTTAAATAAATTAAACACCTATTCTCCTAAATAATATTGTATATACAAGACAATAGATTTATTTACAAAATCTTGCATAACTGTAGTGTTGACAAGTAATTGCTGTCAATAGGCAAGTGTCTATATTATATTTGTATATATATATATATATATAAGTTACATATTAATCCTTACTGTTAACCAATCCTAACTTTTAATTTTTCTTGTTCAGATACATCATTTGGATAGAGTATGCCGAGCATGTTGGATGGCAGCTAAGAGGACCATACAACGGCATTTGCAATATGATGCTCATCATATGAATCAGCCTGATGATGAACCTGTACCCAATATTGAAGTTCCTGCACCAAATGCTGATGAACCTGTACCTATTGTGGAAGTTGCTGCACCGGATGTAGCAGTACCTGTAGAAAATATTGATCCACCCGTATATGGTGACGAAAACATTGCTGTACATATTCCTGACCCACCAGCATTACCACAGCACAACCTATACCAGCCCCAAAGAAGGCAACAACTGCCAAAAATAACATCACAGATATATAAACGTGCAGCTGCATCAACTAGACATTGTGTTTTTACTAACTGTGGAAATACTGAAAGGCTATTAATACCTAGAGCATTGAAAGAAGAAGTTTTGAGCCGCTATCGAATTTATGTACCCCAAAGTGCTCGGATCTGTAACTTTCATTTGCATAATGACTGCTGGAATGAGTTACAAGTCAATTATTCTGACTTCACTGGTCCTCAAATGGATAACCTACTACTTATGTTGGAAAGACTGTCAACAAAGCAGATTAATTTTAGTAATGTCCACATGATCCAACCTAACTTATGTCATTACTGGTTAGGTCTAAATGCTGTACAGTTTTATGAACTAATGATCAATATTCCACAATTACACAATGAAGTGCCAGATGCTAGTGTAGCACTGTGTATTTATTTAACTAAACTAAGAAGTGGAGACAGTAATGAGAGGTTGTGTGGCCTATTTAATATGCCGAGAAGTACACTCGAGCGGTACATGAATAAAGTGCGAGATGTTATGACATTGCATTTAGTACCTCATTATTTGGGTCTCAGTCATATGACTGTTCAAGAAGTGGCAGCAATCAATACACTTATACCTGAGGGGTTCTATGGAAACCTAGCAATGCCTGCAGAGACCAGACCAGCCATTACTATATGTGATGCTACATATATCTATGTCCAAAGTAGTAGCAACTATTTGTTCCAGAAACAGACATACAGTTTGCATAAATATACCAACCTAGTGAAACCATTCATGATTGTATGCTGTAACGGTCACATATTAGATTGTTTGGGACCATATAAAGCAACAACCAATGATGCTACAATTATGAGAACAGAATTTAGCAGGTCCGATGGACCTATGCGTCAATATTTTAGAGAAGGAGATATTTTTATCCTTGACAGAGGCTTTAGAGATGTAGTGACACACCTACAGGAATATGGATATCAAACACATCTACCTGAATCCTTATTGGAGGGCCACCACCAACTCACCACAGAGCAAGCCAACAAATCACGTTGTGTCACAATGTGTAGATGGGTTGTTGAGATTGTTAATGGCAGATTGAAACAAGATTTTAAATTGTTCAGACAGGAGTATTTCAATACAGCTATAAAACATCTCATGGAGGATTTCAGGATTGGTTGTGCTCTTGTTAACAAGTTTCGCCCTGTCCTTGAAGACAAACCTGTACACAGGGAATATTTAGAAATAGCCCGGCAGAGATTAAATGTTCCTAATCATCTAGCTGATGTAGTTGAAGCAGAACATTTGAACAGGAGACGCATAGGATTTATTAGTATAGATGAGAACCATCCTCACTTGAATGATTTTCCAAGGCTAACAATAGATGACTTGAAAAAATTAGCTCTTGGCACATACCAGCTCAAGCAGGCAAGATCATACTACGGAGAACACGTACGACAAAATGGCATATACACTGTGCAAATAAATAATGTCATAGAAGACGACATACCGCTTGTTCTGGGTGTGAACAATTAAATAATTCGTGGGAGAATCAAATCCAGACACGTAAGCAGCCGTTCATACTACACATATCTGTTAATAAATAGAAATGAAGACACAGTTAATACACTGAGAGCCATCTCTGGCTACTATTGTAGCTGTTTGGTGGGCAGGCGTACAGTTGGCTGCTGTGCGCATGTGATGACCATTGCCTGGTATTTGAGCTGGGGACGGCATAATGATATCACTGCACCAGCGCCATTTTTAGATGACATTTTTGAAGAATACACCTACGAAAATATAGAATAAACCATGTTGTTTTAATAAAGCTTTATTTTGATTAAAATGAGTATTTATTTGATTGTGACTAATTATACCTACACAACCGTAATGTATAGGCTATTTTTCGACAGTTCTTTTAGCAAAATATAGGTAGGTACTTAGTTTCCTCCTACTGGAATACTTGTTACTATAAATAACTTTGTAGCGTGTAACGCACACACCTACACTATGCTGACATTAGCATTTTAGTATGTACTAGTTAATAAGTAAGAACGCTAACGAAATGAAATCAGTCAGTCGGACAGTCGGTCTTGTGACTCATTAGAATAAAGAGTGCTTTGAGAACTCGTCGTCGTTGGTATTTCCTGACGTTCACCCCTAAAAATAGAGGCTTAGAACCCCATATCCTCTAAAACTTCTTAAAATATGTAGTAATAATACATTTCATGCATATCTATTTATATTTTATAAGTAATAGCATAGATGCTAATCTTCATATTATTTAAAAGATAAGTAATAAGTTTTTAACTACAAAGTTCACCCCTCGATTTCTCAGAAACCCGGCAAATTACCCATATGATGTTTATTTTTATTTAAACTACATACTAATACGAATCTTAGACAGTGGTTTTCATCTTGTCACTGTAATATTTATACCGATACTATTTTCCTTAGTCACTTGGGCATTCCCCTTTATAGTAATATAGCTTGCACATCAGAATAACACATAGGCTATAATTTATAAAGATATTTTGCAAATTGGCTAAAATATAACGATAAAAATCGCTTAAGGCAGAAAAAAATTATATAATTAAAATAGAACTTCGTTCCATCCGGGTGTCCCTTGACACCTCCGGTTTTTTTTGTTTGATTTAAAGACATTGAAACACTTGAGTATGTAAGGTCGTACGTCACGTTATACTAGTATATAGCGCCTTGTGTGGCCATGTATATGTACGTGCTTTTTAAAGATACGCTTTGGAATAGAAAACTTTAAAGTTAATCGTCCAATAAATTTAAATTCTTACGTTTCGATATATCGGTATCGTAGGTACACCACTTCACAAAAAAGCCGAGAGCATTAGTTGTAAGTTTGATATTTGCATGTGTCAATTTGGTCTCTGAGATAAAAAAACAGGCTATAGTTGATTTTTACGACACCCACGGGGAAGATAGAGGGTGACGAATCGTATTCTTACTCTGACACCGCACGAGGAAGCAAAAAAATATATTTACATGACGGCACTTGTGTTTATTGCACGTGCTAAAACATGTTACAACGCTTCAACATGTTCACTAACCGTGCCACCCAGCGCGTCATACACTCCCCGCCACGCAAACTTGTTTTAAAGCACCTATAAAACAAAGAAAAAAAAATTCTATTGCAAATAACATTTATTACTTTTACAGTGTGTTAGTTTAATACATAAATATAAAACAATTTAAAATATAAAAAGCTTATTCGAAGGGGACTCCATTGGCTGCAATACAGCCCTTTAAACGTTGAAGCCAGTTGTCAATAGAAGCACGCACTCTTTCCATGGGAAAATTCTTCACTGACAATGACGTATGGATTGTTTTAGGGATTCCAAATTATCATGGCGTTTAGTGCAAGCCGTATTCTCTAAATCTGACCATAAATCATAATCCAACGGATTAAGATCGGAACTAGACGACGGCCAGTCTTCAGCTCTGATGAAGTCCGAAACGTTCACTTCCAACCAAGACTGCGTAGACCGAGCTTTATGACTCGGCGCCGAGTCTCGCTGGAAAGACCATTCTTGGTTATTGAACATGGCGTTGTTAAGGGGCTACACTACCTTCTCAAGAATTGTATCTTGATATAATTGTGCCGATGTTTTGATACCTTTTTACAAAAGTATGGCTCGGTCACGCCTTCATAGCTAATACCCCACTAAACCATCACTGAAGTCGAATAATGCCCACGTTGCACTCTGTCGACTAATTAGGAAGCTTCCTTAGAGCTTTGGACATAAATACGGTCATTTTGTTTGTTAAAATGTTGCTAAATTGTAAAAGTTTTCTCATCTGTAAACGAAATTTTCTGTGACCTCCCTTTGCGTACCGCTTCAGTAGTTGTTTCGATTTTACTACCCTATTCTTTTTTATAAAATATCAGTTCAGAAATGGCCAGTACTACTTCTATAAGCTACAAGTCCTAAGACATCTTTTAAAATACGCGAGATGGTTCTAGATGCTATTTTCATCTTCTGAGATAAAATCTTTTGCTTTCGGACAGGATTTCTTCGAATTCTTTCTCTAACTGCTTTGAACACCTTTTTCGTACGAACAATACGTGGACGGCCAGATCTTTTTCTGTCACTAACAGAGGAGGTCTCATTGTATCTATTAATAGCCCGGTACACAAACATTTTAGTAATACCAAGCGTATGGAGAGTTTTAAAAATTGCATTTGGCTCTATACCTACTTTGTGTAATGCAATCACAGCGATTCGGTTCGGTTTATCACCCCACTCCATTTTAATATCGCAAAATATTGTACAATGTTTTGGCGCCAAAATGAGAAGACAATGAACAATCATATAAAGATGATAGATTCCAAATTAAAATGTAATATTTTATTTTTAATTGTGACAGTATTTATGGCCAGACTAAGTATAATTCTAAATCTCTTGCAGGTAAAAATCGATCCAGATTTGGGTGACGCATGGGCCTACTTCTACAAATTCGAATTGCTTCATGGAAATGAACAGCAACAGGAGGACGTCAAAACGCGTTGCAAGGCCGCCGAGCCGCACCACGGCGAGGCTTGGTGTAAAGTATCTAAAGAGATAGCCAACTGGTGTTTTAGTACCGAACAGATACTTCTATTAGTTGCTAAGAACTTACCCGTACCGACTTGAAGTAATAGTATATTTATTGTGGGCAATAAATGTGTGGGAATTTGTGGATATTTATTCCTGATTTCTGACGTTATCGGGAGTAGGTATTATAGGTAGTTATAAACGGGAGTAGAAACATATGAACGATTTTTTTTTTAGCTATTATTTACGTTTTTTTTTTGCGTTTGTTTTGATTTTTATTTACTCGATGTTACCTATAAAATTCGTAAAAATAATTTTCAAATATGCTGTTCCTTCTGGTACATTCAATTTGTTTCTTCAGACTATTCGCATATTATATTTTCGCGGACATCTAATCTAGAAGAAACATCTTCGCTCCTACGAGGTCACTTTACGGGATAGGGTCGGTTTTATTACAGATTGCACAATATCCCGCAACTAAATCCTTATATCGTGGAGAACTTTATTTTTGTTTTGCTTTTTAAAAGACAACACCGTGCGCTAAATAAATTAATCCTATTATTGCGGGGGATTTCACAAACATACAATTAACGGACGCAAATTTCACTCGGACTCGGAACAATTTCTGGATGGCATAAGTTGTTCTATGTGGAAATCGAACCCATGATACACAGACATGGTAGTTCAGTATGTTGATCACTACGCCATCTATGCAGTTATTGACAAACAAATATATATTTCATCATCTCAGCTCGTAAATGTCCCACTGTTGGGCACGAATCTGCTTATAAGAGGGTAATTGAACTACTAAACCACGTCGGTCAGACGTTTTGGAATAGACTTTTATTTTCAGTTTTCCTTCTCTTGTACCGATGTTATATACCTATTACATCTCTTAATCGTCTTTTACGACATCCGCGGACAAGATAGTGTGTGCTGAATTGTATTCTTATTTCGTCACCACACGGAATACATACAATTAACGAACACGAATAACATTCGAACTCGAAAAACATTCGAACCCGAAACAAATATTTTAGATTGCACTAATAATTCTTCTGCGTAGCATCGTACCTATAACTCTAGCATGAGAGATCGCTACTTGAAGCAATACGCTATCTGTTCAATCTTTTTATCTTAGTATTTTACTGAACTAATTATCTCATTTGATTTATAACTTTAGAAGTTATGCCTGAGCATGCATAATTGTATTTTTCTCATCATCATTATCCTGCTTTTATCCCAATTACTTGGGGTCGACGCAATATGTATTCTACCATCATATACAGGATGGAAATAGACCAATCACGAAAACAAGGACAGGTAACCCTACAAGTCCTACTTGTAATGATAGACTAGAAAAAAATCGATTCGGATGAAAAAAGTTTTTTTTTTCACCACGCGAACCCTTGAACATATGATCGTGAGTTTTGAATAGATTGCATCTTTTCTCATCGGAGTAAAGTTACGTATTTTTGGAACGAAGTTCCTTATCGCGCGTTGTGAAAGGGGGCTAGACGGAAAAAATTCTTACGAAAAGTTGTCACGACACTTTTTGCTATAGTAAGCTATTGTAAGCTGTGCGGCGTCGCTCGTCGGTTCTCTTATAGAAAGCAACCCAGATATTTTCATTTCTATTTCGCATTGAACAGTGTGGTGTCGCGACGATTTTTTTTATAGATAGAGTGATTCAAGAGGAAGGTTTATATGTATAATATATGCATAATGTACTAGAGAAACACTGATAATTTTAGAGGTTTCTAATGTAATGTCGTAAATAAACACATTATTTTGCGCTTACATTGCAAACGCTGGCTGAACCCTACGAAATAGATCAAAATAAAGTACTACAGTATTATACAGCTTAAAAAGGCCTACAAAAAAGTCCGCGATGGTATATATCTATCTCTTAAGGATAACATACTATATCCATTTTAATACTTTAAAAAATGTTCTATTATAAAACGGTAATTGAAAAGCTATTTACACAAATACTGTATTAATCCTTATCATTTTAAATACATTAGTTGGCTTGAGCATTTCATGAAGATATTTTTTTTCCTTTAGACCATGCAAATTAAATCAATACCTTAAGAGATATAGCAAAATCAAAATAATGCGCAACGAAATTATTTTCGCCCGTGACCGGGCCGCGTGGCCGGCTCGCGTTCGAGCTCGGGGCCGAAAAGTTATGGTAGTCTAGTGGAATTGTATATCCTATTATTAATATTATAAACGTGAAAGTTTGTAATAATGTATGGATGTGAACATGTTTGTTGCTCTTTCACGTAAAAACTACTGAATGGATTTTGATGAAATTTATAGTAATATAGCTTGCACATCAGAATAACACATAGGCTATAATTTATAAAGATATTTTGCAAATTGGCTAAAATATAACGATAAAAATCGCTTAAGGCAGAAAAAAATTATATAATTAAAATAGAACTTCGTTCCATCCGGGTGTCCCTTGACACCTCCGGTTTTTTTTTATGGAATTATCATTACATGGCATTGTCCTAATACGATGGAATGTGAAAACAAAACTTAAAATTCGTTGCGAAAAAAAAAAAATTCATCCGAATCGATTTTTTTTCTAGCCTATCATTACAGATAGGACTAGTAGGGTCACCTGTTTTTGTTTTCGGGAGCGGTCCACTTCCACCCTGTATATTGTAAAAGTTATTGGCATAGTTTTATGACCGGCCGTCTGCCTGACGTCAAACTTTGGGAATGTAATTGTTTACCAAACGGCATCAGGTGAATATAATCTAATGTATATCCAATAAAAATATATAAACGGAGTAATTAATACTATAATGTTATTATTAACGTAAAATTAATTAAGCGTTATAATTAAGCGTTTTAAGTATAGGTAAATAAAATTCAATTTAAAAGAATTCAAACTTGTGAGAATTTGTTTGATAGATAACATAATCTAAATAATAAATATTAATTAATAAAATATAATTTTGTTATTCACTTTAGTTTTTTTTAGGTATTAATCGCTCGATAATTATTAGTAATTATTGCAATAAAAAAAATAATCAATTTTATTTGAATTATTTACTGTGTGTTAACTGTCAAACGCTTTCAGTGTAGTTATGTGTTATTGCTATTATAAAGGTTACATTCCACTAAGCGTTCATATTTACGACCGTGGTTTTTCTCGATTTACTTGCGAATTTTACAATCGTTATCGTAATTTGAATCGAGTATGGTAATTATAAATACAGGTGTAATCATTACAAAAGGTCCACCCTTGTTAAGAGCCCTCAGCGTTCACCCATAATCCGGGCCAAGTTGTCAAAGCCATGTGCGGCTAACAGCCTAGCATTTCAGCTTGCATATATTGCAATAAAGCTCAAAATCGGTGGAGGTCTTTATTTCATTATTACAAATGAATTGTCAAAAGTCCCCATCGATCCCACATCTGCTAAAAAAGTTATTCAAGGTCAAAGGTCGAAAATTTCGATTTGTCGCCTTTTCCTCGCAAACGGCGAGTGTTATAGTAAAATAGCCTACACAAAAGTTGTAGATTATTAAATTCTCTACAAAAATTGTTTCCATGCTTTTTTTTCTATGAATCATCATTTCAAAGATATCACAATTTCAAACCTCGAAAAAACTCATATTTACTCTTATGCTGCTTGTAATGCTTCATCGACTATACCGCATGAATAAAATATGAAAGTATTTATAATTTTAATAAGTTTATTCATTGAAATATAATATTTGTTATTATTTTATATAGTTTTTATAATATAATTAAATATAATATTTATAATATTCAAATCATACCCGTGGGTGATCGTAAGAGACGACTAAGGGATATAAAACGCATATAACATCTATGCGAGAGAAGGACAACTCGAAATGAAACCCTATATCAACACGTCTGACCAGCGTGGTATGGTAGGTCAATTTTCCTCCCATTATAGAGAAGGCTCGAGCCCAATAGTGGGACGTATATGAGCTGAGATGATGATGATGATGAATATTCAAAATACTTATGATATTATGAAATATTATTAAAATTACAAAATATGTATTTTTTTTTATTATTTTGTAATGCACATTGACCTTTGCAATACCAAGGGTATAGCTAAGCCGCTGCCTACCATTAAAATCCCCAAACCCACCCAGTTGGGCTTCCGGCTCTCCTGCTCACCGAACGAAGAGCAATAGTACATTGCCATTACTCAGACGTCGATCTTCTACGAGAGCGTGGTACTACCCGGACGGACCGGCCTGCAGCTGTAGACAGAGAACTGTCAACAGCGTGGTCCTACCACTAAAAAAATATTGTATTTATATTAATTATTATATTGTAAGATTCTAAAATCTAAAGAATCTACAAGCTATGGAGGGTAAAGAGAAGATTCTCTCTCCCCTCTCTATAGTCTTTCTAACTGTCTCTACCATCCGACTCAGTCCCCAATTTTGTTTCCCTCCCTATATCCTCGAGCAACATCCGCTCTTACCGTATTGTAGAAAACGTGCCAAACGTATAGCTGTGCTTCTTCAGAAGAGCTACTTTTAGTATAAAGCGTTTCTTCACAGTAAACAGACGTGCTCGTTGATATTATTTTCGATTTGAATCTGTGCTTTTAAATAATATTAGAATATGTCGCAATTTTATTATTCGTGTCGCGACGGAGTAAGAACACAGTTCACCACCCGTCTCTTGCCCGTGGGCATCTTAAAAGATAATTAAGGGATATAATATACATATGACCTCTATGCTAGAGAAGAAAAACTCAAAATGAAACTCTATTCCAACACGTCTGACCGGCGCGGTAGGTGCATTTCCCTCCCATTATGAAGGAGGCCTGAGCCCAACAGTGGGACATATGTGGGCTGAGATGAGATGATGTCGCAATTTTGCTTTATTTGTAGTAAACCTTTTAACAGAAAGTGAAACTGTTATTGTTGATCGTGGTATTTCTTTGTATTATAAAGACTATATAAAATAATAACAACAAGAGTAAATATGAGTTTTTTCATACATACATAGCCTCACGCCTGTCTCCCAGAGGGGTAGGCAGAGACTACGGATTGCTACAAACCACGATCCTGGCATACTTCCATCGCTTCATTCACACTCATAATAGTCTTCATGCATGCTCTACGATTACGCATACTTTTAATAAGACCTCTCGTCAACACATCTCCAACTTGGTGCAGAAAAGTATGACGTGGTCTTCCCCTTGTATTCGTCCCATTCACTCTTGCTTTATATATTTGCTTCGTCAACCTCTCGTCACTCATTCTTTCTAAATGTCCAAACCACCTCAGCATACTCTTTTTGATCTTTGTCACTAGTTTTTTCGAGGTTTAAAATTGTAATATCTCTGAAATGATGATTCGTAGAAAAGAAAGCATGGAAACAATTTTTGTAGAGAATTTAATAATCTACAACTTTTGTGTAGGCTATTTTACTATAACACTCGACGTTTGCTAGGAAAAGGCGAAAGATCGAAATTTTCTACCTTTGACCTTGAATAACTTTTTTAGCAGATGTGGGATCGATGGGGACTTTTGACATTTCATTTGTAATAATGAAGTAAAGATCTCCACCAATTTTCGTCTTTATCGTAATTTATGCAAGCTTACCTACCCTATTTTTATGTCTATTTTGACTGGGCTACTAACCATACAAAAAAAATACAATAGGTCAATTTGACAAATTATCGCAGAAATTAAAGAGGCTTTAACTTAGCTATAAAGTTATAAAACTTAACGTAAACTTATATTAAAAATGTACAATTTAATATTTTTGCAATATTATATCATTTGAATAATATAATTATTTTATATAATTATATTTCATTAATAAAATTACTGAAATTTAGCATTTTATATGCTAGGTTATTTATAAAAACTTGATTACGAGCGAAAAATTACTGTCACGAGTGTGAATTGAACCCACACCGATATAATCCGTTCCAATTGTCCTACCACTTAGACAAGTGTGAGCTGTCGTATGACTTTCAATTTGCGGCTCGTATTATTTTGCACACACACGTATTATTTTGAACGCACACACTTGTCTAAGTAGTAAGACATTTGAAACGTATTTTCAATAGGTGTGGGTTCAAGTCCCACGTCTGACATACATTTTTCGCTCGTAATGAAGTTTTTATTTGAATAATTTTCATTTTGTCTAACCAATTATTCAGAGCATTCTCATTCTAAATTGCATAAATATTGGCCGCCATTTTTAACTTTTAAAAATTGCGCCAAATTTCGCCGCCACCACGATGACCCAACCTTGCAAATGGTTCGTTGTGAGTGTTGCTTGAGCAAAAACAATAATATAATTGGTGACGTTTTTGCTGCGACCAAAAAGAGGTTGTCGTCGTCATCTTGAACGGCTGTAGGCTTGTAGGGTATTTTGAGCGTTTTGAATGTTTAGTGGAACGTAACAATATTGTGCTAACGGTACATTTTGGATGAACCACAATATCCTTTTGTAGGAGGTACCTCACTATGCATTGAATTCTTAATTTATAGGTTACTTATTGTATATATCTACGTATATTATTGGGGTTAACATTTTCTTGTAATTATAATGTGAAATAAACTTTTTCTGACACTATAAATATTTTTTTTTATTTTCTTCCACGTTTTTAATATTGTTTTCAACTTTGAAATAAAATTATTTTTACGGATTCTATCGCGTTTGTATTTGATTTTTAATTACCCGACGTTTCGATCACTCGGCGTTTATGGTCACGGGAAGACTAATGTGTCTCACGTCACGTCCAACAAGTCATCGTTATTACTTTTTTTTTTTTTGAGTTTATGGCTTGGTTAATTAGACCTTTAAGCCAAGTCTTCATAGTTCAGACACTTCGTGCCTTGTCTTCCGTATTATTGTTTACCACTTCTTCAAATTGTATTTAGTCCTTGATAGTCACTGTCCGTCAGTAAGTCAAGTCGTTACTATCAATTTGGCGCTGATAACCAAATTCATAGTTTTGTTGGGAATTTTGGGTAAACACGAAAATACACGAAAACCACTATTATACCATATTCACTACACTTCAGCACTTTAACTGTATCATATTCCATAAAATACCAGCAAAATTATTCAATATAACAACTACAAAACACTAAAGAAATGAATATAATACAAGAGCGTGACATGACATTTCCATATTCGCGCCAAAACTCCCCATCGTTATTACAGAGATTTATATTTACCCACTACAGTATCAGTTATTAAATTATGGCCCACATTTTTAATACAAATTCTTTGGCAATACAAAAAGAGAATGATTCTATTTATAATTTTTTATATTGTTTATGATCAGTTATTATTTTTAAAAAAGTAATTTATGATGATTATTATATTGTGGCAATTTACTAGTTTAAAAGCTGGTAAATCTATTAAACTACCACCGGATCGGAACACGGTCACACTAAGAAAGATCCGGCAAGAAATCTCAATAGGCATAAAACTAATTATTGACTTTTGAGAGGCGGCTTTCTTTATCTTACTGAAATTGAGTAAATTAAAATGTAACTATTATTGTGGGTCAAATCTAAGCAATAAGCGCTCATAGAGTCTTGTAATCTTGTGGTGGTTTTCGTTGCTTTATTTTTAATTATATGAATGACACGATCCCACCTTGGCCACTATGGAACTAGAGTCAAATAACACTCTAGTTTCCTTAGATATTTTGGTTGTATGTAAATCTAAGAACACCTTGAGTCTCACAGTGTATCAATGTAAAGCAACCCATACAGACAAGTACTTGAACGGAGATTTGTTCAGTTAGCTACTGTTTCTATATCTTTGTTACAGAGAGCACGAGGAATCTGTGACGACGAACACCTGGCTGCGAAGCTGCAGCAAGTCAAGCAGGTTCTTCGTGCAAACAAGCTGCAAGTTCCTCATACCTGTCACGGAGACCGTGAGAAACCATCAACAGTCGAACGTATCCCTGCAGTCCATCTACCTTATGTGAAAGGAGTCACTGACAAGATTGCCTATATCCTGAAACGTTCTTCTATGAAAACCTATTTTAAGCCTCTGAAGAGAATTATTCAGTTCTTATCAACTGTCAAGTGTCGGATCCCTCTACAGAATACAAAAGTTTATAAACTAGACTGTGGTCTCTCTTATATAGACCAAACAAAGGAATCTGTAAGAACTCGGATCAAGGAACATATAGCTGATCTGAAGCACCGCCGTCACACTAAGTCTGCAGTCTGTGAGCACTGTCAGGATTGCACCCGCCATTACATCAGGTTTGATAAACCACAAATCCTCGCAAAAGAATACCGATACGTGCATTAGAATGGTTCGCGAGGTTATTGAAATTAAAAATCGTAAAAATTTCAATAGAGAAGATGAATGGGTATCCAAGCTCGAAGCCTGTCATTCACTTCATTAAAAATAAAACAAAGAAAACCACCACAAGACTGCAAGATACTGTGAGCACTTATTGTATAGATTTGACCCACAATAATAGTTGAATATTAATTTACTTAATTTTAGTAAGATAAAGTAATCAGCCTCTCAAAAGTTAATAATTAGTATTACAGACTACAGAGTTTCCTTGCCAGATCTTTCTCAGTGTGAGCTGAATAGATTTTTTAGTTGTTAAACTAGTAAATGCTTACAATATAATAATTATCATAAATTAAATGTTTAATAATAACGGATCATAAACAATATAAAATTTTATATATAGATTCATTTTTTTTATGTACTGGCAATGAATTTGTTGGATAATGCCTGTATAAAATAACATAGCAACATGTCGCGCCAAGTGGGATTCGCCCCGCTACTAATTATATGCTATGTCATGTACTTTTTTTCTGTAAGACCTTCATTACATTATTAAACTCACTGCATTAGCGTACACCGGCTGCCTTTTATTTTCTCTCTATTTATTCCCCAACATATTGGTCCATATCGAGCTGGATGGAATAAATTAGCAATAATCTACTATTATATGAAGAATAATATATATAATTACAAGAAAATCAAATAATTTGCAATCAAGATTATAAGACGGCTGTGTGGTATCCGAAGCAAGTACATCAAAAGTACGGTGTTAAGTCTTATTTAATGTTATATCGTTACCCAACACTCATTCAGGTAGTATAATTAAGGACTATCAGGTTAGTGCTATTAACATTACCTATTATTGTCAGTGATGGGCGTAACTAGTTACTTATGTAATCCAATTAATAATTGAATTGCATAATAATTCAATTAAAATGTAATTCAATTACATATTATTTAATTACATTGTAATTAGATTACTTTAGATATGCTATGAAATTAATTACAATATATTTAATCACAAAATAATTTGATTACAAGGTAACCTAATTACATAGTATTTAATTATATTATAATTGACCGAGTGAGCGAAGCGAACAAGAATCTCCATTTCAGGACTGAACGATTTTGCTTTTGTCTGTCTGTTTGTTTGTTCCTGCCTACGCAATTTTACTCCGATCTGCACGAAAATTGGTGTGTGTGTTTTTTGAATTATTTAAATTTTTTTGTCAAGCTATTTTTTTTATGGCACACCTATCCTACTAAGGATAATGTGCGGGTAGCGGTGGGTTCTATGCATTGTGCTCGTGCGCCGCCGCTGCTCCTAGCTACCCCGCGTCCCGCCCCGCGCTCCGCCCTCTTCAGTTATTCCTTATCTTTTGCATTGTAAACACGTAACATTTTTTGTGCTTTGGTGATTAGTGCAAAAACTTTTGTTTTACGTACTATGTATGAAAGTGCAAGACTACTTTTAGAAGATGACAGTTCAGTGGACGAATCTGTGTCTGCAGGTCAATCTACATTACCATCGACAAGCAATATGTCTGCATTGCAACCTACTATACTTGACGGTAAATTCTTTGAGTTACTTCCTGATACATCAGGAACTGATAAAATAGTCGCCATTTGCAAGAAATGTCTGCCTAATAAAGTACAAATAAAAGGCTCGAGATCGTGTACTTCCAATTTCAAAACACATTTGAAACGTAAACATGGTCAAGAAACTATACAAGAATACCAAGAATATATAAAGAGTAAGAGATCAAAAAATGTTCGTACTTCCAGTTCGTCAAACGAACTATCACCACGACGAAGGTCGTCAAATGTACCCTCATATTCTCAAGCTGAATTCGATCGAGATATTGTTAAATATTTCGTCAACTCAATGATATCTCTAAAGTGTACCGAAGACTCTTACTTCCGACAAATTTTACGTCGCTTAAATACAGGTGCGAATAATCTAAGAATCATGAGCCGGCGGACACTTGGCAGAATGATTACGGAATTCTTTGATGAAGAAACTACTTTAGTGAAACAAGAACTAAATCAAGTGAAACACGTTTGTACGACAGTTGATATTTGGTCTGGACGTCGAAGAAGCTTTTTAGGTGTAACAGTACACTGGATTGATTCCCATAATTTAAAGCGTGTCTCAAGAGCTTTAGCATGCCAACGCTTTAAAGGCACACATAGTTATGACAAAATATACGAATTGTTGCAAGACATTTATAAAAAGTATGGGTTAACTAGCACAAATGTTGTGGCTTGTGTTACAGACAACGGCAGCAATTTTGTAAAAGCTTTTAAAAGTTTCGGTGTGCATCGCATCAATGTTTTAAACGAGCAAAACACTATTGATTCTTGTGACGAAGACTCTGATACTGATAGTACAGACGACGAATTAACGTATCTTAACGACCTTTCTCCAACGATAAGCCATTTAGAGACTCGTCTGCCGTTACACCTAAGATGCGCTTCACATACTTTGAGTCTTTGTGCCACAGACGCTAATAAAATACTAGAAAATCAGGAAACGGAGCTGTCGAAAATGCATGACCAAACAATAAAAAAATGTAACACATTGTGGAAAGCTGCAAATCGGCCAAAATCAGCTGAAATTTTACAAAATATTCTTGGCCATACTCTTAGTAGGCCAGTAGAGACAAGGTGGAATAGCCTTTATGATGCCTTGAAAAAAATCGCAACCATAGAAGATAAATCTGCAACACTTCACAGAGCTTTAAACATAAAAAATCCACTTCGTGAATCTGACTTTACCTATATAAAAGAATATCTGTCATGTACTCAACCTATCGCTGATGCGCTTGACATTCTTCAAGGTGAAAACGCAACCTATTACGGAATATTTTTACCGACTATACTTTCGTTGAAGAAAAAGTTGACAAATTTAACTGGAACAAGAGAGTATGAATACTGCAGTACTCTGACTGAAACTTACCTAAAAAGTGTGCAAACAAGGTTTAAAGATTTTTTGAAAATATCGGGATTTCAAGCTGAAAATGCCGCTTTAGCTGCCCTTTCTCATCCTAAATATAAAAAATTAAAATGGACATCATTAATTGGCCAGTCAGAATATAGTATAATGAAAAATTTACTCGTAAAAGAAGTCGTGAAGATTATACCAAATCAATTATCTCGAGAAAATCCATCAATGAGGTCGAGGGAGGATGATTACTTTGAAATAGATTCAAGTTCGGGTTCAGACAACCAAAGCAGTGAACCAAGATCTAAAGCTGAACTTGTAGTCACTCATTTTTTAGCAGAAGACAGCAGAGAACTTGAAATATTAAATAATCATAAGGAAATTAAAAAAATATTTTTAAAATTTAATACCCCTCTACCTTCTTCTGCGCCTGTGGAACGTATGTTTTCGTACGCGACAATGATCAATTGTCCGAAAGCAAACCGACTATCAGACGAAATGTTTGAAAAACGAGTAATTTTAAAGGTTAATTTAAATTATAAATCAGAAACGTAATTTTTTTTGTCAACTAATGGTGAAAATTGTAACTATTAAAAGATTTAAAACTTAACAATGATTAAGACATGATTACATTCTTTTTTGTCAACTAATTGAGAAAATTGTAACTAATAAACGATTTAAAAGTAAACAATGACTGAGATGATTACATTTTTTTTAAATAATTATTTGTTTTATTTTCGTATTTAAGATGCAGGTGTCCCATCCTATATAAATGTGTAGTTACATTTTATCAGATTACATATGTAACCTGTTATAATGTAATTAGATTAAATTGTAATTCAGTTACTATGTATTTAATTAAATTTATTAATCATTGCAATTAGTTACTTAAGTAATCTGTTACAAAGTATTTTAATTACAAATTACAATGTAACTGTAATTTGTAATTATTAATCTAATTACTTTTTGCCCATCACTGATTATTGTATGTAATTATTTCGTTTCCTAACGTATCACTATTTGCCTATGTACATTGTGAGTAGACTTATTATAATAATTAATAATACAAAGTAGCAATCAATTAAGCAAATTCATACTTTTTACTGTATAGTAATATTATTTATATTACATTATTTTTTGTTTGATAAGTATTGCAAAGTTAACGACTATTCACGTTAAATTAGTTAATGTGCGAAGGTATTTATAACTAAAATTTATGAGTGTTATATGATATTAAGATTTATTATTTACTTATTTTATTGTAAAATATAGTTAATTATTGTATTATTTATTGTTTTACACTTGTTTCGAGATAGCTATAATCATTTAATTCGTAGTTGAGTTGTATAAAATTAAAACGAGTTGTTACTTTGTAGGTATTCAATTAAAGTATTGTTAGCCCTTGCAATAGGTGTTTAGGATACTCTTTAGCAATCCCGTAGGCGTCTAGTAATTAGTTATATAGTATTGTAATAGTGATTATTATTTGTTAACGTTGTAGATTATAAATTCCAGGCCTATATGACCGAGCCTCTCAGTATGACCGAAGAAAAAGAATTAGTAAGGAAACGAGGTAGTTTCAAAGGCCGTTTAACTGCATTCATTAATTACCTGGACGCGCTAAATGACGAATCAATGTCAAACTATGACTTTGCGGAGTTACAGCTGCGTATAGGCAAAATTGAGTCGTTATACCAACAATATGATGAGGTACAGTTACGCATGGAATGTATTGTAGACGACATTAAAACACAATTTAATGAACGTTCTGATTTTGAGTCGCTGTATTATAAATCCTTATCTAGGGCTCAGCAGTTGGTTAGGGAATTTAATAAAGATAAAGATTCTATCGCTGGGAGTACTTGTACTGGTCATTGTAAGCCGGTTAAATTACCCACAATCCAACTACCCAAGTTTAGCGGTTCTTATACCAGTTGGTTGGAATTTCGTGATACATTTACGAGTCTCATTCATTCTAATGATGATATTGACGAAATTAACAAATTTCACTACCTACGGACGTCTTTGGAGGGATCCGCCGCCGTGGTAATACAGGCGATCGAGTTTTCGGCTTGTAATTACCCTATTGCATGGCAGGGGTTATGTGAGCGTTTCGATAATAAGAGATTATTAATTCATAACCATGTATCGGCTATTTTTAATATTGAGGCACTTCCTAAGGAATCCTCTGTCACTTTAAAGGGCTTAATTGATCATTTAAATAAAAACCTGCGAGCATTAGAAACGTTAGGTGAACCCGTAAAGCACTGGGATACTCTTTTAATTTATATTGTTACTCGCAAATTAGATGGCAAAACCTTTCGTGAGTGGGAAGAGTACAAAGGTCGCTTAGACAAGGACAGTAATATTACGTTCGACACATTCCTTCAATTCGTTCGCTCACGGGCTGATTTAGTTGAGACACTGGAGTTATCGCGTAATAATCAGTCTCACGCTAGTAATAAGTTAGGTACTAGGCTGAAATCTATGGTTACCGTTCAGTCTAATAATAATTCCACTTCGGAGATAAAGCCGAGGGGTTGTCCTAAGTGCAAAGGTGATCATAACTTAGGCGATTGTGCCCAGTTTCTCGCGTTAAGTAGTGAAGCTCGTATTAAATTACTGCCTAGTTATAAGGTATGTTATAATTGTTTTCGTTCAGGTTTTTTGCAAACCACTGTAAACGGTCGGGTTGCAAACTGTGTAAGCGCAGACATAATACTCTTATTCATGTAGATGATTATAAAAATATTGTGAATACTTGTAATAAAACTAATAATAACTCGTTAGATAATTTGTCGCCGCAGTCATCTTCTTCGTCTGTTACGGCAGAGACGAATAACGTTGCGTTGTCAGCAAACGTCACGTCATCTAATAGAAGCGTTAGCGGTGATGTGTTATTGTCGACTGCACTAATCAAGTTACAGGATCATACTGGGTGTGAGCATGTTGTCCGCGCCGTGCTTGATAGTGGTAGTACGTCGTCATTTGTGACAGAACGTTTGTGTCGACAGTTATGTTTAGAGACTAGGGAGGTAGATAGATTTATATATGGCATTAATAACGTGAATGCACGCGTAGGTAAAATGTGTCAGCTTAATATGACGTCATTAAATAATAGCTATACTACTGAGCTAAATTGTTTCGTTTTACCATTAATTACCAGTAATATGCCATGTCGCGAAATAAATATATCTGCACTTAATATTCCGTCTCATATTTATTTAGCTGATCCTAGTTTTTATAAGCCCGCTGATGTAGATATTTTAATCGGCGCTGATCTCTTTTGGGACTTATTAGGATCGCAAACATTAAAACTTGGTAAAGGTAAACCTGTACTATGTGAGACCAAGTTAGGCTGGATAGTCTCAGGTCCTATTAACCGTAATTATATTACATTACTCTCTAATAATATTAGGTGTAATCTGATTAAGTTCAATTCATTTTGTAATGGTAATACCTATCATACATATCAATCATATTCGAAATGATCTAACTCATTTATGTAAAATAGAAGAAGTAATTATAAAGTCTTCACATTACTCTTTATAATAAATAATATAATAAAATAAAATATTAAAGTATTCACTTTATGTGAAGAACATTTTGTAAAAAATAGGATACGATTGCAGGATGGTCGCCGTATTCCTCTCAGAATAATGTCATTCTCTTTTTGTTGAATCCATAAATAATGTTACACATTGTTTTTGTCCAAATTAAAAACTAAATCTAACTGTCCATCCTTCTGATAGATATCTGCAACGGGTTGTCTGGCGTAGTAAAACATCTGATCCTATTAAGTACTTTAAATTATACATACACTGTCACTTATGGTACGTTTTTAGTCTTTCGGTGTTTACTGTAGTTAGGACTTGACTGCAAGGGTAGTAAGGGCGCTAACGTTATAGCACAATGTCTACGATGACCACTTACTCACAGGGGGTGACAATTTAGATGAAGCAAAGTTATTTTATTTTGACAATTGAAATGAGATAGAATTTAATTGTCAACAAGTTACTAAGATGATACATCGGCTTGCATGCCACTACGAAATTGGATATCGAATGAACCTCGACTTGTTTGAAGTCTTTCAGTTGTCACTTAATTAAAAAATAGGTTCCACTAGTTGAAGTTGCTTGGTTTCGGTGGGCACGCAAGTTCAGATGAGCTAGTTTATTCTTTTGAATAATTCAATTAATTGTGATGGTAACACTATACGTGATTTACTATCAGTGATTGCAAGGATTTTGATCCATTAGGGCTTTTGTCTCCCTTTTGTAATCACTATGAAAATGTTACTACAGAGAATGTGCTTAAATAAATTATCATGTTATGAGCCGTTGAATGTTGAAACTAGTACTCAGTGGGAGAATATTATTAAATATCTGCATACTTTAAATGATTTGCGTATTTCTCGAATGATCGTTCGTCATTCATACTATGAGTTAGAACTCCATTTAATCACTGATGCATTAGAGTGCGTATACTCATATATCTACCTATAATCATTTTTATGGAGTTAAGGTACGCGTTAAAAGTGTTACTATTTCATAGTCAGCGTGAGTCATTGCCTGAATATTAATTATAATTACTTATTTTTAAATAAACAAAATTGACTGAAAAGGAGCGTCCTATTAAAATGTTATGCATACTTAGTAATTATATAATGATAATTTAATATTTAATTATATAATGATAATTTAATACGTGTCGGAGCACGTCTCGACAATTTAGATTTTTTAATATTTAATTTATTATTATTACAGTCCACTCATAATTTCACAAATTATTATTTAATTTCAATCATGCATTATTATTTTATGTAAATGTTAAAGCATGCATGTCTCTCAAAAATTATTAGCGTCAATTACTTAATTCTACTGGCCTTTAAGAGGTCGAAATTTAAAGATGTTTTGCTATCAGAAATGTGTTCTTTATAATCGTGTTACTTTGACGCGTAAATTGCCGCGGCGGCGTATTCTTCTAGGAGGTTGTCCATTTGAGAGCACGGGTGTTGATTACGCTGGCCATATTATGTGTGCTCGTCGTCAGAGTCATGGATGTAGAATCGTAAATGTATATATGGCGATCTTTATTTGCTGCACAACTAAATCTGTTCACTTGGTACTTGTGGGTGACTTAATCAGTCATACATATTTGATAGCCTTATATTGATTCTTCTGATAACGGTACTTCATCTATTGGTGTGTATAACGAACTTTTCATTTTTTAAAATATAGTTCTGATTCCATCAGTGAAGGTATGGCAAACGATGGTATCAATTACACTTTATTCCCGCGTATACTCCTCATTTTGACGGTCTCTGGGAGGCTGGAGTCATGTCAGCCTAATATTATTTACAAAGAGTGTTGGAAAATTGTAATTAAGCGCTTTAGGAATTATGTACTACGTTACCACAAATAGAAGCCAGATTAAATTCACGCCTATTAACGTCGCTGTCATCAAATCCCGCTGATCATACCCATTGGACCTCAGGTCATTTTGTCGTCGGCCGACCACTTACAGCATTACCACAGAATGATTATAAGGAATGACCCACAATCCACCTGTCTCGATATCCACGAATTGAGCAGTTACGCCAGCACTTCTGGACTAGGTGGAGTAAGGTGATGTTCTTAAGTTGCAGCAATGAACTAAGTGGTGTCTTAACAAGGATGATTTAGATGTGGATTCCTTAGTGGTGATAAAGGAGGAGAAACCTTCCACCATTAAAATGGAGAATACGGAGAATTGTTGCTGTTCATCCAGGACCTGATGGGATTGTTCACGTGGCGGATATCAGGACTTCTACTGGAGGGATCCGAGGGCATTCAACAGGATATGCCCATTATCTCTGTCATCAGAAACTGAGTCTGGTTGAAAGTATGGCTTTCAACGCCGGCCGGTATGTTGGATAATGCCTGTATAAAATAACATAGCAACATGTCGCGCCAAGTGGGATTCGCCCCGCTACTAATTATATGCTATGTCATGTACTTTTTTTCTGTAAGACCTTCATTACATTATTAAACTCACTGCATTAGCGTACACCGGCTGCCTTTTATTTTCTCTCTATTTATTCCCCAACAGAATTTGTATTAAAAATGTGGGTCAAAATTTAATAACTGATACTGTAGCGGGTAGATGTGTCTCTGTTATAACGATGACTTATTAGACGTGACACACACGTCCTCCCGTGGCCATGAATACTGTAAAGTGTTCGAAACTTAAGGAAATTAAAAATCAAATACAAACTCGATAGAATCCTTAAAAATAGTTTTATTTCAAATGTGTAATTCTTGCGTACATTAGAAATCATTACTTTCTATATGTTTTTTTTTTTCAATCATGTTTTAATCTATAATAATAGACATGTCCCCGTGACGATGGGATAAGAATTCAGTTGTGGCCACCCATTACTTGCGCATGGGAGTCGAAAAAATTAGCTGAAGAATCATCAGGTGAATGGCCAGCAACTCCTGGAAACCTTAATGCGATCGCGAAATCGCTTGCCAAGCATGGCAATAATGCCAATCACAAACCCTCTAATAAATTGCCACATCATATAGCATTTTGAAGAAGATGTGCAGCAGTAACCTGCGAAAGCCTGAATGACTAATAGTAATGGAATGTATAATAACGGAGTCCGAATAAAATCAAGGATATTAAACCTAAGTAATAGAAGCGAATACATCACGGTAAGAGAATATAAACTGGGTGGTAATTTTCGTAACTTTTTTATGGGCCCTATCCCACGACTGTAACTCCTGCAAGCCAAGATCCCCAATGGTCTCCGTATAAGACACGAAGGTTTGACTCTCGTGAAGTCCCGGGAAACGCTTTTAAATTGTCTTCGAAAAATTTGGCCAATAGATAAGAGGATGTTCTGATACGTTAAGCGTAGCATTACAGCACCACGGATATGGCAGAGCTTATGGGGCCTATATGTGAGCCTTAACATTGATTACAATAGTAGGTATGGCAGAAGCGCCTGAATACATGGAAACTTTCTCGAGTTGCTACAAGGTCCGTATAATATACTACCCCAGACGTGACTTGCAGACTGTTTAACATGAGATCGTGCTCGTTTAGCCAGAGACTTCACTTACAGAGGATGTGGTGAGCTGTTTGTTCAAACTCGCAGTTAGATGTAGAACATTACAAAAAGGTGAAGCCACTAGTTTAAAAGTTCCAATCTAATAATAAATATTAATTTAAAAGTTCCAATTCTCGTCATATGAATAGATCACAAAATCGAGATAGAAGTTTGAATTTTAACTTAGCACAAGCGGGATTGGTTACTTCTCGAAGACTCATCGAGTAAGAACAAATTGCGCTTCAAAAAATTTAGAATTACGAAATCGAGATAAAATTGGAATTACGAAAATTGTTCCCCTGTACTCTTTAAATTAATCCCAAACCGTCTAACGATTTCCGTGTGGTGATGGAGTAAGAATACAATTAACCCCCACCCCCCCCCCTACCTTACCCGTGGGTGATCGTAAGAGACGACTAAGTGATATAAAACTCATATAACATATAGATGTTATGCAAGAGAAGAAAATCTCGAAACAAAACCAGCCCTCCCATTATGCAGGAGGTTCGAGCCCAATAGTGGGAAATATATGAGCTAAGATGATGATGATGTCTAACCGATCTACATCGGCAATCTCTCTTCTATTGAGGCCGGTTCATAATGCCACTATTACGTATAAAATTAAAAAAAAAAACAATAGTTTAAAAAGTTGTAATGTAACTACAACTTGTTGGAACTACCGCCCTGGCTATATCTAGTAGATTATAAAATACTTTTACAATATAGAAGTTACATAATAGAAAAAAGTTACATAGTGTTCTCAAAGGTAGCATTCCGATCTTGGCGACCACGACTATCCGACTATAGGTACTCTATTATGGTCGCCTGTCACGGGGCATTCCGATGTTAGCGAAGTGACCGCGACTCGCTACTCTTTCCATAGTTTTAAGGGTGACTATTTTATTTTATTGTGGCGATATGTCGAAGAATTTCGCCGCAACTAGAAAAAAAAAAAGGTATTCAACAGCTATTGGAAGATGAAGAAAATGATGAAATGATATGTTAGTATGATTTGTAGATATGTTAGTGTCTATTCCTTCGGAAGAAAGGAAGAAGATGCACTCAATTTTCATATAGCATAATTAATGCTTTCAATTTCCGTGTGGTGACGGAGTAAGAATACAATTCACCACCCCCCTATCTTAACCGTGGGTGATCGTACGAGACGACTAAGGGATATAAAATGCATATAACATCAATGCAAGAGAAGGAAAACTCGAAAGAAAACCCTATACCAACATGTCTGACCAGCGTGGTATAGTTTTCCCTCACATTACGGAGGAGGCCCGAGCCCAACTGTGTGACATATATGGGCTGTGATGATAATGATGATCCTTTCAAATATTCATAAAATGCCACCATTTTTATGAATTTCTTGCCTGCGTCGCGTGACTGCACTGCCCAAACTTATATTAAAATTGTCATTCATCTCCTCCACATCACCATTCTCTTACACATATGGTATATAGTTTTAAGACAGACCGCATGTCTGACATCAATCCTAAATGAGAATGTAACTACTTTCATTACTTATTATACGGTATCAAATGGTGATGTTAGAGGTCTTTATAAAGCTTTTAGTCATCTTCTATGCCACCCACGAGTAATGTGAAGGCTGATGGTAAGTGTTACTGGCGCCCATAGACCTTGGCAATACCAAGGGTATAGCTGGGCAACTGCCTATCAATACAAATTCCAAATGCACTCAGTTCGGCTGCCGGCTTTCTCGCTTACCGAACGAAGCGTAATAGTTCATTGCCATTACTCAAACGTCGATATTCTGTGAGAGTGTGGTACTAACCCGAACGAACCGGTCCGCAGCTATATACAGAAAATTGTTAAGTGTAGTCCTACCAATAATATTGGTAGTATTCGTAAATGTTACAACGCACCAGCTGGCAGACCGGAATACCCACTAGAACCACAGCGGCCCCTTTCGCGGTTTTACGAGGCGCCGGAAAGATCGTCTACTGACATCCGATCCCCGATACCCCAACGCTTGGCCGTCGAGCCACGCCCTGTCATCATTCAAGGTGGTGCGCATATCGGTGCCTCCTCCTAACTACAATGACCGCCGACAGGACGTAGCATTGGAGCCCCGAGGTGGGGCATACCATACCTCCAATGTGTGGCGGGCATCGTCCACTGGCGCACCACGCTCCTGTCACTCTGGAGCCTCCACTCTCTCAATTCTGTGCAGGTACTTATCGAAGACCCCGTGTCCAGTAAGCACCTGCACCCCCCTGAAGCTTAGGCTGCCGCGCAACTGCATCAACTACACTACTGGTCACATGTAGGGATATTCGATATACATCGATGCATCGAAAACATCGATGTTTACAATGCGATACATCGAATCGATCCGATGTTTTGAAAAGCTATCGATTTACTCGATGTATCGATGTTTTTTCATAAAACATCGAATCGATGATAACCAGTTAATGTCACAAAAACTCAACTTTATGTTTAAATAAATGATTCAATAAGTACTAATATTTCAAAGTAATATAAATATTTTTTTAATAATAAATTACAGTTTTATAAGGGATTGGAATAGGTATAAATGGCACAAAAAGAGGGTTTTTTTTTAGAAGTCAGTTTTATAAGGGATTGGAATAGGTATAAATGCCACAAAAAAGACCTTTTTTTTTTTAGGAGTATCACTTTTGATATGACTTTAGCTTTGTAATATATTTTAGAAAAAGTACTCGATGTTTACAAAACATCGATGTTTTCATCCGATACATCGAAATGCATCGATGTACAGTTTCGATTTATCGAATCGATAAAAACATCGATGTTTCTTCAAAATGGACACCCCTAGTCACATGAGTTCGCACAGAGTCAAACTTTGAGTTTCCTTCTCCCCTACATTCATATCCATAGATATATAATGATCACTTTCGAGTGATTAATTAGAAATACATATTTTTTATGAAAATACATATACCTACCTTTCTTATAGAAATAAATAGCATTAATATAAACAATATTATAATATAACATACATACATACATATCATCACGCCATATCCCTTGCAGGGTAGGCAGAGAGAACAGAGTGCTAGAGAACTCTATCTCTGCATACTTCACTCGCTTCCTCAACATTCATAATTCTCTTCATACACGCTCGCCGGTTTCGGAGACTCTTGACTCCACCTTCCTTCAGTACATGACCGATCTGGTCTAGGTAGGTTAGTCTCGGTCTCCCTCGGTACCTACATCCTTCCACTTTCGCATTGTATATCTTCTTAACCAGGCGTTCGTTCGGCATTCTTTCCACATGTCCGAACCATCGGAGCATTCCCTTTCGCATCTTTACACCAATACTCTCTTTCATACCTACTCGCTCTCTTACGTCGTCGTTACGAATGCGGTCGGTCAGCCTAACTCCACAGATTTTCCGCAGAGATCGCATTTCGACCGCATTAATTTTACTATCATACTCTTTTCTGCATACCCAACTCTCGCTTCCATACAGTAATGTTGGGACAAGCACTGCGTTATGTATTGCTACACGTGCCTTCTGGCTGAGGTGGTGGCTGCCGAGAAGTTGCCCCAACGCTCCGTTCACTCTATTTCCCGCATTCACTCTTCGCTCTATATCAGTGGTGTACCTTCCATCTCGGCTAAATCCACATCCAAGATATACAAATTCATCCACTTGCTCTAGTACATCATTACCTATTGTTACTCTTACATCTGTTCTGGTTTTATCTCTTTCAAAGACCATTATTTTGGTTTTGCTCACATTCACGCGTAGACCCCTTTTCTTACAATCTTCTGTCATTGTGTCGACTAGGGTCTGCAGGTCAATCGCTGACTGTGCCAGCAGGACTGCATCATCTGCATAAAGCAGAGCAGTGACCACTGAGTCGCCCATCTGGACTCCCACATTCATATCGTTCAACCTTTGGAGACATTTATCCAGATATATGATAAACAGCCTGGCTGACAGAACGCACCCCTGCTTAACGCCGATATTGACGTCAAACCAAGGCGACATTCCATCATCCAGCCGCACACAGGCTCTACAGCCCATGTAACTGGATTGCACAGCCTGTAGCAGTTTACCGTTAATACCATACTCCGGTAAAATGTCCCAAAGTTCCTTTCGTACAACCGTGTCAAATGCTCTCTCCAGATCCACAAAACTGCAGAAAACCCTCTGACCTAGAGCCAGATGCTTCTCCACAATGTTGCGCAGAGAGAACACTTGATCCATGCATCCCCTTCCACTCCTGAAACCTCCTTGTGTCTCACACAGTAAACCATCGGACACCATCCTCATTCTCCTTTCAATAATTTTTCCATACACTTTTGCTGCCAAACTGGTCAAGCTTATGGCTCTGTAATTTGCGCAGTCATAACGTGAACCCTTGTTTTTAAACAAAGGCACGATGACTGCGCTACTCCAGTCCCTGGGAACCATTCCCGAGCTCCAACATAAATTGAGGAGCAACAGGAACGCCTCCCAGACACAAGAGCCACCAAGCTTGATCATCTCGGCAGACACCATATCAATGCCCGCTGCCTTACCATTTTTCAAACTTCTTATCGCCCATTCAACTTCATCCATACTGATGCCATCGGAGGACGCCGTTGTCGAATGTTGATCTACTAAACCACATCCAACACCGGCGCCAACCGTAGCATCCGCATACATATCGCCAAAATATTCACTCCATCGGCTTAACACGTCTTGTGTTTGTGTAAGAATGTCTCCACCTTTAGACCTTATTTTATTCATTCTGAAGGCTGACCAACCACCCCGAGACTTCTTCACCTCCCTCCAAAAGAGTTTGGTGTTACCCTCGAAGTTTTTAGTCAGCCTATCTTCTGCACTCATACTTGCTCTATCACGTTTCTCTTTCACTAAGGCCTTGGTGTCATTCTTACATTGCCGATATATTTCTTTCTTCTGTTCAGTCATACTGTCATTCAGATTCAAAGAAGAGACATAGTCCAGCCACGCTTTCTTCTTTTGCTCTACGGAAGCTGCCACTTCCGCATCCCACCATGCATCACCATTTGTTTTTCTATGCTTCTTTGAACTTCCACATACTTCTTTCGCTGTATCTACCATACTCTCTTTCAATACTCTCCAGCATTCTTCAATGTCCGATTGCGGCTGGCTTGCCATCGTCAGCCGTTCTCGGACACCCTCTGCATACTTTTCTCTTACACACTCTTCTTGCAACCTTTCAACCTTTATTCTTTCAAGCCCTCCGAAGTGGACACGCTCTCGCCAGTGCCTCCACTTTCTGAACAGACCACTAAATCTCGCAATAACGAGATAGTGGTCCGTGTCGACTGTGGGGCCCCTGTAGGCTCTTGCGTCCAATATTTTGCTTCGGAGGCGACTGTCTACCAAAATTAAATCTATTATGCTTTTCTGTTCATTCCTTCTCCATGTATACATATGGATGTCCTTATGTTGGAAAAATGTGTTTGACACAATAAGGTTTCTCTCCATGCATACATCCGCTATGAGCCTACCTGCGTCGTTCACTCTCTTATCACCAAATGGACCAAGTACGTCCTCATAGTCGGGACGCTTGGTCCCCACCCATCCGTTCAAATCTCCGCATACAATCACGCGTTCACTGGTTTCTGCCATATCCAGAACTTCCCTAACATTGTCCCAAAACTTCTCTAGGTCTGATGCCACCGAGGATCCTACGGGAGCATATGCTACAACCATGAATACCTTGGTGACACCTAGTTTTATACGGACCCAGAGAAGTCTGGGATCATACATTCCGTAATCCTTCACACCTGAGGCCAAGCGAGAGGACAACAGCACTCCTACCCCCATGCTGGCTCGAACGCTCTGTGGTACACCAGACCACAGAGCCATCCCGCCCACAACCTCTTACATTCCACGTGCCCACCCGGCACTCCGTTCTCCTCGACTCGCCTAACTGGGCAAGGCGTGATGGGTGGCGGCCCCCATCGCCGCAACTGCCGATGTTCGTACCGACGGGGGCGGGTCGGTACGCGTCGCCTCCGGGGGACGCCCTAACCCGCATTGCGGTACGCATTTCGAGCCGGATTAGCAGTCTAATTAGACTGGCAGGGGACGCGAACGAGCACGCTCCGGACTATGCCCCCCAAATATAATATAAAATATATTTAAAAGTTATAAAAATGAAATGTGTACTTATCGTTTATTGTTCTATTACGTGTTGGTAGGCTTATAATAACAATTCTGCATACGCCACTGGTGATAAACACCTTTTATAAAAGTTCTAAAAATACGGTGCGATTTGTGCGCTCGAGTTTATATTATAACTGTGTATTGGCATCGGGCCAGACGCGGTGCGCATGCGTGAACTAAATAGCTACACAATTTTTCACTTCTTTCTCTTCCGAAAACCGAAAGTCGCAACACTTATACTTGCTCAATTAATGCAACATAGTGGAGTGCTTACAGTGATATTTTGTATTAGTTAAACGAACTATTAAGTTTGTAAAACCATGTCGCCTAAGTGTCCAGTGCCACCTCTTCAGGACATAACACTGTCTCTTGTCGCGAGACAGCTGATCCACGCCCTATCTCAAGTTACCTCCGAAGAAGACACAACGCTCCCATTCATGCTGGTCTCATCTTATTATGAGATAATGGGTGCAACAAGCGATATTTTCCAAGATCTCATAAATTTAATCCTCAGCTCAGAATACTTAGATCCGTCTATTAGATACTACACGATGCGCCTTTTGCTCAAAGAAAACGTCAAGACTTTAGCGACAGGCATCTTCCCAGTACAATATTATCGGAAAGTTCTTGAGCTCATTAAGGAACAAGGTCACCATTTGGCTGGTCTCAATTTAAAAGGAGTGTGGGTTAAAGACGAACATCTGTCAATTTTGTATCAGATACTTAAAAATACACCCAACTTGACATGTTTGAACATACCATATATCGCAAACGACGAAGTGCTCAAACACATTGGTAAATACAATAAAGTTTTGAAGTTATTGGATATATCTGGTGAAACTGACATTACAGAGATTGGTATTGATGCGATGTTAAAAGGGAATCCGCAGCTGACGCAAAGTTTAACTGTCGTAAACATAGGAATGTATGGTGAGGAGAATATTGATCACACAGATGCTGCTTTATTAATACGTAGGTTGCCTAATCTCACAAATCTTGGCAGTTACTCGTTTGTTGGTAAATCTATTTATCACATTTATAACACAGACTGTCCTCCAGGTTTCAAAACAAATTTACAATATATGCATGATGTTCAGACAAATATGCGAACTATGAAAGCTATTCTTGCTCTTTGCCCTATGTTAGAAACTATTTACTTCGAAGAGCCTGATCAGGGAGTGCTTCAGCAAATCAAAGAATTGAACAACGTCAACAAAATAAAATTAAATAAATTTCAATGTCACGAACTTCATCAGCTGTTAGATAAAGTCGGACACAGGATAGTGACACTAATGCTCTCTGGGTCCTATGGATCATTTAATTTCACTAGAATAGCAGAAACTTGTAGAAATTTGGAAACTATAGAGTTCTATCAACTGCAAACAGCAACACACGAGGAAGAAATGCCGTTTAATAAATTGGAGCATATAGAAATAATAGGTGGTAATTTATCTACGTCCTGTTTGAAGTATCTTATGACAGGTAGTCCTAGGCTAAAGAAATTGATCATTGGCGACGAAGTAAAGTTAGACGACAATGATATGTCGCGGTAAGTATTGTCGTCCTTGTATTTCATTCAGTATTGTTATTTGACGTCAATTATTGGTCTTAGGACTCCTCAAGAGATTTATATGAATGCAGAAATGGTGGAGTGGTCTAATTACTAAAATCTCTTGCTGGGTGTCGTGGAATCGAACCCCACGCAGGACCATTCTTTGTGTGATCGGCAAATGATTATTCTGTCTGGTGTAATTTGTTTCCGTTAATTGTATGTATTTAAAGTCCTTAGCGCTGGTTGATTTTTTTTTAAGAAACTGAAAAGGTAGGGCATTTCGGTATGTTAAGCATACCGATAATCGGATTGGCGATTGAAATAGAGTACTGCTGCCAATTACCATGGAGACCCATTAATCTTTTCACAACTCAAAAGGGACAGTAACAGGTGGTGATACCTACATTGTATTCTTAACTCGTCACTATATGGTTAAATATAATTTTAATTTGTAATTAATACTACAATGTAGTATTATTATGGGAGGGAAACTAAGAATTTTATTATAGTGATATTAAGAAGTGTCATATGAAGTGCTTTTACCGACGCTTCTCGTATCGATGGAATCGTAACACAACATGGATATCACATGATGTTTTTCATAGTCTACGTTAGTTTGACCTGCCGGTCGTGATGTGTGTATACTTAACATTTGATAGGATAAGGCCCGATCCAATAATATTACAATGTAAAAACGTTAATAATAAAAAATTTAAATAGGTAAATGCTGTAGAGTCTTTCTGAGGACAGAGTTAGAGTATAATAGTTATCACCCATTTCCATCCCATGTCGTAAGAGATGAGGAATGTAGACAGATATCTACACCTAATTACTGCAAGAGAAGGCAATTTCGAAATTAAAACAAAAAGTTTAGTTATAAGTTATAATAAGTACTGTGCATTTTTAGACTAATATTTGTATTTCACTTGTAATCTTTGTGGTAGTGGCTACGAATACTGCCAACCCTTACTTTACTTGTGGATGTCGTAAAAGACGACTATAACACATCTTCAACCGTAAATCGTATGACAACTAGCCTGGTGTGATAAACTAATTTTCCCTACCTGGAGGAAGCATGTATGCAACAAAAGAACATATAAAAAAGAGGAAACGTTGTTTTTATAAAATATCACCTATAACATATATCTACCATAAGATATTAATTCATAAAATAATCTCTAATAAAATTAGATTTTTTCATGCTCGCGCACACCGTTACGAAAAACCGACACCCTGAAGTTAGCTATAGTGAACATTTTAGTTTCTTAACTAGATAATGCGTTATAATAAAACTTTCAATGTATTAAATACCTTTTTTCTATTGTTAGTTTCGTTTTTTCTATAAACGTAGAATAAGGCAAAAGATAAAATTTTTGAAAAGATTTTTATCTTGTTACGCCAAAGAAGTAGGTATACCTAACCTCTAACGCATGTACGTGTACACACACACTTTTTTTTATTAGTTTTTCAATACATAACAAGCACAAAAATTTAAGTAATAATTACTACTATTTTTATATATGACTATTTTATTATTTTCCTTCCAGTATGCTTCGCCGCTATAAGTTTGAATATCTAGAAAGCATTTGGTTCCCGAACGCTCCACGATTGACTGTTGCTACAGTTGAATTACTTATGGTGTGCTGTCCTAAACTACAAAGCCTCGGTGAACTCAGCGGTTGGAGATACACGCCTGACGATATGATGTTAATGAGAGCAATAATTGCCAGTACTAATACAGATCTTGTTTTATTACCGCTAGGTATTTTCCAGCAAGGTAATTAAATACCGTAAATCGGCACGCAATAGTCACGAAACTATGAATTTATATATCAATAGTAACTTCTCTACAGTTTACAAACAGTAGAAGGGAAACTTTCAAGCACAGACATGCACCCATTTCTACTACAAAACTTCAAAAACGTGCCTTCAAATAAAATTCTATTTATCCTCAATATGTTTTAGTTATATACTCTAGAAAACTAACTGCACTTTATATATATATATATATCTTTGGGGGATATATAGGGTGGAAGTGGACCGCTCCCGAAAACAAAGACAGGTAACCCTACTAGTCCTACTTGTAATGATAGTCTAGAAAAAAAATCGATCCGGAGTACAAAAAAAAATTTTTTTTCACCACGCGAGGTCGTTGAACTTTTGAACATATGATCGTGAGTTTTGAATAGATTGCGTCTTTTCTGATCTGAGTAAAGTTACATATTTTTTATGGAATTATCGTTACATGACACTGTCCTATTACGATGGAATGTGAAAAAAATTAAAATTCGTGAAAAAAAAAATTCATCCGAACCGTACTTTTTTCTAGCCTATACCTACCTGTCTTTGTTTTCGGGAGCGGTCCACTTCCACCCTGTATACAATCTGCATGCTGCTTAATTATCTGCAGTAAAGGGTTGGTTATAAGGCGAACCTTATACCTACCCCTACCCTTTGCCTTGTCAACGGTCCACTTGTACCGTAGGTATTTAAATTCAGTGCGCTACCAACTCGTATCATAAACGAATGTTTATGTTGAAATTTTAGTGTTTATTATGCATTTAATTTATTTAAATATCTTAGATTTGTGTTATGAAATTATTTCTTTTAGCTTCTACTATTCGGAGGTAAGAGATAATTGGGCAACTTAAAATATATATAATAGTACATATAATATATATCGTGTTTGTGATAAGCTTTACGAAGACTAAATTCGAATTAGTCTATCCTAGTTATAATCAATAATCTAGTCACTAAAAATTAAGTCTATCAAATGAACTTCGAACATGATGTGTTTACAAAGCATAATAAATACTTTTTTACGTTTAAATCTATTTATTGCATTACAATATCCCTTAGATGTAGTCATTCGGGTAACTAATATTTTACCTTAAATTTTTTGATACTGTCTGTGAATGTATGCTTACTGTTAGAAACTTGCTTTCAACAGAAGAACAAATAGGTTTAATATGTTAAATTATTTTTTTAATAGTTCAATGCTAGAAAGCATATACGTAGTAATAGTAACCCAAAAAATAAAAAAAAGATAAAAAATATACAATTAGAAAAAAAATGTAAGTTGTTTTTGAATAATATCCATATCTAGTCTAATGTACAATTTTATTTCTGCGAGTAACTACTTTTATCCTTTGCGGCGTCGTTATCCAGATCTTAGGGACCGGACACATGTCTACGGTGCGGCACCGTTTACCGTGTAACGGCACGGCACTGCCACCGGGAAAAGGCGCGGCGCCGGGCTGCAGCACGACGCCGTGCGCGGCGTACCGCGCCGACACACGACACACTGCTTCTGCGCAGTTTGTAGTTTGTTTGTGCGCACGTGGTGGTGGTTTTTGCATGAAATGGCTGACAGTTTAGATGTCGACTATTTAATTTCACTAGTGGAAGCACGTCCCGTTCTTTGGGACAAGTCAAAGGAGGAGTATAAGGAAAAAAAATTTAAAACAGAAAGATGGAGAGATGTCTGGCGGAATATTTTTCCGTCTTTGGACGACTCTTACTGTTATGTGCCGGGTGCGGTACATCGTGCACGGCACCGTGCTGCGGCACGACGCCGCGCCGTCTCAACGATAGCGGCGCCGTGCCGTTACACGGTAGCCGGCGCCGCAGCGTAGACATGTGTCCACGACCTTACAGGTTTGCACAAGGTAGGTACGCTTGGTGCTTTTTACGACTGCTGTGAAGCACTAAGGTGATGACTTCGTTACTTATAGGTATTAAAATATAAGTAAATATTCCGTAAGGATATTCCGTAATGTTGATGATCCTTTGGAATAAAATTCTACATCATAATTATTGAATTTTATGCCGAAGTATTTGTTTCCGTTTAAATGCAAAGATAACTTGGTGGGTTCAACACTGTCCTAAAATGCTGAACAATTCTTCACAAATAGTTGTTTTGAGTCTGGATGTTATATTCGTTAATTAAATGTTTGTAAAATAAACTGTGACGCAGATATTTTCTTTAATGCTGGTTGTAGTAGGGACAGTTGGGGTACAATGGAACAAAAAAATCATTTCTATTTTTAGAAAAATCAGTATGTAATAATTTCTTAATTTTTAGCATAAACAAACATAACGGGTTCTTAAACTATTGATTGACAACCACAACGAGATCATAAATTTACCTTAAGTCTAGAAAACAGTATTTTTTCAAGATCACCTCCTTTGTTCCGATGTGCCCCAGGTCAGGGGTACAGTGGAACGGTGCCTGGGGTGCTTTGGAACAACATTAATAAATGGTGAAAAATAATATTATTTATATTATCCGAGATTTAACTTGCATAACAGTATTTTAGGAAAAGAATAAATATTACTTTGGCGCTTTGTTTTCCCAGCTAGGTTTGGACTTGGTAGCACCAGTTCTATATCTAAAAGTGATACTACTATTATATCTGGTTCTGATGGAAAATAAAGGCTATTGTCAATTTTTGTACTCTGGCGCATGTAACTAATATCATATTCGTTGTTTTCATCGATGTCTGTCAATAGTTGGCCAACAAAATATTTTGTTTGTTTTTGAGAAAATTTAACCAAAACAAAATCCAACTTTACAGCCGCATGTTCGCATGTTAGCATCACTATGCAAGCCTCTATCTGTTTTTCTCTCACGATTTCTCACCATTATGACTTCCAAATCTACAATCAATCAATAACGAATAAATTATCATGTTTGCAAAAAAATTGTTAAGCTCGTGAGTAAATATATCAATAAAATTTCAAAATGGCAATATTACAAAATATATCCAGGTATTTGTAGATAAAGTGATGCTACTAATATACTATACACAAATAAAAACGAATTATTTCAATGGGGCACATTGGAACACTGTTCCATTGTTCCCGTTCCATAGAACCCCGTAGGGTATTGGAAATTTCAAACATGAACACAAAATATTTAGGTTATGCTTTCCGTTACATATTTAACTAAATTTATTAGCTAAAATACTTAAGATTTAACAAAAATATATGTCACATACCTGTTGTTACTCCTTGTTCTGCAAATACGAATGTTCTCCAAATCAAAATTACAGCTTTTGGTGGCTTAAAACAATTTTTTTTTGTGCCAAAACACTGTTTGTACAGACCGGCCATATTGCACTACCGCAACTCGTGACACATGATCTATTATTATTGATCGAAGCACATGGGTGCAAATTCTGTTTGAATTTGAATTATTAGCGCCGTTGTTTCATTGTACCCCGTGTCCCGATGTACCCCAACTGTCCCTATATAAAAAACACATATATTCTAAACTGAAGCAAGACTTATTAAGAGTAGGCTTATTAAGATTATTTGGCTTATTTACATTAACCGACTTTGACCTCTCAATAAGAGTTCATTCGAAGTTTATCTTATAAAAATAGGTCATATTTTAAGGCCTTGAAGGCAATCGACATAAAGAATCATAATTTCATCATTAAATTCGATATCGTTTTTCTAAAATTGTCATAATTTACTGCGGAACGCCAAACTTTTAAGGTGCTCAAATCTTCGAATCTTGATTCACTAATCCTAACGATCTATGAGCAATCCTGCCCCAAGGCACTAGGGTTGCCAACCATACTTTATAATAAAGTATCCTACTTTATTTTTGGTAATTATACTTTATACTTTTGCATACCAATAAAGTACCTATGTGAAAATACTTTATTTCCAACCTTTACTGTGATGTGCAAAACAAAACGCTCATTATGGGTGTACTTAACTATTTAATGGTACACATAAGTAAAAACGGATGATCAAGGAGGATGATGGAAATGATTGAGAGCGATGAGTATTTATAATACTGAACGAAATTCACGTTTGTTGAAATTGAACGACCGCGCCACATCTGACGTGGCGCGTATGTGACAGGACAGATGACATTCTGACGTTTGTCATAGATGTCACTATCGACGAAATTGTACAAAAAATGTCCGTTGGTTGTTGTTGGTTTTGTTTATAATGAAGAAGCCATTTTAAAATTATTATATTAATATTTAAAATGACGAGTAATTCTAATAATGATATATCAATGACTCCTAAAAAAGCTAAAAGGACCAAAGTTTTAGAAAATTATAAACTTGAGTGGAAAAAACAATACAACTGGATAACAAGTGAACTTCAAAATAAAAATAATGCAATACCTGCGGCGTGAATTTTACATTCGGTTCAAAAATACTTTTTTTTTGTTACAAATACTTTTTTTTCCTATTAAAAACATTGTATACTTTATTTTTGTTAAAAAAAGTTGGCAACCCTACAAGGCACGGTGGTTTTTTTGACCCGCCAAAATACGAAGAAACGTATACATTTAATGTATATTGTATTCGTATAAATGTATAATTGGCAAACATCCAGTATTATATTTTTCTTTATAATGATATTTGAGTTTATAAATAACATACTTATACATTAATAATTATACTATACCTATTTGTTGTTGTAAGTAAGTGCCAAGGCTACATCGTGTTTTTAGGGTTCTGTACCTCAAAAGGAAAAAACGGAACCCTTATAGAATCACTTTGTTGTCCGTCCGTCTGTCTGTCTGTCAAGACCCTTTTCTCAGGAACGCATGGACGTATCAAGCTGAAATTTATATTAAATACTCAAGTCTACTGCCCTTAAAGCTGTGAAAAAATTAATAAAAAATGATTGAAGTCTTCTAAGCCAATGCCATCAAAAGATACAGGCGTTTATGCCGCAAATTTTCGACATTCGCAAGGGAATCAAAACCTACAGGGTACTTCCCGTCAACTCAGAATTGTGAAATTTGGTACGAAGCAACGTCTTATAGCACAGATAAAGGAAAAATTGCGAAAACCGTATATTTTTAATTACATCATATAATAAAAATATTTTTAATAATTTTAAACTTACTACCCCCTTTCCTCATGGGCGCGTAGAGGTATTAAATTGAAATTCATATCAAATACTCAGATCTATAAGACCTTTAAGCTGTAACAAAATCAAACTTCTATGTCAACGCAATCAAAAGAAACAGCAATTTAAGCCACATATTTTCAAACACGCAACTACTTGCAAGGGAATCAAAACCTAAAGGGTAGGTACTTCCAGTCGACCTAGAATCTTGAAATTTTGCATGAAGCAACGATTTATAGCATATATAAAGGAAAAATACCGAAAACCTTAAATTTTTAGTTACATTACATATTTTTTTTAGTTTTATGGAACCCTTCGTGCGTTTATATATTATGGTACGGAACGCGCGCGAGTTACTCGCACTTGACGGATTTTTTAAATACTATTAACTGTTAGACCTATCGTCTTAATCATCATTATAACTACCACGTAACGTATATTCGTCCCTTCGATCCTTCCTAATATTGCATCAATCTAGTTTATTATACCCAATCCTTTTTCCGTCTTACCACATCACCTTCTTAAATACATCTTGGTGTAAACACCAGTTTTTTTTTATTTCTTTTATTTTTTTATTGCTTATAGTGGCAGACGAGCATGCAGCACACCTGATGGTTAGTATCACTGCCACCCGTGAACCTTTGCAATACCAAGGGTATAACTAGGCCGCTGACTACCAATACAAAGGCCAAACCCACCCCAGTTGGGCTTCCGGCTCTCTCACTCACCGAACGAAGCGCAATAGCATATTGCCATTACTCAGACGTCGATCTGCTGCGAGAGTGTGGTACTACACCGGACGGACCGGCCCGCGGCTGTAGACAGAACTGTCAACAGCGTGGTCTTACCGCTATTAATATAAAACCAGATGTAAATATCTGACGACAAAAACTAAACAGAATCTCAAAAAATGAAACAGATTCCGTTAATTCGGAGAAGATCTTAAAAGTTTCTTTATCGACCTACTGCCACCTGAGGTCAAAGATTACATTCCCAAGGAGGGTTGACGTCAATCAGGCCACCGGTCTTAAAAATATTGCTAAGAACTTTTGCAATATGTACAATGGAAGAGGAGTAGGTACATATTGCGTCGAGGTAATTAGGATAAGAGGAAGAAAATGATGTCATTCTTTTATATTTGTACAGAACAGCGTCCATTAGGTTAGCAATAGCCCAAGAAACTTCATTCTCCAACTCACCATGAACATATGTAATATTAAGGTATTCATTTTTAAGGGAAAATAAGTTAACATAACGCATAATGATATATAGAATTTATTAAACACAATACATTAACATAATTTAGAATACAATGGAAACGATATGACTGTTTATCGTGTTCATATGATATCAACATCTTAAATTAAAATTAAATACTTATGCAGTAAGGTAAGACCAAAGAGTAAAGTTATTAAACTGAAAAAGAGTGGCAACTCTATGATAAAATATGCATGTATGGAAGGTGCTGCTACCCAGAGTTTACGCGGTGAACTAAAGTTGAAGTGATATATATACATATCTACATGTGTATGCGTAATTATATAGAATTTTCTTTTACTATGAAAGCTACCCTGAAATATAAAAAAACATATCAGCTGATAACGAAGCAATAATAATATCAGCTTAACAATGAAAATTGAGATAATTTTCAGAAAGTACATCAATAACCGTAAATAGATTGATGACAATAAGTACCTACGCTAGGAACAAAAAATAACAATTCTCAGTTGTCAAACGTTTGACATACAGGACAAAATGGCAGCAGTTAAGTTTGTACAAACAATCTGTAGGCGGCGCGACGGTCAGTAAAAATAAGTAATGTTTTAAGTGTGCCCCCCCAGGGTAAGACTAATCGGCCACCGAAGTTAAAATCGAGTACCGGTGGTCCGCTCGCACGGCGAAGAGAGAAGGTTTTACGGTGGGTCTATGGGGTCACGCGCCGCCTTTCCGTCACCCCGGACCGATTCTGCGGGGCGAGACGCACCCATAGCCCACCAATAAAAAAAAAAAAAAAAAAAAAAAAAAAAAAAAAAAAAAAAAAAAAAAGGGTAAGACTAATCGTAATATTATCGAACAAATATAAGTATGAATGTTATGTAGATTTGTAAAACAGAGCTACCGGGGGAGACCGAGACTAACCTACCTAGACCAGATTGGTCACGTAGTGAAGGAAGGTGTAGTCAAGAGTCTCCGAAACCGGCGAGCGTGTATGAAGAGAATTATGAATGTTGAGGAAGCGAGTGAAGTATGCAAGGATAGAGTTCTCTAGCACTCTGTTCTCTCTGCCTACCCTGCAAGGGATATGGCGTGATGATATGTATGTATGTATGTAACATACAATGCAAGGGCCAGAATATACATACAACTTTTCTATAGACTAAACTATTTAGAACAAAACACATTTTCAACTCAATAATTGCACGACAAAAAATTAAAAGCACATTACAGCTGATTTGCATTATATTAAAAAGTCTGACAACTATCGATTAAACACTTTTCTCGGCCGATCACTTCCATTACTGATCATTTCTCCAAATGAAAAATTTTCGATATCCAGACGGAGAAACATCTTTAAAACCGTTCATTTCCATTCGAAATTATTTTTCTCATATGGTTTGGTTCTAAAACTACCTAAGACAGTATTCTTAATGCATTTAATTGCAATATCTGGAGGACCGAGCCTTGCTCGGTATTTTCTTATTAGTGTGTCTTGGGAGATATATTCAAATATAATTAAAACAATGGAAAAATAAATTTAAAAGGCAAAAGTACAAAAATAGAAAATAAAAAATGTATCCAGCAAAAAGGAGCCAAATCACGTTTGTCGTATGGGAGAGTACCCCTTAAATATTTATTTTATTTTGTTTTTTAGTATTTGACGTTACAGCGGCAACAGAAACACATCATCTGTGAAAATTTCTGTCTGACTGCTGTCTAACTATCATGGTTCATGAGATACAACCTGGTGATAGACAGATCGACGGACGGACGGACGGCGAAGTCTTTGCTGTTTTACGCTTTTGGTACGGAACCCTAAAGAGGTTGAACTCACATAAAAGCTTGGTACAATGGAAATACTCTTTAAAATTGGAATGTCTCAAAAGTCACAATACTGTATTAACACGACATTTGAAAGTTTCTAAGCTATAAAGAGCTCATACACTTTTAGGATAAGGCGTCATACGAACGTAGAGTTTGATATTATTATTGTTTATAACTGAAATCCATCGCTCATAAGATATATTACCCATTTTAATTTTACTCTGGCGAGGGTATTTTTACCGCATAATGATTAGTAAAGAGAGATAGTCATTTTCTATATTTTTTCGCTGTTTAGTCAGGGTTTAATCAACATTTTTGTAAAAATTAAGACGGAAAGGCTATATATAGGTATATTAGGAACAATCAGTAAGATACGATAGTGAGACAGGATGTTAATGCTGATCAGATTGGTCGCAAGACGACATGACCTAACTATGTGCGCTACTATGGTCGTTTCGATTTCTTTATACTATTTACTTGCAAAAATTTTAAATAATTCGAAGGGGTCAAATATTAAAATAAACTTACGAATAAGTTATAAACTCCAAGTCCGACAACCGGTCGACTTCCTGAATACTCTGAAGGCTCCCGGTCTCCCAACTCACATCTTAAAATTGAGAGCTGGCGCGCCAAAATTATACAATGCCACCAGTTTGCAAGAAAAAACATTGCATTGCAATGTAATCAGGTCACCTATACTGATCGGTTGTTCTTGAGCAGAGTCTGTATTTATGCCTAGGATTCTCCAAATGCCGTCAAATTACTCCTTCGAATTTCAGAGAGTGCAGTTTGCCATTAAATTCTGCTTCGCAATAACCATAAACAAAGCTCGAGGTCATATTCTTAAGGTAGCGGGAGTAGACTTGAGAGAAAGCTGCTTCTCCCATGGGCAGCTGTATGTGACATGCTTCAGAGTAGGTAAGCTCACGGAGTAGCCTGGTAACTCTAGCATCCGAAAGGAAAATAAAAGATATTGTTTACAAAGAAATACTATAATAGGTGTAGAATCGTGGGTGGGAGGGGATGTCAATGAAGCGGTACCAGTGGTCGGCTTAATTTCGATGAAAAAGACGGTGGGTTATTGGGCCGCACACTACCCTTCCGCCGCCTCGGTCGCAATGAGCGCGTTGTGTTAAAAACAAAAAGCCTGGTGCCCATAATATATAACAAAATTTCATTTGATTTTAATATTTATTAAACCTTCCCTACACTATAACAAAGATTGTTATCATCATCAACATCACAGCCCATATACGTCCCACTGTTGGGCTCAGGCCTCCTCCATAAAAGGAGGGAAGTTAACCTACTATACCGTGCTGGTTAGACGTGTTGGTATAGGATTTTATTTCGAGATTTCCTTCTCTTGCATAGATGTTATATGCATTTTATATCCCTTAGTCGTCTCTTACGATCACCCACGAGTAAGACAGGGGGTGGTGAATTGTATTCTTACTCCGTCACCACACGGATAAGATTGTTATACTATGTAAGAATATACACATTTATACGTAATCTATAAATAACAATATAAATAATAACGTAAAAAACAAACAAAAATCCTATTAAAACATTATCGATTTCTTCGCAGACAAAAACGCGGGCAAATGATAATAATTAATAAAATAATAAAAAATAATGCCAAAAAGTAAATAAGAAAAAGTAAGGATCCGAACCGAGCTCCGGTATGTTTGGATTAGACCACTTAATTTTCCAACTGAGCTAAATGTCTATTCTTAATGACAGCGTCAAATTTTGAAAACCTTCATATTCTAATAGTTTTAGTACAACGAAAAATTATATTTTTGTTGCCGAAATATACTGACAAAATAATATTTTCTATAAATGAAACCTAGCTAGATCGATGAATCGCCCCCGGAACCCCTTGTATGCTAAATTTCAAGAAAATCGTTGGAGCCGTTTCCGAGATTCAGATTACATATATATATATATATATATATATATATATATATATATATATATATATATATATATATATATGTATACAAGAATTGCTCGTTTAAAGATATAGTGAGATTACAAATATGTGAAAAAAAAATCAAGGCTCAAAAAATTTATTGATCTGGTGTGTCCGGACTGCCAATTTGTTTAAAAACTTATCCTAAACTTTTTTCTAAGCAATACTTTGTTACCATGAGTTATTTTTTAAAATGTTAACAAGTGTATAATAATGGAATTTAATAAATTTAAAATGTATTCTAGATAATTTCACTTCAAATCGCATATTAATAAGTGTCCGCGCATTTTTGTTTATTACTCTGGCGCAGCATGAAGGACGCTACTGTCCCTAGGTACGCATACCTAGAGAATTATTTCCCTCCACACCACCTTTCGCCTGTTATGCTTCGCCTTTTTATTGAGGACGTTGGTTGTGTGCTGCGTTTTACCGTTCCCTAATTATCGAGGGAAACATTTGATAAATCTGGATTTCATTTACGAAGTGAGTGATCACTATATATGGTATATTTTTTCACAATTTTTAGACTTTATATCGATATTTGTACTTATTTTTGTGATGTTTCTAAGCTGTAGAAACGAAAGTGTACCATTATTTTTATTTGAGAGAGAATCTACGAATTTGTCTTTTATTGATCAAAATTTAGGATTTAGCTTAATAGAAATGATAACAACAATAAGAAATATGTTTTATTATTGATTTTGCTAAATAAAAGCATTCAAATTATAATCTAGGTACTTTGTTTTTTTATTTAATTTGAATATTATTGCTGGCTACGGCATCGACATTGATCGCTCTGTTCATGAAAAATTATAGACTCAAATAATTCTTACATAGCTCAGGGAAAATTAAAGAGAATATGAAAATAAGCTTATTTAGGCATCTCTTTTGGATAAAAAATATGTGAATGTCATCAAATATCAGTATTTGATAAGTCCAGAGCGATCAACTAAATAACTCAATATTGAAGAAATGCCCCACTGCAAAAAACTTTCTTTGCTCGACTCGCGCATTGTCGAAAACAGACTGATCGATCTAGAAAAATCGACGATTGACTAAATCATACAGCATATAGCGACTACTTATATTATTTAATGTACGAGACATAAAATTCGATTAAACAATTTAGTCGTTACAAAAGTTGTATGTAAGGGCTAAGCCTTACATTCAATAGGTAATGCTTAGTTAAGTAAACATAACAAACTTACCCGCAGGTACTTTGACCAAAAAATAATTCCAAATAAAGATGCCCGAAACATTATTGCGTCATTGTCATATGCACAAAAATCATTCGAATTTAAATTTTTATTATCATAAACTAATTTTATTAATATACAGACAAGGTCTTCAAAGTTATTATATAAAAATATACATTGACTTAAAATAGTTCAAGAAAAATTATGTTCGCATCTTTTTTATTCAAAGGAAACACAAACTGCTTTCATAAAGCCTATATAGTTAACATTAGGGATATTGTGGATATGATTTTTATGTTTCGGATCTGGATACGAAAATTAGAATACCATTATTCCGGTTTTGGATATTAAATCATTTCGTATTATTCGAAAATTTCGGAGAATTTTGGTTACGGCTATTGGCTTTTTAAGGAATTGTAAAATAAAAAAGCGAAGTTTGGTGATTATCGTATTTTCCCCTTTGAAGAGGTATATGTTTAGTAGACATGTGTAAGTAATGCGAGTGATGTATCACACGTAATATTACCCGACCGTGTACTGACCCATTACACATTACGCGACTAAACATCACATCACATTAAACATCACACATCACATCAAACATGACGCGAACACCCGTGTACTGTTCTGCATTTCTGCAATGTTCGGTGTCTGGCAATTCAATATTTATTTTGAGCTTTATTTTCAGAACGTTAAGGCTTATATTTCTTGACGCCGCCCGCCGTATGTATAGAGCGCTATCGCATTGATATGACATTTCATGTCATGTGTGATGTTTGAAGTGATGGTTAAATGTAATATTACTCGGCACGAAATGTAATGACATATAACATCACTTCGCGAAGTACTGTTTAGCGCATGTCTAATGTTTAGCCTGTCAGTTCAGTTTGTTGAAAGAAAACCTATCATGATATATCTCATACAGGCACAGATTCCAACCGAAATTATTCAAAACGTTTATATCGTTTTCGATTTCGAATATTCAATTATTTCGATTACGGTTAAAAAGTTCCATAACATCCCTTTTTTTTTTTTTTTTTTTTTTTTTTTTTTTTGTAGGCTATGGCCCGGTCACACGTCGCCCGTACCGCCCGGGGCGACGGAAGGGCAGCGCGTGGCCCCATAACCCACCGTATTCCCTCCCCATCGCCATTGGGCCGGCCACTGGTACCGCTTCCTTGCCTACCGTGGCCAGCCCGGCGGGTTACCCTTTCGGTCCATAACATCCCTAGTTAATATCACATTATCTGTCATGGCGTAACTATAAAAAATGTAGGTATATGAGTAATATTATAATATTTCTCTACTGGTATCATTCAAAAGTTAAATGTTCGATTATTAAAACTACCTTATTTTTTTTAATATTTGACGTAACTAAGAGCATACACCCCTTAATCTTTAACATAACACTATTGTGGTATGTTAAAGATTAACACCACCAACTGAAAAATTAATTAGCAAGTTAATTTTACACATTTTTAAGTCCTATTGTATAATATATATGTATATTATAATATATATTATATGTAATATGTATATAGGGTGGAAGTGGACCGCTCCCGAAAACAAAGAGAGGTGACCCTACTAGTCCTACTTGTAATGATAGGCTCGAAAAAAAATCGATTCGGATCAAAAAAAATTTTTTTACATCGAATTTTAAGTTTTTTTCACATTCCATCGTATTAGGACAGTGCCATGTAACGATAATTCTTTAAAAAATACGTAACTTTACTTAGATGAGAAAAGACGCAATCTATTCAAAACTCACGATCATATGTTCAAGAGTTCAACGACCTCACGTGGTGAAAAAAAAATTTTTTTTTTCATCCTAATCGATTTTTTTTCTAGCCTATCATTACAAGTGGGACTAGTAGGGTTACCTGTCTTTGTTTTCGGGAGCGGTCCCCTTCCACCTGTATATGACGTTATATAGCCGTCAGACCCTAACTCAGATTCACTGTGGCTCTTCAACCTTAAATACTTCAGTCTTCTCAACATTGCTAGTGTTATTTTGCTTTTTCATATTGTTTCTCATTTTCCACATTTTGCATTCGTCTGCACACTTTGTTGTTATGATGCCCCTGTAAAGAAAATATTGTGTAGTTAAGTTAACAATAGCAACTTCGACTAATTAAGGCGAAAGAAACTTAAGAAACTATACAAAATTCAGGCAGTTCTTGGCAAGCAGAGACGCCAAGGATTCAGTACCAGTGATCAATCCAAATAGCGACAGAGAGGTACAGAACGGCAGGCTATGGGGCTGCACGCTATCCTTCAATTTGGACAGGTATCTATACAGGGGCGGCTTTACCTATAGTGCAGAGGGTGCGGTGTACCCGGGCGCCGGGTGTTAGGGGGCGCCGAGAGCCACTCGGGTCACATAGAGCCTCCACTGTAACGCTCCGCAGGGAGCGGGTGCACCGTACGCAGCGATTGCCTAACCATTTATAAATGTAGTGGGTGCGTTATTTGACAGGTTTGGGTAGGTTGCTGTCGCGGCGGCCATAATTTACACGTGACTGTTCTCACCACCCCCAGCGGACGAAGTGGACGCCAAAGCTTGCCGCATCCGCAGTGCGTTACCGCAGATCTGCGATGCGGCCATGCCCAGAGTACGGCGTCTACCTCCGAGGCAAAGGGTCTACTGGTGGTCCCCAAGGCTGGCGGACCTTCGTGCAGCGTATTAGTGCCTGAAGGACCTACAGCCGCAGCCGGCGGTGTCACCACGACGCTGAGCGGGAGGGCCATGTAGGTATGAGACGTACCACAGTGCACGGACTGCCTTTCGGCTGGCCATCAGATCTGATAAGAACGCAAGTTAGCAGGAGATGCTGGACAGTCTCGACCGTTACCCCTGGGGTCGCCCGTATCGCGCGTCGCTGAACAAGCTTCGCGCGCAGGCCCCCCTCCCCTTACCGAGACCCTCCAGCCCGACTCTGCAGGGTGGTCGAGGAACTTTTTCCGCGGAAGCCGGAACACACGCCCTCGGTCATGGCTTTGTCAGATCACGACCGGGAAGCCGACGACAATGTTCCGCCCGTAACGGATTTGGAAGTAAGGGCGACTGTGGCGAGGATTCGTTCCGCCACCACGGCCCCTGGTTCGGACGGAATACCCGTCCGGGTGTTGACGTTGCTCCTCGAGCACCTGGAACCACGCCTCAGGCGACTGTACAATGCCTGTCTGGCGGCTGGACAGTTCCCTGAGTGCTGGAAGGAGGGTAGATTGGTTCCCCTGCCAAAGCCGGGACGGCCTCTGGATTTGTCGTAGGCCTACAAGCCTATTGTGCTACTGGACGATGTGGGCAAGCTGCTGGAGCGTATCCTCGCTGCCCGCATCGTCCGGCACCTGAGCGAGATGGGGTCCGATCTGTCGGACGCTCAATTCGGCTTTGGAAGAGGGTTCGACCATCGGGGCTCTGCTGCGCCTGAGGCAGACGGCCGTGGAGGCTGTCGCCGGCGCAGGCGTGCTGTTGGTGGTGTCGTTGGACATCGCCAACGCATTCAATAGTCTGCCATTCAGCGGCACTAGGGAGTCGCTCCGATACCACGAGATGCCCTTGTACTTGAGGCGGCTGGTGGCAGACTATTTGGAAGGGCGCAGTGTCCTCTGCGCGGGTCCCGCAGGAGACATTGCGCGGACGCCCATGATGTGCGGTGTTCCGCAGGTGTCTGACTTTGTGGGACATCGGTTACGACTGGGCGTTGAGAGGGAGTCTGAGAGGGCTAGGCTTGATATGCTACGCTGACGACACTGCCCGTCATTGCCCGTTGGATTATGAGCTGGAGAGGCCCAGACACGGTGTTGTTACCGTTGAGGCCCTCCGGCCCATACTGATAAAATGGGTGGAACAGCGGCACGGAGTCCTCTCTTTCCGGCTGGTGCAGGTCTTGTCGGGGCACGGTTGCTAAGGCAAGTACCTACACACGGTCGCAAGGAGGGCGTTGCCTCCATCCTGACAACAGTGCGGCAGTGACGAGGACACGGCGCAACATACGCTCGAGGTCTGTACGAGCTGGGATCGGCAGCGCCGTGACCTCGTCGCTGTCATCGGCGCTGACCTGGCGCTACCTCTCGCTCACTGTAACTTCATAATCCGGTCGTGTTTACCCTTGTTTCATGTCAAAACAACCGAGACTAATCATGCAACAACGAAAGCGTTCCAGCGAGGTTCGGAGTTTAGTTGGATGTGTTCTAACTATCAACCTATTCCACTTTGTTCACGCATTTTGAGACAAGAGGGGGCCAGGTGATTGATTGCACCTAGGCGCTACATGTGCTAGAGCCGCCCCTGTATCTATAGTCCAGACTATGGTCTGAGAAAAAAACAGCCTAAGAATATAATGTCTCACTCCACTAGTATCTTGTTACTATTCACACAACAATAATTAACAGAAAATAATACAGAAATTAACAGGATTATAGGACAGCAGATTCAACAGCAACAGTAGGGCAACAGAAGTTAACAGGAAATAATAATAATAAATAACAGAAAAGGACAACCCTATTCCTTAATAGACACAAGTCTATTAAGAGACTAGGGTTTTCCTTTTCTGTTATTACAGCTATGGTCTAATCACACCTGGTCTGAGATGACAGAACAAATTTATGAAGCATTAGGCATAACATACTATGCGAAGCCTACGTATTTAAATGGACTATTGCCTCTGTATTAAGTCACCTACTATTTATCAGAGCCCTCTTTTACTTGATCAGAATTGTTGGTCTAGAATTGAGTGGAAGAGCCGATGCTCCCGCAAGAAATAAAGGATTGGCGAATTCTATCGTTATTTTTTCACAACACGGTAAATTCTTATATGAAATACATACATGATCTATTTACGATGTACCTACTAGCAGGGATTAGATGCATAGCTTACCTGACTAGATTTTCTCGTACTTTAAATCTATCCATAATTTCCATAATGATATCAGATGTTTTTTTGGGATCCAAACACATTTTTGCTGGTTTATTCTTGAAAGCTGGTGAACATTTGCCAGTCAAGGAATGTGTAGCTAATACCCTGGAAATACATTTAAAATATTCTAATATAACTGCTCACTTACAGCACTGTACAATAGTCATTCTCATTATTTGTGTTATAAGATAAAAAAATAATTAAATATGTAATCAAATACAATAGCCGGCAATAAATATTGCACAAAATTAGGCGAAATTAGACGATGAAATGAAGAGATCATCGTCTAATTTCGGCTTGGTAGAGCGCTATAAGAAGCTGCTAAAACAATATGATTTTTTGTGATTAAATTGTTTTTGGACTTCTTTTTTCTAAATTGTTGCAGTTTTATCAATTATATAGTTATATTTTTTGCAGTGGACGCAAAAGTCCCTTGAATTTCTACAATGACTGACAAATGTCTCACAAATAGTGTACGACATAGAATTGTTCTCTACGAAGCCGAAATGAACCGATTGCCTCTTTCCAAATATCGGTGTGCAATATTTATTACCGTTTACTGTTAACGTGTATGTCACAAAATCGAATAACATTAAAACACGTATTTTTTTTACTGAAGAGTTATCATTGATTGAATTAGGCGATACATGGCGGAAATCCATTATTATTATAAAATGGAGGAGAGGAAGGAAAACCCACCACTTTCCCACGGTTAATCAATATACCGTACACCTCAAAAAAGGAAGGAATACGGGATGGGATCAAGGTGGAATAGGATATAAGGAAATCTTACTCCTGTGATGAGCACCGCCTCCAGAACTTCTACTTGCAAATGCGCCATTGCGCATTTGAAGCCGAACCGTCCTGAGGATACCTCGTTTAGAGGCGAAACACGTGTCGAATCTTTATTCGAAGTTCTGCGGAAAATTGCAAGTAGAAGTTCTGGAGGCGGTGCTCATCACAGGAGTAAGATTTCCTTATATCCTATTCCACCTTGATCCCATCCCGTATTCCTTCCTTTTTTGAGGTGTACGATATATTGATTAACCGTGGGAAAGTGGTGGGTTTTCCTTCCTCCCCTCCATTTTATAATGAAGAGTTATCATCATCATTTTCATGCTCTTATCCCAATTACTTGGAATAGACGCAATATGTAAACATATTACAAAATTAATGGCAGTAGTTTTATGACCGGCCGCCTGCCTGACGTTAACCCTCCTTGAGGATGTATTTGTTGAGCAAACGGTATCAGATGGAATTGACCCAGGTCGATATAAAGCTCTTAGTCATCTTTTACGACATCCATGAGCAAAGTAAGTAGTTTTAGTAGCCACTAGACGAGAAGACTATTTGCACTTAATTTAAAAACAACGGTTATAGTTTTCTTGCTTCTTAGTGAGTCTACGACATTAAAAGATGCTACTGTCAAAATTTCCTGTTTCTAATTTCAGTAGTTACGATTTGGCGTTGCCCTTTGTGCATGCATGCCTATGTCCAACAGTGGACGCAGATAGGGTGAAACTGTCTAACTTAGTTATATAGATACTTATCGTACTTTCGAGGGAACACAGCCATCAGTAATGTACGTGTAGCAACTGTGTAAGATTTCCAGTTTACTTTTACAAATTTGTCCTTATGTATCAAAGTCTTGCCGCTTCCAATTGGTATCTGAAATATTGTTAATAATTTTAAAATAAGATTATTAAATTACTTCAGATCATTTAAAACATACTTAGTATCTTATTTGTGCGAATAATTAATCGCTGAAGCTCCTAGACAGAACTTAAATAGGTAAAGCACATAGATGTCTCCTATTGAATTTAGCAATTAATATTTAAAAAAGAAAGTAGGTACAAGGATTAAATTGCCGAGGTATACTTTCGCGTATTACTGAAGATTTTAGGGCCATTTCTTTCATCTAGAAGAGGCTCACCTTACAGTGAGATACATGTACATAAATTGTACATGGGTTGTGAAGAAGAAGAGCTCGGGCGAATAGAAGAATTTAAAGAAACCAGAAAACAAATATGTCTTTTTGAGCATGTCGTCATACGTTATAATAATCTCCTTGAATGTCCATGAATTATTAAGTACAGAGTAGCTATCCTTAAACACCAGTAACGCCATTTTTAGAACTAAAGTTATCTAAAATTATTAGTAGTTACCAGCTAGATAGAAGATTGTGGAAGGCAAGAACATGTTGTGCCGAACCAACTTAGCGTGGGATGAGGGCAGGCAAATGATGATGACCAGCTAGATTTATTTTTATTGCTTATGGTGGCAAACGAGCAAGCAGCACACCTGATGGTAAGTGTTACTGCCGCCCATAGTCCTTTGCAATATCAAGTGTATAGCTAAGCCACTGCCTACCAATACAAACCCCAAACCCACTCAGTTGGTCTCCCGGCTCTCTCGCTCACCAAACGAAGCGAAATAGCATATTGCCATTACTCAGACGTCGATCTTCTGCGAGAGTGTGTTACTACCCCGGACGGACCGGGCCGCGGCTGTAGACAGAAAACTGTCAACAGCATAGTCCTAACACTAAAGAATACTGCTAGATAACTGCATAAGTTTGGCGAGATGAATAGTGTTTTTAAAAAATACATCACTTACCCATTCCTTAGTAAGTGCTTCTTTTTCTCGATTTGTCTCATTTTTTACAACAACGCTTTTATATTTATTTGATATCAATACATTGTCATCAGACCTATTGAATTCCTCGTTCTCACTGTGTTCATTCTCTATTAAGTTATTTGTAGTTTCTACTGTCTGGATTGGTGATAGGTTAATAGGTTCTTCCGATGTCGAAGTAGGGGTAGTAATTCGCTGATTTTCATACTTACCAGCTTCCTCTTTTAAGCGGACATGCACTGGTTTTTTTAATTCATCAAGTTGTTTCATCAAGCCTTTAAATGTCTCTAATATATCGTTTACACAAGATTTTACGTCTTTTGTCATTTTCATTTTCAAAGCTATGTTCTTTTTGGTTGTAGTCGTATTAATATTGGTATTATTTTTATTTTGTATTGTACCGTTGTGGGTTCTTTTGCGTGTTGTTTTCACAAGTGGATTCACTTTGTTCGAAGGTGTAAGTACTTTTTTACTCGATGTGTTGGCATATTGTCGCTTATAGCGTTCCAAATTCTTATTTTCCCGGTAAGCCTGCAATTTGATGTATTAAAAAGTAGATATCCAGGTCTTAGAAAAGAACATTTTAAAAAACATATATCAGCATTTTAACAAATTAATATTATATAATAATAGATACATATGAGGGAATGCTCCGATAGTTCGAACATGTGGAAAGAATGCCGTACGAACGTCTGGTTAAGAAGATATACCTACAATGCGAAAGTGGAAGGATGTAGGTACCGGGGGAGACCGAGGCAGACCTACCTATACAAGATCGGTCATGCACTGAAGGAAGGTGGAGTCAAGAGTCGCCGAAACCGGCGAGCGTGTATGAAGAGAATTATGAATGTTGAGGAAGCGAGTGAAGTATGCAAGGATAGAGTTCTCTGTCACTCTGTTCTCTCTGCCTAACCTGCAAGGGATATGGAGTGATGATATGTATGTATGTATAGATACATATAAATTTTATATCTCGATGTGATGAATGAGTACAGTTCACAACCCCCTTTTTCTCGAGGGTGCGGTAAAAAATGACTTGGACATCTAATGTGCGGATAACATCTATGCAAAAGAAGGAAAACTTGAAATAAAGCACCGTACTAACGTGTCTGACCAGCGTGCATGTTATAATAAATGAATTTCCCTCTTATTGTAGAAGTTCGAGCCCATCTTTAAACATATACCTACCTATGAGTTAAGATAATGTGCATTTGATTAATATTTACTGATTTGAGCTATGACTTGAGAATTATATATACGTAAATAAGCGAGTATATACACTCGTTTATTTACGGGTATATAATTCTTAAAACTTAACCAAAAAATTACATAATCATTTTTAAGTTGAAATTTTTTACCTTTTGTTATACTTTATGACAAAAATATAAGAAAGATTATGTCGAGCATTACGTTACACGGCTTATATCAGTCTTACCTTAGTCTATGATCAATAAAACCTACGATACGGCGACCCTTACTTTACCCAATATAATTTCAGAAGTAGGTAATTAATTACACAAAATGATAATGCCTAGTGATCAATCTGAATGTCCTGACGATTTAATGTGGAACCTTAAATAGCTTGTCAGTCTTTAAGATTAGGATATGGTCAAATCATAACTCGCCAGTAAAAAAAGCTTGTCTCAAATAGCACGATTGCGACAACAGTGGCGTTCATAAACGATATCAGTTGAGGTAAGTAGTCTGCATGATACAGATCACATCATCTCAGCTCATAGCCTGGGAGGGCAATTGAGCTACTACCTCGCTGGTAGCCTGATCATACATCTGTTTTGGTATAGGGCAGAGGTCGGCAACCTTTTGAGTCGGAGGAGCCAAAAATTAGAGTTCATAAAGGTTTAAAGTTTTTAAAGAGCCACATTTTTTTTGCCAACAATAATTTGTGCCTAATCCTCATTAATCAATTCAGAACCATTTTATAAAGAAAACATTTAGTTTTCTTTATGATTTTTTTTTTGCGTAAAACTAAAAAGCCACAACTTCACATCCAAAGAGCCGCATATGGCTCGCGAGCCGCAGTTTGCCCCCTGGTATACCCTATAGGGCTTATAGCCATATAAAACCCTATAGTGCTATAGAGTTTTATTTTAAGTCTTGTATAGATGTTATTTGCATATTAAGACTGCAGTCCTCGAGCGTGGGAACTTATGATCAAACACACACATTCACCCTTTCTAATCACACAGACGCATCGCACAGTATTAATACACGCACCCTAGAAACGAATAAATCTAATTGCCGGTGCTTGCATTAGTTACATATTTATTACACGCCGCTTGTATTAGTAGAATCTTTACAGTGTCACAGAAAACACGCAGTGTATTAGGCATAAGCTTGTCGCATCGCTAAGCCTGCAGTGAGTAGCCGGCAGCAAAAGGTGGGGTCAGAGCTGGGGGGGCACACTTAAAATATTACTTATTTTTACTGACCGTCGCGCCGCCTACAGATTGTTTGTACAAACTTAACTGCTGCCATTTTGTCGTGTGTGTCAAACGTTTGACAACTGAGAATTGTTATTTTTTGTTCCTAGCGTAGGTACTTATTGTCATCAATCTATTTACGGTTATTGATGTACTTTCTGAAAATTATCTCAATTTTCATTGTTAAGCTGATATTATTATTGCTTCGTTATCAGCTGATATGCTTTTTTATATTTCAGAGTAGCTTTCATAGTAAAAGAAAATTCTATATAATTACACATACACATGTAGATATGTATATATATCACTTCAACTTTAGTTCACCGCGTAAACTCTGGGTAGCAGCACCTTCCATACATGCATATTTTATCATAGAGTTGCCACTCTTTTTCAGTTTAATAACTTTACTCTTTGGGTCAGAGTCTCAGAGTGTATGCTTTCTGGGTATTATACACAGAACAAAATACTTAGAGAGAAGAACGACAACTTCATACTGTAGAATTGCTCACACGGTGCACACTAGCGCTCCAGTTTATATCATCGAAAACATTCGTAGTGCAGGTTACTTACGCTTAAGCTTACTTAAAAATGTGATTATTTCAAAACAATATTCAGCTATCGAATTTCTGATTGCTGTGTTTGCACAATACAATTTAGGTTCATATATTCGAATGTATAAAAATTGTGCGAATTATGAAATCTCTAACATTAAAAACAATAGTTCCATATAAACTTGCAACTCCATTTTGATCAATTTTGTCAATAAAATATGAATAATTTACTGCATAATTATACTTACTACTTTATTTTGAATTTGACTTTATTTTTTTATGTTTATTTTATATTATTAATTTTCTTTCGGTTTACCCATATCTACCTGAAATATGACTTCGATACGATTACGATCAGTACTTGCATAGTGTTTGACAATTAATTCGGTTTACAAAAATGCATAATTAAATTTGCATATGTATTATGTACCTTGATCTTTTATTTTCTCAAAGAAAATAAATTAGCAGCCACGCTGACACTCGCAACACACCCTAAAGAAATTATCGCGCAGCTATGGAGCACGACTCGAACAACTAACGGACGTGCTCTCACCTTGGATACTGACAGCACTGAGTATTTTTCATTGGACGTGTTTTTTTATTATGCTGATTACAGAACGTTTTTGTTTTTCATAGTAACATGTATGGACGATTTCGGCTAAAAAATCAACGCTGTTTAGGATTATTTTATATTTTTTTGTTTTAGATTAATAAAAAACTTGAATGGTGAATGTATTATCCTTAGTTTCGTCTCACGATTCAATTGAAAATATTTACAAATATATCAACGGAATAGCCTAGATAGTTATAATAGCAAAGGTCGATTTCGATATTATTGATCAATGTTGACGAATTTTTTCTCGAAAGTTAAGACTTATCTTAAAATTATGACACGGTGTTTTAATAGAGTCATTTGTTAAGCATTTGAGATATTTTTTTAGTATCATTCAATGCAGTAAATTTTTAGATATATTTAAAACCGTAAATGGCTATTCGCGCGTTTCTTAGGGACGCGCCCCTTAAATAACTTGCTTGTCTTTTACTACAACTACGGGCATAAAAAGGGTTGGTGAATTGTATTCTCACTCTATCAGCATACAAATCTAAATAAAGAAAACTAAAAGATAAGTAAATTCATTGTTACCGTAATTGAATCATCAGAGTGAGCATCGTCGTCACTAGGCGTCCAAGACGAGGCACTGGAGGAAAAATCTTCCCCTTCATCTTGCTTAAATCCATTGCTCGGTCCCGCCACTTCCTCCTTCTTTATCGTGGATTCCAAAGTATCTCGCTCACCTATAGGATACAAAATGAGTGTCTGTATACCTACTTATGTTCTTTGTTAATAAACTTTAATTTAACGTAGATACATTAATAAAGTAGTATGAGTAGACGAACTTATTACTTTTTCTCACTATTATAACTCTATTATTATTAGGTAGATACAACTTTTCATACAAAGTTTCATAATGGCTTTCATAAATATCGAGGTTTGAACCTCGTGAAGACACGGGAATTGATTTTCATTATTTAAAAATTAAATTAAAATAGCAAAAAGATAAATAGAACTTGGAAAATATTATCCAATTTTTGATCGACTTCAAAAAAGGAGGAGGTTGATGTTTTTTTTTTTTTTTGTGTGTTACCTCAGAACTTTCTTTAGGTGAACCGATTTATACGCTCGAGGTTTGTGCCGCTTGGGCAGAGCAGCGTCGTGAACTCGTAACAATCATCGGTCAGGCGGTTGCATCCTTCTGCGAGGCAGTAGTCTCGCGGAAGGAGGCGGCGGAGCGCGTGCACGAGGAGCGTCTCCTCGAGGACGCGAGCCGCCGCCGCCAACTGGGGCGGCGCAGGCGCGATTACCTGCGCCTGATGCCGCCCTAGCCGAGGACGCGGGTGACTGGATCGGGGAATTAGTCCGTCACCCGCCGAGAGGCCGACCGCGTGAGGAAAGACCGACATCCTACCCGAGGGGGGGACGTCGGTCGAGGAGAGGGTACTCCTCAGGGGTATTCCGTCGGGCCAACCACTGACGTCAAGTCACTCTGCTCCGGTGGTTGGCCCAACGACGAAGGCGACGTCACGGGTGGGTTACGGGTGTGCGTGCTTACGCCCCTCTGTCACCCCGGACGGAGTGGTGCGAGGAGTGTGCCGACCGTAACCCGCCCCCAGAAAAAAAAAAAAAAGGTGAACCGATTTTAATGATTCTTTTTTTTTTATTTGACAGTTGGTATTTCCAATATGGTCCTATTTAAAGATGAAAATTTGACCGTTGGTTTTTGAGTTGCTTTCAATAATGCGTATTTATTAGATTTCGTCTTCATTGTTTTGAAGTCAGTTTTTTTTATAGTGTCATTTTCTTAAACAATGTAGTCATACATAATTAACTTATCAATAAGACGGGCTTTAGGATTACGATAACTGTAACGGAAATCACCACGAGTACCTACTAGAACGCTTAGTTTAGCTTCAAATATTAAGATCTGCTTTTTATTTAATTAAAAATTATTTTATTTCATAATTGTACATAGATACATACATACCATCACGCCATGTCCTTTGCAGGGTAGGCAGAGAGAACAGAGTGCCAGAGAACTTTATCCTTGCATACTTCACTCGCTTCCTCAACATTCATAATTCTCTTCATACACGCTCGCCGGTTTCGGAGACTCTTAACTCCACCTTCCTTCACTACATGACCCATCTGGTCTAGGTAGGTTAGTCGCGGTCTCCCTCGGTACCTACATCCTTCCACTTTCGCATTGTATATCTTCTTAACCAGATGTTCGTTCGGTGGAAAGAATGCCGAACGAACGTTCAAAATTGTACGCACAGTTTTGACCTTGCAAAGGTGAAGATTGCCATAATCACCACGCTTGGCGAACGCAGTTGACGCTGTAGATTTTTTAAGAGAGTGCACATTCTCGTGGTGATTCCCCACGGTTTTAAAAGTAGGGGGTGGTGCTACATTTTAATCTAATAGCAGATACGTACCTACCCAAATGCATAACATTTTAATTCGTGGGATGAATATCGAATATCGATTAGAAATAAGTAGGTACATTTATCAAGTACCTACCTATATCCTTTAAAATAGTTGTACCTACCTATCTATTTTATCATAATCTATGAGAAATTCTCTATTGCTGGTTCATTTTTTTTTTCACAATAGTTCATACCTAGTTACTTTAGACTAAGTAGGCAGGTAGGTACTAAACTAAGTAAGTATGATATGCAATATATTTTTTTTTATATTATTGATTAGATTAACACTACATATCAAATTGTTACAAGATATTAGTAAGTATTTGCCGTGATAACTGGTTATAAAATGAAATTATTTCCTTTAAAAAGTGTGTTGCATGCGATCATAAACAATACGAACAAATGATTAGAAAAATGTATGTACTTACGTGCGCGATCTATCAATTTCGCAGCTTCAGGTTCACCTTTCCTGTTAACCATCATATCTTGACCTATTTCCAACTTCATATCCACTGGTTTGAGAACCGACTTAATATACACTACATCACGACCCCCGTTATTCCACTCAACTAACAACCAATTCTCACCAATACTTCTTTTAGAAGACATTACAATCTACCACCGACCAGTGGTGTGTTAAGACTGAGATCTACCAACAAAATGCATCGTCCCCTCAAAGTCTTCAGGTATAAGATTCATTACAACGCACCCTTACTGCAATTATTGCTTCCCCCGCCCGGTGATCCGAACAATAGTTTTCGCCAACGGCCCGAAAGCTAACAAAAAACGCATCCTTTTTTGCAACGTAGGTACCTTACCTACGTACTTCCCAGTACACACACAAAGCAAAGATTTATATTGTTTTGTACGTTAGCCCTTAGTTGTCTGGCGGCAAGTCGTAAAACAGGGTAAAACAAATGAATTGCTGGTTTCTATTGTTATCTTAATTTAGAAATGTGTATTTAACTTGGTGATAAAGTAGGTACAGAAAAAAAATACGGTTTAAAAGCACATATTTTAATAATCTTTAGCCATAAATACTCTAAATATATAGGTATTAGTAATTTATTTTTAACTTTCATTATTCTATTGACACAGGTGGCGCAGAGGCTTAGGTAGACATTTACAGTGCGGCTTATACGGGGTTCGTTTCGAGTAAAGGCTACAAAATATTTGCTAACTTCAAAATTACACGGGCGATTTTGCCGATCTAAACCTTTAGCATGTATCTTTTAGGTCAAGTTATTCCTTTAAAATGTTTTACTCGTTTTATTTTTGTATATGTGTATTACGTACCTAATTGTAGACTTGAGAACAAGGAATAAGTGATTTTAAGTGTATATATACATTTTGACAAGTTAACTACGAACAGGGTCGATGCTTAAGTTAGACTAAAGTAATGTAACCGTAAAGTCTTTATAATTTCAGGCATGTAACTAAATAAATAAATTCGTATTTAAATGAAATCGTTAAACTGTAAAACAGTTTCACAGATATTTGTTAAACCTGACCTGTTGTTATTTTATGACGATGATTTTTATGAAATTTGAATTAACATCTTCAGAAAAGACAATTTTAAAAGGTTGTTGGAAACCAGTCTCAGTGTAATACCGACGATGGCGGTGTAAATCGGTGCTCGAATAAACTGAAATTGCTGTTATCGGACAGTAACTCCGAATGTAAACTTTATGACCACCGCATAAAGACTATCATTATTTAAATCGTTTTTCTTTTTAGTATTTTGGTGAAATTGTTAAGCGAAATTTCAACTTTCGAACATATAAATAAGTAATGATGGATACATTAAGGCAAGAAATAAGTGCACAATGGCCTTGATGCCCATAGAACAACTAAAATCTTTTAAATATGACGAATAATTCGTCATTCTTAATATGATTTTAAATCGTCAAAGAAATTATTTCTTAAACTGTGAATTCGGCACATCAGGTTTATCTAGCAGTGTTCATCAACATGGTACCTAATATATATTTAGAAGATATAGTATTTCAGTATCAAATATCAATACTATCGGTAAGATATTCGTAAAAAAAATATAATATCACTCCTGAGCATTGGGGGTAATCTTAGACATTTCTGAACTGTAGGGATATTCGATATACATCGATGCATCGAAAACATCGATGTTTACAATGCGATACATCGAATCGATCCGATGTTTTGAAGAGCTATCGAAATACTCGATGTATCGATGTTTTTTCATAAAACATCGAAACGATGATAACCAGTAAATGCCACAAAAAAGACCTTTTTTTTTTAGAAATCTGTTTGATAAGGGACTGTGGAATAGGTATAAATGCCACAAAAATGACCTTTTTTTTAGAAGTCAGTTTTATAAGGGATTGGAATAGGTATAAATGCCACACAAAAGACCTTTTTTTTTTTAGAAGTAACACTTTTGATATGACTTTAGAAAAAGTACTCGATGTTTAAAAACATCGATGTTTTTTTCATCCGATACATCGAAAGACATCGATGTACAGTTTCGATTTATCGAATCGAAAAAAACATCGATATTTTTTCAAAGTGGACACCCCTACTGAACTGTCTGTTACTTCTTCTTCTTCTTATGTATTGGCAATCAGCTACTTATACGAGCCATTTTTGCCAGTGTCGAGTTATAATTATCTTCACGTTCTTAATCTCTTCAGGTTAGTCATTGTCTGTCAGTCAGTCGAATTGTCGCCATCAACAGTGCTATGGTGACACTGTTAATGGTATGTTGTAGGAATTTTGATGGAAAACGAAAACGTTGTAAAGCACTTTTATATGATATTCACTACATCCCAGCTGTTCTGTCACATCATATTACATAAAATACCATCAAAATTATCACTCACACGTTAAAACACTAAGATATCGAATATAATACAAGAGCACCACATGACGTTTTAGATTCCCGCCAAAAATCCCCTGTCTGTTACTTCGAGAGTTACAGACAGGGAGAGAGAAAGAGAACATAGTCTTTTCAGCCAAACTTTTCTCCGATCCTATTACATATCGTTCTTGGTGTGCAAAATCCTTCCGTTATGATTTAAATCTCAATGAAATGAAAAAGAAAATCCTTTGGAGATGAACGTGAAATACAAAATGTTCTATTATTCATTATTATGACTTAAATTTCTAAAGCAGTAATGAAATAGCTTCAGTGTAATATTCTGGACTAAAAATGAAAACAGTTATATTGTACCGAGTAAAAATAATTATAACTGAGGCTATAAGGACTTTTATTAGTTTCACTAATAAAAACATCCATAATTCGCTGGCTTGTCAAATGTCATAGTCAATTTGTTACTTTAGCCTAGAGATGGGGATACAAAATAATTGAATCACCTATTACTCAAATTGCATAAAAATATCGATCTTGGGCAGATTGAAAGAACAATTTGATATAAACTTATTATGTAATGTTAAAATATAGATATTAGGTGATATAAAAAATAGATTGCTGTGTGTTAACGGCTACAAATACTACCAACCCTTCCTTTGCTCGTGAATGTCGTAAAAGACGACTAAGAGCCTTATAATGACCTGGGCCGACTCTATCTGATACCGTTTGGTTAACAATTACATTCCCAAGGAGGGTTGACGTCTGGCAGGCGCCCGGTCTTAAAACTATTGCCAATAACTTTTACAATATGTACCTACTATGAAATAAGAGTACATATTGTATCGACCCTAAGTAATTGGGATAAGAGTAGGCGAATAATGATGATGATGATGATAAGAAATAGATTCTCATTTTTTATTTGTACCTACTTTGTTTTTAGTAGTAGTTACATTATATCAATATTTATTTTATTTTATTTATTACAATGCACAGAAGTGTCTGAGATCATATAATACATATTAATAATTGGGTAGATTAAGTTATATATACAATAGTGAATGAAGATTATAATAACCCATTTCCCGCGAAATTAGTAAGAATCGGCTAAAATATGACTAAACAAAAGGAGAAGTTGAAACGAAAGCCGCATTGGTACTATTTTTCTGGTTGATATTAAGTGTATACTTTTTAAAAATGTAAAAATATAATAGGCTGAATTAATTACATATATAGTCTATTACGTCTGGCGAAAGTTCTTGAATATTCAAAATTTATATCTCTCTCGGGATTTGTTTTTTACGAATTATATCGATAGTTCTATTTTTAAAATGGTGTATTCCAGTTGTAAGCATAATAAATAACTGTACAAGTTAGATCTCTAATTGGTATCCATGGAGAACTAACAATAAATTTGGTACATATGTTAAAATTCAAGAAGGCCTACGTAAGTATAGTTTTAAATATTAAGATGTATGTTTTAATGTAATTTTGGATGTATGTTTTAATGTGAAGAATGTGAAAGTGTTACTTATAAATGTAACAAAAGTTTTGTTTCAAAATTCTGGAAGTGAGTTTTTAGTAAAATCAATGGGCATTATATATAGATATTCATTGCGTTGAGATTTGCAGAATAATTACTTATGAATTTTATATGAATATATTTCTAGACTAAATGGTGGAAGCAATATTCATTTACGATTGTTTCAACGTGAGCACCGTTGTTTCACTGTATTAAATTGTCAAAATCAAATGCAGGAGCTAACTAAAGATAATAATATAATGCTACCCTATGTTATCAATCAAAATAGATTAATAACTTCAACGTAGCTTAATCTTTAAATATCTTTATAATATCAAATATGAAATATAAATCGCACGCATCGAAATCAATTATAATGTACAGTATGTTCTGTATCCTAGTATCTGTATCTGTCTGTCGCGGCCAAAGAAGACTATATTACCGTAAGATAGTGTTCATTAGTACAGAAGATAATGCAATATAATAATCTCGCGATAATCTTAAGCAAAATGCGTACCTATTTTCTATGAACTGCCACAGTGATAGTCATGTTTTTTATACTTAGACTATCACAAACAAAATATGGTGATTCGATAAGTTTATGATAAAGAGGTACATTTTTAATACCTTGTATTTCAGTACTAATTTTAGATTATTTGTTGTTCTTTGGATTTTTAGTTTTCTTTTGTAGCGTATAAATAAATAAGAACATATTAATATTATTGAGGCTAAAAATATAAAATAGATAATCCTCCTTCCCTTTAGTTACATAATATTCATTTAGGCATAGATCGCACAGAAAAATATTCTTATTCTATTCTTCATACCTAGTACAATATTTTAGCCGCATCTCTAGTTCAATACCTCATTGTTGTTTCAGATAAAGTATAAAAGTACTATATATTATATAAACGTAGTACCGGGTTGAGAGCCCTCAGCGCTCACCCATAGTCCGGGTCTGGGGGGCACACTTAAAACATTTCTTATTTTTACTGACCGTCGCGCCGCCTACAGATTGGTTGTACAAACTTAACTGCTGCCATTTTGTCCTGCCCTGGGGGGGCACACTTAAAACATTACTTATTTTTACTGACCGTCGCGCCGCCTACAGATTGGTTGTACAAACTTAACTGCTGCCATTTTGTCCTGCCTGTCAAACGTTTGACAACTGAGGATTGTTATTTTTTGTTCCTAGCGTAGGTACTTATTGTCATCGATCTATTTTCGGTTATTGATATTTTTCTGAAAATTATCTCAAGTTTCAATGTTAGGCTGATATTATTATTGTTTAAATATCAGCTGATATGTTTTTTTTTATATTTCAGGGTAGCTTTCATAGTAAAAGAAAATTCTATGTAATTACACATGCACATGTAGATATGTATATATATTACTTCAACTTTAGTTCACCGCCTAAACTCTGGGTGGCAGCACTTTCCATACATGCATATTTTATCATCGAGTTGCCACTCTTTTTCAATTTAATAACTTTACTCTTTGGTCCTGCCTTTCAAACGTTTGACAACTGAGAATTGTTATTTTTTGTTCCTAGCATAGGTACTTATTGTCATCGATCTATTTTCGGCTATTGATATTCTTTCTGAAAATTATCTCAAGTTTCATTGTTAGGCTGATATTATTATTGTTTAGTTATCAGCTGATATGTTATTTTTTATATTTCAGGGTAGCTTTCATAGTAAAAGAAAATTCTATGTAATTACACATACACATGTAGATATGCATATATATTACTTCAACTTTAGTTTACCGCCTAAACTGTAGGTGGCAGCACTTTCCGTACATGCATATTTTATCATCGAGTTGCCACTCTTTTTCAGTTTAATAACTTTACTCTTTGGTCCGGGTTAAGCTGTGACAGCCATCTGCGGCTAACAGCTAAAAGACAGACACAAAAAAAAATTAAAAAAAAATAAACGTAGTGTTTAATTTCTCTGTGGTACTATAAAGCGTTTCTTTGTAATAAATAATAAAGCACCATTTCTATGAATAAACTATTCGATTAAATATAATAGAATGGAAGCTACAACATTGTCTAAAAAGAAAAATACAATTAATAAAGGCAAACTGAAGAAAAATATAAAGAATGTCATATGCCGACCTGATCAAATATTTTGGTAAAATTTTAATGATTAAAACTATATGTTTAATGGATATAGTTTATTCAAATTAGATTTTATGAAGGGATTTCTTTTATTAGGACCTTGGATTATGAAAATTGACATTTAAAGGCTATTAATCTATTTAATAAAATACCAAAAGATTAGAGGAGAGACTAGAAGAGAATTGCCACATAATTTATTAATAACTTAATAAAAAATATTGCTAGTAGACAAGTGCTTCTATTTATTTAATGAAATTTTATCTTGTATATAATACCTATTATAAATATCTAAATATTTTTTTGTATAACCGTGGTTTTGATAATGTTGTAAATGTGGACCTTTTGACATATTGTACATTTACTAATAGGTATAGGTATCTAGGAATTGTCATATGACAATTCCTAGATACTTGAATGTTATAAGTATTTAATTATCTTAATAAATAAAATTAGCTGAACACATTGGGAATATTAATAAACTGCCAAATGTAATGTACTGTGCTTAAAGCAAATAAATATTTTTTCTTTAACATTTTCAGGCCTGAAGTAAATGTAGATCAAAGAAAGAAAATAGAAGTAGCTTTAAAGAAATATAATGTTGAAATACCTGTATTTAAAAAATTGCATTGGAAGGAACTTAAAGCAATACCTAAAGAGCAAAGGCCGAAACCTCCAAAAATCAAGTGAGATTTATTAAAATCATACTAGTTGAAAATGTGTTTTTAAATTCAATTTTGTAGGTTTTCTTTAATTCTCTTATGATATCCTGCTGCTGCTATAAGATAGTACATTTCATAATTGACAGATGGTTGATAACCACCTGTTAAATTACAAAAACTTGATTATGAGCGAAAAATGATTGTCACACATGGGATACGAACCCACACCTATTGGCAGTCAGCAAAGTCTAATTATGCTACCACTTACATCAGCGTGAGCTGTTGTATGACATTCAATTCTCAGCTCGTATTATATTTTCATCTTTAGAGAAGATATGTGCCATCTACCTGACAATGTTTACACATTATACAGATTTAATACTCTAACTTTGCAGTTAGAATTGTGTTAAACAATGACACGACACTGTTATTCAAATTACTGAACTTTAGCATTTAACATGCATGATAAAAACAATAATTTTTTGCTCGTAATCAAGTTTTTATATATAATCACACATGTTAAATTTCAGTAATTAGTACCATCTGCTAATTCCATTTTTATAACAGCACTTTGTTTTCATTCCATGGGTATCTTAAAAATAGGAAGAAGAATCACTAAGAGAAAGCAACTGTTTTCTACTGAACAAAGTATAACACCAACTGCTATAGCCATCCCCTTTGCCAAGCAGTAATGCTTTGCAAGATTATGATATTCTTCCTTTGGGAGGCTATGATTAACAGTGGACATAGTTAATTTATCAACTGATCATAGGTAACTAATAATGGGATATAGTTAGGCAAATCTGTAATTCTTGACATACAACTACATATAAAACTTTCCTTCCAGCATGACGATGTAGGTAATTTTCCTTCACTTTGTGGAGAAGTTCTATAGAATATGGTATACCATATAATGACAGGACACATAAGATTTTGGATTTAGAATTTTCTAAGCTTTAGCAACCTATCTTACTGGGTCTTTGGTAATTAACAATATAATATAATGCATTGTTTTTTTTTATTTACAGAAAAGTAGACGGGTTACTATTTGGTATATCTGCCTGCAGAAATGAAATACAAAATGGTCAATGTTCAGCCATACTTATTGAAGCTACAGTTAATCCTCGAATGATAGTTCAAACCATAATTGAGTTGTCTACTTCTAAAGGTATACCACTATTGTGTATGCCAGAGTTAAGGAAACTTACATTAGCAAATTTTGGTATAAAAACAAGCTGTTTAGGAGTACAAAGCGAATGCCTACTAGATCTTACAAATGAAATCATAGACATAGCTAAGTGCTATCCTAAACCAAAATCAAAAGAAAATATAGATAATGTAAAAGACAAAATGGATGTGAAAGAAGGACAAGTAGTAAAAACAGTTACAAAAATAATGGACATACCAGAATCACTATATTTGTATAGAACTGATAAAACAAGTAGAGTATATGTACCAATAATTGAGGATAATGTACCAAAAACTACTAAAAAATTTAAAGGACAAGATTTTATTGAATTTTCTGATCAAGTAGCACAAAACAGTAAGACTTATATGAAAATGATATTGAAGAAAATATCAAACAATCCAGACAGGGTTAAAAAGAAATAAACAAATTTATACTGTGTAATGATTTATTTATAAAATATAACTTAGTATAATGTCAAAAAAGACATTTTTTTTTTCATGTTATACATTCCATAAAGAATGTGACCTATACAATAAAGAGATGTTTTGGGATATGTTCTTAATAATATGCAACTAAAATTAAGCAATCCCTTTAACACATCTTACTACTTACTAATCAAATTTTACCTTGGAATAGTTAATAATTAACATTTAAAGGTAAAATTTGATATACAAATTATACTAAATAATTCATACAGTACTTCAAAATTGATCCTTATAAATACATAATGTAAATATATCAATCTATGAAGTATTATATGAAGGTAGATATATGTATCTTACATTTTCAATTCATGCATTGCATTTAAGTTTTTACAGTTCAATTTTATAAAATCAAACAACAGATTGGTATTATACCTATAATAATGACTATATTAGTCAATTATAGCTGGCCATTGCTTAAACCTAAGTACACATAAAAAAACAAGTGACAAGTTTATGCTCTAAACATAGTTCGCAAAACTATTTAGAGCCATATATACATAAAATATATGTGCAACTTAATTTTATCTACATAATATACTTTAAAAATAAACATTTTTGTTAAATACATAACACTTTTTCATCAAAATATAAAAATATTTGATACACAGTACCAATCATTTCTGAAAACAATAATTACATTTATGTATGTTATACAATTACATTTATGTATGTTATACATAGTCATAGAAAGTCTATAATAATAGAAATTGTTCACCAAGTGAATAAAAATTTCTTGCCGGTCTAGCAACAAATCCATTAAGCTGGATACAATATATATATGTGTGTTTGTACATTTAGATACTATTTAACAAACAATATTAAATAACAGCATACACTTCTTAGAAGCGCATGTCAGAACATTTGAAAATGTACAATAGTTTTCTGCCGGTGACATTACAGTGTTGCAATCTGCAAACTGAACAAACAATCCCTCTAACAGACCAAATGCATCATACTACCAGCTGCAACTATAACTGCTGTCGACCGCGGCCGAGGTAGAGATCTACGATCCGATTTTCGAGATCCTAAAACCGGCAGAACTCACGGCCGGAGAACACGGAACTCCTATCCACATTAATGTGGAAAACGAGGGAAGGGCGCTTCGCTGGGACGGTAGCGCGCCAAGATAATCGCACACATAGTCTGCGCATCTGTCTCATCTGGATAAGCGGCCATAGCCTCTGCGACCTGTGCCTCGGGAAAGATGCCCGCCAGATGGTAGTGCATGCGGCGTCGCGCATCCCAGTGCTGCAGGGCGCCATCTGACGTGCATGGTGATAGGGCTCCGTGCATGTGTGCTGCTGCGCCCGCGGAGCTCCCCGCGCCGCCCACTGGTGCACTAGCTACGCGGGCTGCCATCGCGTGCAATCGAGGGTCGCATGCTGGATTTAGTGTCAATTGTCGTGCCAGTTTACGATGCGGCTTAACCTCAGATGGTGGAGCTACCGGACCTGGTCCCAGGTGCTGAGACGGACCTGCGACTTGTAACTGGGCGCGATCGAAGTGCGTCGCCAGAGCCATGTCTGCTAACCTCGGTGCGGCAGAGTGGGCGCGTGCTAGTGGTCGCTTAACGTCGGCGGGTCGACCGCCAGGCGGTAGGCTCACAGTGTGCAGGTCGCGTGATCGCAACGCACGTGCAGCACGCTCAGATAACTTTTCGGCGACGGACTTGTGTGGGCGGCCGGCGCGCTCCGGATGGTGAAACTTACATTTATTGCCATACGTGCATTTGCGACCGTAAGGGCACGCCGGTGGAGGGTCTGTGCGGGACGGTGGAACTCGGAGGAATGTGTCGAGCTTTGGGCCAGCACGTCCGAGTGGGTCGTCGGGCGGCATAAAACGATCATTGACGAACGAGTACATGAGCAGGCGCTCCTCCACAACCTTGCGGAATTCGGGGCTCTCGGCAGCGAGGTCACGATAGTTGTCATTAGAGACGACGATGCCATCGGTCTCAGCAGCGAGGCGCACGATGTACCTGTCGTCGTAGCAGACCAGTCGCTTCCCGCCGAGCAGGCGACTGGGCGTGTACACGAGCACTCGGTCACGCTCCAGTCTGTCAAGCGCATCGCGGTCTGCGATAGGGTTGTCAGGTCTTGACGCCTCTTTTCGCCACTTTGGCACGAACGCAGTGATCTCTTTGTGTCCACGAGCGCGGAACCAGTCGACGCAGATCTCGATACCCCGACACGAAAATACTTCCTTGTTGCCATGGCTTGAAACAAAAGAATACAAATGATTAACAATAGAAAACAAACAAAATTACATAATAATAAAACGTAGATTAGTATTCATAGAACTAACATTCTATCGTCAGATAAGATTGCCTCAACTCCGGTATAACATTTATCAACAGGAAATCATTCTTGGGCTATTATTATTAAGTGCAATGTTTAATAATCATTTTTGTGAAATTGCACACCTGTTTATAAATCTTATTAAAAAAACGCTATGTTTATTCTGTCAGTAAAAATAACTTTTTTAGTGACATTTTCTACAGCTTAGATAGATGGATAGCAAATAACTCGCCGACGAAGTAGCATTCGTAAACGTAAAAATCTGTTATGTCGCGATAACAGAAGCGTCATCATTTGCCTGTCCTCATCCCACGCTAAGTGGGGTTGGCACAACATATTCTTGCCTTCCACAATCTTCTATCAGCCGTCATATCTGCACTCACAACTTTCATATACATATCCTCGTTTACACAATCCATCTATCTCTTCTTGGGTCTCCCACGATTCTTACAGCCATCCACGAGCATATTGATAACCCTCCTTGTCACATGTCTTTCATCCCTCCTCACATGTCCATACCAAGATAATCTCGCGCTCCTAAACTTCTCTATCACTGGTGCTACTTTCAAACTTCTCCTAATATATCGATAACAGAAGTAACACAGAAATATATCTTTACATTTTTACATGCTTTTTATTAGCTTGACCTGTATGTTTGTAACCGACTCCTTTGGACTTGATTTTGACCCACTTCGAACGGTCAGATTTCATTTAAATATGGTAGACTTATCGAGGACCGATGACAATGCAATAATTTAATAAGATTACACCATTATCCTAATCAGTTATTGGGATACTCAGGATTAAATTGTTGAATTTAAGTTTCCAATCTCGAATTACGCGCCTAGAGGGCGTTACCGTAAAACAATGTCTCTCTATTTCGTGACATCAAGGTCATCTGTCAAGCCACTGTGTTTTTCTTGTTAGTTTCATATTAAATAGTTAATAAAACTCGAGCTACGTCGTTCAATTCATCAGGTTAAGGACCCAGAAAAGTTCAGAAATAAAGACAGTGTAATATCTAATGGTAAAATCAGTGATAAAAGACATTGAAGTGAACATTAAAAACAAAACGTAGTTCGTGTAAAAGTTTTCTTGTTAGGTCTTTGCAAAGCATTTAAGTATTTGAATGGAGATATCTATTTGAAAATGGTATTAAATAATACTCTCGCATTTCTCGAAAACCTGTCTGGCTATATAAATTATGCAACCTGGCGTTTAGCAATGCATACTTACAACATGAGGAACTCTGAAATTGCATAGAAGACTTCTCAGAAAGAGTAGATAAGAAACGAGACGCTAAAGCTAAGACGAAGATAATACTCTCAGTCAATCCAACAAATTATGTGAACATTCAAATCTGTATGTGTGTTGCCAAAGAAATATAGGAGAAATTGACAGTAATTATCTGTGCAGTCCTCAGAACAAGTAAGCTTAGCCACTTATATATTATAAAGGTCACGACCAAAAGGTCCTGTTTAATAATGTTGTACATATTCTCGAACTAGCAACCTAGCAATCTGATATCTGTGAATCAGATTATTCAAAGTGGTGGCCAAGTATGATTTGACAAAACTGACTGTTATTATAAACAGTAAAAATTAACCACAGCTAATTTATAATCAATAACGTGTACCGGCTGAACATGGATACAAGTCATTCACTTACTGGCTATGCTTTCATCAAGAACGAGGCGATTGTGCCTTGGTACAGCCAAAGACAACAAACTGTGGCTCTATCTACTATAGAGGCTGAATTTATGACAGCTTGTGCTGTTAAAAAGAGGCCATGTGGATCAAACAGTTTTTAAGTAAAGAGGACTCTGTCCTAATTTAGATAACCAAACTGCTATCAGTGTCATTAAAAATATTAATTTCCATAAGAAGTGTAAACATATTGAAATTAAATATAACAAGAAAAGTATTATAAAAAGATAATTGTATTACAGTTTGTTGGTAGTGATTGACAATTGCAAATATACTTACAAGAGGATTGTTTAAAGATAAATTTCAATATTTAAGATCAAAGCTTGGAATGTTATGACATAACATAGTTTTCAACTGATTTAGTGCTTATTTGTAAAGTTCAAAATTGAAATGGTATTATATAACTTACTTTTGTATTATTATAATATTTAAGATCTAAGCTTGGAATGTTATTATAAAACATATGTAGTTACTAATGCAGGAATAATGTAAAACTTAGTTTTTTAATTGTTCATTTGTGAGTTATTGTCTAATTTAAAAAAAGTCCAGTACTTTTTTTCGGCCATCTTAGTATCATTTGTGACTACTTCAAATTTTAATGGATTGTTACAGGCAAAATTATATTTTCATATAATTTCAAAAGATTAACATTTATATGAATTTAAATTTATAAATATTTGCACTTATTACATTTTTATGTAGTAGGTAAGTTGGATAATAGCCAAATATGGAACTGCTGAGAGACGAATGTTGACAGACAGTTGACAGACATTGACATTCTGAGTTGGGCATCGAGCGTCCACAAGATTCAAGGCTGTACAGTTGATCATGCAGTTATTTATCTAGGCTCTCGACTGTTTGCTGCTGGACAAGCTTATTTAGCACTTCGTCATAGTCTTCGTAATCGAATCATTTCATCTAAAGCTTTTCTGTTACATAGCATTTGATGCAATGCTTCGATTATCAAGTAACAAGACGACAATGTAAAATTATTTGAATGAATTTTAAAAATCGAGATTTCACGATTAATACAGCTGTACATATTTAATGATTTGGAAAATAATTTCAGTTACCGATAGTAGTCATGGAATCATTGTAGATTAAAATATATAAAATCGCGCTTCTGTATTTAGCGGAACTAAAAAGTAGAAAATAAATAATAGTTTAAAAAACTAAAAAAACATGCTTTTATATATAAACTAAACTAAAAGGTAGAAAATAACTTTTTTAATCATTCAAGTTAAGGTAGAGTGAGAAATAAAAGAAATTATTTTAATGTAAAAAAGCGTGGCGTGTTTTCTGAAAATATTTCGCAGCATACCCACAGTGCCTACTTATACTTACCCACATGACTCTATCAATGGAATGTTAACATCAGGAACCCCACGCTTTTTTACACGAAAATAATTTCTTTTATTTCTCACTCTACCTTAACTTGAATGATTACAAAAGTTATTTTCTACTTTTTAGTTTATATATAAAAGAATGTTTTTTAGTTTTTTAAACTATTATTTTTTAGACTTTGTATTTATATTGTCAATATAGGAACAAACATATTAAACAAATATAAGAATTATAATAGATAAATAAATTATGTATATATACAAGGAACATATTTTAAATCTTGCAATAATATTTTATAGCTGTCATTTTTTGAGTTAGTCTTACATTTAGGCGGTTTGTCGGGAACGATTCACGGGATTAGACACAGAAATATTAATTACCTGGTATTAATATTTCTGTGGGATTAGATTACGCCTCTCGCATTTTATTTTTTAAATAAGTTTCTATCATTATTATAAGACATTTTTATTTTTACATTTGAATCTCATTTTTATGACTGGAAATAAATCTATACATATAATAAATGAGTAGAAATCCCGTGTCTGTACATTTGATAAATTTATAAAAAAATGAACCTAGGCAGTAAGAAAACACTAACAGAAAACAAAAAACATTTTTTGGAATTTCTTGTCTGTCTGTATGTCTGTAATCGCTAATCTCCGAAGTTACTGAACGGATTGTTTCGCAGTTTTGATAAAAAAGATTAAGCTTAATTCAGAGCAACATTTAGTCTTTGTTTTATTGAAATCTGATGTCTGTAAAAAAAGTTATGGTTATTTAAGTTTTTAAAATCACCGCTCGCCTTTTATGTCACTAGAAGGTTCAATTCAAAATAACTATTTAATTTATCTATAGTGTAAGGAAAGTATTTGTATTACTTAATATATAATAGTTTCATCAATTCAGCTCATATACCTCCCACTGCTGGGCTCAAACCTTCTTCAAAGTTGAAGGGAAGTTGACATAATACATAACATTAGTCAGGTAGTCAAAATAACTATTAAAACTATTTGTGATAAAAAAGAATGTTTTAATTAGTTAATAATATATAATTTACCTATAAATTAATAAAATGCATGATTTATTTAGTTTGTTAAATGAGCAATAGATGGCGCTATAATTTAGTTTAAAACTTTAAATCATTTTTTCGTTATATTTTCAAAAGCTACTACATTAACTTCTTGAACTTAATAAAGGTACTTTGGGTAGAAAGCTCTCAGCGCTCACCTAACAGTCCAAGTAAAGTTGTCATAGCCATCTGCGACTAACAACTAAGTCAAACAAAAAGAAAAGTAAAGTCCACATCATAGAGCGTACAAAACGTACATTCTTAGTTAAGATGCTACTTAGGGGCGAGTATGCAAAGTGCACTCTTTTTTGTTTTTGTTTGGTAGGCTATGGTCTGGACACAGCCATTCCTTCCGTGGTAACAGAAGGGCGTCGTGTGGCCCCATAACTCATCGTGTTCTCTGCCCAAACCATCAGGCTGGCCTCTGGTACCGCTTACTTGACATCCGTAGCCAGTCCGGGGGTTTACCCTTCCAGGTATCGTCTCCGTCTACACCCCGACAAACAACAGTGTTGTATCGCCTTCACGCGATCGGTGTCTCTGCGGGTGGTAGATTAATTCCCATGGTCCAGCTATCGAGCATCGTCTTTGCGATAGTCGACAGTGCCAGTTTGGCCCCGATGATTGCGATGAGTGCACGGCACTGCTTTGCCCAAGCCACGCAAACTTTAAGCGTCTGGAGCGCCGTGTCCACCTCGCAATCGCAGTAGTGGTTAGACGGTGTGCTCTCCCTCCTTGCGACCGTGAGCAGGTACACGCCGAAGCAACCATGCCCCATCACTACACCAGTCACTTTAGCAATAGTGCTGTTACTGCCGCCTGTTGCTGCATATTGTGCGAGGGCCTACTTTTTTACATTTTTATACACTGTTGATAGCATAGAGTACGTTTCAAGCAGCTTGCAGAGCACTTGAAGGTGATCAGCGCTCAGATGACACCCTTGAGTAGGCCTGTAACAGTCATAGCCCCATTCGTTTGAGTCCCGGGTCATCGGGCTTCACACTCACGTGGTCAGCCTCTCCGCGGGTGACGGACTATTCCCCGTTCCAGTTACCCGCGACTTCGGCTAAGGCAAGTAGACGCAGGTAATCGCGCCTGCGCCACTCGCCGCCTCTTACAAATGAAGCGGAAATAACACATTGCCACTGTTCAGACGTTGCTTTTCTGCAAGAGTGGGGTACTAAGTCCGACTGGGGGTCGGACCGGCCCGTGGCTGTAGAAAGAATACTATCAACTGTGGCTTTACCACTATTAGTGTTTTTATTAAGGATTGCTGTCTAATCGTTTGCGTTGATTGGACAATGATAAATAAAAAGAAATCGTAGAGGCCGTAGATCGAGCCCTACGAGATCGTAATGAAAAGTCAATGGTGCTTTTCTTTGGAGATTTTTGGCAAATCCTTCCTGTTAAAACTCGGGGAAATAGAACTGATGAGATCAATGCTTCACTGAAGTGTTCTTATCTGTGGCCCCAAGTAGGAAAGCTGACCCTAACCATCAACATGCAAGCAAACCCAAGGTCACCATTTACATTAGTGTTGCCCAAATGCAAGACCAAGACTTGCTGCAAGAGTTTCGCAGTGCTCCCTTAGACATGATTTTACGATTTTCTTAGCACAGAAAGGATTGTCAACATTTCGTATTCTTACGAGTAATACCAGTACACGGAAGGATAATAGCCCTACTTCGGTTTAGTGCTATGTACCTAATTATTGATAGTTGTACAGTTACTGCCACTAGATGAATAGAATTTCATTAATTTAGTTGGATTTTTAATGTCTATGGGGATTTTTTATTTCTATCAAAACAAGTGACATTATGTTATTCTAAAAGCAAAAGTTGCAAGATTTGCGAGCCTCGCAAGAGTCTTGCATTTGGGCAACATTATATCACATGCTTAAGAACTTGCCGATGTTTTAAAGAAAATTAGAGAAAGCGTCCTAATTGATGAAAATGCTCAAGTGGCTGCCGCAAATACTTGGTCGAGTTAGAATTTTTAAGTTTCAAATAGGGGTGCGTAGTATAATTGAATGTCACGCGGACGAAGTCGCGGACATCAGCTAGTAATAAATAAAAGGGAAAATCGAAATGACAGATTCGACAGTAAATGAAAAACAGACCGGTGATTTCCAGATTTGGTAGGGTAAAGAGAAGGTGCATAAGTATGTACGTGCTTCATTTCATATTATTTTTTTTTGGTTTGACCGCAAATATCACTCATTTTTTTATTAAAATTTGAAATCAAATTACACACACTATTTATATATTTAGATTTACACAAATCGCTGATCGTAACATGCTGGAGTATAATAATAAATTGTACTCTCACTAATCTACTATACACTAAAATACGGAAAGTTTTCGCGGTACTACTTGTTATCGTAGGTATTAACTACTGCCGTCTACAGTCAGGACATTCACCAAGATTATCTAATTAATTCCTGCCCAATAGGTGATTCTAATCGCGTTTGAAACGCATATGATCCAGTTTGACGTATTTTTCAGGAGGGCACATTCTCTAGCAATGCAGTCTTATTAGCCCCCAGCATATTTGTTTCTTTAGAATATTTAGTAAGAGTTGTATTTTTTTTAAAGACATCACCCTGCCCTAAGGCAATAATATATATTTTATATTTTCTATTAACGCATTATATTCTTTTTCTCTTAGAAACAGCCTCCATTTTTAACAATAAGATTTTTTTTTTATTAGACACCATCCTGCACTAAGGAAATAATCCTTGTATTGCTGGGGACTTTACAAACATGCAATTAACGTAGACAAATTACACCCAGACTCAGAACAACACTGTGAATCGCACAAAGTATGGTCCTACGTAGGAATCGAACCCACAGAACTAGAACGTAAGGTAAGGTATCTTAACCACTACGCCATCTGTGTAGTTGACTGCGCTTATTGCTTTGAAGCAATAAGCCCAACTCCGCCAGTATTTATTTAATATATAGATATTTACCTCATAGCGACATTGCTGCCGTCGATCACGATGTGCCGAAGCGGTGCCCTATCTGGTGGCGGGTCAGGTTCAGCTGGCCGCGGCGGTGATAGTGCTCGAGGGGGTTGCTTCGCAGCCAGCTTAATTAGCTCTGCCAGTAGTTCATTGCAAGGAGGATCTGGGCCCAGTCGCTGTAACGCTGTTCTAGCTAACCGCTCAGAGTAACCCAGTTTTACCGCGAACTCGATCTTGGCCTGGAAATAGTAAAAACTACATAATTATTACATTCTTGAAATATTAATTACAATATAAATATGTATATCTGGGAATATAGCGTATTTTCTATGAAACTTAGAAAAATAATGCTATATATGATTCTCCTACCATGTGAAATTGGCCTTGTAATAGTTTTCTACCGATTTTAGTCACTAACACTTTTCAATTATAAAACCTCGGACAGTTAAAACAACGATGAACTAAGCCTTTTAAAAGCCAATTAAATGAACGATTGCAATTGCTTCTCTGTTGAACGTCTTACGTAAATAGAGTAAATTTAAAAGCTATGGATATGCATTTTGTGCTAATTTGTTATTATTACTCATATTACCTGATTAGGTTGCGGGGGTGTAGGTGTGATAGTAACATATTCCGCGAACTCAGCGGCGAGCGTGTCCGAAGGGGTCCTAGAAGCTGCCCTGTGAGCCCCTTCATCTTCGCACTCAGAGTCGTAACTGGAATCTTCTCCGCGCTCGCCCGTCCATCCCAACGATGACTCCACATATTTCTGTAACAATATTTACTGTTATAATAAAAAGTAAAAAGCGTTTAAGAGCTCTAGACTCAGTAGTCTCTAGGTCTAGCATATAGGTATAATGCACAATGACCCGAGTAAGTTTCGAATACAGGAAATATCAACTATGTCGCGCTACCATACTAGGTAAATTGCGTGAATCTGTCAATCTTAAACTAGTCTCGCTTTTGGCACCATAAACCTTTAATAATCTTTATTGAACACTAAATACATATGACAGTTTTACATAGATGTCTCTGTCTCTTGAATTAGGTAATACCTGTGTTTCAAGAGACAATTCCTTCCCGAAATACATAAACCTTAAACAACATAAACCTCAGATTATATTACCTGTTACCGTTATGATATCAGTAAGGAACAGGATAATCCAAATAGAACGCTCTGAATAGATGCCTGGGGTTTAAACTATTCTTATGTATTTTAATGCGAGTAATGAACATTTTCTTTTTCGTTACATATCATTAGCTAAGTCCCTTTATTGGACGCCGGCCTCCTCAGCAGTCAGAACGTAATTGATCAACTAAACCGTGCGGTCCAGATAAATTAGCATGGTATATCTATTGGCGTTATTTTCCTAGTGATGACGGAATAAGAATATCATGCACCACCTATCTTGCTCGTGGGTATCGTAAAAGACGAATAAAGAATATGATCTATATGTATATATAATATATGTGGATAAGAAGAAAAATCATGTCAACCCATTTACCCAGCACTGTATAATGGGTCTGTTTCCCTCGTGTTATAGTGTAGGCTCGAGGCCAGCAGTGGGACGTATATGATGACTTCATTAGTGTTACTTTCCTTGCAGTGGATATTACTTGCTCAGGTCCACTTAGAATCGTATTTTACGACACCCAGAACAGGAGATCGAATGATGGCAATTTTATTTCTATTAAGTCATCATGCAAAGAAAAAGAGTAATCGACTTAGTCCACCAGTTTTATTATACTATTTAAAATACAGGTTATACAGGTTAACAACTAGCTTAGATGACAGGCTCACATATATGGTAACTGCCTACGAATTGTCGTTCTGAATAAACTATTTGTGGTTTATTAATAACCTTTCACAAACATATGACGCGCACTTGTGCCGGATTTATATAGAACGCGACGTGTCCTCAGATTAATCCTTGTAAACTTTCTGCAATTTACCGGCTCAGTCTAACTTGAATGGTGATGGAATAGGAATATAAAATTTTATAGTTCAATACCCTTTGTTCGCCGTACCTACATAAATTAAAAATCTATTCAGAAGATCTCTCAGAATCAGATAATTCAGAACATGGCTTCTGAAGGAGACATGAGACTAACAGCGAAAGATGAGCTGAGAAGTAGAATAAAGAAACATTATTTCTCTAGTATTATCTGATGATTATTGTTTTACGCTTACTGTCCCCGATATAATTAATTAATAATACTTATTAATTAATATTACTAATTTTGCTCTTAAAATACATATTAGGATATTTAATACACAGTCTATGTATATAAAATCTTACCAAAAAAAAAAAGAAATAAAATATTTTGTATTATATCCGTTTTGAAAGCATGTGTTCCCATGTCATTCTCAGAAATGCGATGAAACTTTGGTACGTTGTTATGCTGACGGTAGCGAAAGTTTTTGAACTGGTAAAACCATTTCACAATAGGTGGTTGCCGAATGAATGACTGTGTAATCAGCTGCGGCTTGCTCACTAATAAGATAGACGACGTTGAAACGCATACTGGATACTCACTAGCTATATAAAGCAGTAATTTGGCCTAGTGTTAATTCAAATTAATTTATTATGAATATATTTGCCGATAGCGATCGCACAAACCGTGCCGATAATATTTTTAACTATCTACAAATTGTTGCTCTAAGTCTGGGTGTAATTTATGTACGTTAATTGTGTATTTGTAAAGAGCGACGCAATAGATGCCCTGCAATATTTAAAAACAGGAAATAAACTTGAAGGGCCGCTATATATAGTCAATTTTATTTTGTTCTGTAATGAGCAAATACCAATAATCTATCACCAGATCGGAACACAATCGTAAATGAGAAGATTCAGCAAGAAACTTAGCGGATTCTTTTTTTTTTTAATTACTTATTTTTATAAAATTATGTATCTACAACTTTAACATTAGCCCAAGTATAGATCCGGCTCCCTTTAAATAAGGATGTTTATTTTCAAAATATGCTAAAGATGAGATTATAGCTGACATAAATCTTGCAAGCGGCACCCGATAAGGAGTTTTAACTAGTAGAGCATAACATCACATCCTTCAAACACATCGGAGTGGGAAAGACATACCTTAAATATCTACCGCAAGTAGAAACGTTTCAGTGAGCAGGAACAGACCATAAGCTACTAAAGCATATCACAGTTAAAAAATTTAATTAATCAAAACCTTAATTTGTTAAGCTAAGCTCGTGCTTTCAGATTTGATACACATGCGCTTTGGAAATATTGTGTAGGTATATTATAATTAATCATAAATAAGTTTTTTTTTTATTAGATAAATTGTTGGTTCACAGACTTTTATCCGTGCCTTTTTTATGTTGTATATTTTAGTCGTTATGTTGAAGTTATATAATTCATTTTTTCTTGAAGTGGCTTTGATATTATACATTTATGATGGTTTAAATGTATTTTTGACGAGATTCTGCGTTATTAGTTTGTTGTGAACTTGTGATGATGCCTTTTTATACTCCATGTATGAATTGTTGGTCTTTATTGTGATGTCAAGCCGAGCTCTTGTATTACCCTTTGGTCTCTATGTTTTATTGCCATCATGAATAAGTTACTACATACATATATATATCCATGTGGTGACGGAGTAAGAATACAATTCACCACCATCTTACCCGTGGCTGATCGTAAGAGACGACTAAGGGATATAAAACGCATATAACATCTATGCAAGAGAAGGAAAACTCGAAACAAAACCCTAAACCAACACGTCTGACCAGCGTGGTATAGTAGGTTAATTTCCCTCCCATTACGGAGGAGCCCCGAGCCTAACAGTGGGACATATATGGGCTGTGATAAGGTGATGCAGTTACTATTTTTCAGATAGCATGTAAGACCATCGATACCGTGCCGCAGGGCTTACCAACAAATGTTTGTCATCTATTATTTTTCAGTAATTGCTAATGTCATAGCGAAAACAATTTTTGAAAACTTTCCGACTGTTGGACTTATTAATTCGTTTGTTATAACCACTCATATATGCAAATACTAAAAAAATCCTTCGGTTGATATAGTTGAATCATTATTGATATTCAAATTGGCTAATTCTGCTGCCGAACTTTTGCATGTGTAGGACCATTGTCTTCGTATTATGCAATAAGGATACAGATTACATGGTACAAATTATATCCACCGTAACCGAAATACGATGAATGAATGTATGTACTATATAGGTAAAAATAAATTAGCGATAATAAAATTCTATTTAAATCAAAATTCATGTGGATTCTGACGATCACCAATCAATAAGCAAATTTAATACGCGACCAACAACACCGGCAGGCAGCACAGGGTCATGAGGGCGCCGAAGCGGATCTACAGATGATCATTGACCTTTAAAGTGCGCAACGTCGGCTCTATCTACCGGTTGTAAATCATTATTCTTGAATTGACAAAAATATTTTTTGAATAAAAATACAGGATTCAATATTTCGCTATTATAATGTCGTTCGCTGATTAACAGAAGCGAGACTCAATCTCAATTCATTGATAGTTTTACTACAAGTCATCTGTGTGGCCGATTTAGGAACCTTTGCCCCGTGGGTATTCTGTGAAACGAACGAAGGATGTAGACAGAAAAATATTTTTATAAGATAGGGTTTAGTAGACGTATAATATATACTTAAAATTTTCTTCTCGTTATAGAAGAGAAACCTTACATTTTATGAATTATAATCCTTATAATTTATAAAATGGGTGTATCTATAGCTAATGACAATTCCAGCAACTTGATTTTGAAATTATCATATAAGTGTGTGTTTGGATGATACGGGCATGTATTTACTCATTAGTGAGACATGTACATACTTACAGGTACAACACAAATTAGAAGTAATGAGCAAACTAGAACGACATAGATTGCTGTTGACATGCAAGCAAACATACATGTTAAATTGCTTAAGATTTTACGTCGAATGATTTATAAAATATACCAATGATGATGAAATGAATAATTTCATCAAAGTCAAAGATCTCAAATTTGTACCCAAAGCAGGAACATTCGAAATCATATGTCTAATCAACCATAAAATATTACTTGCTCTCCGTGCTATAAATATTAAGATATCTATATCCTTTTATAGTTGATTTCCAGTTACATTTTATTAGTGCTGATAAAATGCATTTACGTTTTTAATTCTATGAAGGATTAAGAGCGCTTTTAGATTAAGTTTTTAGTGTCCGATTTTTACAACGGAACAACGTAAGGTGCTGCATCGTGCAGTACTGGTACCGCGCCGAACTATACTTGCGTTTTAAAGATATGGAAAAAGAGAAAAGTGTGCGGACACAGTGCCGTAATAGTTCGCAATAAAATGTTTAATCAGAAAATGCCTTAAAGTACAAGGACCTGTGGGATTTTGACACACAAATCCTGCATCAAATCCAATCCATCCCTTTACCCACTCTTTTAGTTCAACGCAACAACACCCCTCATCATTCTTTTCAGTATTCACCCTGACACCTGGCTCAAAAGCATAACAAACCTCAGTGCTACTCTGAAGTGGAGGCAGAGCTTGACCCGTTAGGTGGTCTTGCGAATCTCAAATTAAAAAAAAAATCAGCCAAGTGCCAGTTCTACTCGCGCGCGAAGGGTTCCGTACCATTATATATAAAAATAACCTCTTTTATTGTATGGGAGCCCCCTTAATTATTTATTTTATTTTAATTAATTATATTTAAAGATAAAATAAAACTAAATATTCTGTGAATAGTTAAAGCGTCTATCTGTCACCGTTATTAGTACCGAGCAAGAAACGGTTAAAATAGAAAAATCAAATTTGTTGTATGGGAGCCCCCCTTAAATATTTATTTTATTTTTAGTATTTGTTATTATGGCGGCAATAGAAATACATAATCTGTGAAAATTTCAACTGTCTAGCTATCATCGTTCTCGAGATACAGCCTGGTAACAGACGGACGGACGGACGGACAGCGAAGTCTCAGTAATAGGGTCCCGTTTTACCCTTTGGGTACGGAACCCTAAAAGTCAAGAGCTTCCTTGTAGTATTGAAGCGTTCTGGTGCGAATATTATGCGACAGCGGTTGGGATGATAGTCCATTTCTTTTCTTTTCAGCAGGCGTTCGTCGTCTGTGAATACTTTGTACAGTACGCAGTCATGACTGGAAAACCATGCTTGCCCAACGATAATCAATACCTCGAGCAATGTGTCTGCCCGTTACTGCATCATACTTTAGATATTCATATGCCTTTAACGAGTACTGCCAGATAGCCTGTGTAAAGATACGTGGCAAAGAAATCAATTTGAGTAGTCTGAATAGAATACAGGAACCGTTAAAGCACAACTACGATAACATCGATACAAATTACAGCTAGTAAATTTATTTATTAATCTACAAAATGTCGGTTAGTCATAGCTAAGATCCGCGTTCAGACCTACTTGGCTGCGAAACTAAAATACAGATCAAGATTTTTGTTTGGATTAAGTATACGCTGTTTACAGAGACACAGACAAGAATGTGTCAGTTGGTACTGATATAATATTTATAAGGAAATGTTGGTATGTTTGTGACTAGATTCAGGCCACCATTTTTATAAAAATACTTTACTGATACCATGTATTTTTATCCTCAAAGTACACTCATCATTTGCTGTAAAACTAACTTTTGTGTCTCGCGTAATAGGAAAAATATTTTAACAATTTAAAAACAAGTAACTAGGTACCCGTATACTTGTATTTATCCAAGTGGTATACCAATACAATTCACTATTGCTGACTTTCCTACTTGTTATAAAAGAACTAAACGACATAGTAGCGGATACAGATCTGTCATTGGTAGGTTCTTTGGATGAAAGGAGGTTGACTTTATATACTAGTTTTATTGTGAAAATAATAACTGAAGTACACTATACTATAATTTACAAAAAAATAAAAATCAAATGATACTGGTCAGTCTAAAGCAAAGGAAAGCTCGAAATAAATCCACATGTCAACCCATCTGATCAACGTTGTAGGTCAATTTAACTAACATTATGGGACAGACTTGTGCTCAACTTCACAGTTGTCCTCCCATGTAAGAAGAATTAAATTAGAAGAAATAGAAGAAGTAAATTACATTTTATAATATCCGAACTTGCAACAAGTTAAAGTTAAAGTAACAGATAAATTTCGCCTTATTTATCGTAATACTTATTAGGAATATATGAATAAAGTCTTAGACCAAAAACAAAAATTGTGTAGATTTAATTCCGGTGTTAATATAATATTATCTTCTTAATCTTTATTTCATACTTTGAAAATTATAGCAATAACAGAATAGAATATTATTACAGTAATAAAATAATAATGCTTTCGGTTTCTCGATGAAGGAACACTAGGTGCAAGCGAAATTGTCCGCGCTCTTCATTTATGTCGCTGCGTGTGTTTCAGATCCTATTAGAAAATAGGTACCTAGTATAGTAGCGGTAAGTAAAACGATAAAGTTTAGTAGGTCTCTGGAGCCTACATCCGGGCTGGGCACAGTACGGAAGAGCCCCGCCTACAGCGCTCAGCCGGATGCGACTTTCTAAAAAAATCAATCCAAGCATTCGCGGGTTAGAGAACGATATTGTAGTTGCTATGAACGAGAAATTGCTTGACTAAATAAATATTATCGACTTTCCATTTGTTCTCAACGGTTTAAAATATAAAAATAAATATTATTTTGTTGAATATTTATCCATTGATCTGCTCCAATGGATTACAGCGTTATTAAATTATAAAAGATTTTCAAATACAAGTAAGTTCTTGAAATTAAACACATATTAGCCATACAATCCATACTTTAAAAAAACAATTAATTTTTTCGCGTAGCTCGAAATTGATTTATGTTTCGTTTCGGTTAATTCGTTGTTTTTTACGCTAAAACTAAACATTGAATGCTCCTGATGTTTAGCACAGAGATAAAGGGCCGGAGAGGCACTGAGTACTTTTTAATCCTATAAATTAGAATTTAAATTATTTGAACTTTTACTGGTTGTAAACGATGATTTCGCCAAAGTTATGGACAACTATACTCTTCGTATTATAAGTAAAGCACTAAACGAAGGAGATTATTCCGTGACCGCGTGTAATATTTATATTTTTTATGGTTTGAAATTGTATTTATTCATTAAGTATTCTTTTGATCCCTGATTTGGATATTAGCCTATTAGAAACTTACAAAACATTATCTAATACTACACTCAACAAAAAATTCCTACGTTATTTAGATGATTTCAACAGTATGGGGAAAACCAAAATGGTCTATAGGAAATTTAATCAACGTATTGACGCTAATTCGCTTCTGCACCAAATATTCGTATATAACTTTACCATTTTTTATTTATTTAAGTATCATCACAAATACTTTAAAAACAAATTATGATATTTTGTAAAAAATCGTTTATTATTTTTCTATAACTTTTGACAGCTATGAGGACGATTATTTGCCTGTATAAGTTGTCATAAATTAAGTCTCATATTTCACGTTTACAGATTTTGGAGTTTAAGGAGTAACGTAATATGTAATACGAAATGGTAAAAATCGGATATTTCTAGACACATAAATATGAAGTTATTTTAGCAACATATGTAATTTATAAATCGTAATATACATTTTATCAACTACAGAATCTCCGAGAGTCAATTCATCCTACATTGCACAATATAACATTGAACAACGCAATAAAACATTATTACAATGATGTGGGTATAGTAATTCAAATCTTCTTTATTTTTTTTTAATTTGGCAATCAGTTTCTAATACCATTGTTACCAATGTTGAGCAAATCTGGCTTTCAAATTTATTCTGTCGCTATAAGCAAAGTTGTAGGTCTTTTGCTGAAATGTCCAAAAATGTGCCTAAATTTTTAACAGGCAATATTTTTTTTTGGGGTACATATTACATAGTAATTATAATAACAATTATAATTGCAGAATACATATGAAATAATGGATATGCGAAACGAAAGCGAGGTATTGCTAAGTGACATCAATTAGGATTGGTAATTAGTATCTACGTACAAAGAATAAATCAAGCGTGGAGGGGAAACTCTATCCATTCTTTCTATACACCCAACTTAATGGCCGAAACAAATGTATATGATGTATATAAGACTGGTTGCAAAGAAAGGAGATCATTCCAGGTATCGGTACTGTTGATTAGCACAAATGGCGATAAGGTAATACAGCATATTATGAAGCCGCAGGTAGTCCTTGCGTCGTTCCGGACTCGCGTTTGTTGTGTCCAAAAACTAGCTTGTCATAAAATTGGACTGTAGACTGATGAATCCTTTGGTCAGTCAAATATATTTGATGTTTCTACGCAAATCTTGTTTTTAATTATAATTTACGCTTCTAGATATCACACCGAACTAATATTAGTATATATAAAAACCGAGTAATCGGTTCCAGTTCCCATATTTAATTTTGAGAGCATATCTATATTTTATATTTATTTAATGAGTTAATTACATTGCTTGAGTTATAAATGAATGTGAAATTAAAAAAAATGCATTATGATGATAATAAACTCGTAATTATATTTTATCTTATCTAAACAGTTTAAATGCTTCCTACGCGACATTATTACGTCAAACATCATACGATTTTACGTATTTGGGGTCAATCAGAACGATTATAGATATCAACAGTAAACAATTTAAATTGTTAGAACATTTACGCATGTGGACTGTGAATAAAAAAGAAGTAATTCTTATCTCAATATAGGAGATCTTTGCAGCAGTAAGTTAAGGATTTTGTACTGTTTTGCAAAAAAAAAACAATTTATACCAACGACGAATATAAATTAGGAAAAATTAAATTAATATGCAAAAGAAATTATAATAGATATTAATTGATGATTAAAATAAATGTGAAATTATGAATGATATAAAATAAGGAAGTGAAATAATTTATTATTTGCGTTTTTCATTCTAATAATGTAAAATTACCTCGTACCACCTATTTTAAGCCAAACAAAAAAACCCAAACGGATTATCCCGCGTTAGCCACGGCCGCTTACGTCGGAATCATCTATTTGTTTACGTTTTTTTCAACCGCGTCTGTTACAACCGGGAAGGAAATACGCTAGACTCTGTAGATAATTCCATACAGTTCTCAAAAATAACTATTGCTATAAAAAACTGCTACAAACTACTAAAAAAAAAACCAATCTGTTACAATAACATTTGATAAAAGCCCAGTGAATTATTAAATAGCTTTTGTAAATGAGTTAATAATTTATAACTTTCCACTTTTCTGTTCCTTTACAATGAAAATATATAACAAAAAAGTTTTACAGAATAAGAAATGTTACCTTTTTGTCTCCATTGTTCAATTGTTCGTTAATTTTTTAACGGAATTTCTGCGTCGATGTATGCACTTCAATATTTATTTTAAAACAAACGATATTAATATCGAAAATATTTCCTTGAATTCTATAATACTATATTAGGAAACAAGTAATGGTAATATTGACGTCATTCTCAGTAACTATAATATTGTAGTTAATATTGAATTCAGGTTAGAGTTATCTTATTTACAGACAAATGAGGGTGTTACCCAGAAGCGCCTTTCGCGCAGATATTAAGTCAACACGTTCAAGACTAATTTTATGACACGCTTACACTTAACGGCCACATTTGGTTGAACAGATACCCTGTCGAATGGTGATTCGATTAGTACGTATGATAAACATATTTCCATCTCACAAAGGTTCCTGGAGTAAGCATTTTTTTGTAATCTCTATTTTCGACGTACATATACATCTGACGAATTTTAAAAAGTTTCAGCGTAAAAATCCCAACCGCAAGTTTCCAGTCAAATCACCATTTAAACAATTGTCTGTCATGCACGTAATTTCAATTCTCGAAACACTGGCCTGAAGCTAACCAGTGATTTGCATTCCCAGAAGGCAATGACCCATAACTAAATGCAACGTTTGTTTATGGAAACATATTTGTACTTCGATCGGCAAGTGTGAGTAGTCGAGTACAATTAGTTCCGTTTGCAGAGGAGAAATTGTATCGTTGGTTTGTGAAGAGATAAGAACAACCAATAGTGTGGGAGTATTCGGGCGACGTAGGCACACGCCACCTCGTACGATGTAGCGTCAGCATCGAACAGGATGCGGTGTATGCGACATACTTAATACACACGCAAACATATGCACAAGATAATACACACATAGCAAGAAAAGTATTGTCACAATTTGTGTTATAATCAATCAAACAAAGTTTAATATCTTTATACAGCTGACGCTACCGGTATTAGTACTTGATTAATATACAGACCGTGATTTACAAGACATGATTTGGTTATTTTATTCAACGACATAATCTCGTCTGCATTAGCAGACAAATTGTTGTCTCCTTGTCTGAGAATTCCATTTCTGAGTCGGGCGAATTGTTATTAGGCTGTTTTTGTCAAATAATTCTCAGTAACCAGTTGACGCTTAATTTCTTTCTGACTGTGGTAATCGTATAGGTAATCGTTTAATACTGGGATAGAAAAAGATTTTTACAATCACGACGTCTGCATTTGGACTTGTCTGACGGTGATGGATGATATAGTGCTAAAATGTACCTGAGTTTACTTTTCGCCTAGAAGCATGATAAGAATCCAAAAAGGCATTTAAACAAAAAATCTAATTAAGAGTTTTCTTGAAAGAGTATTATAAGCTGACGAGCTGAACATTCCCTTTTTGCTGATAATGTTTATCGACGCACGTGTGAATCTTTTCCTACAAGCCACCATGGTACGCTTTAACGTAAAGGTAGAACCGAATTGTTTTCCTCATTGTTGACCATAATAATGATTGCGTGTTAATCATTTACCTTCATAGCGTGGCATGAGACAATCAAAGACAAGGATACAGGGAATGACAAGCGATGAAGGGAACGTCACTGTATAAATTACTTTAAATTTAAGTCCATTTTAAGGAGAAAGGAGAATGAGGATGGTGTCCGATGGTTTACTGTGTGAGACACAAGGAGGTTTCAGGAGTGGAAGGGGATGCATGGATCAAGTGTTCTCTCTGCGCAACATTGTGGAGAAGCATCTGGCTCTAGGTCAGAGGGTTTTCTGCAGTTTTGTGGATCTGGAGAGAGCATTTGACACGGTTGTACGAAAGGAACTTTGGGACATTTTACCGGAGTATGGTATTAACGGTAAACTGCTACAGGCTGTGCAGTCCAGTTACATGGGCTGTAGAGCCTGTGTGCGGCTGGATGATGGAATGTCGCCTTGGTTTGACGTCAATATCGGCGTTAAGCAGGGGTGCGTTCTGTCAGCCAGGCTGTTTATCATATATCTGGATAAATGTCTCCAAAGGTTGAACGATATGAATGTGGGAGTCCAGATGGGCGACTCAGTGGTCACTGCTCTGCTTTATGCAGATGATGCAGTCCTGCTGGCACAGTCAGCGATTGACCTGCAGACCCTAGTCGACACAATGACAGAAGATTGTAAGAAAAGGGGTCTACGCGTGAATGTGAGCAAAACCAAAATAATGGTCTTTGAAAGAGATAAAACCAGAACAGATGTAAGAGTAACAATAGGTAATGATGTACTAGAGCAAGTGGATGAATTTGTATATCTTGGATGTGGATTTAGCCGAGATGGAAGGTACACCACTGATATAGAGCGAAGAGTGAATGCGGGAAATAGAGTGAACGGAGCGTTGGGGCAACTTCTCGGCAGCCACCACCTCAGCCAGAAGGCACGTGTAGCAATACATAACGCAGTGCTTGTCCCAACATTACTGTATGGAAGCGAGAGTTGGGTATGCAGAAAAGAGTATGATAGTAAAATTAATGCGGTCGAAATGCGATCTCTGCGGAAAATCTGTGGAGTCAGGCTGACCGACCGCATTCGTAACGACGACGTAAGAGAGCGAGTAGGTATGAAAGAGAGTATTGGTGTAAAGATGCGAAAGGGAATGCTCCGATGGTTCGGACATGTGGAAAGAATGCCGAACGAACGCCTGGTTAAGAAGATATACAATGCGAAAGTGGAAGGATGTAGGTACCGAGGGAGACCGAGACTAACCTACCTAGACCAGATCGGTCATGTACTGAAGGAAGGTGGAGTCAAGAGTCTCCGAAACCGGCGAGCGTGTATGAAGAGAATTATGAATGTTGAGGAAGCGAGTGAAGTATGCAGAGATAGAGTTCTCTGGCACTCTGTTCTCTCTGCCTACCCTGCAAGGGATATGGCGTGATGATATGTATGTGTATGTATGTATGTCCATTTTAAGGGTTGCGCGACTTGCAACAAGCTATATCTGTCAGCGCTTTCTCTAAGACAGTCATCTCGCGAGAGAGTAATAGTAAAGACACGATTAGATTAACCAGGGAATGTTCACCAAACGATCACAATTAATGTATCGTGAAGGTATTATGTTTCGAATAGTCTGGAAAGTTGCAAGGATTATGGATACCCTATCTAGCAACGCCCTTACTAAAGACATTTATAGACTAAACTTAAATAAGAATGTGCCTGTAGTTTAAAAGATGAAAAACTAGATGAGGTATATTTCATTAAAAATCGGCCAAGTGCGAGTTGTACTCGCGCACGAAGGGTTCCGTAGAACTAAAAAAAAAACATGTGATGTAACTAAAAATTTAAGGTTTTCTTTGTATTTCAAGATTCTAGGTCGACTGGAAGTACCCCTTAGGTTTTGATTCCCTTGCAAGTAGTTGCGAGTTTGAAAATATGCGGCTTAAATTGCTGTTTCTTTTGATTGCGTTGACATAAAAGTTTGATAAAATCCGATTTCGAAATGAAAAATGATGTCACAAGCGGGATTCGAACCCGCGCCTATTGGGATTCCAGCCTAATCGTGCTGCCACTACACTGCCGGAATCCCAATAGGCGCGGGTTCGAATCCCGCTTGTGACATCATTTTTCATTTCGTAATCGGATTTTATAAATAATTAAGCATATTAAATGCTAAATTTCAGTAATTTAAATAAAAGTTTGATTTTGTTACAACTTTAAGGTATCATAGACCTGAGTATATGATATGTATTTCAATTTAATACCTCTACACGTTCAGGAGGAAAGGGGTAGTGAGTTTAAAATTATTAAAAATATTTTTTATACATGATGTAATTAAAAATTTACGGTTTTCACATTTTTTCCTTTATCTGTCCTATATGACGTTGCTTCGTACCAAATTTCAAGATTCTGATTTCACGGGCAGTACCTGTAGGTACACGGGCATACCTGTAGGTTTTGATTCCCTTGCGAGTGTCGAAAATTTGCAGAAATTTGCGATATAAACGGCTGTATCTTTTGATTGCGTTAGCTTAGAAGTTTGATTTTTTCACAGCTCCAAGAGACAGTAGACCTGAGTATTTGATATAAATTTCAGCTTGATAGCTCCACGCGAAGTGAATAGTGAGAAAAGACGGATGGACGGACAACAAAGTGATCCTATAAGGGTTCCGTTTTTTCCTTTCGAGGTACGGAACCCTAAAAATGGACAGTGGTAACGCATCAAAACTAACAACTAGATGTGTTTATTTATTTATTTTATGCACCACATAATCCATCTTCACCCATCTGCCCATATTTCAATCACTTGGCAATTGACACATGCTATTCTTCATTCTTCGCACGTGTCATTTCTGCATTTATCTAATTTCTGTTTAGATATATCATCCTTCACCTTTTCTTTGATCATCTTTACCCTTATAGCCTACTACACGTGTATATCATTTACTTCTATACTCTACGTTCAAACCTAGTACTATTTTAACAATATACATTTCGTTACTTCATATCCAATTTTACGACAGAAACTCACGTCTCAAGTTTACAGTTAATTTCTTTTGTTGGACAAATCCCTGCACGAAGGAAATAATCTTTGTATTGCGGAAACCTTTACAAAAGCATAATTAACGCAGCATTACATCTAGATTCAGAACAACAGTTTGTGGATTGCTCAAAGTATTGTGTCCTGCGTAGGAATCGAACTCACGACACTCATGTGGTAGGTTGGTATCTTAACTACTACGGCATCTGTTCAGTCAATGTTTAAATAACACTTTCGTTAATATATTCGTACCCTTATTTTTTTCTATTTTAACTTTCACATATTTTCTACGTGGTCATATCTTAATTGTCGATTTTTCATACAGTAGGTCTTTTTATTCTCTAATAGGTTTTCCTTTTAAATGTAACGACAACTAGGATGTCGTGCACCTAAGAACTTTCATCCACCGCCATTTCATCGACCACGCGTACATTCACCACATTCGCCTTCGCTCTGGGTGAGTGACCAGACATAACGGCAATTGAAGCTTAATAGTAAATATAGCCCGAGGTTAGTTAGTACGAAATTAGAGAGACCGAATGGTTGGTGGTCCCAATATATATTTCTTCATTGTATTTCATCTTACATCGAATTGCATCTATAGGTCCAATATGCTCTGGGCCTTAGACCCATCTATAAATTATATTAGAACAATTTTGTTCAATATTTTTACTACATTTCATATGCATAAGAAATGAATCCGGTGTAGCAAACAGATATTAATTTTCAGTTAGTTAATAGGTATGTATAATTCGTGACAAGTGCTATGTTTTGACTAGAATTCTCAATAACAAAAAAAAAAAGACTGACGTCAATAGATTTTATCAGATTCAAATTAATAGCGTTAATTGATGCGTAGATTAACCGGAACCTGTTGGTTCAAAACCATTTTCTAAGCAATATAAAGGATGTTAAGGATATTTATGAATCCATTTCCAACAACCTAACAGGTTCTATAATTCTGTAAATATAACTAACAGGTAAATTATATTACCTAACTTAAAATATTTTGAATCCAGTTGACATTTCGTTCTTACTAATTGCGTTTCAAAACCACTATCAAAACGAACTTATATTTTGGATATCAAAATTTAATAATTTTATTCTAGCATTACGACTTGATAAACTAGCGACATAAGCATGCTGACGCTCATCTTGAAGTTGCGATTAATTCAATTGGAAATAGATAACACAGATCACCAAAAATTCAAGTCCAGCTGAGAGAATGAACCAGGGGGTCCATTATAGCATTTGTGTTAAATGACAAATAATGGTTCGGGTTGAGAGCCCTAGGCGCTCACCCACAGTCCGGGTAAAGTTGTCATAGCCATCTGAGGCTAACAACTAAGTCACACACAAAAAAAAGACGGCTTATGATCTTCCAGCACAGCAATAAGAAAGGGGTGAGACAGACAACTGTCTCACCTCACTAAACCACAAGGTTTAGTTACTATTGTAAGTCGCTGTCGACAAGAACCGAATAAACGCTATTTATTCCACAGGAAAAAGAATTTGATACCGTATGATTCAATGTAATGGTTAAAAATCTTGCTTCATGTAACTATTTATAAAAACCTGATTACGAGTGAAAAATGATTGTCATAACTGGGTTCATGTAACTACTTCTAATTTCACAGATTGACTGTAATGGCTCAATGACCATTAACATTTAATAGCAACTAATTTATTTATCAAGCATTAAGATATGATTTTAAGCCTATTAATTACGTAGGCAGATACTTCAATCGAATCGAAGTCCAAATTACCATTGTACAGCCCACATAATTCGCCAAAATGTATATTTCGTTGGTATAGGATTAAAATATACCTGATTATAACTACGAGAGCTGCCCCTATGCGACTGCATCTGTGTGACTACACAGAATACCTATTGATATTCGTTACCTTAGTAATCATACCGGATACGTTTTATGATATAAGGTTGACGAGGTATTTTTTAAAAAGGTAAGGTGATTTTTTTTTATTATGTATATACTGTGAGTCATGAACCTCCTTCGTATGAGGGAAATTAGCCTATTACACCACAACGACTAAACGAGTGAACGTAAGAACATTTTCCATAATCGTTTTCTACTAAACCTACAGAAAAGGAAGAGTGTACTTTGCTGCAGCACCATGCGGATAAACCCGCATTAGACAATGTTAAATTTCTGTAGATTTTCCTAATTATACAATTAACATAAAATAGGTAGGTACACTCTAACATGAAAAATATTTATGAATAATAAAAATATTTATACTCCTTTCAAACTTAGTTTTCTAGCTCGTGGATGTTCTAGAAGACGTTTAAGGAATATGATATGCAGACAATATATGCGTATTATCTACAAAAGATAGAACCTCGAACCAAAGCGACTGGCCAGCGGTGTAAAGTAAGTCAATTTCCCTCGTATTATGGAGAAGGCTTGAGCCTAGCAGTGGCACGTATAAAATAATCTGAGATGACGCTTCTAAGGTATTCAGGATATTCGAAACTGAAATAGATATAAATGGAATAAAAGCCAAAAAAACAAACAAAAATCGGTAGCTCTATGGAAATTTTAAATTTGTCAAAGCAATACTTCTGTAAAATATGGCTGGAATATAGAGTGGGACGTGCATAATGATAGTAATGAATTAAAAATGAAAAAAAATGTATTATTTATTTAATTGGTAACATTTAAATATCATCTCTGTAAAAATATATCAATTCCCAATAGGTATTTATATTTTAAGTGAATAAGAATTGTTAGCATTCCATTATAATAAAATTATACTCTATTCACTAACTACACCATAAAAATATATGCAGTAAATTTTCGCCTAAACCCACACACATAATCATATTTAACGTCGACGTATTCGAGGTTAGAAAACAATCTAAAGAGATACAGATTCCCACGTATCTTGTTTTTCTAATGGTCGTAAGCAAACCTTGAATAACGTTACATTAAAATAAAATAAAAGTGAGCTCTGACTGACAAATACAGAAAATATTTAGATTGTTTACTTGCGAAACATCCGTATGAACTGTATGATTATTACGATTGCTAGTACAGCAGAAATCTAGGGAAAGTTGTTAGAAAACTGTTCAATTAAACTGAAAACAGCTAATATCTAGACCACACAACTTTATAGCAGAAGGAATCTCATTAAATCAAAGTTAAATTATGCATAACTAATTTCGACAACGTTTTCTTCACACGATATTTTTTTTTATCCACGATCAGATACTGCAGATAACGACACGAATATCAATCACAAGCGGTTGTCGAGCCAAAGTGAAAGTATGCTGTGATATCCGAACAGTGCTGGGTCTGCGACACTTCGCAAGCGAAAAGATGCACATTAATAAAAATATTTACATTGCTTTCGCAAGAAAAGTTGCAAAAACAACAAAAAAATGCACATTGAATGATATTATTTGGCGAGATAACTACTTCCATAAAATATTTCTTTTTCTCACAATAACTCATCATCTTCACAAATCACTCGCACACTATAAGAATATTTTCCAACCATAAAACATAATAATCTTAAGATGTATCATCTGTTTGAGCACAGTGTACACTAATTAGCATATACAGCCATACATATGTGACGTTAACGAACCGGCTCTACTTCCGGGATCGGTATATCGGCCGATCGTGAATGAACATCATTACAATGCGCTGTATTTACAGAGCTCACTGCTAAACTCGCGAGGGTTACAAAGTACGAGCATGCGAAGACATACGGGATGCATCGCTGCTCAAATGATTAGCAAACAGGTGCGATAACGGGGATATAGTATCGCGCTCACCTGTGAGTTGTCGATCGCGTACATAATATTTAGTTAATACGTGCGCACGTCGCATGGCATCACGCGCGTGTGCGAGGTGCGAGCGCGGCGTGCTTCGCGGCAAGAGCAAAACTATTGACTAGTATCATGTGGCGCAAGCGCATGCACACCTCCACGCACGAGCCCGCTGAGTGAAGGGGAAGCGGGGCACCGCGAGATCCGGGTTGTGCGCCCACTGCACCCGTCGGGCGGCCCCCAAACAAACCGAGCACCGTTGACCTCTGCCACTACTGATCGTGATCATTTCGGATTTGTCGCATCGCATCCATCACGATAATGATGAATCGTACCCGGAAATAAATAGACAACTTTCTAAATACCGTTTCTGAATAAACAATTGCATATTTTGTCTATGTGAAATCACCAAAAAGTTTTTATACTAATGCTTTAAATTTATCATTTTTTTTAATCTACATATACACAAAATGTTACAAAGTAAATAATGATTCCAATTAGTCAGCCCTACTAATAAATGTAAATGAGGACCTGCATATAAGATTTAGCAATTTATAGCCGGGTGCTTAGAGAATGTTTCACAGTAGATTATAAAATAATAAAAATCTTCAATTATAATCATTAGGTTATTAGAAGTGATAGAGTAATTAATCCGCAACATTTTACTCCAAGCTAAGATAATATATAATAATAATGCCTTTTGTTGAAGCTTGTCTTGATAAAGAAAGCTTGTCTAATTTTCGCACCGAGCATTTTTCTTTAAAACGCATTAAAACTAAAAGGGTTAATATTTATACCGAAAAAATACGTGTGAAAAATTTCAAACAACTGTCTCAATTCATAAATATAGCCGGCAACATACTGGTTTCCATATCAAAAGCTCAAGCTTATAAATATAGCGTTTTATTTAAAAGCTGGAAACTTTAATTAGAACAGGACCTACACATTTTAAAGTATACCATATGCATATTTAGAGGAGTATCAAGGAGTATGAGTATATTGGCAATAACATCAAGCAGTTGCTTTTGCAAATATAGTCTCTAGGTTATGTCACTGAGATGCTCAAATGTACTCCTCTTCCAAACCATAAAAGTTAATTCTCAGTCTCACATTCCATCATCCAACGACGAAGCAATAGACGAGTCCTTACGTTGTTAACATAAACTTTTGCGTCATCCTTTACATCCCTACACACAACGAAGTAATTCTGAGAGAGATATTTTTGTGTATGTGTTGGACTTTGGATATTAGCCTCAGATAGCTGTTGCAATGATCGCCAAGGGGTTTCAACTCGGAATATTTTTAAGCAATGGGGCCTAAGAGTACGAACCTTGAAAAGTGGCGTCGTTGAGGGTAATGCAGGTAAATTTAAAATACGCGGCACAGTTTCGCATCTCTACAGCGAAGACGGAACCGTGGATATTTATTTGTTATGGCCTCGCGGATCGTGCAAATTGTTATCTAAGCGATTGTGATTGCGTCGTCGGGCTCGTCGAGAACTTGTCTCGCCCGAGGGACCTTCGAGATCTGGAAGGTGTTTAGTTGGTGTTGTTCATATCATGGCAAAATTAAAGTATCTACAGTCACACTGTTTCATATAGTACCTGATAGTCGTTATGTGCAATCCTGTGTAGGTCGACGTTGCGTACAAATCACAATCCGCCTGTAGCGATCTTGTGTATCCTAACATGAGCGAAACTTATACTGGTATACGCCATTATGGAGTGTATGCAAGCAGTGTAGTATGACTTTATGTCTTAACTACATTTGTTATTGGGTTTGAGTAGGCTACATAGTCGACTCATAATGAACGCTGCATGCATGCAAACATAGTGATGTGTCGAGCAAAACTAGGAGAATTATCACATGTGACATCTAGATATTTAGTTTTTAACGCCCAAAGAATGCGTTTGTCAAGCAAGGATTCGCAAGTCGATATCTCTCTTGTAAAATGTAACCATCCGACTCTATTCTGGATCGATCACAATTTTACATTTCCGAAACCACTTGCCAAAGACCAAGTTCATATATCACCTATGAAATAAGACCGCCTCTTCTTCTGCCGACTCTTTTTGGGGTTAATTTCGATTTTCTATATCCAAAACCATTTGCAAACAGCGATGGCAGTATATTGGAGATGTTAGACTTGGAAATCGGAGGTGGGTGTATAAACACACCCACGACCCTCTGTCACCTCGAACGATATGACGGAGTGTGGTTAGACAATCGAAGGCCAAAATAAAAAAAATGTTGACCAATATCAACAGTATAGAATTCAGCGGTTTTCTTTTTTCGTATTGTACAGCGTTGAGTGTTTTTTTTACTTGTTTTTATTTTACTTTTAATTAATAATTCACTCCTTTTATTTTCTTTATAATAATATTGGTATTTTTTTGGCTAATAGTCTATGCGAAGCTTTGCCGAAGATTCTTATCTCGGCAAATTATGTAGAAATAAAGACAAAAGCATACAGTACTGTTTGCTCTCGTCATCAATTACAACAGTTTCATCTCATTCAATACATTATTGCCGAAAAATAATTTATGAGAAAATTTACTTTTGCTAATAAATTGTTTTTAACAATAATTAAATGACTTTTGAAATTAATTATCCGTTTTCTGGCAGGCTATAGTCTGGACACGTCGACGTCTGTTCCGTCCAGGGCGACGGAGGGGCGGCGCGGGGCCCCATAACCCACCGAATTCCCTGCCTATTGCCATTGAGCCGGCTACTGGTACCGAATCTTTGACGTCCGTGGCCAGCCCGGTGGGGATGGATTAGCCCTAAAAATAAGTACAGTTACAATACGAATTAGAAACTAAAACTTTTTATTTTATGTTTTGCTGAGAACACTGCATAAAATTTCGATATCATCATTCTCCTACTCTTATCCCGATTAATTGGGGTCGATACAATATGTACTCTTCTTCCATAGTACATATTGTAAAAGTTATTAGCAATAGTTTTATGACCGACCGCCTGCCAGACGTCAACCCTCCTTGGGAATGTAATTGTTGACCAAACGGCATCAGATGGAGTTGGCCCAGGTTGTTATAACGCTGTTTGTGGTCTTTTACGACATCCACGGGCAAAGTAAGGGTTGGTAGTATTCGCAGCCGCTACCACACAGCACAGCTTTAATAAAATTTCGATATAAAATTACTAATTCAAACCGTACATCGAATTTCTCTGAATTCATATGATAGTTTGCACATGATTGAAGTACAACATTCCAAACATGTCTATAATGAAATATCTCATCATCTCAGCCCATATACCTACGTCCCACTCATGTGCTCGAACCTCCTCCACAATGGAAGGAAAGATGATTTACTACACCACACCGGTGGTACGAGTTTGTATAGGGTTTTATTTCAAATGTGCCTGCTCTTGCAAAGATGTTATATGCATATCATATTCTGTAATCGTCTTTAGCGACGCCCACGTACAAGAGAGGGGGAGTGGTGAATTGTATTGTTACTCCGTCACTACACGGAAATATTGATCAAAGAGTGAATCAATTTTATTAGTTAGAATTGTATTAGTGGTAGGACACAATGTTGACAGTTCTCTGTCTACATCCGCGGGCCGGGTAGTACCACACTCTCGCAGAAGATCGTCGTCTGAGTTATGGCAAGGTGCTATTGCGCTTCGTTCGGTGAGCGAGAGAGCCGGAAGCCCAACTGGGTGGGTTTGGGGTTTGTATTGGTAGGCACCGGCCTAGTTATTGCCTTGGTATTGCAAAGGTCCATGGGCGGCAGTGACACTTACCTTCAGGTGTGCTGCTTGCTCGTTTGCCATTATATGCAATAAAAAAAAATTAGAACTTACTATCACATTTTTAATCCTGTATTACGTAAGCAAATCCAATATTAGGAAAATTCTTCACTAGAACGTATTATATCTCTTATATCTCGTATTATATCTCAATGTCTAATATTGTTAGGTGGTCTCTGTCTGTTTTACAACTTGATAATTTAAAACCTTGATACTATTTTTTTAAACTCTTTCTGCTATGTTATTTACTCACATCTCAAAATCGTCTTTTTCCACACTAGCCGAAAGGAAAGAGGTGGTAAATTAAATTCTTAAGATCTAACCATATCTAACACGGCTGTGGATGAACCAAGTTTAAGTTCGTGGACAGTCATGTTCAGGACTGTGAACGCACCGCAGCCTTCATTCTACTTGTGTCACTTAATAACTGTTTTGAAAAAAGTAACAAAAAATGAGGCTCAGCCACCAAATTGCAATTGTAATACTCTATTAATAACTTGTCATTCATATTTTTAATTCAATAGCGTCAACAAGAATATCGGTGCACCCGTGCACATCACGCTCACGTTGTTCGACCGAGCATTGGGCTCTGTCGCCAATTTAGCACTGCACAGCACTAATTTGAAAAGGAAAACACATTTGAAAAGGTACACGAAGATATTTTTGAATCACTCATTACAAAATACATACATACATACCATCACGCCATGTTCCTTGCAGGGTAGGCAGGGAGAACAGAGTGCCAGAGAACTCTATGCTTGCATACTTCACTCGCTTCCTCAACATTCATAATTCTCTTCATACACGCTCGCCGGTTTCGGAGACTCCTTACTCCACCTTCCTTCAGTACATGACCGATCTGGTCTAGGTAGATTGGTCTCCCCCGGTACCTACATCCTTTCACTTTCGCTTTGTATATCTTCTTAACCAGACGTTCGTTCGGCATTCTTTCCACATGTCTGAACCATCGGAGCATTCCCTTTCGCATCTTTACACCAATACTCTCTTTCATACCTACTCGCTCTCTTACGTCGTCATTACGAATGCGATCGATCAGCCTAACTCCAGAGATTTTCCGTAGAGATCGCATTTCGACCGCATTAATTTTACTTTCATACTCTTTTCTGCATACCCAACTCTCGCTTCCATACAGTAATGTTGGGACAAGCACTGCATTATGTATTGCTACATGTGCCTTCTGGCTGAGGTGGTGGCTGCCGAGAAGTTGCCCCAACGCTCCGTTCACTCTATTTCCCGCATTCACTCTTCGCTCTATATCAGTGGTGTACCTTCCATCTCGGCTAAATCCACATCCAAGATATACAAATTAATCCACTTGCTCCAGTACATCATTACCTATTGTTACTCTTACATCTGTTCTGGCTTCATCTCTTTCAAAGACCATTATTTTGGTTTTGCTCACATTTACAATTACAAAATACGATTCTGTTATACTACTTAGTTTAAGGATCTCAAGGACAGAACTCTGAAAATCACTATAAGAACTATGAAAAATTAACACTAATAATTTTACAGAATCTTGACATTCAAAAGAAGTTAGGAATGATAATATGTAGGATAATCTTTTAATATATCATCCTACCAATAATTCTACCCAAGAAAATGGCACATATGTCAGAGATAATTAACAAAAATAACAAAAACAGCGGCTGTTTACGACCTCAGATGTATTTCTTAGAATTTCTGGCACTTCTAAATATTAATTAAAAATAATTATAATATTAAAGGCTTCTGTAGATACGTATTTGCAGACATCTAAAAGTAAATATATTTCCTCATAATAGAAAAAAATAGTTTATTAATTTGTTTATGTGATTAACCAAACAAATTAAAATAATTTTTATTAAAGTTCTGTTGTAGATTTTATCATATTTTATTACCACAATTTTTGCATAGTTTTACAAAATAATATAATGATTATTTCTTTTATTTAATTATAGAATAATATATGCTTTTTACTTCACTAATATTGTAAAGAGAAATTTTATTTGTAATAAATTCAGAAAATGCTGCACTGCTTTTAAAAATTATTTTGCCTTGTCACACCCCTCCTAAACGTCAGATTAATATGAAACATTATACTCTTATCAGGGGCCGACGACAAGGCTAAAATTTAAATAGTTTGTTCCATTATCCTTACAGGATTAGCGATTTTGTTATATCTGTGGCTGAGATTTTGTCGGGACTGGATAGATGTCGCTATCTTTATTTTCTTCATCGCACATTATAGTTCGCTATCTACAAAATGTGAGCGTGTTTTTTAGTTTACCTACTTATTTTATTAAATTTAGTAATCAGATTGCTTTCCTCATCTCTTATCACAAAATGTTCGACATATATATAAATGTTTCAAATGTCACCCTACAAACTCAGTACTGATCTTTAGTACTTCTTATAACTCTCACAGACAATTCCATAATTAACCAAAATTTCTTACATTTAATATATAAGCTTCCAATCAAACTATTAAATTCAAGTAAACAGATTTCCTACAAATTAGTTCATTCAACACAAGCTTTACTAAAGGTAGTAAAATCTAACCTTTACAAGCATTTTTTGTACAATTTTGCACATTCAGTATCTCAGAAACTGTTATTATGATGAAATTTAATATGGAAGCGGTTTCGCTGACAAGAAATCGATATATGTTTCATTTATAAAATAACCTCATTACATCAGTATTTTCAGGCTCAGATTGATTTCTATTATTATTCCCTTTTATTTTTCATTATTCCATAAATAATTTTTTTATTTGTTATATTATTTAAGTAACCAATTCATATCCCTATTATTCCATAAGATATAAAAATATTAATATTTTTCAAAATGTAATTTGTACCTAAATATACTTCGAAACTCCGTAATAAACTTTTTTACCTAAATATTTTTTTATAAACACCAAATTTACCAATACAACCGAGCTTTTTTTTCTGAATTATTACCCAACATTTGACTTGAGACTTTGTTTTTTATATTTGTCATCTAAACAGTTTTGAGTATTACTGGTTGATGAGAAATTTTTATTACAATAAATACATATTAAAATATGTGATAATAGTGTAAGAATACAGTGTGCCCACCCCATCAATTTTGGGAAATCGTAAAAATTGGCTGAGGATCACTAGTTAGCAGTCTCCTGGGCAACCTATAACATTTAATATGATCGCCTAATCCATTGCCAAGGCAGTTATGGAATTCTAGCCCTTGCCTATGTCTAGTAGATATTGATAAGCTGATGATGATATAAAAGTTAAATCTATATTGATGAACAAAAAAAAAATGTTTAACGAGATTTTTTCAAGTTTTAATAATTTGTACTATTTTTTTATTGCCAATGGTATACCTGATAAAATGATACTACCACTCATGGAGCTTAGCAATATGAGGGCAAAGACTCATGATGATGATGATGATCACATCCAACATATCATTATTATTAAAGATCTTTTTCTAAGTAATACAGTGCTAGTTATTAATTTTAACTCGCATTTTTGAAAATATATTAATTGTAAGTGAAAAAGGAAATGAATTTATTTATATAAAAAAAATATTGCTTTTGATTACTTATTAACATTAAATTATAGTCATTATTATAGCAAGATAAATGAAAGCTGAAATAAATCTACTATGTTATCATTAGATCGAAACTTACATAGACCCGGTTTACAGATGCAAAACCATTAATTAAAAAAAAAAATGTAAGTATTATCTATAAAAGGAGTATTCTAGAGATCTATTCAGTTCTCCTGTTAATATACAGCCTAAATTGTATTCAAAATGTCAATATCATTTTATTTCATATACGTAAATTAGCATAAACGTTGCAAAAGATTAAATATATGCTAATTAATCACAAAGTAAAGATGTACCTAAAAATACTGTAGATAAAAAACAAAATTGATTTGAACTTATATTAGTATTATAAGTTTAAATAAGTGTAAGACACATTATTAATACACACACATACGCACTAAAAGAAGTGATGACGATATGCTTTAAATTATTCTAGTCTTTGTTACACAAACAAGTTCTATGATATCGCTATTTAACTATTTGATTATAATGGTTTAATTACCTGTATTCTTCCCACTAATTCCTGTGGATTGAAGCTTCCATCTGCTGGATTCAAGTTGAATGTGACGTTGAAATACACGGTATCTGGTTTTTCATTTCCAAGGCAAACTTTAGTCTCAGTTAAAGTGACATAGTAAAAACTTTCAACTAAATTATAATATTTGCTGTAAAATTCGGCGACACGAGAACGCGGTACGGATATTATTAGATCCGTATCTTGAGACATTGTCTATTGCGTATAGCAATAATGAAATTATATACGACTATCAACTAGTAATTGCATAATTCGCATCAAAACATCGACGACCGTAAAACAACCACAGACTCCTTCATTTCTATGTAATAAATGAGAAAGACGACAAACGTCGTATTATTTTGACAGTCAACATTTTTATGGCATGGTTACAAAAATCTTAATGCCAAATCATTATTTATCAACTATTATTTTATATAGCAAAAGTCAAATCGTCACTTTCAATCGTACTGTGGTAATTAATAGTATATTCGGGGAATTTTAGTGAAACGAAACTTATGTAAAACCTTGTTGTTTATATACTATACTTTAGCACTTTGTCAGCATAACATTATATACATTGCTATCAAAATTGTTTACTGTAATTCATTATAACACTAAAATATTGAATTCTATTTTTATCCCAGCAGTCTAATCTAGTCTCCACATATTATATTTTTGTGATAAAGTTTTATATTGTGAAATTCACTTTTTACGCGAGCGAATCAGCAGGGAGAAACTAGCACAATATATAACCGTTACGTGACATTTTTACGTTTAAGTTAAAACCAGTGTCTTAACAGTTCGCCTATAGAGATTTTGTATGAGATTTTTAACTCCAACATGTTGCGTTAGATGGCGCCAATATTAAGCTTTGTATTTGAGTAAAACATTAATTTTAACTCTTTTTATTTTTATAAATTACATGTTAATTTTTATACATTTTATTGTATTTAACAAAAAAATTACGGCGGTGATAACAAAAAATACACATACACAACAATTTTTAACAAAAAATAGACGGCGGTCATAACAAAAAATACACATACACAACAAATAGACACAACAAAATAACGTCAAACTCGCATGCAGTGTGACCAGATTTAAATTGATCATAATACTAGCTACTCATTTAAATTCTGCTAAAATCTGCTATTATTTTTGGAATAAATGTTGAAATTCTGCTGATAGATAAGTTTTTATGTGTACGAATAGATTATTAGTTGGTTCTGTTATAAAAATGGGCTTTCCACAAGGATCCATTCTGGGGCCATTTCTGTTCCTTGTATATATTAATGACTTACCTTATTATGTAGGGGATAACCAAAACATAGTGTTGTTCGCAGATGATACCTCCTTATTGTTTAAAATTAAAAGACAAAAGATTAATTATGACGAAGTGAACAACGCTCTGTCAAATGTTGTTGTTCATTGGTTCAGTACAAACAACTTGGTTCTTAATGAAAAGAAAACCAAATGTATTAAATTTACCACACCTAATGTGAGACTAGTGGAAACCAATGTTCAAATGAATGGTGTGGCCCTAGAGCTTGTGGAGTCCACGGCATTTTTGGGTATTACCATCGATACTAAACTCCATTGGGGTCCTCAGATTGAAAAATTATCAAGTAGGCTAAGCTCAGCGACTTATGCGGTAAAAAAAATTCGAATGTTAACCGATATTGAAACGGCTAGAATTGTTTATTTCGCCTACTTCCATAGTCTTATGTCTTATGGCATACTGCTTTGGGGTTGCTCTGCAGATTTGAATAACATCTTTGTTCTTCAAAAACAGGCTGTCCGCGCGATTTATAATCTAGGGCCAAGAGCTTCACTGAGAGAAAAATTTAGGGAAATAAACATTCTAACCGTTGTATTACAATTCATATTCGAAAACATATTATATGTAAAAAAAAATATTAATGAATTTGATAAATATAGTGATATTCACCGTGTGAGCACTAGGAATAAGGATAATCTAGTTATCTATCATACTCGCCTACAAAAAATTAGTAGGTCTTTCATGGGGCAATGTATACGCTTTTACAATAAACTGCCTAAAGATATCCGAGATATGCCAATGAATAAGTTCAAAAAGGCTATCAAAAACAGACTGTGCAGAAAAGGATATTACAGCATTTCGGATTATCTAAATGATAATACGGAATGGCTATGAGCAGCTCCTCTCTCAGCAATTGCCCTTTTAATGTTTATCTCTTACTCTTGTATTATTTGTATAGTCTTAATTGTACAGTGTAGCGTGTTTTGCCTAACGAGTTATGTATTTATTTATCCAAGCTATCTGTTTCAAATTTATAGATTATGGTGCGGTCATGCTCACTGAAAAGGTCTCTGCTTGCGGTAGCTACGTGGAGCGGGTCTCTCCCTTCCCTCCAATGTGGTTGAGGGGCGTGATAGCTGCTCTAATAGTTAACTTGTGATCGGGTGCCGCTTGTGGGATCTGGTCCAGCCATTTTTCTTTCTTTTTTGTTTATAAATATTCTTAGTTTAATTTTGTATTATATACAAAATTTTAAAAAATGAATCTTTACTCGAAGGGCATATCACTGGAGCTAACATAAATTAACCAGGTAACCAAACTCTTTTGTGAAAAAATATAATAAAAAAAAAAATGACGAGCCCACTGAGTTTCTTGCCGGATCTTCTCAGTATGTGGCTGCTTTCCGATCCAGTGGTAGATTAATTAAATTTAATTTAAAACACAGTGTAAAATTGACAATATGTAAGTGCCCCTATGGGGCTTATGCAAAATAAATGATTTGATTTGATTTGATTAAAGAAAAACGTAACTTAATATTTTCAAATCAAAAAATTTCTAAGTTCCATTTACATTTTTATATAGAACTATAGAGTTTTAAACTATCTTAATCGTATTTTTGATGGCGTAACATTTACGGATCCAGTCTGTTCTTTAACTGCTTGTTTGACATGTAGAATTGCAGCAACATGTTCATTTTTAAATTTGTTTCACACGTCATTTTTTATATTGTTCATTTGAAAAAATATGCGCTCACAAAATGTGCAGGTATAATCATATATAAAATCATCATAGCTTTTGTGAAATAATATACCAAGTGTGGGTACTTTTAAATTCCATCTGCCTTCGTGATTTTTGAAATGTGTATATCGGTACTTTCATCAATGACAACTGAAAAAACAAGGTTTTCTGGAACGAACGCATGCTGAATTGGCTTCTTTTTTAAATATATTAAACAAGAGGCCAATTCAGCATGCAGTTCTTTTCCTACTTCAGGTTTGAGTGATATTATATGTCAATGCAGCAGCTTTAGTGCGTTTACATGAAAATGATCTTGCAATTTTTGAATCATGAAAACATTTTTCAAGTAACTCGTTCCAATGATTCTTAACTCTAAATTATCCATAATTCTAAATAATAAATTACTCGTATGTTCTGCCAGAAACATACACATTTTAATTTTAGCTTTTTTTGCCTCTTCAGTTACAGACGTTTCTCTTCAGTTTCAGTTACAGACTGATTATTACTAACTACATTACAAGTATTTTTAGAGTAACATAAGTAGAAAGAATCTCTTACCGACGACTATCCAGAATAATCATACTTTTTATGTTTCACTGAGTTTATATGTTCTTTCAAAACAGAAAGTCGTGAAACTAATTTTATATTACATACTTTACAAAAAGTGGCATTGTTCTCATTTTTTGGATCTTGATAACCAAGATAAAAACATTGGATTCTTCTCCCATTCAACACAATAGTTCTGGTCATATTTTCTTTTTATATTCCTTTACCTTACTAACGCGTACGACACAACTGACTAACGATGGTCTTCGACTGTGCATAAGATGTATATTACATAAAATTTCAAAGCAAAATATAAAAAACTTCTTGTGTTAATGTATATGAGAGGTGCCAATTCAGTAGAAAAAACTTACATTATTTAAGAAAGATAGATTTCTTTTTAAATATGTTTAGCGCAACCACCGAAGTGAAACACAGGTAATTAACTAATGTCTAATCCTACTAGTTTCCTGTGGAACTTTTTCAATATTATGCCAAAATCTGCCAAATTTTCAAATCTGTGACCCAATCTGCTAAGTCCTAAATTTGAGATCGAATTCTACTAAATCTAGCCACTCTGCTCGCATGGTCATCATCATCATCTTGCTCTTATCCCAATTACTTGGGGTCAACGCAATATGTCATCTTCCTCCATACAGTTCTATCAGACGTCATCTCTGCAGTCACTCCCTGTCTATCCATGTCATACCTCACACAGTCCATCCATCTTTTTTTTGGTCTTCCTTTACCCCTAAAGCCTTCAACATTCATATTTAAAACTTTCCTCACAACATTTCTTTCATCCCGTCTCATCACATGTCCATACCATGTTAACCTTTCACTCCTTAACTTTTCCGTCACTGGCGCAACTTCTCTTTCCACTCTGCTCGCATGGTATTTTTTGTAAATGGCTGCCATGGTGGCAGCACGTTTCTTTTTACGCATAATACGATAAAATGTATAAAAATTAACATGTGATTTATAAAAATAAAAAGAGTTAAAATGAATGTTTTACTCAAATACAACTAAGTTCATATAACATAAATTAATTTCATATTAGTTTTATCGTAACAAAGTTTAATATTGGCGCCATCTAACGCAACATGGTGGAGTTAAAAATCTCATACAAAATCTCTACAGGCGAGCTGTTAAGACACTGATACACAAATACTTCGATTCATTGCCATAAAATCATATGGACTGGCCATACCTACAAAATTAGCGTGTATACCTAAACAAAAATTGGCACACAAAATGGCTGCCTTTAGGGTTGTGCCTTGATTTCCCATAATCGATATCGATATTTATTTCCAGCTTACTATTCCATTAGGAAATACTTGCGATTGTCCATACATTTACTTTGGTGGCACTTTTGTGATATATCTGATCGATATCGGCAATCGATGAAATTCTGTATCGCATCGGGTCATCAGTAAATAAGCTAAGGGTAAATAAACTGTAATCAGTCATGGTCGAGCTTGAATTATAATTAGGTAATAAAAGTATAATAATATAATACAAAGTGTGAATTCATTTATTCATTATTAAGTGTGAATTCATTTATTCATTATTTAAAATCATATGCTTTTGGGGAGTAGAAGTGAAGTGTAAGAGCAAATTTTCTTAACTCCTCAGAATATTTTTTTTCTAAAGGCAAGCCTTTAAATTTAGCAATTTGCCTTTTCAAGAAATCTTCTGGACCGGCGCATTCTTCTAAAATTATAGTTTCTTGATTATTAACAAATTCTCTGTTTTGTAAATCTTTAATAATATCTGAGAATAGAGCCACTTTTCCATCACGTCTTCGGACTTTTTCGTTTAAACTTCTTACTTTTCTTGTGAGCAAATCACACTTTTCTGTGAGTTTTTTTAATTCTAGATTTTGTGGCTGTATCTGAAAAATAGAAAAAAACATATATTGACGTTTAATTGAGAAAGTCTCGCAATGACTTATACTGGTATATTGGTATATGTTTTTGGCATAATAATAATATTGCCATGAAAAATATATGTAATCTGATGGTGTGATACACCCAAAAATTAAAGTAGAGCAAAATATGATTACTATACAGAGGTACGTCGGTTCAAGTCCTGCTTGTGGGAATATTTGTTCTGCTTTAAATGAAGAAAAACCTAGTATGTAAATTGTTTTAAAAATATCTATTGATAAAAAATAATTATGCAATGTATTAAAGATTTTTTTACTTATTTACTTTGAAATGACTTTATATTAAACACAATACTCTACAATTTCAACACAACACTATGCAGTAAGGACTAAATTCTTCTGTTAAAGACATAAGTAGTGGACTCAAAGTACATCTACTTAGAATATCCTGTCTGGGAATCAAACCTGCGACCCACACTCTGCATGGATGGTCACTACTTAGACCGCTATGATGCCTGTGCAGAATTAAAAGATCGACATGTAGTAAATAAGAAGTTATTACTGCCAGATATAGTAAGTACTAAAAGTAAAAGCTGATTAGTTTACCTTATTTACTAATAGTGCATTTTTACTTGAATTATCATGCAGTAACTCCAACTTCACAGGTGAGATTGATGTTGATATATTTTGTCTTTGATGCAATACATCTATTCTAGTTTTATTGGCAATCTAAAACAAATTATTAGAAGTTTTTATTAAGTACGAGTTAGGCTAATGCCTTCAAGACTACATCACTGCAGGTCACTTTCCCATTGTATGAAGTAAATACCAACCAGAAGAGAAGATAAGGGCACTGCACCGTCACGTAATCTTGTAACATCGAGAGTTCTATTGAAACATGTTTCATCAAAGTGCATCGAACACAGATACCACATTTTGTGTCGAGGGTTTATATTTTCAATGCCAATAATTTCTATCCATTTCTTCTTCATAATTTCATTTACAGGAAATCTGTTGGATAATACACCATGTATTTTTTATTCGTGTAAGAACATAAATATAATTTATCGTATTACGTTACGACTATACTTTGCCACCTCACTAGTATGTTTACACCAATATAATATTAAATAAAGAAAACACATTTTAGCTAATATATAACTAACGAAAGCCTCTGTGGCATTTAAAAATAACACCTTGTAATAATAGATTCGCCAAAATCCTAAAATATTTAACATTATCAGTGAAAACTTTACTACTAACCTATGAAGGGTCAATGTTGGTTGATTTATGGTTTTTCTGGCACCACACTGTTTTACAGAGCACGCGGGCATGATTACTCAATTGAGAGATATGCGCCTAGTTAACTATTAAAATAGTTTACACACGTATACTATATAAAAACAATAAAAGTATTTTGAACAATAACAGTTTGACAACAGATCTACCCCAAAACTTGGTACTGAAAATGGCGCTGTAGTCACGAATTGACAAGCTCATGACATAACACGAAAATGCTGCCAAAATTACTACTCAGCAAACTATATTTATCTCTTTTCTTCCACGCAAATATTGATTAGTAAAAATGAGAGACCATGCTTTTTGGTTTTTATGTGTCGATTTTATATATATTTATATAATAAACTCTTCATATAGTAGAATAGGGCGCCTCCATTCTATTGATATCTCTATGCTTCGATTACAATATAGCTATATATAAAATAATTTTAGGTCCTCTTACGCAAAGTGGTGCCATCTACTGTTGAGTAAAATTATCTTTGAGCCGTCGGCGTCGCCGAGATAGCGTCAAAAGATTTTTCTAGAAATTATATACTACTACGTTAAATATCAGAGATCTTGTCATCTTGAAAGAAGAAAATGTTCCACCATGTTGGCGTCTTGGAGATGTAGCCAGAATTTTTACTGGATCAGACAGTATTCCTCGTGTGGCAGACGTCGAAACAGCAAAAGACTGCGTGCGTTGATCTCTTGTCCGTTTGTCACTTCCGTCGACTACTGAAAATTTTAATAATGTGGGTAGACACAACTTTTTTATATAAAATTATAATTACTATTCTCTCATCGCTGCTACATGTAACAAGCGCTTATAATTTAAATATACGAAATAAGTAAGCAAAAATCAGAGTTTCACTAAAGAAATTCCATACTTGTGCCTAAACAAGATGAATTTTAAAATTCTGGTCATTCATATTTACTTTTACGTGGTGAATTAGTCGTATTACAATTTGTGCTTTTATAGATAAAAAACAAAAAATTGCTTGTAGCAGTGATTGTGTACTGTGAACGAACAAAATATCTCTAGGTAAGTCAGCTACTCTAACCTATAATAAAGTATCGCTTCTTATAGAGATAGAAATAACTTTAAATTACAAACTGATCCATGCTCTGTGCTTTATAAGTTTAATTAAACTTTTTAAATATTTTATAAGATAATAAATAAGATTAAATATTTTATATTATGCTGTGTGGTGGCGGCTACGAATACTACCAACCCTTACTTTGCATGTGTCGTAAAAGACGACTAAGCCTTATAACGACCTGGGCCAACTCAATCTGATGCCATTTGGTCAACAATTGCATTCCCAAGGAGGGTTGACATCTGGCGGGCGGCCGGTCATAAAACTATTGCCAATAACTTTTACAATATGTACTATGAAAGAAGAGTGCATATTGTATCGACCCCAAGCAATTGGGATAAGAGTAGGAGAATGAAATATTTTATAAAATTTCAATTTTTTTTCAGTAAATTAAAATAGGTTTTTAATGTTGATGCGTGCAACTTTTTATATATACCTACATTGATGGATTTTATTTAAAATCTCATAAGAAATGTTTGTTTAAAGTAGTTAAATGGAATATTTTGATTTCTCTCGTCTTTAGTCAAGTATCAAATAAAGGAAAAGTTACATATTACTAAGTAGCTTATTGTAAAAAAAGCTTGTAATATAAAACAGTAGCTATGTGCACTTTTAATTTATTTAAGCAAAGTGTGTTACAATTTTTAGGCATAGGCAAATAAAATATATTCTTATATGTTTCTCTATATATACATATACCGTATGAATATGGTTTGGGATTAGCGAAAATAGTAGATATAAGCGATGATACTTATTGGCCATACATGAGTAGTACCTACGTAACTAAGATTCTAATACACATACATACATATCATCACGCCATATCCCTTGCAGGGTAGGCAGAGAGAACAGAGTGCCAGAGAACTCTATCTCTGCATACTTCACTCGCTTCCTCAACATTCATAATTCTCTTCATACACGCTCGCTACAAGATTCTAATAAATAATTAATAAACCTAATTAGTAGGTGACAAACGAATGTAATTTACCTATGTATATGCTCAGTTATCAATTCCCTTACTGGATACTTTTATATTGTGTTGGTAATCGCCATTCTAGAACCATTTTAACACAAACTAGGTATGTATAGGTACAAAATGCCACTTGTTTTTCTGCGGATTATGCAACGAGATACAATTAAAAAGTAAACTAACAATTAACTATTATTCCCGGAAATTTTTACGATAGGAGGTAGGTATTGTTTAAAATAAGAACTGATTTGCAATTTTATATTCCGAGATAGCATTATTTAAAAGGGATTAAAATTTTATTTACCTATTATCTCCAAATTTGAATAGAATACTGGGTTTTCATTTAGATATTCAGAGTTTTATTTTATAACCCGTAATAAATGAGAGAATAAATAGAGAAGAATTTAAAATTCTGGTCCTACACATAGATCTCGGCCTGCCGACCATTAGGCAGTACATGAAACAGTGCTCTCGCCGCTACTTCGACTCTGCCGTCACTCACCCTAATCCCATAGTGGTTAGGGCTTCTAGTTACACCCCTTCAAAAATTTCCGCGATCCGTCAACCGCGATTAATACTCGACGAACCCGACGACATCACGCTCGCCCAAACGGAGGCATACACAGCCCGCGCGGCCCTGACAAATAAGTATCCACGATTCCGTCCTCGCCGAGGTCGGAAGTCGTGTCGCGTTCAAATCATAAACGTGGGAGAACCCACTTTGCTAGCGACCCCCCGAGCCGAGGTCCGTAACCCACAGGGGGTGCCCTCGGGAACGGTCGCTTAACTTTTACGAGTTGAGAGCCCTCAGCGATCACCCACAGTCCGGGTAAAGTTGTCATAGCCATCTGAAACTAACAACTAAGTCACAAAAAAAAAATAAAAAATCTGGTCAGTCGTGTTTACTCTTACGTGGTGAACTAGTCCTATTCAGTGATGCCAATTTAGCATATTTTATGCTAAATTTGGCATATTTTCATGTTGTTTAGCAAACTTTTTTGTTGTTTAGCATATAGCATATTTTTTAGCATATTCAAAATTATGGTAATATATACCTACGAGTATTGGTGTAAAGATGCAAAAGGGAATGCTCCGATGTTTCGGACATGTGGAAAGAATGCCGAACGAACGTCTGGTTAAGAAGATATACAATGCGAAAGTGGAAGGATGTAGGTACCGAGGGAGACCGAGACTAACCTACCTAGACCAGATCGGTCTTGTACTGAAGGAAGGTGGAGTCAAGAGTCTCCAAAACCGGCGAGCGTGTATGAAGATAATTATGAATGTTGAGGAAGCGATTGAAGTATGCAAAGATAGAGTTCTCTGGCACTCTGTTCTCTCTGCCTAATCTGCAAGGGATATGCCGTGATGATATGTATGTATGTATGTAAAATTACATAAATGCATACAATGTAAATTTTGTAGTTTTTTTATAAAAAGCCATACGGTTATTATATCCATTTATATCCTTTTCTCTTTGTATTTCGTACGGTAGGTCTCGATATCCTTCCGTTACGACGTATGTGTGCCTTGTGCTTACATCCATACATTACTCATTATTGAATAATATAATCGAAAATTCAAATGTACTATCTCGCTGTTCGTTATTACCAACGAATCAATACACATGGCTTCATTCGCACTGCCTGCTTGCTGCCCACAGGCGCGAACGTGTATTGCACAATATGCACCTACCAGTCATGTTATTGCACTGCTCAACTCATTGATTGCTCAGTTTCCGGCGGTTGTTATATTTTTCACCAAAATCGATGATTTTTAGAATTGCGTTTTTTTTTCGGGGTTGGGGTGTTCCACGGTTGGCGCACTCCTCGCACAACTCCGTCTGGGCCGACAGAGGGGCGTAGGCATGCACACCCGTAATCCACCCGTGATACGTCGCCTTCGTCGTTGGGCCCACCACCGGAGCAGAGTGACTTGACGTCAGTGGCCGGCCCGACAGAATACCCCTGAGGAGTACCCTCTCCTTGATCGACGTCTCTCCCTCAGAAGACGTCGCTCTTTCCTCACGCGGTCAGCCTCTCGGGTGGTTACGGACTAATTCCGCGATCCAGTCACCCACGTTTAAAACTTTGTTAGCAGAAAAAGGAAAAAAAAATCTTAGCACAATTTTTAGCATATTTATGAAGGACTTGGCATATTTTTGGCATAATTTTAACACCATTTTAGCATATTCTTCATTGATCTTGTTGGCAACACTAGTCCTATTACAATTTGTGATTTTATAAATAAATAAAAAAATATTTTTGCTTGCAGAAGTGATTGTGTGAACGAACAAAATATCACTAGGTAAGTCAGCTACTCTACCTATAATAAAGTATCGCTCTTATAGAGATAGAAATAGCTTTAAATAACAATGTAGGTTCTGTTCCATGCTCTGTGCTTTATATATTTAATTAAACTTTTTAAATATTTTATAAGAATCGAAATATATTTATCAATAATTTTAAATAGATTTTTAACGTTCATGCGTGCATTTTTTTATGTTTGTATTGATCGATTTTATTTAAAATCTCATAAGAAAGATTTGTTTAAAGAAATTAAATAGAATATTTTGATTACTCTCGTCTCTAGTCAAGTATCAAATAAAAGAAATGCTATATACAGTAGAACCTCGATAAGTTAAAGTCCAAGGGAAACACAAAATATTTTAAGTTATAGAGGTTTTAAGTTATCAAGGGTCTATGTTAGGGGTAGGCTTTTAATTTATCAGCGTATGTGAGTGTTGTTAGTTTTCTTATTGAACTCATTTTAAGTCAGTTTTATCTCACAGTAGGTAAAGTGATGTTTCCAGGACAATGATCAAAAACTTATGATCCAAGTAAGCCGTTGTCTTAAGGCGGCGGTTAGCCGCAAAGCTTTAAATAATTACGCAGAAGCAAACAATAGGTGATATATGAATTATTTACGTTAACAATTTAACTAGTGAACACGTGCAAGCAACAAATACCAAAACCTTTTGTTTTGCACACTCTTTAAAAATGACTTATTGACAAACAATTTTATGTTATAGAGGTTGTGGAAACATTTCTTTAAGTTACTGAGGGCCAATACAGAGATTAATTATTTAAGTTATAGAGGTTGCTTATTTTAAGTTATAGAGGTTTTGGGCTCTGATGGGAAGGGAACATATTATTTTTTGAAGTTATAGAGGTTTTTAAGTTACCGAGGTTTGAGTTATCGATGTTCTACTGTACCTATAAAACTTTAAAATATATTAGCGTGAATGTTAAATATTTATTTAAAAATATTAAGAAATATGTAGAGTTTATTAGTTATTTATTTATTATTTATCCTCGCGGTGCAACGGCTCACTAGAATTGATTAAAACATACTAAGCAGCTGAAATCTGATAAATAGAATAACTAATATTTTACATAAGAAAATAACCAGTTACTTAGTTAAACGCTAATTAGATTAATTTTTACGACAAGAATGCAAATACACCCTCTATAATTGGACACTTTAAGTCCGCAACCTCAAAAAATATTTGTCATATATGATAGCCGCAGATATAAATAGCAGCTTAGGGGTCGGCATTTTTTTAGAACAAAGTATTAAAGAAAATTTAGAATAATATTTCTACATCTAATTTAATTCTGAAAATTTAAGGCCTATGATAAAATTGCTCAAACGGATATTAAGGTTAAGGTTGTTTCTGACTGGCATAAAAATAATAAAGCAAAGGTGTATGTGAGTAAACATATAATTGTACTGGTGTATGATACAAAACACATAATTGTACTGGTAAATGAATATATTTAAAGCACATTGTTCACGGTCTACCGATTAACAATACTTTCTTCAATAGGTACTAACAAGTGGAAGTATCTTGCAAGTCATATGTTCGCGCTGTGCTTAATTATAATGGGCTAGAATTATATCATCAGCCGAGTCAGCTTATTCTCTAATACGGTTATCGCGGCACGCCGCTTTTCAGTTGTTGAAATCGCTTTATTTATCGTATATTTTAACTGTTTGCCGCAGATAGTTTTTCCAGCTTAATTTGGACTATGACAAATTAAAAATACGTGATATTTTCCTACATCCCTCTACACCATTCTCTTTTTGATACTTATTTGTTCTTTTTTTCTTTTATTTTCTTTTTTTTTTGTTTTTTTTAACTCCCTTTAGAGCCTCACGTGAATTATTATTCACGTAAGGCTCTAAAGACGGCTCCTTATAAGAAACAACTTTCTCATATGTCTCCATTAATTTTATTAGAATAGAATGATAAAATTATATCACCATTCCTTACTCTACCGTATGTGTATAATGTAACTAAGCTACTTGAGTAGATAACTTTACCACAACGAAAACGACTACTAATAACAAATAATGAAAGAGATTTACTTCAACTAAGGGTTCTCTATAAAATTTCTCTGTACCGTTGTTATTACCCATAATGGCCAACAAGCAATCAGTATATCCAACATTAAATTCTGTTGCCACTATGAGAGGCTATGGACATTAGCAATACCAGCACCCGCAGGCCGCTACCACGCATGAAAAAGTACCCTTCATAAACCTTGTTTAAAGAAGAACAGCTCAAAGTTTTGACAACACTGCACTAGATAATTCATTGCAAATCCTGCCCGTATGTGGAAGAAATGACTACTAAAAACGTGGGTTAGGAACATAGCGTTTCTGTGAATGAACCCTGTTGCAGCGTCGAGTGGTATGGTGTTAAAAAATAGTGATAGTACGAAGTCAAAAAGTTTCTCAAATCTCTTCCCGTGAAAGAGTTGACAAAGATGGATATTTTAATATAATTTAAATATATCATATTATTTTAATTCAGTTACAGATGGCGCAAATTTGGCAAGCTGAGCTAGATGCTGCTGGAGCTCTATTTGAGCTTAAAAGTAATCCTCGAGCCGACAATATAGGTAAAAAAAGAACTTAATAAGAGTAAAAGATACCAGTAAATTAATCTCACTTCAAAACTATTAATTATCGTCCGATTGATTTTAATAAGTATCTTATTGGTCTAGTCCAGTAAAAAATTGACTCATATGAGATGAGTTAAAATAACAAAACATACGAGTCGAGACTCGTATACTTGGACTGCTGGGTTCGACCCTCTCCCATAATAGAAATTCTCTCTCATCTCTAGACCATAGCCAAAAATTGTACTTTTGCAACAAATACAATTTTTGACTACCCTTTTCTTTCTTATCTGGCTATATGTATATGATTATTTGAAAAGAAAAATTCAAACTTAAATTCTACTGCTGTAGAATTCAAAATTGAATTTTAGCTTTGCCTGTTTCTTTCCTCGTCTGGCCAGCGTGGTCTAGTTAGTTCATTTTCTTTCCATTATGGATGTAGCTACTGCCTAATAGTGGGTCAGGAAATAGCCCTCAAATATAACGCACTTTTTATTATCTTTGAAAATTTAATTTAATCTACGAAACTATAGTGATAACATTCTTTCAGTTGGCAAATTGACCGAAGGGGCCAAAAAGGGGGGGCCTTCTATGCCAAAAAGAGCCAGTAAGTTATTTTTCTTAGTCTATGTATTTTAGTAATAGGCACAAACCTCCCGCAAATGGGAGAAGACCTAATATAGCATGCTGATGATATGGGTTCGTATAGAACTTTTATTTCTAATTTTCCCTCAAAGTAAGCTCTGCAATACAATGAATACTGGCAGATGGAGTAGTGCTCTAATTAACGGGTTCCTGTACAGAGTGTCTAGGTTTGACACCTGCCAAGATCAGTTCTTTTATCCATCCAAAAAATATTGTTGAGATTTTGGCAATAGTTTGCATCCGTTCACTGTATGTTAATTTAAAAAGTTCTCATTGTGGGATATAATCTACAAAAAAAAAAATGCATACGCAGCATGTTTTGCTCTTTTAATTTTGTACGCCTGGTCTGAAGGAGAATTCGCTGTATAGACACGATTTAAATTAAAATAATGACGGGAAGATGATTGCTGGATGTTATAATAACACCTAACTTCTTAAGGTAAGAAGTGGGATTTGAAGATGACACAGCTGCTTGACAATCGATTGGTTGTTTCTCTTTTGGGTTATTTTCAAAATCGCTCATTTAATCAACATTTTACGTTTCACAATACATCATTGATATATAATCATCTATATATTAATTATCTCATCGTCATCATCTCAGCTCATATATATGTCCCACTGTTGAGCTCGAGCTTCCTGCATAATGGGAGGGAAATTGACCTACTATACCACGCTGGACAGACGTGATGGTATAGGGTTTTGTTTCGAGTTCTCTTGCATAGATGTTATATGGGTTTTACATCCCTTAGTCGGATTTTACGATCACCCACGGGTAAAAAAGGGGGTGGGTGGGTTGTATTCTTACTCCGTTACTGCACGGAAATATATCATATATGTATACTAATACAATATTAAAATTTGTTTGTTTAATGTTGTTGTAATTAACAGGTGCAAGCCAAAGAGACTCGCCCAACAGAATTGGACGCAATAGCGGGTCTATTAGAACTGCAACTAAATGTCCGTGTGAACAATCTCGGTAAGTATTAAAAAATATTTTCAAGTTTTGAAGTATATATTTTTCATTAAATAGGTACATGATTCTCAAATAAGTAATTTTTGTCATATTGCTGCATTAAAAAAAACAAAATTATTTTAAAAATATTGTTTTAAATTTGCATATAATATAAGAATACGCGTACAAGCTTTTCTTACATGTTTTAAATGCCTCCATACATAAATACTTCGATTACAACATAGCTATGCATAAAATAATTGTAGTAACAATAACATCTATATACTGGCCGGTTATTACGCTCGTGATGTTTTTTTTTTTTCCACCATTTTTAAGCGATAAATTAAATACACGTGATATTCCACTAAAATTCTTGTGATATTTCATAATTTTTGTCTAACTCCCTCTCCTTTTTGTGTTTCACGTGATTAATGGACGAGCCCTTATGTAGCAATTGCGCATACCTTATGCTTATCGCATATATTTTATGTCAGTAGTTATGAGTTGATGCGATTTTTATTATATAAACTTTATATATAATGACGAAATTTAATTTTTCAGAAAACAAACAATGGGTCTATAATCAAAAAAAATCTAGACATAAAATCAGAAAATGATTAATTAAATATGGTAAGTGGGCTCAGTTATTTATGTTACACCATTCAACAACGCTTTAATGTGTTATGAAAAAGTCAGCAAGCAGGTTAGCTAAGGAGAACCTTTAGTAGGATTATAATTTTTCGCTTAACTTCCTATATTATGGTGGACCTCGGCGTTAAACGCACTGATGTGAACCAGACACTATTATATTCCTGAAGCTTGCTATTGAAAATTTCTTAGAATTATTCTCGAATATCTGATCAATCAGAAAATAACTTTTAAGAATTATATTCTAAGCTTATAATACGTCTGTTTATTCTAGGATAACAAATCTCAAGCGCATCATACAAATGACTGCACAGCTACACCACGAATAATATTGGGGAGTCTAGACGGAGAAAGCAGTGGTTCTGAATGCTAGGTGATTACATATATTTCATCATTCATCACTCTCCTACTCTTATCCCAATTACTTGGGGTCGATACAATTGTACTTTTTTCATAGTACATATTGTAAAAGTTATTGGCAATAGTTTTATGATCGGCCGCCTGCCAGACGTCAACCGAAATGTAATTGTTGACCAAAACGGCATCAGATGGAATTGGCCCAGGTCGTTATAGGGCTCTTAGTAATTTTTTACGACATCCATGAGCAAAGTAAGGGTTGGTAGTATTCGTAGCCGCTACCATACAGCTCGTCTATACCTAATAAATTTATACTTAATAAACTACAATTATTTTAAATACTATATAGTAGCATATAAAAATGTCTGTTATTCAAATTACTGAAATTTAGCATTTATTATGTTTAATTACACAGGCACACAAAAAAAAAAGAAGTTCTCTGTACTTTTGATGAGACCCCTATATTTTTATGTATTTTAACCCGCTGAATCCGAATATGAGGTCCATTTAATTAAAATTTCGAGAAATTTTAAAAAACCGAAAAAAATGACGAAAATCGGCGTTTTTGGTAGACAGTCGCCTCCGAAGCAAAATATTGGACGCAAGAGCCTACAGGGGCCCCACAGTCGATACGGACCACTATCTCGTTATTGCGAGATTTAGTGGTCTGTTCAGAAAGTGGAGGCACTGGCGAGAGCGTGTCCACTTCGGAGGGCCTGAAAGAATATAGGTTGAAAGGTTGCAAGAAGAATGTGTAAGAGAAAAGTATGCAGAGGGTGTTCGAGAACGGCTGACGATGGCAAGCCAGCCGCAATCGGACATTGAAGAATGCTGGAGAGTATTGAAAGAGAGTATGGTAGATACAGCGAAAGAAGTATGTAGAAGTTCAAAGAAGCATAGAAAAACAAATCGTCGTTGCGCCTGCCAAATTCCATATGTGCATTTTTTTATTTTTCGTTTTTTTGCACTAAACAAATCTCCATTTTATTCTTTATGTCTTGGTAAAATCCATTTCATAATATTTGAACTAGAAACAATTTTATCAAATTCCATATGTGTTTTGTCCACTAGCAAAAAATCGTATGTACAGAAATACACATAAAGGATTTGTGTTCCATTGTCATTCGCGCGCGAAACATGTAAGCGAGATGTATGATCTTATCTAAGACTTTTTTGGGTTCGTATAAAACTAGGTGTCACCAAAGTATTCATGGTTGTAGCATATGCTCCCGTAGGATCCTCGGTGGCATCAGACTGTAGATGTTTTGAGATAATGTTAAGGAAGTTCTGAATATGGCAGAAACCAGTGAACGTATGCGGAGATTTGCACGGATGGGTGGGCCCCAAGCGTCCCGACTGTGAGGACATTTGGTGATAAGAGAGTGAACGACGCAAGTAGGCTCATTGCGGATGTATGCATGGAGAGAAACCTTATTGTGTCAAACACATTTTTCCAACATAAGGACATTCATATGTATACATGGAGAAGGAATGAACAGAAAAGTATAATAGTTTTAATTTTGGTAGACAGCTGCCTCCGAAGCAAAATATCGGACGCAAGAGCCTACAGGGGCCCCACAGTCGATACGGACCACTATCTCGTTATTGCGAGATTTAGTGGTCTGTTCAGAAAGTGGAGGCACTGGCGTGAGCGTGTCCACTTCGGAGGGCTTGAAAGAATAAAGGTTGAAAGTTTGCAAGAAGAGTGTGTAAGAGAAAAGTATGCAGAGCGTGTCCGAGAACGGCTGACGATGGCAAGCCAGCCGCAATCGGACATAGAAGAATGCTAAGGAATATTGGAAGAGAGTATGGTAGATTTTTCGTGTGGTGACAGAGTAAGAATACTGTTCGCCACCCCATATCTTGCCCGTGGGTGATCGTACGAGACGACTAAGGGATATAAAACGCGTATGACGTCTGTGCGAGAGAGGGAAAACTCGAAACAAAACCCTATAACAACACGTCTGACCAGCGCGGTATAGTAGGTTAATTTCCCTTCCATTACGGAGGAGGCCCAAGCCCAACAGTGGGACATTTATGGGCTGTGATGATGATGGTAGGTACAACGAAAGAAGTATGTGGAAGCTCAAAGAAGCATAGAAAAACAAATGGTGATGCATGGTGGGATGCGGAAGTGGCAGCTTCCGTAGAGCAAAAGAAGAAAGCGTGGCTGGACTATGTCTTTTCTTTGAATCTGAATGACAGTATGACTGAATAGAAGAAAGAAATATATCGGCAATGTAAGAATGACACCAAGGCTTTAGTGAAAGAGAAACGTGATAGAGCAAGTATGAGTGCAGAAGATAGGCTGACTAAAAACTTCGAGGGTAACACCAAACTCTTTTGGAGGGAGGTGAAGAAGTCTCGGGGTGGTTGGTCAGCCTTCAGCATGAATAAAATAAGGTCTAAAGGTGGAGACATTCTTATACAAACACAAGACGTGTTAAGCCGATGGAGTGAATATTTTGGCGATATGTATGCGGATGCTACGGTTGGCGCCGGTGTCGCATGTGGTTTAGTAGATCAACATCCGACAACGGCGTCCTCCGATGGCATCAGTATGGATGAAGTTGAATGGGCGATAAGAAGTTTGAAAAATGGTAAGGCAGCGGGTATTGATATGGTGTCTGCCGAGATGATCAAGCTTGGTGGCTCCTGTGTCTGGGAGGCGTTCCTGTTGCTCCTCAATTTATGTTGGAGCTCGGGAATGGTTCCTGGGGACTGGAATAGCGCACTCATCGTGCCTTTGTTTAAAAACAAGGGTTCACGTTATGACTGCGCAAATTACAGAGCCATAAGCTTGACCAGTTTAGCAGCAAAAGTGTATGGTAAAATTATTGAAAGGAGAATGAGGATGGTGTCCGATGGTTTACTGTCTGAGACACAAGGAGGTTTCAGGAGTGGAAGAGGATGCATGGATCAAGTGTTCTCTCTGCGCAACATTGTGGAGAAGCATCTGGCTCTAGGCCAGAGGTTTTTCTGCAGTTTTGTGGATCTGGAGAGAGCATTTGACACGGTTGTACAAAAGGAACTTTGGGACATTTCACCGGAGTATGGTATTAACGGTAAACTGCTACAGGCTGTGCAGTCCAGTTACATGGGCTGTAGAGCTTGTGTGCGGCTGGATGATGGAATGTCACCTTGGTTTGACGTCAATATCCGCGTTAAGCAAGGGTGCGTTCTGTCAGCCAGGCTGTTTATCATATATCTGGATAAATGGTTCGCGTTCTGTCAGCCAGGCTGTTTATCATAAATCTGGATAAATGGCGACTCAGTGGTCACTGCTCTGCTTTATGCAGATGATGCAGTCCTGCTGGCACAGTCAGCGACTGACCTGCAGACTCTAGTCGACACAATGACAGAAGATTGTAAGAAAAGGTGTCTACGAGTGAATGTGAGCAAAACCAAAATAATGGTCTTTGAAAGAGATGAAGCCAGAACAGATGTAAGAGTAACAATAGTCAATGATGTAATAGAGCAAGTGGATGAATTTGTATATCTTGGATGTGAATTTAGCCGAGATGGAAGGTACACCACTGATATAGAGTGAAGAGTGAATGCGGGAAATAGAGTGAACGGAGCGTTGGGGCAACTTCTCGGCAGCCACCACCTCAGCCAGAAGGCACGTGTAGTAATACATAACGCAGTGCTTGTCCCAACATTACTGTATGGAAGCGAGAGTTGGGTATGCAGAAAAGAGTATGAAAGTAAAATTAATGCTGTCGAAATGCGATCTCTGCGGAAAATCTGTCGAGTTGGGCTGACCGACCGCATTCGTAACGACGACGTAAGAGAGCGAGTAGGTATGAAAGAGAGTTTTGGTGTAAAGATGCGAAAGGGAATGCTCCGATGGTTCGGACATGTGGAAAGAATGCCGAACGAACGTCTGGTTAAGAAGATATACAATGCGAAAGTGGAAGGATGTAGGTACCGGGGGAGACCGAGACTAACCTACCTAGACCATTTCGGTCATGTACTGAAGGAAGGTGGAGTCAAGAGTCTCCGCAACCGGCGAGCGTGTATGAAGAGAATTATGAATGTTGAGGAAGCGAGTGAAGTATGCAAAGATAGAGTTCTCTGGCACTCTGTTCTCTCTGCCTACCCTGCAAGGGATATGGCGTGATGATATGTATGTATGTAAAAATTTTTTTTGACCTAAACCAGCATGATTTTTATGTATTTTGATCCGGTAAATACTTATCTGAAGTTTATTTGGACCATTAGCCGTTTAACTCTTTCATGTTTAGTGGTTAGCTTTCTAACCACCTATTCTTGATTTTTTTAAATATATTTCCACGTTATCTATGGACGATGTGTTCAACTATCATACTATTTTTAACCGACTTCAAAAAGGAGGAGGTTCTATGTTTCATTGTATGTATTTTTTTTTTAAGCCATTATTAATCGTGTAATTTCAAAACTTTATCGCTGAGGCGCGTTATTTTTACTTTACAATTTGAAAAAGTAGTGCCATGTTATTTTTCAGCGGTGCATTTTGAAATTCGATAAAAAAGGTACGAGTGTTTATTATATTATCATTGCGGTATTTGTTTGTTACTTATTATAGTAGTACTTCAACTGATACGTGTTAAAAAATAAACTTTATCTTTAATATATTTTTGTAAATAACCTAAACAATATGGTGGTTCGTTTACTAACCATTGTTGCTATAATAGGTATTTTTATTAGGTTTTAAGATAAAATTGATACCATATAATTATGTTATATTTCAGGATGTCGCTTATGCCGAATGAACGTGAAATACGGTTAATTCTTCTAGAAGACATCCCTTCTGATGGTGACAGTGTGTGGTAACCTTGAACCAGACGAAGAATACAATGATGGACCGCAAACCATCGTGGTGCTCAGTGATATATCCCCGAAGCTACAACCAGAACTTGATAATGATGTGGCCTCAAATTATGATATACCCCTATCAAATTTAACCACTACTTCAGATAGTCTCGTCCCTACTACAAGTGTTACGTCATCTAATGAAACTGTTGTAGCGGAACCAAAGTGGTAATAGAATTTCAGAATGGAAGTGCCGGGTGATTAGATATACAATCTGGATGAAGGGTGCTGAGTCCGGATATTGTTTAGACTTTGAAATATACTGTGGAAGAGAAGGTGACAAAATACAAACTGATCACGGCGGAAGGGTTGTTTGACAATTTTGTGCAAACTTGAATTTTAAAAATCATAGAGTATTCCTCGACAACTACTTCAATAGTTATTCTGCACAAGTTGATCTGCGAAAATATAATATATTGGCATGGTACTGTCTATTGACGGTAGTAATGGCAAATATTTACCACAATTAAAAGAAGACAAAAATCTAACAAGGGTTCACGGGTATGATTACAGGGTTAGTGATATGAACGTTGCAGTTCTATAAAAAGTACTTATGCCATCGACAGGAAGTCTCACAAATGGTGACATAGATTCTTTTTCATTTTGTGGATTGCGCAGTTATAAACTCCTTTTTGTTACATAAAGAACTCCAGAAGAAACACCACCTAGAATGGCATATGAAACATAAAGTACCTGAAGAAGTTTGTATCAAAGGATTCTAACACCAGCTCAAACGAACAACCGCAAGCTATACATTAGGCATTCCCTCAAGAGCTCTGAATCGTCTTCTCCTCTACCAGTCACAATATAACACCACAAGCCATCAGTCCCGACAGAATTGCGCATGGAAAGTAATATGCATCAGCCAGAGCGATCTACGTCACGAAGATGCGCGAAATGTAGTACTAAAAAAGTGCAGTCCGTACTGAATGGCCATGTAGTGCCTACAAAGTCCCTCTGTGCCACCATAAAGATAAAACCTGTTTTCTAGACTGTCATAGGCAATAAGTTATCTATATATTTAAACATTAAATAACATTTTTTTTCCATTATTTTTTATGCTAACCGTCACAGGGGTAAACTAACCTTACCTAACCTTATACCTCATAAGCCTTATGTTGTATTTTTGTAAAATATTTTTTTCTTAATAATTTAACTTTAACTAAACAAGATAGCCAATTGTTTTATTTATAAAGTCATCTTAATAAAAGTGTGCCTGAAAGAGTTAAAGTTTAAGTAAATTTTAAAAACCCTCAGAAATTGTGAAAAAAAGCCTAAAATTCCAGATACTGTGATAAACAGTGGGTAGATAGCACACGTCTCCTTAAAAGACGTAAATATAATACGAAGCGAGATGTGAATGTCCTACAATGGTTCACGGTGGTGTAAGTGGCAGCACGATTGGGACGAATAGGCGTGGGTACGAATCCCACTTGTGACATCATTTTTCACTTCGTAATCGGGATTTTATAAATAATTAAGAATATTAAATGCTAAATTTGAGTAATTTAAATAACAAGGTTGTGTCATCGTTTATTACAATTCTAACTGCAAAGTTTGAAGTTTGAAGCAGCTGCAAAGTTTGAAGCTCATACAATGTGTAAACATTGTCGGGTAGATGGCACACGTCTCCATAAAAGACGTATAATATATATAATACTAAGCGAGATTTGAATGTCCTACAATAGTTCACGGTGGTGTAAGTGGCAGCACGATTGGGACGGATTTCCAATAGGTGTGGGTTCAAATCCCACTTGTGACATCATTTTTGCTTCGTAATCGGGTTTTTATAAATGTCTGTTATGTATTATTTTAGGATACTTCAGTATTGCTAATATGTAATCCATAGTGATACGTGACAAATATTTCTGTGACCCACGCATGGGCAAAAGCCCGTATGGGTTTCAAGTTATGTTGATGATATTATGTTGGGACCAGATATTTTTCATTCTTTTATTTATCGCCCACTGTTAGGAACTAGCCGCCACCCAAATAGAAAAGCAATTTTTCTAATATAATAAACTAAACGGGTTCCTATAAAATTTTATTTTGAGTTTTATTTCTCTTACACAAATGTTATATGTATATTTTATCCCATAGTCGTCTGTCATGGACAAGAATTAGTGGTGAAATGTATTCTTACTCCGTCACTACGGAAAGGGATCACATATAATGTAGGAAACGTTGTTAGTAGAAGGCAAGGGTAGTTGTGCTTTCGTAATAAAAATGAAAATGTATTACACAAAATCAGTGACAAATCTCACTACAATAATATTTTCAGTGGTATGGGTTATTAATTTATATAGAAAACAGCGAACAGTTGCACGACCTAATATCCGTCATGGCGGACAAACAGCTAGACGTGCTCTATGTAACAGAGACCAAGCGAAGGGGCAGCGACGCCTGCGATCTTCCTGGTGGCGGGATGGCTCTGTGGTCTGGTGTACCACTGAGCGATCGAGCCAGCATGGGGGTAGGAGTGCTGTTGTCCTCTCGCTTGGCCTCAGGTGTGAAGGATTACGGAATGTATGATCCCAGACTTCTTTGGGTCCGTATAAAACTAGGTGTCATCAAGGTATTCATGGTTGTAGCTTATGCTCCCGTAGGATCCTCGGTGGCATCAGACCTAGAGAAGTTTTGGGACAATGTTAGGGAAGTTCTGGATATGGCAGAAACCAGTGAACGCGTGATTGTATGCGGAGATTTGAACGGATGGGTGGGGACCAAGCGTCCCGACTATGAGGACGTATTTGGTCCATTTGGTGATAAGAGAGTGAACGACGCAGGTAGGCTCATAGCGGATGTATGCATGGAGAGAAACCTTATTGTGTCAAACACATTTTTCCAACATAAGGACATCCACATGTATACATGGAGAAGGAATGAACAGAAAAGTATAATAGATTTAATTTTGGTAGACAGTCGCCTCCGAAGCAAAATATTGGACGCAAGAGCCTACAGGGGCCCCACAGTCGATACGGACCACTATCTCGTTATTGCGAGATTTAGTGTTCTGTTCAGAAAGTGGAGGCACTGGCGAGAGCGTGTCCACTTCGGAGGGCTTGAAAGAATAAAGGTTGAAAGGTTGCAAGAAGAGTGTGTAAGAGAAAAGTATGCAAAGGGTGTCCGAGAACGGCTGACGATGGCAAGCCAGCCGCAATCGGACATTGAAGAATGCTGCAGAGTATTGAAGGAGAGTATGGTAGATACAGCGAAAGAAGTATGTGGAAGTTCAAAGAAGCATAGAAAAACAAATGGTGATGCATGGTGGGATGCGGAAGTTGCAGCTTCCGTAGAGCAAAAGAAGAAAGCGTGGCTGGACTATGTCTCTTCTTTGAATCTGAATGACAGTATGACTGAACAGAAGAAAGAAATATATCGGCAATGTAAGAATGACACCAAGGCCTTAGTGAAAGAGAAACGTGATAGAGCAAGTATGAGTGCAGAAGATAGGCTGACTAAAAACTTCGAGAGTAACACCAAACTCTTTTGGAGGGAGGTGAAGAAGTCTCGGGGTGGTTGGTCAGCCTTCAGAATGAATAAAATAAGGTCTAAAGGTGGAGACATTCTTACACAAACACAAGACATGTTAAGCCGATGGAGTGAATATTTTGGCGATATGTATGCGGATGCTACGGTTGACGCCGGTGTCGCATGTGGTTTAGTTGAACAACATTCGACAGCGGCGTCCTCCGATGGCATCAGTATGGATGAAGTTGAATGGGCGATAAGAAGTTTGAAAAATGGTAAGGCAGCGGGCATTGATATGGTGTCTGCCGAGATGATCAAGCTTGGTGGCTCCTGTGTCTGGGAGGCGTTCCTGTTGCTCCTCAATTTATGTTGGAGCTCGGGAATGGTTCCTGGGGACTGGAATAGCGCAGTCATCGTGCCTTCTGCTGATCCATGCATCCCCTTCCACTCCTGAAGAGTGGAAGGGGATGCATGGATCAAGTGTTCTCTCTGCGCAACATTGTGGAGAAGCATCTGGCTCTAGGTCAGAGGGTTTTCTGCAGTTTTGTGGATCTGGAGAGAGCATTTGACACGGTTGTACGAAAGGAACTTTGGGACATTTTACCGGAGTATTGTATTAACGGTAAACTGCTACGGACTGTGCAGTCCAGTTACATGGGCTGTAGAGCCTGTGTGCGACTGGATGATGGAATGTCGCCTTGGTTTGACGTCAATATCGGCGTTAAGCAGGGGTGCGTTCTGTCAGCCAGGCTGTTTATCATATATCTGGATAAATGTCTCCAAAGGTTGAACTATATGAATGTGGGAGTCCAGATGGGCGACTCACTGGTCACTGCTCTGCTTTATGCAGATGATGCAGTCCTGCTGGCACAGTCAGCGACTGACCTGCAGACCCTAGTCGACACAATGACAGAAGATTGTAAGAAAAGGGGTCTACGCGTGAATGTGAGCAAAACCAAAATAATGCTCTTTGAAAGAGACGAAGCCAGAACAGATGTAAGAGTAACAATAGGTAATGATATACTAGAGCAAGTGGATGAATTTGTATATCTTGGGTGTGGATTTAGTCGAGATGGAAGGTATACCACTGATATAGAGCGAAGAGTGAATGCGGGAAATAGAGTGAACGGAGCGTTGGGGAAACTTCTCGGCAGCCACCACCTCAGCCAGAAGGCACGTGTAGCAATACATAACGCAGTGCTTGTCCCAACATTACTGTATGGAAGCGAGAGTTGGGTATGCAGAAAAGAGTATGAAAGTAAAATTAATGCGGTCGAAATGCGATCTCTGCGGAAAATCTGTGGAGTTAGGCTGACCGACAGCATTCGTAACGACGACGTAAGAGAGCGAGTAGGTATGATTCGAAATTTGCATGTCCTAAAATAGTTCACGATGGTGTAAGTGGCAGCACGGTTGGGCCGGATTCCCAATAGGTGCGGGTTCGAACCCCGCTTGTGACATCATTTTTCGTTTCGTATCGGGTATTTATAAAATAATTAAGCATATTAAATGCTAAAAATTTCAGTAATTTGAATAACAAGGTTGTGTCATCGTTTAATACAATTCTAACTGTAAAGTTTGAAGTATTAAGTCTATACAATGTGTAAACATTGTCCGATAGATGGCATACGTCACCTTGAAGACGTAAGATATAATATGATTCGAAATTTGCATGTCCTAAAATAGTTCACGATGGTGTAAGTGGCAGCACGGTTGGGCCGGATTCCCAATAGGTGCGGGTTCGAACCCCGCTTGTGACATCATTTTTCGTTTCGTATCGGGTATTTATAAAATAATTAAGCATATTAAATGCTAAAAATTTCAGTAATTTGAATAACAAGGTTGTGTCATCGTTTAATACAATTCTAACTGTAAAGTTTGAAGTATTAAGTCTATACAATGTGTAAACATTGTCCGATAGATGGCATACGTCTCCTTGAAGACGTAAGATATAATATGATTCGAAATTTGCATGTCCTAAAATAGTTCACGATGGTGTAAGTGGCAGCACGGTTGGGCCGGATTCCCAATAGGTGCGGGTTCGAACCCCGCTTGTGACATCATTTTTCGTTTCGTATCGGGTATTTATAAAATAATTAAGCATATTAAATGCTAAAAATTTCAGTAATTTGAATTACTGACCTCTTTTTTTTTGGGGTGGGTTACGGTCGGCGCACTCCTCGCACCACTCCGTCCGGGGCGACAGAGGTGTGTAAGCACGTACACCCGTAACCCACCCGTGACGTCGCCTTCGTCGTTGGGCCAACCACCGGAGCAGAGTGACTTGACGTCAGTGGTCGGCCCGACGGAACACCCCTGAGGAGTACCCTCGTCTCGGCTGATGTCCCCCCTCGGGTAGGATGTCAGTCTTTCCTCACGCGGTCGGCCTCTCGGTGGGTGACGGACTAATTGCCCGATCCAGTCAAAACATTACTGATCTGTTCAGTTATCGAGGTATGAGAGGCGCGTATATAGCCTCATGCTGATACGGCTGTATAAACGCCACACAGGTGTATTACAGCCTCAAAGAGGCATACGTTGTATTCGTTATAGAATTGTAGTGTTGCCTAAATGCAAGACTCTCGCAAGTCTTACAACTTTCGCTGTTAGAATAACACAGGGTCACTTGTTTTGATAGAAATGATATATCCAACTATATTGATGAAATTCCATTCATCTAGTGGCACTAACTGTACAACTGTCAATAATTAGGTACATACCACTTAACGGGAGTGGGGCTATAATCACACCCATCTATCATAAGACTGTTTTAAAAATTAAGAATACAAAATATTGTCAATCCTTTCTTTGCCAAAGGAATCGTAAAATTCTGTCTAAGGGAGCACTGCGAGACTCTTGCAGCGAGTCTTACCCCCGTATTCTAAGTCGTAACCTCGAAATCGCCTCCACTCACACTCAGCTAAGGAAGTTTCGAGGATCGCCTCGAACCTTCCTCAACTTCGGTATTCATAATCGTAAACTTGAGGAAATTTTGAGATTCCTCCAGTAAGGAAGAGTGGAGGTAATACGTCACGAATGACGTCGTAAATTTAAAGAAATTTGCTTTATTATGTTGGCACTTTAAAAATTTATGGTAACACTTTGTTCCCTGGCTTGCCCAAACGAAAAAAATGGATTTTTATTTGTATATGAGAGCAATCAATACATCGTATTACACCAGGAAATACTGCAATACGGTGAAATAATATTTTGATGCTTACTTAATCTAAAGCGTTGGCAAGTTTGGTCACAATTCTTGACACTATTGATTGGCTGATTTTATGCAAATCATGAAAAAACATACATACATACATATCATCACGCCATATCCCTTGCAGGGTAGGCAGAGAGAACAGAGTGCCAGAGAACTCTATCTCTGCATACTTCACTCGCTTCCTCAACATTCATAATTCTCTTCATACACGCTCGCCGGTTTCGGAGACTCTTGACTCCACCTTCCTTCAGTACCTGACCGATCTGGTCTAGGTAGGTTAGTCTCGGTCTCCCTCGGTACCTACATCCTTCCACTTTCGCATTGTATATCTTCTTAACCAGACGTTCGTTCGGCATTCTTTCCACACGTCCGAACCATCGGAGCATTCCCTTTCGCATCTTTACACCAATACTCTCTTTCATACCTACTCGCTCTCTTACGTCGTCGTTACGAATGCGGTCGGTCAGCCTAACTCCACAGATTTTCCGAAGAGATCGCATTTCGACCGCATTAATTTTACTTTCATACTCTTTTCTGCATACCCAACTCTCGCTTCCATATAGTAATGTTGGGACAAGCACTGCGTTATGTATTGCTACACGTGCCTTCTGGCTGAGGTGGTGGCTGCCGAGAAGTTGCCCCAACGCTCCGTTCACTCTATTTCCCGCATTCACTCTTCGCTCTATATCAGTGGTGTACCTTTCATCTCGGCTAAATCCACATCCAAGATATACAAATTCATCCACTTGCTCTAGTACATCATTACCTATTGTTACTCTTACATCTGTTCTGGCTTCATCTCTTTCAAAGACCATTATTTTGGTTTTGCTCACATTCACGCGTAGACCCCTTTTCTTACAATCTTCTGTCATTGTGTCGACTAGGGTCTGCAGGTCAGTCGCTGACTGTGCCAGCAGGACTGCATCATCTGCATAAAGCAGAGCAGAGACCACTGAGTCACCCATCTGGACTCCCACATTCATATCGTTCAACCTTTGGAGACATTTATCCAGATATATGATAAACAGCCTGGCTGATAGAACGCAGCCATGCTTAACGCCAATATTGACGTCAAACCAAGGCGACATTCCATCATCCAGCCGCACACAGGCTCTACAGCCCATGTAACTGGATTGCACAGCCTGCAGCAGTTTACCGTTAATACCATACTCCGGTAAAATGTCCCAAAGTTCCTTTCGTACAACCGTGTATTTGACACGGTTGTACGCTCTCTCCAGATCCACAAAACTGCAGAAAACCCTCTGACCTAGAGCCAGATGCTTCTCCACAATGTTGCGCAGAGAGAACACTTGATCCATGCATACCCTTCCACTCCTGAAACGTCCTTGTGTCTCAGACAGTAAACCATCGGACACCATCCTCATTCTCCTTTCAATAATTTTACCATACACTTTTGCTGCCAAACTGGTCAAGCTTATGGCTCTGTAATTTGCGCAGTCATAACGTGAACCCTTGTTTTTAAACAAAGGCACGATGACTGCGCTATTCCAGTCCCCGGGAACCATTCCCGAGCTCCAACATAAATTGAGGAGCAACAGGAACGCCTCCCGGACACAGGAGCCACCAAGCTTGATCATCTCGGCAGACACCATATCTATGCCCGCTGCCTTACCATTTTTTAAACTTCTTATCGCCCATTCAACTTCATCCATACCGATGCCATCGGAGGACGCCGTCGCCGAATGTTGATCTACTAGACCACATGCGACACCGGCGCCAACCGCAGCATCCGCATACATATCGCCAAAATATTCACTCCATCGGCTTAACACGTCTTGTGTTTGTGTAAGAATGTCTCCACCTTTAGACCTTATTTTATTCATTCTGAAGGCTGACCAACCACCCCGAGACTTCTTCACCTCCCTCCAAAAGAGTTTGGTGTTACCCTCGAAGTTTTTAGTCAGCCTATCTTCTGCACTCATACTTGCTCTATCACGTTTCTCTTTCACTAAGGCCTTGGTGACATTCTTACATTGCCGATATATTTCTTTCTTCTGTTCAGTCATACTGTCATTCAGATTCAAAGAAGAGACATAGTCCAGTCACGCTTTCTTCTTTTGCTCTACGGAAGCTGCCACTTCCGCATCCCACCATGCATCACCATTTGTGTTTCTATGCTTCTTTGAACTTCCACATACTTCTTTTGCTGTGTCTACCATACTCTCTTTCAATACTCTCCAGCATTCTTCAATGTCCGATTGCGGCTGGCTTGCCATCGTCAGCCGTTCTCGGACACCCTCTGCATACTTTTCTCTTACACACTCTTCTTGCAACCTTTCAACCTTTATTCTTTCAAGCCCTCCGAAGTGGACACGCTCTCGCCAGTGCCTCCACTTTCTGAACAGACCATTAAATCTCGCAATAACGAGATAGTGGTCCGTATCGACTGTGGGGCCCCTGTAGGCTCTTGCGTCCAATATTTTGCTTCGGAGGCGACTGTCTACCAAAATTAAATCTATTATACTTTTCTGTTTATTCCTTCTCCATGTATACATATGAATGTCCTTATGTTGGAAAAATGTGTTTGACACAATAAGGTTTCTCTCCATGCATACATCCGCTATGAGCCTACCTGCGTCGTTCACTCTCTTATCACCAAATGGACCAAGTACGTCCTCATAGTCGGGACGCTTGGTCCCCACCCATCCGTTCAAATCTCTGCATACAATCACGCGTTCACTGGTTTCTGCCATATCCAGAACTTCCCTAACATTATCCCAAAACTTCTCTAGGTCTGATGCCACCGAGGATCCTACGGGAGCATATGCTACAACCATGAATACCTTGGTGACACCAAGTTTTATACGGACCCAAAGAAGTCTGGGATCATACATTCCGTAATCCTTCACACCTGAGGCCAAGCGAGAGGACAGCAGTACTCCTACCCCCATGCTGGCTCGATCGCTCTGTGGTACACCAGACCACAGAGCCATCCCGCCACCAGGAAGATCGCAGGCGTCGCTGCCCCTTCGCTTGGTCTCTGTTACACAGAGCACGTCTAGCTGTTTGTCCGCCATGACGGATATCAGCTCGTGCAACTTACCTTCCACACAACCTCTTACATTCCACGTGCCCACCCGGCACTCTGCTCTCCTCGACTCGCCTGACTGGGCAAGGCGTGATGGGTGGCGGCCCCCATCGCCGCAACTGCCGAAGTTCGTACCGACGGGGGCGGGTCGGTACGCGTCGCCTCCGGGGGACGCCCTAACCCGCATTGCGGTACGCATTTCGAGCCGGATTAGCAGTCTAATTAGACTGGCAGGGGACGCGAACGAGCACGCTCCGGACTATGCCCCCCTCATCATGAAAAAAAAATATCTGAAAATATTTAATAACGGTTACTATGATAGTGCCTACTCCATTCAAAGTTATAATTTTAGCCAATCACTTGAAAGTTTCCTGTTATATAAAATCGTAAAGCAGTTAGCACTTATATAGTGGGCGGAATCGGTACCTAAGCGTAGTTGGTTGTTACGTTTACGTAAACTTTTTGAAAATTCGTGTGATATTCCTTTAGATTTTTTGCAGAATGCAAATAGCGTCGAGGTAAATAATTGTACGAATTATCATACAAATATTCAATAAACTCATCCAAATTTGACAATAAATTATATGTGAAAACCTCTTTAAGGTATCCTTAAGTCGTATCGCAACGTATCTTACTTTGACAGTTGTTGCCTCGACTCAACCTTACCTCACTTGAGGAAATATTTAAAGGTAAGGATGCAAATGACAACTGTGAATACGAAACGTCCTCATTGAGGGTGAGTCGAGTCGAGGAAGTTTCGAGGTAACGACTTAGAATACGGGGGTATGTCTTGCATTTAAGCAACACTATCGTATATCAATATAATCTCTTCTTCTCCAGCATTAGACGTACCTTCCCTCTGTTTCTGCCACTATGGAATATTGGTCAACTATTATGGATAGGTAGATATTGAATTTTATGCCGAATTATGCCGCCTTTGTAGTGATTGCATTTGCTTACGTCACGTCGTTGAATTTTACGATACACCCGGGAATGTAAGAGATGAAAACACATAGTATTTTTTTAATCCGCAAATAAATCAAAGTATTCGTAAATCTATCTCACTTTGGCGACCACGTATCGGACGGCGCAGCATAGAACGCTCCCAAAAATACTAGTCGAACAGACCAGCAGAAAGTTGCTAGGGCGTCGTTGTATGCAAACGGCATAGGACTGCACTCTGTGGCGTAACATGAGGGAGGCCTACGTCCAGCAGTGGACGGCGATAATGATGAATCTCACTTTGACAATTTAGTATTAAGTAATATAACAATATTACTTTTAAGTAGAAGTAAGAGATGAAACCAGAACAGATGTAAGAGTAACAATAGGTAATGATGTACTAGAGCAAGTGGATGAATTTGTATATCTTGGATGTGGATTTAGCCGAGATGGACGGTACACCACTGATATAGAGCGAAGAGTGAATGCGGGAAATAGAGTGAACGGAGCGTTGGGGCAACTTCTCGGCAGCCACCACCTCAGCCAGAAGGCACGTGTAGCAATACATAACGCAGTGCTTGTCCCAACATTACTGTATGGAAGCGAGAGTTGGGTATGCAGAAAAGAGTATGAAAGTAGAATTAATGCGGTCGAAATGCGATCTCTTCGGAAAATCTGTGGAGTTAGGCTGACCGACCGCATTCGTAACGACGACGTAAGAGAGCGAGTAGGTATGAAAGAGAGTATTGGTGTAAAGATGCGAAAGGGAATGCTCCGATGGTTCGGACATGTGGAAAGAATGCCGAACGAACGTCTGGTTAAGAAGATATACAATGCGAAAGTGGAAGGATGTAGGTACCGAGGGAGACCGAGACTAAGCTACCTAGACCAGATCGGTCAGGTACTGAAGGAAGGTGGAGTCAAGAGTCTCCGAAACCGGCGAGCGTGTATGAAGAGAATTATGAATGTTGAGGAAGCGAGTGAAGTATGCAAAGATAGAGTTCTCTGGCACTCTGTTCTCTCTGCCTACCCTGCAAGGGATATGGCGTGATGATATGTATGTATGTATGTATGTATGTACTTTTAAGTAATATAAACCAATTACATTTTCAGTCTGACAGTAAAGAAACACAAACCGAGGAATTGATATTACGCCCAAATTTAGAAGCAGTGGAGAAATTTAAAAATACACTTAATAAATTGTATGAAAATTTCTTAAATTTATTATCTACAATAAATTTAGATTGAAATACGCTGTAAGGTAATTATTAAATAAGGTTTTTATTAATTTTTCAAAACATAACTCTCACTCTTTAATCCATCAGACCATAAACGTCCACTGGTGGACATAGGCCTCTCCACGAGAATGCCATTCGCAACGGTCCTGTGCCACCTGCATCCAACGGTTTCCTGCGACCTTGACAAAGTCATCAGTCCACCGAGTGGGGGGTCGTCCTACGCTGCGTCGTCCGATTCGTGGTCGCCACTCGAGAACCTTTCTTCCCCAACGGTTGTCGGTTCGTGAAGCGACGTGGCCTGCCCAGTGCCACTTCAACGTGCTAATTCTTCAGGCTATGTCGGTTACACCCGTTCTTCTACGGATTTTCGTATTCCGGATTTTATTACGTAGAGAAATACCGAGCATAGCCCTCTCCATAGCACGCTGAGCGACTTTGAGCCTTTTTATGAGGCCGACAAATCTCGTGCGAACATTTTGGAGCCTCGATTTCGCTCTATCGCCTCTTCAATACGCAATGTATTGAATCGGCGAATGTCGCGTCGCATAGATTTGGAGATTTGTCTATTAATCTGCCTGAGTTCGGACCAATCGGCTGAAGACTGTACCGTCATTTCCTTTCTCCTCTCCATGAGTTTGAGAGTCGGGTCAGAAAGCTTTTTTGTTCTAGTTGCGCGATGGGCCTTGAAGAATTTTGACCCGACCGCGTGGGCAGTTTCCACGAACCTGTTGTTCGTATCGTTCGAAGATTCGCACCCTTCCAGGCATTGGAAGCAATTATGTCATTCGAGTTGAAAGCTTCATCGGGGTTCTGGTATTGGACAGGTGTAGGTCGGAGTATAGACTTCATCAAGCGAGACCGCTCGACTTTCGTACAAAGATTCAATGTGCCTCGAACCATCCGGTGATCACTCCCAGTTTTAATCCTGCTGATGACAGAGACATAATTGAATATTTGTCGTTTGTCCGTCAAGATGAAGTCTATCTCATTTTTAATGGATCCATCAGGGCTAATCCAAGTCCACTTCCTTTGTGGCCGCTTCTTGAAGAAGGAATTCATCATAAAGAGGCCTTCTTTCTCCAAAAATTCGGCCAGTTTTTTGCCCCTTTGGTTTCTCTGTCCAAATCCATATTACCCTACTCTCAACTCATCGTCTGTCCTTTTGCCTAGTTTTGCGTTGAAATCTCCCATAACTACCGTGAAGTGGGTTTTGGACGTGTAGATGGCTTTCGAGATGTCCTCGTATAAGGCCTCCACTATGTCGTCGGAGTATGGCGAGGTCGGTGCGTAAACCTGTATGACCTTCAACGAATACCGTTTGGTAATTCTGAGTATAAAGTACGCTACCCTTGTCGACACACTCTCAATCCTCTCCACGTTGTTTACGAGAGACTTACGAACGATAAACCCTACACCGCCTTGGGATGGGTGATCTCCCTCCCGGTAGAAGAGCAGGTTTCCAGACCGGAGGATTATCGTGCCCTCCCCATCTCTTCGCACTTCTGATAATCCTACAATGTCCCATCGGATTTTGCTCAATTCCTCTTCCAGCTCGATAACCCTCTCGTCGGTTCTAAGCGTACGAATGTTGTGTGTTACCAGGGCCAAGGGTCGATTGTTTTGGTAGCTGGATCGCGGCCGGGGATTCTTAGCTCCCCCTGCCCTGCTACCAACAGGCCCGCTACCAAAATGAGCCCGTGGAACAGCGGGACTGCCGTGACTGGGGGCCGAGACTTTCTTTGCGTTTTCCATATTTTTTGGGGGGTAATAATGCCATAATCGCCACGCTTGGCAGGCGGATTGGCGATCGCGATAGATGATATGAAGTTTCCCGGGAGGTAGCCGCTGCCCACTCTCCCGGTGTGACCCTTAGCCGGTTTTTACGTCTCCCACGGGCAAGTAAGGGGTGACGACAATTGTATTCTTTTCCCGTCGCCACATGGGTATCTCACTCTTTAATAGGCTACAGATATATAGATTTAAACTTTTTGCTACTGATAATATCAGAGCACAGAAATTCACAAATTTAATTATAACTATTTGATGATTATATCTCAATTTAATTTTTACTTTACTATCTCATTAACATTTTTCAACATTTTCGGTCGTGGAAGGACATAATAGAAATAAAAAAGTTTTATTTTTTAATGTATACTTTTGTTCCCCTTTTGTGTTATTTTCAAAATCGCTCATTTAATCAACATTTTATGGTTCACAATACATCATTGATATATAATCATCTATATATTAATCATCTATACATTAATCATCTCATCAGCATCATCTCAGCTCATATATATGACCCACTGTTGGGCTCGAACTTCCTCCATAATGGGAGGGAAATTGACCTACTATACCACGCTGTCGTCAGACGTGTTGGTATAGGGTTTTGTTTCGAGTTTTCCCTCTCTTGCATAGATGTTATATGCGTTTTATATCCCTCAGTCACCTTTTACGATCACTCACGGGTAAAAAAGGGGGTGGTGAATTGTATTCTTACTCCGTTACTACACGGAAATACATCATATATATTAATACAACATTTAAATTTGTTTGTTTAATGTTGTTGTAATTAACAGGTGCAAGCCAAAGAGACCCGCCCACCAGAGTTAGACGCAATAACGGGTCTATTAAAATTTCATTCGTATGTCCGTGTCAACAATCTCGGTAAGTATAAAAATTTCTTTTCAAGTTTAAAAAGTTTTGAAGTATGTATTTTTCATTTAAATAGGTACATGATTCTCAAATAAGTTATTTTTGTCATATTGTTGTATTAAATAATACAATATTAAAGAAAAAAAAAATTGCATATAATATAAGAATACGCGTACAAGCTTTTATTACATATTTTAAATGCCTCCATACATAAATACTTCGATTACAACATAGCAATACATAAAATAATTGTAGTAACAATAACATCTATAATCTGGCCGGTTACGCCCGTGATGTTTTTTTTTTTCACCATTTTTAAGCGATAAATTAAATACACGTGATATTCCACTAAAATCCTTGTGATATTTCATATTTTTTTTCTAACTCCGTCTCCCTTTCGAGCCTCACGTGATTAATGGACGACCCCTTATTTATTTAGCAATTGTCCTTACCTTAAGCTTATCGTATATATTGTATGTTAGTAGTCACGAGTTGATGCGATTTTTATTATATAATAAACTTTATATATTGACGAAATTTAATTTTTCAGAAAACAATGTGTCTATAATTAAAAAAATCAATCAGAAAATGATTCATTAAATGTGGTAAGTGGGCTCAGTTATTTATGTTACACCATTCCACAACGCCTTAATGTGTTATGAAAAAAGTCAGCAAGCAGGTTAGCTAAAGAGAACCTTTAGTAGGATTATAATTTTTCGCTTAACTTCCTATATTATGGTGGACCTCGGCGTTAAGCGCACTGATATGAACCAGACACTATTATATTCCTGAAACTTGCTATTGAAAATTTCTTAGAATTATTCTCGAAAGTTTGATTAATCAGAAAATATGTTTAAGAATTATATTTTAAGCTTATAATACGCCTGTTTATTCTAGGATAACAAATCTCTAGCGCATCATTCAAATGACTGCAAAGCTGTCAAAGCACGAGCGATGTTGGCAAGTTTAGACGGAGAAAGCAATTATTCTGAATGCTAGGTGATTTCATATATTTCATCATTCATTACTCTCCTACTCTTATCCCTATTACTTGGGGTCGATACAATATGTACTCTTTTTTCATAGTACATATTGTAAAAGTTATTGGCAATAGTTTTATGACCGACCGCCTGCCAGACGTCAACCCTCCTTGGAAATGTAATTGTTGGCCATAACGGCATCAGATGGAATTGGCCCAGGTGGTTATAAGGCTTTTAGTCAATTTTACGACATCCACGAGCAAAGTAAGGGTTGGTAGTATTCGTAGCCGCTACCACACAGCTCGTTTATACTTAATAAATTTATAAGTTTATACTTAATAAAATACAATTATTTTAAATAATATATAGGAGCATATAAAAATCTCTTGTGTATTATTTTAGGATACTTCAGTATTGCTAATATGTAATCCATAGTAATAGGTGACAAATATTTCTGTGACTCACGCATGGGTAAAAGCCCGTATGAGTTGCAAGTTATGTTGATGATATTATGTTGGGACTAAATATTTTTCATTCTTTTATTCATGTCCCACTGCGGGGCATTAGCCTCCTCCCCAATAGAAAGGCAATTATTCTAATATAATTAATCTGAACGGGTTCGTATAAGATTTTATTGCGAGTTTTATTTCTCGTAAACAAATGTTGTACAAGAGGAGGTAAATAAGTTCGCGGAATGGGGGCTAAAAAAGACAAAGTAAAAATCAAAATTATTTTTCTTTCTCAATATATTCTCCCTTAACCTCTAATACATATCTCAGATCGTTCAATTATGTATTTTATTTATAACCATAAAAAAAAATATTTCTCTAAAGGCTGAAATTGCGATCTTCACCTCATCATCAGATGAAAATTTCTTCCCACGGAGTTCTTTTTTCATTTTTAGGAATTGTGCTTTGTGCACGGGTGCATTGTCGTGTAAAAGCAGCACCGTTTTGGTCAATTTGCCCCGCCTCTTCTCCTTCACAGCATCTCTTATATTGACGGTTATATTGTCACCCTCTTCCTTATATTGGGATTGGGATAAATTTCTTGGGAGGTGGTGTATCCCTTTTGTGCCACTGCATGGACTCCTGCTTTGACTCATGCTCATAATGGTGAACCCAAGGTACATCCCCAGGCACAATACGGCCCAAAATGGCTTCTTTGTTCTCAGCACAAAGGTCCAAAAACTCTCGACAACACGCAATTCGTCGCTGCTTCTGCGTAGTGTTGTAGTTTTCTTCCGAAATGACTTGTTTGACTGATGATAGCCCAATGAATAATGACCAGATTTTTATAAAATTCGGTATTTATACTCATATTCTCTCTCATTAAAACTATTCTTTGTGGCATTTACAAATTATTCTTTTCAATCCGTGTGAATTTTGCATCCACCTAATATGATTAGGTTTACTTTGAATGTTAATAACGGTTTTAATTACTTACTAACAAAAAAATTGCAGATGATGGAATCTGAAATGGATCTCACATGCGACCGCAGATCTACGCCTCAGATATTAACGATCTATAATGGCGACAGTAGCAGTTTAAGTTGATACCCCAAACACGCCGAAAACGGGGCGACGCGGGTGCCGCGCGTGCAATGTTGCGTCTTAAACTATGCGCACCTGAGATTCCGCCGTCAATAAAGTTAACTATATGTAAATTATATATAAGATCACGATTAACATACGCTGCCCCGGCGTGGTACTCGCTACTATCCGTAGAATCAAAGAAAGCCATACAATCTCAACAAAATCGCGCCCTTCGTGCTATCTGCGGGGCCCCTTACTTTATTAGGAATAGGTCACTGGCGAGAGACCTCAAAATGGAGTCTGTGGAGGATTTTATCAAACGGTTGGCCTGCCGCATGTTCCATAAGGCGGACGCCTCACTTCTTCCTCACATACAGAACATTGCGCCGTTACACGCGCGTCCCCGAAACTCCCACTCCCATCCCTCCCCAAAGATCCGACAGACACTTCTTCTTTCTCCTTCTCTTCCTAGTCGACTTACGATCGACTAGTACTATCACTTTTTTCCCTTACTTCTTCCCTACTCTTCTTCCTGTTTTCCGCAACAGATGCTAACCCTCTCTTCCCGGTATCAAATGTCGTGACTCAGCTTGGCCGATCACCTTTGCGTATTTGGTGCAAATACGTGAATCGTGCCCGTCAACAAAGAGAAGAACACTGGATCTATCCTAAGAAGATGGAATGAACAAAATGCCTCTTTTCACTCTCCCATCCTGCAAGAAGACGCCGAGGGTCGGTGGTCGCAGGAAGTCCTCCTCAGGACGCGTGTCGCGTAGAGCGTGGCCTCCCCCGGGGCTACCGGGGGTCTCACCATGCTCGCGCAGACCGCCCAGAGTGGGTGAAGAACGACCGTATGCAACTCCTTTACTATTCTATGGTGTCTGTGTGTGATCTAACATTATATACCATAATCAATGTTAGAATTGAAATTTTTCTACGCCTAAGTTAGACAACTCCTTCACTACCCAACGAAGTGCGAGACCTCACATTGACACACTACAATTAATGAAATTCTTATTCTCGGTATAATACCAATTTTTGAAAAATATGTTCCCGATTATCCACCAGTAGTTGTACTGGTGGCGATATGAGACCGCAGACAAGGGCCCACCGCCCGGTACTCCTGCCGCTTCTCTTCGGCTGAAGCTCAACAGCTCGCTGTAGATGAGAGGTGATGAATATATTAAGTCTGTAGTAGCAGTGATTCTGAATACGAGGTATGTATATATAACAGATATCAACTTCAATTTTATTGTTTTAAATGCTTCTTTTAAATTCTTAATTTTGTAGACCTATTGTCAAGATAATACTGCCTGGGAGCGTTCTATACTGCGCCGTATAGAACGCTGCCAAAAAGCTAGGTGGACAGACATGGAGAAAGTTGCTAGGGCATCGTTGTATGCAGACGGCATAGGACTGCACTCCCTGGCGTAACATGGGGGAGGCCTACGTCCAGCAGTGGACGGCGATAATGATGAATCTCACTTTAACAATTTAGTTTTAAGTAATATAAAAAAAATATACTTTTAAGTAAAATAAACCAATTATATTTTCAGTCTGACAGTAACTCGATTCAAAGAGAAATACATACAGAACAATTGATATTACGCCCAAAAATAGAAGCTGTCGAAATGATATGAAAAGTTCCTGAATGTATTTTTTAAAATAAATTTGAATAGTTTGATGAGAGCATGGACGAGAGGATTATAAATAAATAAATAAAATAAAAAAAAAGCCTTTTATTTCTTGCAATCACAATAATTACAGTTACATACAAGTTACATTTAATTAATAATAAATAATAGAAAGAAGTCATGCAAAATTTATTATTTAAAAAAAATGTTCTTAACTATTTATTTATTCACCAATATTAATGTTCTTTTTTGTGTTAAAAAAAATATTTGATTTGATTTGCATAGTAAGACCCATCCTATTGATATCTAAATCATAACATGTACTTCTTCTTCTTATATATTGGCAATCAGCTACATATACGAGCTATTGGTGCCAGTGTCAAGTTATAAATATTTTCACGTTTTTAGTCTTTCAAGTTAGTCATTGTCTAAGTCAAATTGTCGCCATTAACAGTGCAATGGCCACACTGTTAATGGTGTCTTGTGGGAATTTTGATGGAAAACGAAAACGTTGTAAAGCACTTTTATATGATATTCACTACATCCCAGTAGTTCCGCCGCTTCATATTACATAAAATGCCATCAAAATTATCTGATATAACACGTTAAAACACTAAGATATTGAATATAATACAAGAGCACCACCTGACGTTTTCAAATTCCCGTCAAAAGTCCAACATATACATACATACATACATACATAGCCTCACGCCTGTTTCCCTGAGGGGTAGGCAGAGACTACGGATTGCCACAAACCACGATCCTGACATACCTCCATCGCTTCATTCACACTCATCACAGTCTTCATGCATGCTCTACGATTACGCGTACTCTTAATCTGACCTTTCACTAACACATCTTCAATTTGATCCAGGAAAGTACGACGTGGTCTTCCCCTTGTAATCGTCCCACTCACACTCGCTTTGTATACTTGTTTAGTCAACCTTTCTTCACTCATTCTTTCCACGTGTCCGAACCACCTCAGCATACCCTTTTTTATCTTTGTCACTACTTCTTCATTCATCCCGCAGCGCTCTCTTATAATACTATTCCTAATTTTATCTGTCAGACTTACACCACACATACTACGAAGAGCTCTCATCTCTACAGCATTTATGCTACTTTCATGTCTTCCCTGCCAAATCCAGCTTTCACTGCCATACATGAGAGTGGGAACTAATACGCCCTTATGTACAGCTAGGCGTGCCTTGTTAGATACATTCCTACTTTTCATAAAAGCGTACAATGCCCCATTCACTTTATTACCAGCATTTACTCGTCTTTCAACATCTTCATCATTTTTACCATCACTAGTAAACAGTACACCCAAGTATACAAATTCTTTCACCTGTTCCAATCCCTCACCATTTATAAAAATATTACATTCCGTCATACATTTATCCTTTTATCCTTTAAAATAAATTTATTCTTAACCTACAATTTGTATTAATCATGCAAGATCACCTCCCGTGAGGGTGAAGGCCTCTTCCAGACTCTGCCAAATGTGTCTATCCTCTGCTAACGATATCCGATTCTTTCCTGCCAATTTTTTAATATCATCTTCACATCGAGATGTTGGTCTCCCTCTTTTTCTGTTGCCTATGTAATCCAAGCGCCGTAGCAAAAAAAGTAGGTTTGTAATGCAATGTACGGGACCTGGTATTTTTTTTTTGGAATATGTTCAAGATTGTCCCCTGATTGTAAATCTAAGTGGGCGCGGCGGGGGAGGGTTCACTTCAGCCGCCATCTTGGAAAACACGTTTTATTGAATATCTCGCAAACCGCGCATCGTACGACAAAAATTGTAGAGATCATTATTGTAGATAATAATATTTGCCATCTTTTTTATTTGAAACTTTTTTTTTGTATAACACATAGGTTTTTAATTATAGCGAATCAAACTTTTTACAATATGGTTTTTACTAAATATTTATTTAATGGTCCATGATCAATTAAAAATAATGGTAACTGAATTGTAGAGCATGAAATTACCTATAAATTTTATAAGAAACTTTTTCTCGTAGCATTTATAGTTTAAGAGCTATAACGCTGTAAATGAGATTATAATGCTGTATATTCAATTATGTCCCTATAAGTTGTAGTATATATTTCGGGTCGTTCGGAATTTCTCCCTCTTAACATTCCAACAGTATTCAGGTATAAATCTCAACCGTTTTACAAAATCGGAAGTCTCTATTAACTCGCTTCGCTACAAATGCTTCGGGAAATTGGCGAGTAAGACAAGGTTGAATTTATCACTTCTACCTCCAACACAAGATACGGCACGCTACCATTCTTTCAGAGTGACCACCAGGTTCAAACTTGGCTTGGATTTTATCACGACGCTGAAAAATGGGGTTGGAAGCGAACTGCACAAGGGCTTGAACCAATTCGAACTGCTATGGCTCCTGCACCGTCGAGTTTGTTGCAAATAATATCGTGCAAATGCACCAAAAATTGCGGAGCTGCCTGCGGATGCCGAAAAGCTGTTCTCAAATGTTCGATTATTTGCTCCAATTGCAGCGGCCAAACATGCAACAACGTGCCAGACATATTAGATGCCATCCCAACCGAAGACACAACTTTTGATTCGTCTCCTTCGGATATGGCGGAGGCAGAAGAGATAGATCCACAAGACGATGAGTGTCTTCCCTCGACATCGAAAAAAATAAGACTCGCCCCGTAAAATAATGCGCCACTTTTTGTTTGTGTAAACAAATGTTTTTTCCGTTTTTTTGAAGTAACATTCGTAAAATTCTTTTCATTTTAGTGATTTCAATAACAATTGGAGATACATAATAATAAAAATAATAACTATTACAATTCTTACAATGTAGCGGGATGTACTATTGTTTTTTGCTACATAGACAATCTTTTATGATGATACCATTTTAAGTAACAATAAAGATCGACAAATTATTAGTTGTTCTCCACATTATTTATTATTTTAATTGATTTGCTGCACAGCTATATTGACATTTTTTTGAACACTTTATGCCATTTTATGCGTTATGAAATGGTTTTCGTATACAGCGAGCAATATTGCCACTGATAATGTACGAGGTGCAAGTTTTACTAAGCTGCAGCTCTTAGAATAGAAATGCAATGCAATTCTTATAAAATTTATAGGTAATTTTATGTTCTACAATTCAGTTACCATTATTTTTAATTTATCATTGAGCATTAAATAAATATTTAGTAAAAACCATATTATAAAAAGTTTGATTCGCTATAATTCAAAACCTATGCGTTATACAAAAAAAAGTTTCAAATAAAAAAGATGCCAAATATTATTATCTACAATAATGATCTCTGCAATTTTTGTCGTACGATGCGCGGTTCGCGAGATATTCAATAAAACGTGTTTTCCAAGATGGCGACTGAAGTGAACCCTCCCCCGCCGCGCCCACTTGGGTTTACATTTAGGGGACGACCTTGAACATATTCCCAAAAAAAAATACCAGGTCCCGTACGTTGCAAAAAAAAAAACCCGGCGCTTGGCCTAATGGGGCCAGGCCAGACTGTTAGTGTAGCCGTGTGCAACGATCATTACTCATTCTAGAGACGTGACCTGCCCATCGCCACTTTATTTTAGTTGAATAACTTAAGGCATCGATTATTTTTGTTTTATTTCTTATAACAGTATGACATATTTTTTTAATTTTCTTAATATCGGTAATACTCCTTTCCATGGCACGCCGGCAGGATCTAATATTTCTTTTTAATTCATTGGTAAATTTCCATGTCTGACACGCATATGTTATGGAAGGAAGCAACCAGGGGTGGCTCTAGCACATGTAGCGCCCGAGTGCAATCAATAATCTAGCGTCCGGGTGCAATCAATAACCTGGCGCCCTCTTGTATCAAAATGCGTGAACAAAATGGAATAAATCGGTCGTTACAACACGTTCGACTAAACTCCGAACCTCGCTGGAATGCGTTGTCGCATGCTTAGTTGTTTTGACACGAAACGAGGTAAACACGATCGGATTATAAAGTTACAGTGAGCATGGCGACAAAGCAACCTACTCAAACCTGTCAAATAATGCACACACTACGTTTATAAATGGTAAGGCACTCGCTGCGTACGGTGCACCCGCTCCGTGCGGAGCGTTACAGTGGAGGCTCTATGTGTCCCGAACGGGCTTTCGGTGCCCCCTAACATCTGGCGCCCGGGTTTACCACACCCTCTGCACTATAGGTAAAGCCGCCCCTGGAAGCAAGCAGGAATCCATCACTTTTTTCTTTGTTTTTATAGTCATTATACTTTTTAATATTTCTTTATAACTCCAAATTTTTCCATACACCTGTGACTCGTCTATCCACCTCACATTCACTATTATGTTTTAAAAAAGAGACTTGTTTTCCCAAATATATGTATCAGTCCGCATATTCTATAGGTATATTTTCAAGACTTATAGTGTGTTTTATAGAGTTTTACATTATTTTTATTTTATTTAAGTTAATCTTCTAAAGAAGTAGGCTTATAAAGAAATAGGTTTAATTCTTTGCTACTATTTGTCAAGAACATAACATTGACTCTACTTCCCTTACACTTTCTGACAGTATAACTACATCATCGGCAAATCTTAAATGGCTGATATATTTGCCGTTAATGCCCGCCCATTTTTTGCCCAATCGAGTTTTTTAATAGCTAATTCTAATACCGCTATGAATAACTTCGGTGATAGCGGATCGCTCTGTCTCACGCCTCTACATATGGTTATGAGCGAATCAGCTCTTTCTAGTTTTACTCTACTTTTATAATTTATATAAAGATACTGTAAAACTTTTATGTCTCTATCATCTACATCTTGATATTTAAGGGCTTCCCAAATTGAAGAATGCAGTACTGTGTCGAATGCTTTTTGATAATCTATAAAAACGATATAAGAAGACTTTGATACTCATAATTATTTTGAACATGATGTATTAACCAGAATAATCAGAATAATTACTTTATTGGTAAATAATAATTTACAAGTCAAAAATCTACATAAAATATCGTCAAACGCATACATTAGATAATTTATTTTTTTGTGATAATTTGTCATAATTAATATAAAATAAATTTAATTGTAATAAAATATTAAAGAATTAATTCATCCTTATAAATACACAGAAGTCAATAAGGATAGTTAAAACTAGAATTGTATAATTAAATTTAAAAAAAGAATTTAATCGTTATACAAGTAGTTGACTATGTCAATTTCTTCATCGCTACTGCTGTTTGTAACTTGATCATTTTCTTTACCGTCTTCAGTTTCAATCAGAAAATCTCCAGTTTCAATAAAAATATAAACAAGGTAGTTAGAATTTTAACAGCTAAAAATTAATGTATAATAATTAAGAGAACAACTAAATACCTGATGGAGCTATCAGTGCATCAGTGACAAAGTTTGAGAGCTGATCTCTATCGAACCATTTGAAATAATATTTGTTATCTTTATCAATAGAAGAAGTACCCAACCATTATTTTCTGGCTGGTATACGCTAGGATGTTTTAAGTGGGCATTATTCCAAATAGTGGATATAACTTGCTCGTAGAAAGTGTTGTACCAGCTCGATTTTAATGGTGGTTGACTACTAGCATCGAAATTTCGTAACTTCTTGATGTTAAAAGCTTCGTTGACATCAGAGACTGTATATGTATTGATGAACATCTCGAGCCGAGCAGCATCAACATTAATGATCTATCTGTAAAAGTTTGCCTGGATTTCACGCATTTACCGGATGCGATTATAATTCTGCATATTACAGCAAGGTAAATTAAAACCTTACAAAGTCACGAAGAAGAGAATAGAATACCAGGAGGCTCTCATCAAGTTTGGACATGATAAATTATTTAAAAATATTGACGAACAGCAAAATATTTTCCACTTTATACAAAAAATCATGTGTGAAGTATATAATGTTGGTGGGATTATTGATGATGAAGCTGTTCGGCTCCAGATGTTCATCAATACATATAAAGTCTCTGATTGACATCAGAACGAAGCTTTTAACATCAAAGAGTTAAGGCAATTCGATACTAATAGTCTACCACCATGTAAAAGCGAGCTGGTACAGCACTTTCTACGAGCAAGTTATATATCCACTATTTGGAATAATGCCCACTTAAAACACCCTAGCGTATACCAGCCAGAAAATAATGGTTGGGTACGCAAAGATAACAAATATTATTTCAAATGGTTCGATGGAGATCAGATCTCAAACTTTGTCACTGATACACTGATAGCTTCATCAGGATATTGCATATTTAGTTGTTTGTTATCTTAATTATTATACATTAATTATTAGCTGTTAAAATTCTAACTGCCTTGTTTATTTTTTTACTGAAACTGAAGAAGAAGACGATAGTGAAAATGAGCAAGTTACAAACTGCAGTAGCGATGAAGAAATTGACATAGCCAACTACTTGTATAATGATTAAATTCTTTTTTATATTATTAATATATATGTTCTTTTATATTATAATTAAATTGATATCAATTGAAAGATATTTATAATTTATAAAAATCACGGGAATGGTTCCCAGGGACTGGAATAGCGCAGTCATCGTGCCTTTGTTTAAAAACAAGGGTTCACTTTATGACTGCGCAAATTACAGAGCCATAAGCTTGACCAGTTTGGCAGCAAAAGTGTACGGTAAAATTATTGAAAGGAGAATGAAGATGGTGTCCGATGGTTTGATGTGTGAGACACAAGGAGGTTTCAGGAGTGGAAGGGGATGCATGGATCCAGTGTTCTCTCTGCGCAACATTATGGAGAAGCATCTGGCTCTAGGTCAGAGGGTTTTCTGCAGTTTTGTGGATTTGGAGAGAGCATTTGACACGGTTGTACGAAAGGAACTTTTTGACATTTTACCGGAGTATGGTATTAACGGTAAACTGCTACAGACTGTGCAGTCCAGTTACATGGGCTGTAGAGCCTGTGTGCGGCTGGATGATGGAATGTCGCCTTGGTTTGACGTCAATATCGGCGTTAAGCAGGGGTGCGTTCGGTCAGCCAGGCTGTTTATCATATATCTGGATAAATGTCTCCAAAGGTTGAACGATATGAATGTGGGAGTCCAGATGGGCGACTCAGTGGTCAATGCTCTGCTTTATGCAGATGATGCAGTCCTGCTGGCACAGTCAGCGACTGACCTGCAGACACTAGTCGACACAATGACAGAAGATTGTAAGAAAACGGGTCTACGCGTGAATGTGAGCAAAACCAAAATAATGGTCTTTGAAAGAGATGAAGCCAGAACAGATGTAAGAATAAAAATAGGTAATGATGTACTAGAGCAAGTGGATGAATTTGTATATCTTGGATGTGGTTTTAGCCGAGATGGGAAGTACACCACTGATATAGAGCGAAGAGTGAATGCGGGAAACAGAGTGAATGGAGCGTTGGGACAACTTTTCGGTAGCCACCACCTCAGCCAGAAGGCTCGTGTAGCAATACATAACGCTGTACTTGTCCCAACATTACTATATGGAAGCGAGAGTTGGGTATGCAGAAAAGAGCATGAAAGCAAAATTAATGCGGTCGAAATGCGATCTCTACGGAAAATCTGTGGAGTTAGGCTGACCGACCGCATTCGCAACGACGACGTAAGATAGCGAGTAGGTATTAAAGAGAGTATTGGTGTAAAGATGCGAAAGGGAATGCTCCGATGGTTCGGACATGTGGAAAGAATGCCGAACGAACGTCTGGTTAAGAAGATATACAATGCGAAAGTGGAAAGATGTAGGTACCGGGGGAGACCGAGACTCACCTACCTAGACCAGATTGGTCACGTGCTGAAAGAAGGTGGAGTCAAGAGTCTCCGAAACCGGCGAGAGTGTATGAAGAGAATTATGAATGATGAAGAAGCGAGTGAAGTATGCAAGGATAGAGTTCTCTGGCACTCTGTTCTCTCTGCCTACCCTGCAAGGGATATGGCGTGATGATATGTATGTATGTGTATAAAAATTATATTTTTGTACGATTGGATTGACCAACAAATCATACTCACTACTTATATTGCATATAGTATATAAACCGCCTCTGCGCTCGCCCCTACAGCTGACCTTCAACTATGTCTGGGAGAGTGTTAGAACCTTTGAAACTGTCTGGGCGTTTGGGAAACATCTTTGAATAGTTGACCAAGTAACATATATAAAACTTAGATTTTATATTATAACGTAAGTAGAATTATTATTTATTAAACTTTAAAGGCGTCTGGCAGGGGGTTGCCACCCTATAAAGTATCTGGCAATGGATGGTATGATATTCTAATAGTATCCTGTAGAACATACTAAAAAATTGCGCATTATGCTATAATGTTTTTGGGCAGCAATTATGCTCACCCTTGCTGTTTGTTGCCTGCCAAAGCCACCACGCTCCGAGATTCATAATATCCAAACCTTACCTGCTATAGGGTACTTGCACAAAAAAAAATTAAGCCTTTATACTATATGGTAGGACTGGCGATCACAGGCTCTTAGTGCATTATAGTAAGTGGGTCCCATCACGTGTGCCAATTTGTTAGATTTAGCAAGTCTGCGAGGTATCTCAGCAAGTTTCTCATTACCGCGTGTGTTGTAGCCATTCGAGTTGTTTCCGGGAGTCTTGAATGAGTCAAGATTTTGTCTTACGAATACAACAATCGAAGAAATTACGATTAAGGTAAAGTGAGTATCCGCAGTGATCTAAAATATGGGTTTTAGCGAGGTCTCCTCGCGAAAGTGACACATTTCGCAACCGTCCTCACGGCTCGCTTTTGCATATGAAACACTCGCCCTATCGGCGCACAGTGGGCTGAAAATCGCGTTTCATAGACATAGAAACATGAGTTATAATGTATATTTTTTTTGTGTAGTAATGGGTTCTCCTGATTATTACTATACTATATAATGTTATATGAGATAATTTGGTTAACAATTGAACGAGTTATAATTTTTTTAGAAAAAAATGTATGGAGCTGACATGAAAAATGGTGATATCTCTGAAATCGCAAAGTTGGCCGTTATATCCTCGCAGATGTATATAGTAATAATAATTTGTGATTTTTTTGACATACTTCATATTACGGCAGCACTTGCGATATTTTTTTTTTAAATCGTCAAAGGTTTCAATTATTGTATTTTTATATAGCTACTTTTAATTGTACTTTTATTTAATAATAACGTTTTAATTCTTCAAATACGCATGTAATATTCTTCATCACCATCCGAATCCACTTCAGAATCGGACTCTATGGTTTCCATTACACCCAAAAAGTCTATCGAAGGTTCCTGGAGTTTAAGCAGGTCTACTGTTTCACTAAAATGTGCTTGTTTATTATAAGCGTCCAGCTTTGGCCTTATTGCTGTTATATGGGGATCAGACGAGAGGATAAGCATATTGAGAATATCCTCATTAGAGGTTTGCCTGCTCTTTTCCTATAATGGTGTTCTTTAAACCTCCTGAAATCGTTGTTGCGCGCTTCCTGGAGCTTCTTTTGAAAGACTACCAATTGGTACAATAGCATTATCTGCGATTATGTCATCTCTATGGATGAACAACTTGTGGACTGTCGACGACATGTAATACCAATTATACAGGTGTAAGAGGACCGCTCCCGAAAATAAAGACAGGTAATCCTACTAGTCCTACTTGTAACGATAGGCTAGAAAAAAAATCAATTCGGATGAAAAAAAAAATTTTCACCACGCGAGGTCGTTGAACTCATGAACATATGATCGTGAGTTGGTCTTTTCTCATCTGAGTATAGTTACGTATTTTTCATCGAGTTATCGTTACATGGCACTGTCCTAATATGATGGAATGTGAAAAAAAACTTAAAAATATTTGTGAAAAAATTTTTTTTTGTCATCCTCATTGATTTGTGTCTAGCCTATCATTACAAGTAGGACTAGTAGGGTCACCTGTCTTTATTTTCGGGAACGGTCCACTTCCACCCTGCATAGTTCTACATATTTCTTTGCTGATATTTTGGCGTATTCTTTAAATTTCAAAACATCTATAATCTCACCAGATTGTATATCCGTCTCACTATATAGTACAAAAGTTCTTTATAGTGAGACGGAAATACAACTTCAGAACCTTCTCGAATTGAAGTTTCCCTCAAATTGGTGTAGTTATTGCCATTTCAAGAGTTTTAATGAAAATAGCAATCCGGGTGCTTTTCTGCAGAAAATAATGATGAAAAAACTGGTTTCTTTATTATTTCCTTGAATTTTGCTGCTGCTGTCTTTGAGCATATATATACTCAATTACGGTTGCAATATCTTTACGACCAGCTTCTGTCAAGAGTGCTGCAGCTGAATATGCTAACTCAATAGAATTTTCGCCTTCATGTTCGTTAGACCTTCTCTTCTTCTGCTTATTGCCTAGATCTTGAAAGGGCTTCCAAGATTTTTATCATTGTAGAAACCGATATCATCGTTGACATTGATAGTAAAGGTTACTCATGTTTTCTTTGAAAGCTTGTAGGGTGAGTAAATTAGTTTGCACGCAGCTTGGCCAGTCAATACTTGTCTAAAGCCAATTAGTGTAGTATCGTCTAAATTTTCACAGGATAGCGTTTGGATCTCAACCACCTCTTTTGAACAGCTCGTGTGAATCTTCCACAAAATTCCTTGAATGTAACTTTGTCTTCCGCAGAAACGCTAGAACGCAATCGAGCCATTAGTGAATTGAACAATACTTCGTTATCAAAGGAAATAGTATCTATGACTACTCAGTATAACAAACAAGTCCAAGTTTTCAATTAAACTTTCCATTATTCACAATCACAAGTTACAAGAATATTAAAAAATGTTAGCGGTAGAAATACTCAAAATGAACTAAGATTACGATCTCCATTTTGACTGTTTATTGCTATTGAGTATTTGATGTTTTAGAGGGTAATTAGGCAAATATAATACTCTTCTTAAATACATGGTGTTCACGACATTACCTAATTATCTGTACTAATTGCACAGTTAACAACACTCTTTTATTCCTTTGTATTTGTACTTTCATTCTTTTACCAAGCAATTCCCTATGTATAATGAAGGTACTTACATAGTGATATTGGAAGTGATTCGATTTTGAGAAGTTATTTAGTAATACACAGTATTTAAGAATTAGAGATGACTAGCTCACATAACTCACATTCAAAAGATAATTCATTATTACCACGTAGTTTTATTGAGCGTTTATGTACAACGCACTAACGTGATATCTTACACTTCTTTGTGTGTAAGCTAGATCTTAATACATGCATATTTGAAGAAATTGAACGTTATTATTAAATAAAAGTACAAGTAAAAGTAGTTATCAAAGAGTAAAGTAGTTAGAAAAATACAAAAATTTGAAAACTTTGACGATTTTTAAAAAAAATATCGCAAGTGCTGCCGTAATATGAAGTATGTCAAAAAATCATAAATAATTATTACTATATACATCTGCGAGGATATAACAGCCAACCTTGCGATTTCAGAGTTATCCCCATTTTTCAAGTCAGCTCTATATATTTTTTTCTAAAAAAAATTATAACTCGTTCAATTGTTAAACAAATTATCTCATATAACATTATATAATCAGGAGAACCCATTTCCACACAAAAAAATTATACATTACAACTCAAGTTTCTATGTCTATGAAACGCGATTTTCAGCCCACTGTGCGGCGGCGTGCTCCCTTACGTCTGCACCATACTCTGGGGGTGCACACTTAAAACATTACTTATTTTTACTGACCGTCACGCCGCCTACAGATTGTTTGTACAAACTTAACTGCTGCCATTTTGTCCTGTATGTCAAACGTTTGACAACTGAGAATTGTTATTTTTTGTTCCTAGCGTAGGTACTTATTGTCATCAATCTATTTACGGTTATTGATGTACTTTCTGAAAATTATCTCAATTTTCATTGTTAAGCTGATATTATTATTGCTTTGTTATCAGCTGATATGTTTTTTTTATATTTCAGGGTAGCTTTCATAGTAAAAGAAAATTCTATATAATTACACATACACATGTAGATATGTATATATATCACTTCAACTTTAGTTCACCGCGTAAACTCTGGGTAGCAGCACCTTCCATACATGCATATTTTATCATAGAGTTGCCACTCTTTTTCAGTTTAATAACTTTACTCTTTGACCATACTGTAGCAGTGACTGTACAGTCGCAAAATAACAGGACAGACAGCAGACCACGTCTGCGGACACTATCCTCGACAGCCTTGAAAGAGCGTATCACGTACATTCCTAGCTTTGCACAGAGTTTATCTATGTGCGTTCTTCAAGTAAGTCTACAGCTGGGGGGGCACAGTTAAAACATTACTTATTTTTACTGATCGTCGCGCCGCCTACAGATTGTTTGTACAAACATAGCTGCCATTTTGTTGTAATTGTCAAAAGTTTGACAACTGAGAATTGTTATTTTTTGTTCCTAGCGTATGTACTTATTGTCAATAATCTATTTTCGGTTATTAATGTTCGTTCTGGAAATTATCTCGATTTTCATTATTAAGTTTATACTATTGCCGTTTCGTTAACGGCTGATATGTTATTTTTATATTTCAGGGTAGGTTTCATAGTAAAGAAAAATCCTATATAATTACATACACACAATATGTAGATACGTAGGTATATATGTATATTACTTCAACTTTAGTTCACCGCCTTAGCTCTAGGTAGCAGCACTTTCCATACATGCATATTTTACCATCGAGTTGCCACTCTTTTTCAGTTAATATAATTTTACTCTTTGGTCCACAGTCTATATTAAATCCTAAAAAGTTTGTTGATGTTTCTTGTTCTATAACTGTCTTCCCTATTGACACAGACATACTTCTAACCTGTTTACCAGAAATAGAAAAATGAATAAAATGTTTTTTTTTAGGTTTAGAACTAGCCCATTCCACTCAAACCATTGTGCCAATCAGCAAGATGTACGGTTCATCTGCTCCTCTAACTGATCTAGCGTCTGTTCACTCAGAATGACAGCTACATCATCCGTGTACATGAAGACTTCACCTTCCGTTATATGTTGGGGTAAGTCATTGAGCAGCAGAGAGAACAGAATATTAGAAACCGAGGATCCTTGATCCTTCCCGTGTGGCGACGGGATAGAATACATGTGTCGCCACCCCTTGCTTGCCCGTGGGAGTCGTAAAAATCGACTAAGGGTTCACCAGGAGAGTGGGCAGCAGCTCTCTCCTGGGAAACGTATTACACCACACTGCGATCGCCAACCCGCCTGCCAAGCGTGGCGATTACGGCTTTAACCCCTTATGAGCAACACAAATAGAGAAACGGCCCCCAGTCACGGCAGCTCCGCTATCCTACAGGCTCATCGTGGTAGCGGGCCTGGTAGCGATGGAGTAGGGGGTGCGAAGAATCTCCGGCAGCGATTCGGCTACCAATCAAAACGACCTTTAGCCCTGGTAACACACAACATTCGGACACTCAGGACCGATGAGAAGGTCATCGAGCTGGAAGAGGAATTGAGCAAAATCCGCTGGGACATTGTAGGATTATCAGAAGTGCGAAGAGAGGGCGAGGGCACGATAATCCTACGTTCTGGAAACTTGCTCTTCTACCGGGAGGGAGATCACCCGTCCCAAGGTGGTATAGGGTTTATCGTTTGCAGGTCTCTCGTAGGCAACGTGGAGAGGATCGAGAGTGTGTCGGCAAGGGTAGCATACCTTATACTCAGAATTACCAAACGGTATTCGTTGAAGGTCATACAGGTATACGCACCGACCTCGGCATACTCCGACGACGAGGTGGAGGTCTTTTACGAGGATATCTCGAAAGCCATACACGCGTCCAAAACCCACTTCACAGTGGTTATGGGAGACTTTAACGCGAAACTAGGCAAAGGGAGTGATGATGAGTTGAGAGTGGGGAAACATGGATATGGACAGAGAAACCAGAGGGGCCAGAAACTGGCTGAATTTCTGGAGAAGGAAAGCCTCTTTATGATGAATTCCTTCTTCAGAAAGCAGCCACAAAGGAAATGGACCTGGATTAGCCCCGATGGTTCAACAAAAAACGAGATAGACTTCATCTTGTCGGACAAACGACATATATTTAATGATGTCTCAGTGATCAGCCGGATTAAAACTGGGAGCGATCACCGAATAGTACGAGGCACATTAAATATCCACACAAAAATCGAACGGTCACGCTTGATGAAGTCTACCCTCCGACCTACACCTGTCCAATACCAGAACCTCGAAAACTTTCAACTCGAACTACACAATCGCTTCGAATGTCTAGACGAGTGCGAATCTCCGAACGATATAAACAACAGGTTCGTGGAAACTGTCCACGCGGTTGGGTTGAAATTTTTCAAGGCTCACCGCGCTAATAGACCTAAAAAACTTTCTGACCAGACTCTCAAGCTCATGGAGCGGAGAAAAGAAATGACAGTACAGTCTTCAGCCGATTGGTCCGATCACAGGCAGCTAAATAGGCAGATCTCCAGGTCTGTGCGTCGCGATATTCGCCAATTTAATACGCTCCGTATTAAAGAAGCGATAGAGCGGAATCGTGGCTCAAAAGTGTTCGCACAAGATCTGTCTATCGGGCAAAGCCAAATGACTAAGCTGAAGACCGATGACGGCACTGTCATTTCATCCCAAAGTGAGATCTTGGGAGAGGTCGAAAGGTTCTATGGACAGTTATATAAAACATCCCGAAATCCTGTTGTCGGCTTGGTCCAAGATCCCAGATCCAAGCTAACTCGGCACTATACCGAAGAAATCCCGGACATTAGCTTGTGCGAGATCAGAATGGCTCTCGAACAACTAAGAAACGGTAAGGCACCGGGAGATGACGGAATTACGGCAGAGCTCCTGAAGGCAGGCGGCAAGCCGGTCTTAAAAGCCCTTCAGAAGCTATTTAATTCCGTTATCCTCGGGAGCGACGTTCCAGAGTCGTGGACCAGGAGTGTGGTGGTGCTGTTCTTCAAGAAGGGCGACAAAGCTCTTCTAAAGAACTACAGACCAATCTCACTCTTGAGCCACGTCTACAAGTTGTTTTCGAGAGTCATTACCAATCGACTCACGTGCAAGCTTGATGACTTCCAGCCGCCCGAACAAGCTGGCTTCCGAAAAGGCTATAGCACCATAGACCATATCCTCACGCTTCGGCAGATTATCCAGAAGACCGAGGAGTACAATCGGCCTCTGTGTATAGCGTTTGTGGACTATGAGAAAGCCTTTGATTCAGTCGAAACTTGGGCGGTGCTGCAGTCCCTTCAGCGGTGCCAAATCGACCATCGTTATATCGAAGTGCTGAAGTGTTTGTATAGGAACGCCACAATGTCAGTCCGTATTCGGGATAAGAGTACGAAACCGATCCAGTTGCAGAAAGGCGTGAGACAGGGAGACGTCATCTCTCCGAAACTGTTCACCACTGCACTGGAAGATGTCTTCAAGCTTTTAGACTGGACCGGACTCGGCATCAACATCAATGGCGAATACATCACTCACCTTCGATTCGCAGATGATATTGTCGTCATGGCAGAATCCATGAAGGACCTGGGCACCATGCTCAACGATCTCAGCAGGGTGTCCCAACTAGTGGGTTTACGAATGAACATGGACAAGACGAAAGTCATGTCAAATGCCCATGTCATTCCTGTACCGGTCCTAGTTGGCAATGCGATTCTCGAAATTGTCGATCATTATGTTTACCTTGGACAAACAGTCCAGTTAGGTAGATCCAATTTCGAGAAAGAGGTCAGCCGACGAATCCAACTCGGTTGGGCAGCGTTCGGGAAACTTAAGAAGATCTTCTCATCCAACATACCTCAGTGTTTGAAAACACAGGTCTATGACCAGTGTGTGTTACCAGTGATGACTTACGGCACGGAAACGTGGTCCCTAAATGTAGGCCTCATAACCAGGCTCAAAGTCGCTCAGCGTGCTATGGAGCGGGCTATGCTCGGGATTTCTCTGCGAGATAGAATCCGAAATACGGAAATCCGCAGACGAACGGGTGTAACCGACATAGCACGAAGAATTAGCACGCTGAAGTGGCAATGGGCAGGCCACATCGCTCGAAGAACCGACAACCGCTGGGGAAGAAAGGTTCTAGAGTGGCGACCACGTACCGGACGACGCAGTGTGGGACGCCCCCCCACTAGGTGGACAGACGACCTAGTGAAGGTTGCTGGGCGTCGTTGGATACAGGCGGCACAGGACCGCACTCTGTGGCGTAAAATGAGGGAGGCCTACGTTCAGCAGTGGACGGCAATAGGCTGAAATGATGATGAAATGATGAGGATCCTTGTGCTACGCCCATTGTAGTTCTCAGGGCTTCAGATTTAGCCGCACCTCCATCACCAACTACTACCTGCGTTCTATTGCGCAACAGATCTGTAAAGAGTGAGTGTGCGCGACCTCCAATACCATAGTGTTGAAGTTTGGCCGATAAAACTGTGTGAGCGACAACATCAAACACTTTCGATAGCTCGCAGCACAGCACAGCGACTTGCTGTTTCCGCTCACAAGCCTCCGTTATTCGATGGATAACTTCTCGAACTAGGGAAGTGGTGGAACGACCACTGCGATATGCACATTGGCGTTCTGATATTGCTCCATTGGTTATGAGGAACTCTGTCAAGCGACGACTCAAACCGTTCTCAAAAATTTTCGCAACTACGGGAATTATAGATACAGGTCGGTATCCATATATACTCTCACGTTTGCACTTTCCCTTAAATAGAGGTGTAAATCTTGCTTACATTCAAACTTTTAGGAAACACTCCAGTCTCAATGGAACGGTTGAAAAGCACCGTCAAACATCGCGATAATGGTTCCGCCGCGGTCGCTAGTAGTTCCATAGAGATATCATAGAAATCTTTACTGGGCTTCTTAGGAATTCGCGAGATTATATTCAATACTTCGTATGACAACCATTTTAGCGTAATGTATTTAGAAATATAAGATCCGCAATATAATTATAAGGACAATTCCATGTCCGACAATCATGACCTGGTGAGTAGATTTTTTTTCACTAAAAGTTTATAAGGTTTTTACTAATTTTTCAAAACATAACTCTCACTCTTTAATAGGCTACAGATATACAGATTTAAATTTTTTACTACTGACAATATCAGAACATAGAAATTCACATATATAATTATAACTATTTGATGATAATATCTTGAATTAATTTGGCTTTACTATCTCGCACCTTTTCAACATTTTCGGTCGTGGAAGGATATAATAAAATTTATAAAAATAGTTTTATTTTTTAATGTATACTCAGGTACACTTCAGAAAGCATTATTATATAAAAATTTGCTAAAATTTGAACATTATAAAGTCAGTGATTACCTACGTATTTGTACAATACGAAAGTAGTTGAATTTAATACAAAGTTGCATATATGTAGAGTTATATATTAGCTAGATATATCTAGTGTGAGCAGTTAAAGCAGTTATATTGCATTATCTTCTTAAATATTTATCTTATTTGCGATACAGTATTAATCTTTGAAACAGCTGAATCGATTCTGAAAATCTTTCACTACTAGATAGCTGACAGGCGTATGACGGACAATAAATATTGGCGAAATCGTAACCGCCATACTTACATACAAATGCTATGCTGTATCAAAACCGCAAATAATATGAGCTAAAGCACAGAGCCGACGAAAACTAGCAACCTCCTATTCTGTGGCTTCAATGCTCACCCGCGACAATTATTTATCGATTCACGAGTGATTGTTCTGTGTTACTTATGTCTATTAGTTGCGTGTTTGTGAATTACCCTGAGCCATAATGATTTGTTTCTTAGTATGGGCTGTTGTCTGAAAGAAAAAGACTAAACTTAGTTTAATCGCTACGGGGGATAACTATTTGTATAATTCACGACTCATATCACCATCTGTCAGTATTGTTTGTGTCCGTTTGTTGCGTGTTTTTGAGGACCGTGCGGCATAATGAGTTATATGTTAGTAGGTTAGTTAGGTTGTTGTCTTAAGTATTGAACTCAATGTCAATGGCACTTATGATTATTTTGTATAACTTCATTTAGTTTTTAATCTAGAATATTAATCACGCATGTTTACCTCATTGGTGCAATTGTTCACGTATTCAAGCAATTGAAATTTTCGATAAATTATAGCTTATAAGTTAATACTTACATTATTTTAAAGCATTATCTTGATGACATTTTATTTTAATTAGTGAAATATACCTGAAGACTTACAATGTGAACAATGAACCACGAAGTATATTATAGATACAAGGAGTCCGGACGTAATGTTGAACAAATGGTCCTAATTTAGGGGCCAGAATTTTGAAGAACGCGCCACTTTTCAAGAACCCCTTACTACGTTAACGTCAAGAACTACTACGTTTAAATCCTTAGCCGAGAAGTTTTGTTGCTAATGACTGGAATGTTTTGTTGCTATTGACACATCTGGAATGTTTTGTTGCTATTGACAGTTCTGGAATTTTATATTTACTTTATTAAATTCAACATTCGCGAGCCAACGCGTGTTTATGTGTAATAATAATAATCGCATCGGTACGTCCTAAACCTGACGCAGCCAGTGGCAGAAAAGAGAACTAAGATCTGGGTTCATTATTGTGTCCATGAATACTATGGAAAAGCCTATACCGTTCGGACTCCTTGTATCTATACTTCGTGCAATGAACTATAGCTGTGCCTGAAACAATTGCTCAAATCAGTGGTATTTTACAACAATAAAAATATAAATATAACGGTACTATTATTTTATCTGAATCTACCACTTTTGCCCAGTCTTCTTTTCATTCAACAATGTCATGAGAATGGCGGCTTTGTACTGTGGCGTGCTGCGTATCCTTTCATTTGAGCCCAGATCAAAGCATTGTACTGACAATGGTATGGTGGCGTTCTTATCACTTTGTGTCCATGCTGAACCACTCTGTAAATTTATTTGCGTCCATTTCTTCGTGATATTTTTTTGTACTTTTAGAGTCAATTACGAGTAAGCCATCATTAAAAAAAACTTCCCCCAGCTGATTCAGCTTGGCAGATTATTAAGCGTCCACCTTTTCTTATTGGCACTTTTGAGCAAGACGCCCTGGTATCCTCCGTCCACGACTGCGGCACGGTATGATTCGAGTTCAGCCAAATCTCTACGACAAATATGACATTGTCCCAATTTGTGACTTTGTTAGCTCCAAACTCATAACTTTCAGTAAAGATCAATACACAGCTGGTGAAATTCAGTAATTCTAAACACTAGTATTAAAATTAATAAAACCGGACCAGTACGAGTCCACCTTAAAAGAAAATATTTTGATCGATTTATTTTTTCTTTAACCGATTATTAATTGTCTGTGGACAATATGAAAAAATCGTTATGCACGGCACTTAGTCAAGTGGGCGGTACCCATCAATGAAAAATGTAACAAAAAACCTTCAGAACATTTCGATCGGTAAGAAATAGAGAACTTCTTGGGCATGAACTGTCAAAACGGGCCTTTTATTTTGTGATTACTATAGGCAATCATATTTTGCTAATGGTGCAAGTTTTAATCACAAGTACTAACCACCATTTTAGATTGGTTTTTTATTGGCACGTGTTCTAAAAAAAATGGCATCTAGTTTCCTATGAAATATAGGGATGATATGTTAAAAATATATAATTGCCGCGTTATTCAGTAAAACACACAATAATTGCTGTAGTATATGGTTATTATAAATCTTGTCAAATTCTAATATAGATTGCCGTTTCAGCGTGTACAGAAAGAACACTGATGACGTCTATTAATTCTTTTTTATTTGATTTAAAGACATTGAAACACTTGAGTATGTAAGATCGTACGTCGCGTTATGCTAGTGTATAGCGCCTCATGTGGCTTGGTATACTCATGTGATTTTTAATGATACGCTTTGGAGAAGAAAACTTTAAAGTTAATCGTTTAATAAATATAAATTCTTACGATTCGATATATCGGTATCGTAGGTACACCACTTCACAAAAAGCTGGCAGCATTATTTGTAAATTTGACATTTGCATGTCTCAATTTGGTCTCTGAGATTTTTATCTCAGGCTATATGTATTATAAACTAAAATAGACAGGCTATATGTATTATAAAAAACAGGCTATATGTATTATATATATTTATACATTTGTGTAAAATAAATATAGTATTAAGTATATGAATAAAATGAATATTGAATTAATTAATAATAGGTACTGTTTCACAGTTTAAAGTTAATCAGTTGACAGATTATATCGAAATAATTAGTAAATATTAAAATTCTTTAGCGGCAATGTCCCTAGCGTGTGCTTAAACGCTAAGAACATGGGAATTTTAAATTTCAAATACTACTTATGTTGATTGCAATGTATTAATTATCCTAAAATTAAGGATTTAAATGACTGTATTTTATTTTTACTATTATTTTGTACATACATACATACATATCATCACGCCATATCCCTTGCAGAGTAGGCAGAGAGAACAGAGTGCCAGAGAACTATATATAACTATCTTTGCATACTTCACTCGCTTCCTCAACATTCATAATTGTCTTCATACACGTTCGCCGGTTTCGGAGACTCTTGACTCCACCTTCCTTCAGTACATGACCGATTTGGTCTAAGTAGGTTGTTTTTTTTTTTTTAAAGTTTGTCCGGGTCACAGACCCGGCCCGCTAAGCCCCTAACGTGATCAGGGATTGCACGTCATGAGATTGAATTTGGCATAGGGAATTTTTATTTGAAAAAAAGAAAAAGTTGTACTTGTACTTTGGCCAGTTAAATTTAAATTTGTTCCAAATAGGTTTATGTTATTAGCTTGTTTTATTTGCGGGTTAGGGCGTCCCCCGGAGGCGACGCGTACCGACCCGCCCCCGTCGGTATGAACTTCGGCAGTTGCGGCGATGGGGGCCGCCACCCATCACACCTTGCCCAGTCAGGCGAGTCGAGGAGAGCAGAGTGCCGTGTGGGCACGTGGAATGTAAGAGGTTGTGTGGAAGGTAAGTTGCACGAGCTGATATCCGTCATGGCGGACAAACAGCTAGATGTGCTCTGTGTAACAGAGACCAAGCGAAGGGGCAGCGACGCCTGCGATCTTCCTGGTGGCGGGATGGCTCTGTGGTCTGGTGTACCACAGAGCGATCGAGCCAGCATGGGGGTAGGAGTACTTCTGTCCTCTCGCTTGGCCTCAGGTGTGAAGGATTACGGAATGTATGATCCCAGACTTCTTTGGGTCCGTATAAAACTTGGTGTCACCAAGGCATTCATGGTTGTAGCATATGCTCCCGTAGGATCCTCGGTGGCATCAGACCTAGAGAAGTTTTGGGATAATGTTAGGGAAGTTCTGGATATGGCAGAAACCAGTGAACGCGTGATTGTATGCGGAGATTTGAACGGATGGGTGGGGACCAAGCGTCCCGACTATGAGGACGTACTTGGTCCATTTGGTGATAAGAGAGTGAACGACGCAGGTAGGCTCATAGCGGATGTATGCATGGAGAGAAACCTTATTGTGTCAAACACATTTTTCCAACATAAGGATATCCATATGTATACATGGAGAAGGAATGAACAGAAAAGTATAGATTTAATTTTGGTAGACAGTCGCCTCAAAAAAAAAAAAAAAAAAAAAAAAAAATTGGACGCAAGAGCCTACAGGGGCCCCACAGTCGATACGGACCACTATCTCGTTATTGCGAGATTTAGTGGTCTGTTCAGAAAGTGGAGGCACTGGCGAGAGCGTGTCCACTTCGTAGGGCTTGAAAGAATAAAGGTTGAAAGGTTGCAAGAAGAATGTGTAAGAGAAAAGTATACAGAGGGTGTCCGAGAACGGCTGACGATGGCAAGCCAGCCGCAATCGGACATTGAAAAATGCTGGAGAGTATTGAAAGAGAGTATGGTAGACACAGCGAAAGAAGTATGTGGAAGTTCAAAGAAGCATAGAAACACAAATGGTGATGCATGGTGGGATGCGGAAGTGGCAGCTTCCGTAGAGCAAAAGAAGAAAGCGTGACTGGACTATGTCTCTTCTTTGAATCTGAATGACAGTATGACTGAACAGAAGAAAGAAATATATCGGCAATGTAAGAATGACACCAAGGCCTTAGTGAAAGAGAAACGTGATAGAGCAAGTATGAGTGCAGAAGATAGGCTGACTAAAAACTTCGAGGGTAACACCAAACTCTTTTGGAGGGAGGTGAAGAAGTCTCGGGGTGGTTGGTCAGCCTTCAGAATGAATAAAATAAGGTCTAAAGGTGGAGACATTCTTACACAAACACAAGACGTGTTAAGCCGATGGAGTGAATATTTTGGCGATATGTGTGCGGATGCTACGGTTGGCGCCGGTGTCGCATGTGGTCTAGTAGATCAACATTCGGCGACGGCGTCCTCCGATGGCATCAGTATGGATGAAGTTGAATGGGCGATAAGAAGTTTGAAAAATGGTAAGGCAGCGGGCATTGATATGGTGTCTGCCGAGAGGATCAAGCTTGGTGGCTCCTGTATCCGGGAGGCGTTCCTGTTGCTCCTCAATTTATGTTGGAGCTCGGGAATGGTTCCTGGGGACTGGAATAGCGCAGTCATCGTGCCTTTGTTTAAAAACAAGGGTTCACGTTATGACTGCGCAAATTACAGAGCCATAAGCTTGACCAGTTTAGCAGCAAAAGTGTATGGTAAAATTATTGAAAGGAGAATGAGGATGGTGTCCGATGGTTTACTGTGTGAGACACAAGCAGGTTTCAGGAGTGGAAGGGGATGCATGGATCAAGTGTTCTCTCTGCGCAATATGTGGAGAAGCATCTGGCTCTAGGTCAGAGGGTTTTCTGCAGTTTTGTGGATCTGGAGAGAGCATTTGACACGGTTGTACGAAAGGAACTTTGGGACATTTTACCGGAGTCTGGTATTAACAGACAGATGTAAGAGTAACAATAGGTAATGATGTACTAGAGCAAGTGGATGAATTTGTATATCTTGGATGTGGATTTAGCCGAGATGCAAGGTACACCACTGATATAGAGCGAAGAGTGAATGCGGGAAATAGAGTGAACGGAGCGTTGGGGCAACTTCTCGGCAGCCACCACCTCAGCCAGAAGGCACGTGTAGCAATACATAACGCAGTGCTTGTCCCAACATTACTGTATGGAAGCGAGAGTTGGGTATGCAAAAAAGAGTATGATAGTAAAATTAATGCGGTCGAAATGCGATCTCTGCGGAAAATCTGTGGAGTTAGGCTGACCGACCGCATTCGTAACGACGACGTAAGAGAGCGAGTAGGTATGAAAGAGAGTATTGGTGTAAAGATGCGAAAGGGAATGCTCCGATGGTTCGGACATGTGGAAAGAATGCCGAACGAACGTCTGGTTAAGAAGATATACAATGCGAAAGTGGAAGGATGTAGGTACCGAGGGAGACCGAGACTAACCTTTTTTTTTTTTTTTTTTTTTTTTTTTCGCTGAGGAAACGCATTTGCGCGCTATCCCCCGCCGGTGACAGGCGAGGGGGAGTGTGGGACTCACCGGCCATAGATGTTAGCGGCCGGAATACCCACTAAAACCACAGCGGCCCCTTCCGCGCTTTTACGGGGAGCCGGAGAGATCGTCTACTGACATTCGATCCCCAGCACCCCCACGCTTGGCTTTCTGGCCACGTCCTATCGTCCCTCAAGGCGGTGGGAGGAGGTGCGCATAACGGCGCCTCCTCCTTCCCGGTCGCCGGCAGCGAAGCGAGTCAGCTGACGCAAGCGCCTCGCGTTCTCGCTCCGCGGCCTCCTTCCTTTTCATGATGACCTCGCAAAAGGAGGCCATCGACGACCAGCACCTGTCGCTGTCAAGCATCTTCGAGATGATGGTCGACAACGACAGGTCTCTCCCAACGACCGCCGATAGGACGTGGCGCTGGGGCCCCCAGGCAGGGCATACCTCCAGAGTGTGACGCGCATCATCTACTGGCGCACCACACTCGTGACATTCTGGGGCCCCTTCTCTTCCAATTCTGTGCAGGTACTTACCAAAGACCCCATGCCCGGTAAGCACCTGCACCATCCTAAAGCTTAGGCTGCCGTGCCTTCTACTAATCCAGCGGTGGAGATGTGGCGCAACCGCCTCCACAGTCCCCCGCCCTGCTACGGGGGACTCCAGATCTTCTCTCCACCGCTGAGTGACTCCCCTTCGGGCCACTTCCAGTACTCTGCCCAGTCTCCTTACGGAGACCTGCTCGTCGTTAGCCCGCGCCGCGACACGGAGCCGGTAGACCTCAGCCAGGGCCTCGGCCACAAGTGGCCAAGGTGGGTCGCCCGCCAGCAACGTCGCTGCGGTCCATGACACCGTACGATAGCCCCTGACAGCCCTCACCGCCATGGCCCTCTGAGGGCGTCGCAGAAGGGCCCTGTTGCGGACGGTGAGAGAGTCCGCCCAAATAAGACCGAGACTAACCTACCTAGACCAGATCGGTCAGGTACTGAAGGAAGGTGGAGTCAAGAGTCTCCGAAACCGACGAGCGTGTATGAAGAGAATTATGAATGTTGAGGAAGCGAGTGAAGTATGCAGAGATAGAGATCTCTGGCACTCTGTTCTCTCTGCCTACCCTGCAAGGGATATGGCGTGATGATATGTATGTATGTGTTGTTTTATTGGCCGGATATATATGTATTTTTTAGTTCATGTTATTTTTAGTGGTTCCATTCGGGAACAGAGTTTACTTTTTCAATTAATAATCCTTTGTATATTTTGTTTCACATTGTGTATAGTATGTTTCTTTGTGTTTGGTGTGATTGTTTATGTACTATATATTGTTGTGTTTTGTGTGTGTATGTACTACGGTTGTGAGTTGCAAGAGTAGTTATGTGCTGTGTCAATTGTGTTTATTATACATTTGTGACATGTATTTTGTGTATGTTGTATGGCAGTTTATTGGTGGTGAAAGGTAATGTTTGTATGTATGTGCTTTCACATAATTTATTCTGTTATCAATCAGGAGAAATTATACTGTATATGGTTGATATATATATGTGTACGTGTAAGGGTTCATAAACATAATGTCTTGTTCATCACCGGTTGTGTGCTGTTGATTCTTTTTGCATTTTGTGTATTATCATGTTATGCGTTTCTGAGTGCATACAATTATATTTTGTGTTTATTAAATGTTTTGTGATTTGTTTGTATTTTGTTGTATATATATGTTACTGTGTTCTATTGTTTTTTGTTATTTGACTACATAATTATTATGCTACATGCATACAATTATATTTTGTGTTTATTGCTAAGTGTTTGTGGTTTGGTTAGTATTTTGTTGTGTTTATATGTTGCTGTGTTCTATTGTTTTTTATTTTTTGTACAATATAACTATTATGGTACATGCATATAGTTATATTTTGTGTTTATTGTTAGGTGTTTATGGTTTTATTAGTATTTGTTGTATTTATATGTTGCTGTGTTTGATTGTTTTTTATTATTTGTACGATATAATTATTATGTTACGTGCATACAATTATATTTTGTGTTTATTGTTGAGTGTTATGTGGTTTGTTTGTTTGTGTTTGTTGTTAGTGTGTAATACGGTATTGTAGTTGTGTGTATGTGTATACTGGATTGTTTGAGTCGTGTATTGTTTTATTACAGTTTTTTTATTTTTACTTATATAATTTATTATGTTCAAAACATAATAGATTATTTGTGTGTTGTATGTCTAGTGTAGTTTTGGGAAGGTGTGTGATTGTGTGTATTGTGTACTATGTTGCATGTGTGTTACTTATATGTGTGCGTGAAGCAGTCACTGCGCCCGCACACATGTTGTTGTGTGTATGTGATATGATGGGTAGTCCGTTGTTGATGTTGTAGTGTGGATGTAGTGAAGATATGGTGGTATGATGGTGTATGGGTGTGCTGGTTTGGTGTGTGATTGATGTAGTTTGTGTGGTGACTTTTGGTTGTTTGTTAGTGTTAGGTTGGTGTGTTGAGATGGTTTAAGTAGTGGTATGTGTGTGGCTGGTGTGATGGTATTTAGTTGGTTTCGTTATGTATATTTGTACCTTGTGAGTTAGTAATGGTGTGAGTGATATGATGATGATAAAGTAGGTGTATTAGTGTATGTTAGTATCGTGTTTATTATTAGTTAAGTATTGTGTATGTGTGTTGTGGTTCGGGGTGGTGTGGTGGTGCATCGATGGTGATGTATGTTTCCTCCGTGGTCACGTCACGACGCACGCTAGGCGTATGCGACAGCTTCTCTTGCAAGAGCGTCAGCCCGTGCCCTTATTGGGCATTCAGTGATGAATACGTCGTGGTGTGTATGCGGAAGTTTCGCTTTCTCACAATTATGGCAACTGGTATGGTGGTCGCAATCTTTCCTGGTGTGGCCCGCTTCTCCGCACTTAGTGCAGCGGTCCTCCTCCTCAACAGCGCAGCTCTTACGGTCGTGCCCATAACCCTGACAACGCATGCACTGTATTAGGGGCGTCTGATCCGGACTCCGTCTGGACCCTAACACACTGCACGTCGACGAAGAGTCTGCCAGCCGCCGTCAGCCTCTGCCACAGCTTCGGTGACACCTGGAGGATGACATGGCACTCGTCTGGGTGTCTTGCCCTCCGGTATCTCTCTCCACGACAGTGGCCTCCTCGGCCGGCAGTCCCTCCATCAACGCCGCATTTTGTCTGGTTAGTGCTGCTGTTATGTCGGCTTCGGTATTGCGCTTGCACAGGTTTTTGAGGACGATGAGGGGGTTTTTATATTTGGCGTTTTCCACCACTAGTTGCGTATTGGACGATAGCCTTTCCGCGACGTGATCCAGCTCCTTTTTTATTGCGCATGAGAGGACGAGCTTCGGTCCCCTCACGCGCTTCATTTTTTGGATTCTTATCCCATTTTCCCTACCCTTCAGCGTGCCCTTTACCTCGTCCAATAGGACGTAACTGCTTAGCATATCCACTGTTGATATCATTATTGCGTGAGCTTTCTCCTCTATATGTGGCCTTTTTTGAGCCGCCATTTCAGCGTACGTACGCGGACCGCAGTTTGTTTGTTCCACGCGCTTGCTGAGCTCCTGCGTGGTGTTTTTAAGCTCCCTGACTTCCTGCAGGAGCTCAGCGTTCGCTTTAACCGCGGGAGTGGTAGTGGAGGTGTTCTCCCTGGTCTTTTCGAGGGTTACAGCGTGATACCTCACGACGTCTTCCAGATTTTTAATATGCACAAGACTCTGCTGTAATTGGTTTTTGTGCTGGTCGACCCCCTCCAGGAGAGCGGCGTGATTTCTGAGGACTTCTTCGAGTCTCTCGTTTTGCTCCCTGTTGGAGCTGGGTATCTCGTTATGAGCCTGGATCATAGACTTGAGACGCTCCAACTGGGGTATCTCCATCCTTGTTGGTGGTGCCGCGCTCTCTCCCGGTAGTGCATTTTGCCCTACGTTTTCCCTCTCACCCTCCCCAACGCATTGCACCAGCTTTTCCAGGATCTTGATGACCCCGTTTTCGACCTCGGTCTTCAGGTTGCGGGACATACCAAGGAGTTTCTTCGCCTCCTGAAGCCTCTCCTTGGCGTCCGCATACCTGGATCTTGTCTTTTTATCTTTCTGGCCATCCACTGCGCTTCTGCTCACTGTAACAGTGTGATTGAGCGCAGGCGGCGGTCCCACTGGTCTAGGTAGGTTAGTCTCGGTCTCCCCCGGTACCTACATCCTTCCACTTTCGTTTTTTTTGTGTACCCATGAATTAGGATTCATCGTTGATAGGTCAACAACTTGAAAATAGGAGCTCTATTTTAATGCCTTTTTTATAAGTAGGTATAATTAATGTGAAATTATTACAAATAAAATGATTCATTTTAGTTTTCATTTATTTAGTAATATTTATTATTATGCATTAATTATGGTTCGTATTAAATTATATCATTTATATAAATTAATTCAAATTTGTGTTTTATTTGCCAAATGTGGACGGATCACTACTTGTTGTTATAATATACCTACTTATTTCAGGTGTGCAAATTTCTGTAAATATATGTGTATGTAAGTGTTTATGTATATGTGTATGTATATATCTGTATGTGTGTATGTGTATGTATGTGTATATATATATGTCTGTGTGTGTATGTATATATGTAGGTATGTATGTATATGTGTAGGTATATGTATGTGTATATCTTATTATTTTTTTATATATATACATATATATATATATATATATATATATATTTTTGCCCTTTTATATTTTATACCAGTAGCAAACTACCTACCACATCTCTTTTCTGTCAGCTTCATCCTGAGGTTGCCTGGAAGAGATCACTTAAAGTGATAAGGCCGTCCTCTGTACATTACATAGTAGACTAGCTCTTAAGTAAAGTTTTTCATTGTAACTGGTGTGCAAATAAAGAATTTTCTATTCTATTCTATTTACGATAATGAGCCTAGTAAAAGAATTCTTCGACTTTGTGAACTCGTTCGGTGTTAACGTTGACTTGATATCGTTAGGATCTGTTTAAAGTTATATAAATGGAAGTTAACGGTAAGGGGACACGTTTTTTGTGTGTACGAGTTAGGTATTATCCGCAGATGACTATGATAACTTTACCCGGACTGTGGGTGAGCGCTGAGGGCTCTCAACCCTCTAAGAGGCCCCATACAATATGACCCCTTTATTACAACGTTCCCCCTTCTCTCTCGGTGACCATTCGAAGTATACAGAGTACCTTTTCTCTACTGTTTTTACGTAGTAAGTATAATTAAGATATTCTCTTAACCCCCTCCCCAGTCTCGTAATCAAGCGTGGTATTCTTAAAAACCTCAGGAATAGATCGCGTAATTTGGGTACATTCTCTAACGTGTTCTAATAGGTTAAATTAAAACCTAAACTAAGAGATTTAAACAATCTATATGACGTATAATATCAATGGTTGACAACATGAAACTTATGTAAAGCACTGTTGTGATATATACTACATTTTTGCAGATGACAAACAAATTTATTTTACCTATCTATAGGCTCAGTTATCAATTCCCTTACTGGATTCTGTTACATTGTGTTGGCCATCGCTATTCAAGACCCATTCTAACACAAATTATACAAAATGCCGCTTGTTTTCTCGGGATTTTCTAACGAGATACGATCTTTACGATATGGGTGCATTGTTTAAAATAAGAACTGATTTTGCTTGTAGAAGTGATTGTGTGAACGAACAAAATATCACTAGGTAAGTCTACTACTCTACCTATAATAAAGTATCGCTCTTATAGAGATAGAAATAGCTTTAAATCACAAAGTACGTTCTGTTCCATGCTCTGTGCTTTATATATGTAATAAACTTTTTAAATATTTTATAAGAATCGAATTATGTTTTCAATAATTTTAAATAGATTTTTAACATTGATGCGTGCATCTTTTTACGTTTGCATTGATCGATTTTACTTAAAATCTCATAAGAAAAAGGTTTGTTTAAGGAAATTAAATAGAATATTTTGATTACTCTCGTCTCTAGTCAAGTATCAAATAAAAGAAATGCTACATATTAGTAGGTAGCTTATTGTAAAAAAGCTTGTAATATAAAACTTTAAAATATATTTGCGTGAATGTTAAATATCTATTTAAAAATATTTAGAAATATGTAGAGTTTTTTAGTTTATTATTTATCCTCGCGGTGCAACGGCTTACTAAAATTGATTAAAATATACTAAGAAAGCAGCTAAAATCTGATAAATAGGATACTAATATTTTACATAAGAAAATAACCAGTTACTTAGTTAAATGCTAATTAGATTAATGTTTATGACAAGAATGCAAATACACTCTCTTAAGCTGGACCCTTTAAGTCCGCAACCTCAAAAAATATTTGTCATATACGATAGCCGTGGGTATGAATAGCAGTTTAGGAGTCGACATTTTGTCGGGCCGGCCACTGACGTCAAGTTCACGCTGCTCCGGTGGTCGGTCCAACGACGAAGGCGAGGTATCACGGGTGGGTTACGGGTGTGCGTGCTTATGCCCCTCTGTCGCCCCGTAAGTAGTGGAGTAGCCCACCCCAAAAGGAGTCGACATTTTAATTAGAACAAACTATTAAAGAAAATTTAGAATTATATTTTACATCTATTTTAATTCCGAAAATTTAAGACCTATGTTAAATTGCTCAAACGGATATTAAGGTTAAGGTTGTTTCTGAGTGGCATAAAAATATTAAAGCAAAGGTTGTAAATAAACATATTATTATACTGCTGTATGATACAAGACATACAATTGTACTGGTAAATGAATATATTTAATGCACATTGTTCACGGTCTACGGATTAGCAAGACTATCTTCAATACTAACGAGTAGATAACTATCTTGCAAGTCATATGTTCGCGCTGTGCCTAATTATAACCGGATAGAATTATAACTTGAACCGAGCTGGCTTTTCCTCCTATATTGTTACCGCGGCAACAACGAAAAGTCAAGCTCACACGCTGCTTTCAGTTGTTGAAATCGCTTTTTATGTCGTATATTTTAGCCGCAGATAGTATTTACAGCTTATTTATAAAAACTTGATTACGAGCGAAAAATGATTGACACATATTAGATCCCATTTGTGACAATCATTTTTCGCTTGTAATCAAGTTTTTATAAATAACCAAGCATGTTAAATGCTTTTCTTTTCAGTATATTACAGCTTATTCTGGACTATGGCAAATTAAATATACGTGGTACCTTTTTACATCCCGCCGCACTCTTCTCTTTGTTCTTCTTTTCTTACTTTTCAGATTTTGGTCAAAGGCAAAAAAATATATATAATTATATGTTGCCCTATATATACGGTATACCGTATGAGTTACCCGTTTGGGCTGATAGTGCTACCATAGGGGCAGCTCGCCTTAAATTATTACAAAGCCAACGATTGGCCTTAATATTCTTGTGTAAAGCCTACAGGACGGTCAGTACCGAGGCTTTGCCGGTGCTCGCGGGTGTACTTCCGGTTGACTTGGAGATTCAGAGACCGGCATCAATGTATTACACGACAAGGGAAAATATGAACACAGATTTCCTTATACCGCGCGACCGTAATAAAATCGCTCGATTGTTTGCACCGCAGTCTGTTGTCTATGAAAAACTTTTAATTGAATGGCAAGAAAGATGGGATTCATCATCGAAGGGCCGTCACCTCTATCTATTTTTCCCATGCGTCCGCGAGCGCCTAGAGAGAGTGTGGCTGGAGGTTGACCATTTTGTAGCTCAATTTCTAACTGGACATGGCAACTTTAAAAGTAAATTATTTTCTTTTAAACTCGTACCTTCACCACTATGTCAATGTTCTACAAATAACCGCGAGTATGAACAATCAGCACATCACATTCTCTGGGAGTGCGATCTCTGGCGTAACGAGCGCGACCTGATGTTAGACAGTTTGCAAGTAACATCTGGAGTAGTATACTACACGGATCTTGTAGCAACTCGAGAAAATTTCCGTGCGTTTAGGCGTTTCTGCCATACCTACTACTGCAACCAATCTTAAGGCTCACATATAGGCCCCGTTAAGTTATCCCGTATCCGTGGTGCCGTACTGCTGCGCTTATCGTAGCTGTACAACCCTTTACTTATTGGCTGACTAGTCAATATTGCTTTCTGTCTCCCGCTTTGCCTGGGAGGGAAGTGGAATCACTCTTTTCCAACTCCTCCTCTTTAACTTTTCTAATTAAATTTGTTGCGGGTTCCAAGACAATTAAAATCATTTCCCGGGACTGCCTGAGGGTCAAACCTCGGTGTCATTTATAGTGACCATTGTGGATCCTGGCTTACAGGCGTTACAATGGTGGGAATGTACGGTGGGATTAGTCCCAAAAAAAAAAATACCGTAGTCTAGTCGAGAGCGATCTCAAGGTCTTGCTTGACTTGGGTGACGCCGTCATCATTGGCGGTGATCTTAACGCCAAGAGCACCTCATGGAACTGTCTCAGTTCCAACAAGAGGGGCAGGGCTTTAGAGACCTACGCCGACCGACTGGGATATGACGTCATAGCGCCATTAGAGCCGACGCACTTCCCACACAACATCCTACACAGATCGGATATACTCGATATTGTTCTTCTCAAGAATATAAGCCTACGCTTATGTTCAATCGAAGTAAAGTCATTAAGTTATTCCCTGCTCACCTCATTACCATTCTGTGCTGTATCTACAATGCAGCACTGAACAATAACATCTTTCCCTCGCAATGGAAAGAGGCCGTGGTAATCGGAATCCACAAACCCGGCAAGCGACGTACCGAACCCAGTAGCTACCGCCCGATAAGTCTACTAAAAGGATTAGGCAAGCTTTATGAGCGCATAGTCCTTAGCAGACTTAGATCATTCGCCGAGGATAACAACCTCATTCCAGACACGCAATTCGGCTTCCGTGCGAGGCACAGTTGCGTACAACAGGTCCACAGATTGGTGGAATACACAAGTGGTCAGTTCATGATGAACAGATACACCGGTGTATTATTCCTAGACGTAGCGAAAGCATTCGATAAAGTGTGGCACGAGGGCCTCATTCACAAGCTTTATCGTCTAAAGATCCCAGATTATTTAATTTTAATTATACACGACTACTTGAGTCACCGCAGCTTTCGCTACAGGGTGGAAGGTACGCTGTCTACCTCCCACCCCATTAAGGCCGGCGTCCCTCAGGGATCGGTCCTCTCCCCATTCTTATTTACGCTATATGCTAGCGATATGCCCCAGTTTAACAGAGTCCAAAAAGCGCTTTACGCTGATGACACCGCACTCTACTGTGCAGGTAGGACCCCGACAGCAGTAGTTAAAACTCTCCAAACAGCGGTTACCGCCCTAGCCAATTGGTTCAGGAAATGGAGAATCGAAATCAATCCAGAAAAGAGTCAGGCGGTCATGTTCACACGCAGAACTGCCCGTTCCTACTCTATAGACAACATCCCACCCCTCCAGCTATTTAGCAAACCTGTCTCCTGGAGCAGGCAAGCTAAATACTTGGGTGTGACCCTTGATGACCGACTTAGCTTCGCACCCCACATAAAGATTGTACGCGATCGTGCAGCCTTTGTGATGGGACGCCTCCACAGCCTACTCCATGCTAGGTCGAAACTACCCTTGAACAGCAAGGTCCGATTATACACCGCTTGCATACGGCCGATCATGACCTATGCAAGCGTAGTGTTCGCGCACACCAAGGCACACAGGATCCATAGGTTACAGACCTTACAGAATAGGTTCATGCGCCGAGCTACGGGAGCACCGTGGTTCATTCGTAACGTCGATCTTCACATCGACCTCGAACTGCCGACCATCAGGCAGTTTATGAAGCGGTGCTCCCAGAGCTACTTTGACTCTGCCACGACACACCCCAACCAACTAGTGGTCGGGGCGGCTTCCTACACCCCATCGCGCATCTCCAAAGTCCGACGTCCACGTCACGTCCTCAACGACGATGACGACGTTATTACGCTCGCCCAGACCAAAGCCTACGCCGCGCGCGAGGCCATCGCGCACAAACATCCGCGTTTCCGTCCTCGACGTCGAGGTACGAAAACACGGCGAGCAAAAATCACCGACCCCAAGATGGACACGTCCACGTCCACCTTACCCCCAGCGACGCCCCGAGCCGAGGCCCGTTCCCCACAGGGGGAGCCCTCGGGCGAAGTCGCCTAATTCACGTCTATCGGGTTGAGAGCCTTCGGGCTCGCCCGCAGTCCGGTTAAGCTGTAAAAGCCCCTTCGGCTAACAGCTCGCAGTTGGTATGTTTTAGTGGGTATTCAGTGTCCCCTTCAGGGCCTGTGAGTCCCACATACCCCGCCCGGGGCGGGTATGCGACAAATGCATTTTTAACCACTGCGTTACCAAAAAAAAAAAAAAAAAAAAAAAAAAAAAATCAATCGAAGTACAACACGAGTTAGGCTCAGATCACCGTCCGGTGACTCTAGAGCTCGCCTCCCGCTCCCCTGGCCCCTCAGGTCAAAACAACACTATGACAAGGATGACCACCAACTGGGCTCGATTGCAGAAAGGTCTGCAATCAACATCCTCGCCCACCTTGATCAAATTCCAAAGGACATTAGGTCCAAGGAAGACACCTCGCAGGCAATCGATTCCTTTACGAGTCACGTGCAGTCAATTATCGACGACTGCTCACGGCGGGTACCAATTACGAGTGATCGTAGATGGCACCTGCCGGACAACGTCCGTGACCTGTTAAGACGCAAGAACGCCGCTACCCGCGCTTATGACCGATACCCTACGGAGGACAACCGCATTCGTCTGCGGTCCCTACAGAGGGAGGTCAAAAAAGCCATACAAGCCATGAGACAGAGCAAATGGGACGCCATGGTTGAGGAGCTAAAGCCCTCTCACCAAGCCTTCTGGCAGCTTTCCCGCTCACTCAAAAAGGACATCGTGTCCACTCTCCCTCCTCTCAACCGACCAAACCAGCCACAGGCATTCCTGGACGATGAAAAGTCCGAATGCCTGGCCGACTGTCTGGAACTTCAGTGCACGCCAAGTACACTATACCCCGACGACACAAATCTTTACCGTAGCATAAATAGTGAAGTGGAACGTCGTACCACTATCTCTCGATCCTCTGAATACGACAATCCAGACGTACCTATTCCAGCAGTGACCAACGACGAGGTCAAATCTCTGGTCAAGGGTCTACACGCCAAGAAAGCCCCCGGTTGGGACGGTATCTCCAATAAAGTCATTAAGCTATTCCCTGCTCACCTCATTACCATTCTGTGCTGTATTTTCAATGCAGCACTGAACAATAACATCTTTCCCTCGCAATGGAAAAAGGCCGTGGTAATCGGAATCCACAAACCCGGCAAGCGACGTACCGAACCCAGTAGCTACCGCCCGATAAGTCTACTAAAAGGATTAGGCAAGCTTTATGAGCGCATAGTCCTTAGCAGACTTAGAACATTCGCCGAGGTTAACAACCTCATTCCCGACACGCAATTCGGCTTCCGTGCGAGGCACAGTTGCGTACAACAGGTCCACAGATTGGTGGAATACACAAGTGGTCAGTTCATGATGAACAGATTCACTGGTGTACTATTCCTAGACGTAGCGAAAGCATTCGATAAAGTGTGGCACGAGGGCCTCATTCACAAGCTTTATCGTCTAAAGATCCCAGATTATTTAATTTTAATTATACACGACTACTTGAGTCATCGCAGCTTTCGCTACAGGGTGGAAGGTACGCTGTCTACCTCCCACCCCATCAAGGCCGGCGTCCCTCAGGGATCGGTCCTCTCCCCATTCCTATTCACGCTATATGCTAGCGATATGCCCCAGTTTAACAGAGTCCATAAAGCGCTTTACGCTGATGACACCGCACTCTACTGTGCAGGCAGGACCCCGACAGCAGTAGTTAAAACTCTCCAAACAGCGGTTACCGCCCTAGCCAATTGGTTCAGGAAATGGAGAATCGAAATCAATCCAGAAAAGAGTCAGGCGGTCATGTTCACTCGCAGAACTGCCCGTTCCTACTCTATAGACAACATCCCACCCCTCCAGCTATTTAGCAAACCTGTCTCCTGGAGCAGGCAAGCTAAATACTTGGGTGTGACCCTTGATGACCGACTTAGCTTCGCTCCCCACATAAAGATTGTACGCGATCGTGCAGCCTTTGTGATGGGACGCCTCCACAGCCTACTCCATGCTAGGTCGAAACTATCCTTGAACAGCAAGGTCCGATTATACACCGCTTGCATACGGCCGATCATGACCTATGCAAGCGTAGTGTTCGCGCACACCAAGGCACACAGGATCCATAGGTTACAGACCTTACAGAATAGGTTCATGCGCCGAGCTACGGGAGCACCGTGGTTCATTCGTAACGTCGATCTTCACATCGACCTCGAACTGCCGACCATCAGGCAGTTTATGAAGCGGTGCTCCCAGAGCTACTTTGACTCTGCCATGACACACCCTAACCAACTAGTGGTTGGGGCGGCTTCCTACACCCCATCGCGTATCTCCAAAGTCCGACGTCCACGTCACGTCCTCAACGACGATGACGACGTTATTACGCTCGCCCAGACCAAAGCCTACGCCGCACGCAAGGCCATCGCGCACAAATATCCGCGTTTCCGTCCTCGACGTCGAGGTACGAAAACACGGCGAGCAAAAATCACCGACCCAAAGATGGACACGTCCACGTCCACCTTACCCCCAGCGACGCCCCGAGCCGAGGTCCGTTCCCCACAGGGGGAGCCCTCGGGCGAAGTCGCCTAACTCATGTCTATCGGGTTGAGAGCCTTCGGGCTCGCCCGCAGTCCGGTTCAGCTGTAAAAGCCCCTTCGGCTAACAGCTCGCAGTTGGTATGTTTTAGTGGGTATTCAGTGTCCCCTTCAGGGCCTGTGAGTCCCACATACCCCGCCCGGGGCGGGTATGCGAAAAATGCATTTTTAATCACTGCGTTACCAAAAACAAAAAAAAAAAAAAAAAAAAATTCTGGTCAGTCGTGTTTACTATTACGTGGTAAACTAGCGGTATTATAATTTGTGATTTAATAAATAAATAAAAAAATATTTTTGCTTGTAGAAGTGATTTTGTGAACGAACAAAATATCACTAGGTAAGTCAGCTACTCTAACTATAATGAAGTATCGCTCTTATAGAGATAGAAATAGCTTTAAATCACAAAGAACGTTCTGTTCCATGCTCTGCGCTTTATATATTTAATTAAACTTTGTAAATATTTTATAAGATTTTTTAATTTTTTTAATAATTTTAAATTGATTTTTAACGTTGATGCGTTCATCTTTTTATGTTTGCATTGATCGATTTTATTTAAAATCTCATAAGAAAAAGGTTTGTTTAAAGAAATTAAATAGAATATTTTGATTACTTTCGTCTCTAGTCAAGTATCAAATAAAGGAAATGCTACATATCAGTAGTAGTTCCAGGGTAAATTTAGTCATTTGATTTTGTACGGCATCAGTTTCATACTATTTCAATACTGCTTCTAATCCATTATTCCGCAACGCCGTACAAAAATCATGTGACAAGGGGAAATAATCGAGGGTTGCAACCCCCTCTTTTCCCGTGGTCCAGCAGTTGATTTGAAAAAGTCCGGCTTCGGTTCCAAAACATTATCTAACACTCAAAAGTACTATTAAAAATAATGCCGACAAAAAATGATTGTTCATTTGAATGTATATACATTCAAATGAACAATCATTATTGATATCAATAATTATCTTAATTTGATCGTATCCTTTTTTTATAAAGCTGTAAAGTCATTTGATCCTGTACGGGTACTTTTTTTAACATGATATTGTAAAATACAATTGTTATATAGTATTGCCGTTCAGAAGCAACTGTTCTAAAAAAAAATATAGAGAAATACAAAAACTGAAATTTTGCAAATTATTGCAAAAGTTTAAATACCATAGATTAATGAAATATAGCAGTTTTCTACATTTTATACCTTGTTTTAAATAGTATTAACATAAATAAATTAGGAAAAAATGATGCCGTACATTTTAATGCAGACCATATCTTTTAGGCTGATGAAAATGACGCTACCATTTTAAGGGTACTTTATGGCCATCTGATACAGTACGGCATTAAAATATTTTTGAAGAGAACAATTGATAATATGATAAAATCACTATGACGTCTAACTGAACTGAAACGGTGTGTATATTATATCCAAGAATTGAAACTGTCAATCCCAGTATCAACAGTTTTGTATACTTTTTCGGTCGACGGTATTTGTTTGTAGGTATTACACCAAATCTGTGCTATGTAGGTACTTCTCTTCATATTTGTTTTAACTCCCGGAAACAAGGAGGAAACGACGTTGCTTCCAATTTCATAGTCCACGTTCATAGTCACTCCCAGGTGTCGCCACGATTGCACCTTTACTAGACGGTGCGCCGACTTGTAGGCAATTCAATTTTATAGCTCCCACATAAGATTTACTTTCAAAACAATTACTGATCTACCTAGGAATTGAAATGAGCTACACGAATATGAGAAGTCTAAATACAACTACGTGTTAAAATAATTAACAGTTCCTACTCTATAGACAACATCCCACCCCTCCAGCTATTTAGCAAACCTGTCTCCTGGAGCAGGCAAGCTAAATACTTGGGTGTGACCCTTGATGACCGACTTAGCTTCGCACCCCACATAAAGATTGTACGCGATCGTGCAGCCTTTGTGATGGGACGCCTCCACAGCCTACTCCATGCTAGGTCGAAACTACCCTTGAACAGCAAGGTCCGATTATACACCGCTTGCATACGGCCGATCATGACCTATGCAAGCGTAGTGTTCGCGCACACCAAGGCACACAGGATCCATAGGTTACAGACCTTACAGAATAGGTTCATGCGCCGAGCTACGGGAGCACCGTGGTTCATTCGTAACGTCGATCTTCACATCGACCTCGAACTGCCGACCATCAGGCAGTTTATGAAGCGGTGCTCCCAGAGCTACTTTGACTCTGCCACGACACACCCCAACCAACTAGTGGTCGGGGCGGCTTCCTACACCCCATCGCGCATCTCCAAAGTCCGACGTCCACGTCACGTCCTCAACGACGATGACGACGTTATTACGCTCGCCCAGACCAAAGCCTACGCCGCGCGCGAGGCCATCGCGCACAAACATCCGCGTTTCCGTCCTCGACGTCGAGGTACGAAAACACGGCGAGCAAAAATCACCGACCCCAAGATGGACACGTCCACGTCCACCTTACCCCCAGCGACGCCCCGAGCCGAGGCCCGTTCCCCACAGGGGGAGCCCTCGGGCGAAGTCGCCTAATTCATGTCTATCGGGTTGAGAGCCTTCGGGCTCGCCCGCAGTCCGGTTAAGCTGTAAAAGCCCCTTCGGCTAACAGCTCGCAGTTGGTATGTTTTAGTGGGTATTCAGTGTCCCCTTCAGGGCCTGTGAGTCCCACATACCCCGCCCGGGGCGGGTATGCGACAAATGCATTTTTAACCACTGCGTTACCAAAAAAAAAAAAAAAAAAAAAAAAAATAATAATTAACAATGATCAATTGTTGTTGCCTCAACCGAAAATGTGCGAGTACTTCTCAAAAATATGTTGTATTTTGGAATTATCAGTGACAACATGTCTATATTTTGGTATAAATCGATAGTATACAAACCCATATTTAACATAGTTTCTAACTAGGAACCTAGAATCACGAAAGGAGTATGAAAATTAGTACAAATAAACTATCTAAATGCCGTATAAAAAATATCGTGATGAATTTCACCTTACAATTCGTTATATGGATTTTTTTTTTATTTTTCTTGTTCAGTTATTTTTCCCCTTTGGACCAACGAAAATGTACGGCATATGAAAAAATATTATCTATGCATAAAATAATTTCAAAATAAATTAATTGTGTGTTATGTCAAATCACCCCCTGGACCACGGTAAGAGAGGGGGTTGCAACCCTCAATTTTTTCCCCTTGTCGCGTGATTTTTGTACGGCGTTGCGGAATAATGGATTAGAAGCAGTATTGAATTAGTATGAAACTGATGCCGTACAAAATCAAATGACCAAATTTACCCTGGAAATTGTCGAAAAATAAAAAACGAGAAGTGTCAAGGACACCCGGATGGAACGAAGTTCTATTTTAATTATATATTTTTTTTCTGCCTTAAGCGATTTTTATCGTTATATTTCAGCCAATTTGCAAAATATCTTTATAAATTATAGCCTATGTGTTATTCTGATGTGCAAGCTATATTACTATAAAGTTTCATCAAAATCTATTCGGTAGTTTTTACGTGAATGAGCAACAAACATGTTCACATCCATACATTATTACAAACTTTCACGTTTATAATATTAATAGGATTATAGGATGTACAATTCCACTACACTACCAAAGCTTTTGGGCCCCGAGCTCGAACGCGAGCCGGCTGCGGCGGCGGCGACGACGACGGCGGCGACACGAAATTAATTTCGTTGCGCATTATTTTGATTTTGCTATATCTCTTAAGGTATTGATTTAATTTGCATGGTCTGAAGGAAAAAAAATAACTTCATGAAATGCTCAAGCCAACTAATGTATTTAAAATAAGGATTAATACAGTATTTGTGTAAATAGCTTTTCAATTATCGTTTTATAATAGGCCATTTTTTAAAGTATTAAAATGGATATAGTATGTTATCCTTAAGAGATAGACATATACCATTGCGGACTTTTTTGTAGGCCTTTTTAAGCTGTATAATACTGTAGTACTTTATTTTGATCTATTTCGTAGGGCTTCAGCCAGCGTTTGCAATGTAAGCGCAAAATAATGTGTTCATTTACGACATCACATTAGAAACCTCTAAAATTATCAGTGTTTCTCTACTACATTATGCATATATTATACATATAAACCTTCGGCTTGAATCACTCTATCTGCATCAATATCCGTTGCATAGTTTTAAAGATTTAAGCATAAATAGGGATATAGGGACAGAGAAAGCGACTTTATTTTATGTTGTGTCGTTACAACTTTGTTGTGTCGGTCTTAATTTTTTCCGTATAGCCCCCTTTCGCAACGCGCGATAAGGAACTTCGTTCAAAAAAAAAATTCCGACTTTGTGGCGCAACATTTTTTACGGCACTACGCGTTTTCTTATTATTTTTCATGGATCTATTGCTGGTAAGAATGACGTATAAAAATATATGACCACAATGTACTCACTCTACCTGTACTTTTGAATTCTCACCTACACTCAGTTAGACAGCTTACAAGTGACGACATAGTGCTGAATCTTATTATTTTATGTTCTTATATCGTTCTAGATAGGTCACCTGGTGGTTCAAATGGCCCATATTTTTTTCAACACGGGCCTGTAGTCTAATAGCCGTGGGTATGAATAGCATGTTAGAAGTCGACATTTGTCAGGCCGGCCACTGACGTCAAGTTCACGCTGCTCCGGTGGTCGGTCCAACGACGAAGGCGAGGTATCACGGGTGGGTTACGGGTGTGCGTGCTTATGCCCCTCTGTCGCCCCATAAGGAGTGGAGTAGCCCACCCCAAAAGGAGTAGACATTTTAATTAGAACAAACTATTAAAGAAAATTTAGAATTATATTTTACATCTATTTTAATTCCGTAAATTTAAGACCTATGTTAAATTGCTTAAACGGATATTAAGGTTAAGGTTGTTTCTGAGTGGCATAAAAATATTAAAGCAAAGGTTGTAAATAAACATATTATTATACTGCTGTATGATACAAGACATACAATTGTACTGGTAAATGAATATATTTAATGCACATTGTTCACGGTCTACGGATTAGCAAGACTATCTTCAATACTGACGAGTAGATAACTATCTTGCAAGTCATATGTTTGCGCTGTGCCTAATTATAACCGGATAGAATTATAACTTGAACCGAGCTGGCTTATCCTCCTATATTGTTACCGCGGCAACAACGAAAAGTCAAGCTCACACGCTGCTTTCAGTTGTTGAAATCTCTTTTTATGTCGTATATTTTAGCTGCAGATAGTATTTACAGCTTATTTATAAAAACTTGATTACGAGCGAAAAATGATTGAAACATATTAGATCCCATTTGTGACAATCATTTTTCGCTTGTAATCAAGTTTTTACAAATAACCAAGCATGTTAAATGCTTTTTTTTTCAGTATATTACAGCTTAGTCTGGACTATGGCAAATTAAATATACGTGGTACCTTTTTACATCCCCCCGCACTCGTCTCTTTGTTCTTCTTTTCTTACTTTTCTGATTTTGGTCAAAGGCAAAAAAATATATATAACTATATGTTGCCCTATATATACGGTATACCGTATGAGTATGGTTTGCGATTAGCGACAATAGTATAAGCGACGCACGGCCAATAAGTATTTATTGGCCGTGCATGACTAGTACGAAACTAAAATTCTAGTAAGTAATTAATAAACCTAATAAGCAGATGACAAACAAATGTATTTTACCTATCTAAAGGCTCAGTTATCAATTCCCTTACTGGATTATTTTACATTGTGTTGCCCATCGCCATTCAAGAACCATTCTAACACAAACTATACAAAATGCCGCTTGTTTTCTCGGGATTTTCTAACGAGATACAATTGAAAAGTAAACGAACAATTGAATATTATTTCCGTAAATCTTTACGATATGGGTGTATTGTTTAAAATAAGAACTCATTTACAATCATCATTAAGATAAATATAACTTTTAAAAATCTATTTTCTAAGACAATAGACAATGCTTTAAAATAGGTGAATATTTCACAAATACGTTAAAGGGATTTAAATTTTATTTACCCATTATTTGCAAATTTGAATAGAATACTGGGTATTTATTATCCAAAGAGTTTTTTTTTAACCCGTAATAAATGAGAAAATATATAAATACAGATGAATTTTAAAATTCTGGTCAGTCGTGTTTACTATTACGTGGTGAACTAGCGGTATTAGAATTTGTGATTTAATAAATAAATAAAAAAAATATTTTTGCTTGTAGAAGTAATTTTGTGAACGAACAAAATATCACTAGGTAAGTCAGCTACTCTACCTATAATAAAGTATCGCTCTTATAGAGATAGAAATAGCTTTAAATTACAAAGTAGGTTCTGTACCATGCTCTGTGCTTTATATATTTAATTAAACTTTGTAAATATTTTATAAGATTTTTTTTTATTTTTCAATAATATTAAATAGAATTTTAACGTTGATGCGTGCATCTTTTTATGTTTGCATTGATCGATTTTATTTAAAATCTCATAAGAAAAAGGTTTGTTTAAGGAAATTAAATAGAATATTTTGATTACTCTCGTCTCTAGTCAATTATCAAATAAAGGAAATGCTACATATTAGTAGGTAGCTTATTGTAAAAAGCTTGTAATATAAAACTTTAAAATATATTTGCGTGAATGTTAAATATTTATTTAAAAATATTTAGAAATATGTAGAGTTTTTTAGTTTATTATTTATCCTCGCGGTGCAACGACTTGCTGAAATTGATTAAAATATACTAAGAAAGCAGCTAAAATCTGATAAATAGGATACTAATATTTTACATAAGAAAATAACCAGTTACTTAGTTAAATGCTAATTAGATTAATGTTTATGATAAGAATGCAAATACACTCTCTAAAGCTGGACCCTTTAAGTTCGTAACCTCAAAAAATATTTGTCATATACGATAGCCGTGGGTATGAATAGCAGTTTAGGAGTAGACATTTTGTCGTGCTGGCCACTGACGTCATGGTGCACGCTGCTCCGGTGGTCGGTCCAACGACGAAGGCGAGGTATCACGGGTGGGTTACGGGTGTGCGTGCTTATGCCCCTCTGTCGCCCCGTAAGGAGTGGAGTAGCCCACCCCAAAAGGAGTCGACATTTTAATTAGAACAAACTATTAAAGAAAATTTAGAATTATATTTTACATCTATTTTAATTCCGAAAATGTAAGACCTATGTTAAATTGCTTAAACGGATATTAAGGTTAAGGTTGTTTCTGAGTAGCATAAAAATATTAAAGCAAAGGTTGTAAATAAACATATTATTATACTGCTGTATGATACAAGACATACAATTGTACTGGTAAATGAATATATTTAATGCACATTGTTCAAGGTCTACGGATTAGCAAGACTATCTTCAATACTAACGAGTAGATAACTATCTTGCAAGTCATATGTTCGCGCTGTGCCTAATTATAACCGGATAGAATTATAACTTGAACCGAGCTGGCCTGTCTTCCTATATTGTTACGAGACTCGCAAGAGTCTTGCAAATCTCACTGTTAGAATAACATAGAGTTACTTGTTTTTGATAGAAATGAAAAAATCATATAGAAATAAAAAAAAAACAACTAAATTAATGAAATTACATTCATCTAGTGGCACTAACTGTAAAACTATCAATAATTAGGTACATACCGAATACGGGAGTGGGACTATTATCACACCTATCCATCACGAGACTGTTTAAAATAACATCAAATTATATCCCCGTGTACTGGTAGTAAGAATACAAAATGTTGGCAATCCCTTCCTTGCCGAAGGAATCGTAAAATGCTGTCTAAGTGAGTACTGCGACACTTTTGCAGCGAGTCTTAGTCTTGCATTTGGGCAACACTAGTTTTAACTAAACTCTTTGATTGGGCTCAATAATAAAGTTATGACGATGGAGACCGAAGGTGGATACTAGACCATTTAATAGCTAATTGTAAAACACTCGAATTTGACTTATTAGATTAATTTTGAAGAGTCCAACGGAGTTAGCTTTATAACAAGTTCTGATGATGAAGTCAAGTTCATAGTTGTATTCTATAGTGGCTATTAGTAGACAGCTCGAATTTGTATTTATTTGACAGTTGTTAGTGCTATAGAGGTCGTAATATTCGACCTAATACCCTATGGTATACTAATATTATAAGTCTGACTAGCGTGGTATAGTAGGTCAATTTCCCTCTCATTATGAAGGAGCCTCAAGCCCAACAGTACGGCATATATGAGCTGAGATTATGAATCCAATATAAGAAACACACCAAGGGCCATATGGTATGAGGGAGATAAAAAAATTGCCCCTAAAAGTAAAAAAAGTGTTATATGTAGTTAGTACCTAATTGAAAAAAACAGGTTTTAATAAAATACTAAAAGTAGATATTAACTGGAGTAGCTTTTTAACTATGTGCACTTTTAATTTATTTAGGCAAAATGTGTTACAATTTTAGGTAAAGGCAAAAAAATATATATACTTATATGTTGCCCTATATATACGGTATACCGTATGAGTATGGTTTGCGATTAGCGAAAATAGTATAAGCGACGATACTTATTGGCCGTGCATGACTAGTACGAAACTAAGATTCTAGTAAGTAATTAATAAACCTAATAAGCACATGAGAAACAAATGTATTTTACCTATCTATAGGCTCAGTTATCAATTCCCTTACTGGATTATTTTACATTGTGTTGCCCATCGCCATTCAAGAACCATTCTAACACAAACTATACAAAATGCCGCTTGTTTTCTCGGGATTTTCTAACGAGATACAATTGAAAAGTAAACGAACAATTGAATATTATTTCCGTAAATCTTTACGATATGGGTGTATTGTTTAAAATAAGAACTCATTTACAATCATCATTAAGATAAATATAACTTTTAAAAATCTATTTTCTAAGACAATAGACAATGCTTTAAAATAGGTGAATATTTCACAAATAAGTTAAAGGGATTAAAATTTTATTTACCCATTATTTGCAAATTTGAATAGAATACTGGGTATTTATTATCCAAAGAGTTTTTTTTAACCCGTAATAAATGAGAAAATATATAAATACAGATGAATTTTAAAATTCTGGTCAGTCGTGTTTACTATTACGTGGTGAACTAGCGGTATTACAATTTGTAATTTAATAAATAAATAAAAAAAATATTTTTGCTTGTAGAAGTAATTTTGTGAACGAACAAAATATCACTTGGTAAGTCAGCTACTCTACCTATAATAAAGTATCGCTCTTATAGAGATAGAAATAGCTTTAAATTACTAAGTAGGTTCTGTTCCATGCTCTGTGCTTTATATATTTAATTAAACTTTGTAAATATTTTATAAGATTTTTTTTATTTTTCAATAATATTAAATAGAATTTTAACGTTGATGCGTGCATCTTTTTATGTTTGCATTGATCGATTTTATTTAAAATCTCATAAGAAAAAGGTTTGTTTAAGGAAATTAAATAGAATATTTTGATTACTCTCGTCTCTAGTCAAGTATCAAATAAAAGAAATGCTACATATTAGTAGGTAGCTTATTGTAAAAAAGCTTGTAATATAAAACTTTAAAATATATTTGCGTGAATGTTAAATATTTATTTAAAAATATGTAGAGTTTTTTAGTTTATTATTTATCCTCGCGGTGCAACGGCTTACTGAAATTGATTAAAATATACTAAGAAAGCAGCTAAAATCTGATAAATAGGATACTAATATTTTACATAAGAAAATAACCAGTTACTTAGTTAAATGCTAATTAGATTAATGTTTATGACAAGAATGCAAATACACTCTCTAAAGCTGGACCCTTTAAGTTTGTAACCTCAAAAATATTTGTCATATACGATAGCCGTGGGTATGAATAGTAGTTAAGGAGTCGACATTTTGTCGGGCCGGCCACTGACGTAAAGTTCACGCTGCTCCGGTGGTCGGTCCAACGACGAAGGCGAGGTATCACGGGTGGGTTACGGGTGTGCGTGCTTATGCCCCTCTGTCGCCCCGTAAGGAGTGGAGTAGCCCACCCCAAAAGGAGTCGACATTTTAATTAGAACAAACTAAAGAAAATTTAGAATTATATTTTACATCTATTTTAATTTTGAAAATTTAAGACCTATGTTAAATTGCTTAAACGGATATTAAGGTTAAGGTTGTTTCTGAGTGGCATAAAAATATTGAAGCAAAGGTTGTAAATAAACATATTATTATACTGCTGTATGATACAAGACATACAATTGTACTGGTAAATGAATATATTTAATGCACAATGTTCACGGTCTACGGATTAGCAAGACTATCTTCAATACTAACAAGTAGATAACTATCTTGCAAGTCATGTGTTTGCGCTGTGCCTAATTATAACCGGATAGAATTATAACTTGAACCGAGCTGGCTTGTTCTCCTATATTGTTACCGCGGCAACAACGAAAAGTCAAGCTCACATGCTGCTTTCAGTTGTTGAAATCGCTTTTTATGTCGTATATTTTAGCCGCAGATAGTATTTACAGCTTATTTATAAAAACTTGATTACGAGCGAAAAATTATTGTCACATATTAGATCCCATTTGTGACAATCATTTTTCGCTTGTAATCAAGTTTTTATAAATAACCAAGCATGTTAAATGTTTTTTTTTTTCAGTATATTACAGCTTAGTCTGGACTATAGCAAATTAAATATACGTGGTACCTTTCTACATCCCCCCGCACTCTTCTCTTTGTTCTTCTTTTCTGACTTTTCTGATTTTGGTCGATTTCCCTTTAGAGCCTCTCGTGAATAGTGAACGGCCCCTTATAAGAAACAACTTTTTCATATGACGCTATTAATTTTGTGAATTAAAGAATGAAGAATAACCAAAACTACTTATAAGTCGATTGCCATAATGTTTTTGAGGAGAGCACGCCTGCTCGTTTTATTTGTGAACCCTGTACCAATTTTTATAACTCCTGTAGGTGACTATTGTATTATTTTCCGAAATCATATATAATCTGCAACTGATAGAAGTACATCGATATGAACCTTTAGAAATACATGTAATTGTTGAAATACTACACATATGTTTAAACGTGTTCGTGTAATAAATGTCAATACGATAATTTGGTACAATTGAACTGATATGAGGATAAGGTCAGAAACTGGACAGTGATACTTTTGTCAAATGTATCGTTTGCCAAATGATCATTTGGTGAAACGTTGTTTGTCGAATGACCATTTGTCAATAGTTTTTGGGTGAATCATTAGGGAACCGTTGCCCTATATATTCGGTATTCCGTGTGAGTATGGTTTGCGATTAGCAAAAATAGTATAAGCGATGATACTTATTGGCCGTGCATGACTAGTACTTTAGTAAGATTCTAGTAAGTAATTAATAAACCTAACAAGCAGATGACAAACAAATGTATTTTATCTATCTCAGGCTCAGTTATCAATTCCCTTACTGGATTCTCTTACATTGTGTTGCCCATCGCCATTCAAGAACCATTCTAACACAAACTATACAAAATGTTAAATATTATTCCCGGAAATCTTTACGATCTTTATTTTAAACAATACACCCGTATTGTTTAAAATAAGAACTGATTTACAATCATCATTAAGATAAATTTAACTTTAAAAATTTATTTCTAAGACAATAGATAATGCTTCAAAATAGTTGCACAAACACGCAAAAGGGATTAAAATTTTATTTACCCATTATTTGCAAATTTGAATAGAATACTGGGTATTCATTATCCAAAGAGTTTTATTTTATAACCCGTAATAAATGAGAAAATATATAAATAGAGATGAATTTTAAAATTCTGGTCAGTCGTGTTTACCTTTACGCGGTGAACTAGTCGTATCAATTCAGTCAATTTGTGATTTATTAAATAAATAACAAAATAATTTTGCTTGTAGAAGAGATTATGTGAAGAAACAGGATATCACTAGGTAAGTCAGCTACTCTACCTATAATAAAGTATCGCTCTTATAGAGATAGAAATAGCTTTAAATCACAAAGTAGGTTCTGTTCCATGCTCTGTGCTTTACATATTTAATTAAAATTTTTAAATATTTTATAAGAATCGAATTATTTTTTCAATAATTTTAAATAGATTTTTAACGTTGATGGGTGCATCTTTTTATGTTTGTATTGATCGATTTTATTTAAAATCTCATAAGAAAAAAGGTTTAATTAAAGAAATTAAATACAATATTATGATTACTCTCGTCTCTAGTCGAGTATCAAAAAAAAAAGTTCTTCTTTTCTTTCTTTTCTGATTTTGGTCGATTTTCCTTTAAAGCTTCTCGTGAATAATGAACGGCCCCTTATAAGAAACAACTTTTTCATATGACGCTATTAATTTTGTGAATTCAAGAATGAAGAATAACCAAAACCACTTATAAGTCGACTGCCATAATCGCTAGGCAAGTATTGGCGACAGCACCAAGATGTTATTGGTTTTTCAGGAGAACACTCTTACTCGTTTTATTTGTGAACCCTGGACTCATTTGTACAGCTCCTATGGGTGACTATTGTATTTTTTTCCGAAATCGTATATAAACTACAACTGATAGAAGTACATCGATATGAAACTTTAGAAAAATAAATGTAATTGTTGAAATACTACACATATTTCTAACGCGTTCGTGTAATAAATGGTAGTACGACAATTTAGTACAATTGAACTGATTTGAGGATAAGGTCAGAAACTGGACAGTGAAACTTTTCAATGTCTGCTAATATACCTCTCGAGTTTGGTTTCGTAATATACGTCTTTACTGGTGTTACCCAAATCAATGTTTTAACTAGTGTTACACAAAAGACTTGCGAGACTCCCAAGAGTCTTGCAACTCTCACTGATAGAATAACACAGAGTTACTTGTTTTTGATAGGAATGAAAAATTCACATAGAAATAAAAAACCCAACTAAATTAATGAAATTTCATTCATCCAGTGGCACTAACTGTAAAACTATCAATAATTAGGTACTTACCGCTTAACGGGAATGGGGCTATTATCTCACCATGAGGCTGTTTAAAATAACAACAAATTATATCCCCGTGTACTAAGAATACAAAATGTTGGCAATCCCTTCCTTGCCAAAGGAATCGTAAAATGCTGTCTAAGTGAGTTCTGCGATACTTTTGCAGTAAGTCTTGGTCTCGCATTTGGGCAACACTAGTTTTAACTAACCTCATTGATTGGTCTCAATAGTGAAGGTATGACGATGGAGACCGAAGGTGGACCCTAGAACATTTAATAGCTAATTGTAAAACACTCGAATTTGACTTATTAGATTAATTTTGAAAAGTCCAACGGAGTTAGCTTTATAACAAGTTCTGATGATGAAATCAAGTTCATAGTTGTATTCTATAGTGGCTATTAGAAGACAGCTCGAATTTGTATTTATTTGCCAGTTGTTAGTGCTATAGAGGTCGAAATATTCGACCTAATACCCTATGGTATACTAATATTATAAGTCTGACTAGCGTGGTATAGTAGTTCAATTTCCCTCTCATTATGAAGGAGCCTCGAGCCCAAGAGTGGGGAATATATGAGCTGAAATTATGAATCCAATATGAGAAACATACGAAGGGCCATATGGTATGAGGGGACTAAAAATCATACCGCTAAAATTTAAAAAGGGTGTCACATGTAGTTAGTACCTAGTTGAAAAAAAAAGGTTTTAGTAAAACACTAAAAGTATTAACTGGAGTAGCTTTTTAACTATGTGCACTTTTAATTTATTTAGGCAAAGTGTGTTACAATTTTAGGTAAAGGCAAAAAAATATATATATGTTATGTTGCTTTATATATACGGTATACCGTATGAGTATGGTTTGCGATTAGCGAAAATAGTATAAGCGATGATACTTATTGGCTGTGCATAGTGTTGCCAACAAGACCATTGAAGAATATGTTAAAATGGTGTTAAAATTATGCCAAAAGTATGCCAAGTGCTTTATAAATATGCTAAAAATTGTGCTAAGATTTTTCTCTTCTTTTTTTCTGCTAACACATTCTTAAGAATCCGCCAAGTGCGAGTTCTACTCGCGCGCGAAGGTTTCCGTACCATTAAATATAAAAAAAAATATGTTGTAACTAAAAATTTAAGGTTTTCGGAATTTTCTTTTGTATGTGCTATAAAACATTGCTTCATGCCAAATTTCAAGATTCTAGGTCGACTGGAAGTACCCTTTAGGTTTGGATTCCCTTGCGAGTAGCTTCGTGTTTGAAAATATGCGGCTTAAATTGCTGTTTCTTTTGATTGCGTTGACATAGAAGATTGATTTTGTTATAGCTTAAAGGTACTATAGATCTGAGTATTTGATATGAATTTCAATTTAATACATTTACGTGTTCACGAAAAAATGGGTAGTAAGTTTAAAATTATTAAAAATATTTTATTGTATGATATAATTAAAAATTTATGGTTTTCGCAATTTTTCCTTTATCTGTGTTGCAAGGCGTTGCTTCATACCAAATTTCAAGATTCTGAGTTCACGGGAAGTACCCTGTAGGTTTTGATTCCCTTGCGTGTGTCGAAAATTTGCGGAAATTTGCGGCATAAACGACCGTATCTTTTGATTGCATTAGTTTAGAAGTTTGATTTTTTCACAGCTTTAAGGGACAATAAACATGTATTTGATATAAATTTCAGCTTGATACTTCCATGTGTTCCTGAGAAAAAAGGTCTTTACAGACAGACAGACGGACGGACAACAAAGTGATCCTATAAGGGTTCCGTTTTTTCCTTTTGAGGTACGGAACCCTAAAAACACTGATTTTGGTGAAAAATATATCAATCGCCAACAGAGCAATCAATGAGTTGAGCAGAACATAAACTTGACTGGTAGGTGCATATTGTGCAATACACGCTCGCACCAGTGGGGCAGCGCAAATGAAGCCGTGTGTATTGATTCGGTGATAGTAACGAACAGCGACATAGTGCATTTGAATTTTCGATTTTATCATTCAATAATGAGTAAGGATAGGGCACACTACGTCGTAACGGAAGCATATCGAGCCCTACCGTACGGAATACAAAGAGAAAAGGACGTAAATGTATATAATAATCGTATAGCTTTTTATATGAAAGCCTAGAAAATTTACCTTGTACGCATTTATGTAATTTTTGAATATTCTAAAAAAATATGCTATATGCTAAACAACAAAAAAGTTTGCTAAACAACATGAAAATGTGCTAAATTTAGCATAAAATATGCTAAATTGGCATCACTGGCTGTGCATGACTAGTACGTTACTACGATTCTAGAAAGTAATTAATAAACCTAACAAGCAGATGACAAACAAATGTATTTTACCTATCTATAGGCTCAGTTATCAATTCCCTTACTACATTCTCTTACATTGTGTTGGCCATCGCCATTCAAGAACCATTCTAACACAAACTATACAAAATGCTAAACTGACAATTAAATATTATTTCCGGAAATCTTTACGATATGGGCGTATTGTTTAAAATAAGAACTGATTTACAATCATCATTAAGATAAATATAACTTTTAAGAAACTATTTTCTAAGACAATAGAAAATGCTTCAAAATAGGTGAAAATTTCACAAATACGTTAAAGGGATTAAAATTTTATTTACCCGTTATTTGCAAATTTGAATAGAATACTGGGTATTTATTATCCAAAGAGTTTTTTTTAACCCGTAATAAATGAGAAAATATATAAATACAGGTGAATTTTAAAATTCTGGTCAGTCGTGTTTACTATTACGTGGTGAACTAGCGGTATTACAATTTGTGATTTAATAAATAAATAAAAAAATATTTTTGTTTGTAGAAGTGATTTTGTGAACGAACAAAATATCACTAGGTAAGTCAGCTACTCTACCTATAATAAAGTATGGCTATTATAGAGATAGAAATAGCTTTAAATAACAATGTAGGTTCTGCTCCATGCTCTGTGCATTATATATTTAATTAAACTTTTTAAATATTTTATAAGATTTTTTTATTTTTTCAATCATTTTAAATAGATTTTTAACGTTGATGCGTGCCTCTTTTTATGTTTGCATTGGTCGATTTTATTTAAAATCTCATAAGAAAGGTTTCTTTAAAGAAATTAAATAGAATATTTTGGTTACTCTCGTCTCTAGTCAAGTATCAAATAAAAGAAATGCTACATATTAGTAGGTAGCTTATTGTAAAAAAGCTTGTAATATAAAACTTTAAAATTTATTTGCGTGAATGTTAAATATTTATTGAAATATATTTTAGAAATGTGTAGAGTTTATTAGTTATTTGTTTATTATTTATCCTCGCGGTGCAACGGCTTACTAAGATTGATTAAAATATACTAAGAAAGCAGCTGAAGTCTGATAAATTGGATACTAATATTTTACATAAGAAAATAAAAGTTACTTAGTTAAATACTAATTAGATTATTTTTTATGACAAGCATGCAAATACACACTCTAAAATTGAACCCTTTACTTAATATACGATAGCTGTAGATGTAAATAGCAGCTTAGGAGATATTTTTTAGAACAAATTATCAAAGAAAATTTAGAATAATATTTTTACATCTAATTTAATTCTGAAAATTGAAGGCCTATGATAAAATTGCTCAAACGGATATTAAGGTTAAGGTTGTTTCTGACTGGCATAAAAATAATAAAGCAAAGGTGTATGTGAATAAACATATAATTGTACTGGTATATGATACAAAACATATAATTGTACTGGTAAATGAATATATTTAAAGCACATTGTTCACGGTCAAAGGATTAGCAAGACTATCTTCAATACTAACAAGTGGATAAGTATCTTACAAGCCAGGTGTTCGCGCTGTGCTTAATTATAATGGGCTAAAATTATATCATCAGTCGAGTCAGCTTATTCTCCAATACTGTTATCGCGACAACGGCGCGTCAAGCTCACACCCCGCTTTTCAGTTGTTGAAATCGTTTTATTGATCGTTTATTTTAGCTGTAGCCGCAGGTAGATTTTCCTGTTTAGCTTGGACTATGACAAATTAAATATATGTGATATCTTCCTACATCCCTCCGCACTATTCTCTTTGTGATACTTTTTTGTTCTTTTTCTGATTTTTGTCAAACTCCTTTTAGAGCCTCACGTAAATATTAGACGGCTACTTATAAGAAACAAACTTTCTCATATAAATCCATTCATTTTATTAGAATAGAATGATAAAAATATATCACCATTCCTTACTTTTCCCACATACGGAATATATATAATATAATGTAACTCAGCTACTTGACTAGATAACTTTACCACAAGAGAAGAAAACGACTATTAATAACAAATAATGAAAGAGATTTACTTCAACTAAGAGTTCTCTACAAAATTTCTCTGTACCGTTGTTATTATCCATAATGGCCAACAAGCAAGCAGTATATCCAACATTAAATTCTATTGCCACTATGAGAGGCCATGGACATTAGCAATACCAGCACCCGCAGGCCGCTACCACGCATGAAAAAGTACCCTTCTTAACCCTTGTTTAAAGAAGAACAGCTCAAAGTTTTGAAAACACTGCTCTTGATAATTCATTGCAAATCGGGCAGTATGTAAAAGAAATGTCCACTAAAAACCTATGGGTTAGGAACATAACGTTTCTGTGAATGAACCCTGTTGCAGCGTCGAGTGGTATGGTGTTAAAAAATAGTGATAGTACGAAGTCAAAAAGTTTCTCATATCACTTCCCGTGAAAGAGTTGACAAAGATGGATATTTTAATATAATTTAAATATGTCATATTATTTTAATTCAGTTACAGATGGCGCAAACTTGGCAAGCTGAGCTAGATGCTATTGAAGCTCTGTTTGAGCTTAAAAGTAATCCTCGAGTCGACAATCCAGGTAAAAAAATAACTTAATAAGAGTAAAAGATACCAGTAAATTAATCTCACTTCAAAACCATGAATTATCATCTGATTGATTTTAATAAATATCTTATTGGTCTAGTCCAGTAAAAATTTGACTCATATGAGATGAGTTAAAATAACAAAACATGCGAGTCGAGACTCGTATACTTGGACTGCTGGGTTCGACCCTCTCCCATAATAGAACTTCTCTCTCTCTCAAATCAAATCATTTATTATGCATAAGCCCTAAAAGGGCACTTACATATTGTCAATATTACATATTTTTTAAATTAATCTACCACCGGATCGTAAAGCCGCTACAAACTGAGAAGATCCGGCAAGAAACTCAGCGGGCTCGTCATTTTTTTTTAAATAACATGTTTTCTTAATATTATTGGATACATGTTTAGTTCCTATTATCTCCAGTGAGATGCCCTTCGAGTTAAGATTTATGTTATATAAGTTTAATACAAGATTAACAAAAAGGAACAGAAATGGTTGCACCAGATTCCACAAGCGGCACCCGATCACGAGTTGACTACTAAAACAGCCATCACGCCCCTCAACCACATTCGAGGAAGGGCGGGAGTACCGCTCACGTAGTTACCGCAGGCAGAGACCTTTTAAGTGAGCATGACCACACCAAGATCTATAAATTACAATCAGATAGCTCAATCAAATCAATAAATAAATAACTCGTTAGGCAAAACACGCTACACTGTACAATTTGTGACAATAAAAAATATACAGAGTTCAGACGACAGTGAGGATCAGCACCAAAACAATGTAAAAGTTAAAATTATATAAAGTAATTGCTGAGAGATGAGCAACTCATAACCATTCCGTATTATCATTTAGATAATCCGAAATGTTGTAATATCCTTTTTGCAAAGTCTATTTTTGATAGCCTTTTTAAACTTATATATATATATATATACACATTGCCCCATGAAAGACCCACTAATATTTTGTAGGCGAGTATGATGTATAACTAGATTATCCTTATTCCTAGTATTCACGTAATGAATGTTACTATATTTATTAAATTTATCAATATTTTTTTTTGACGTATAATATGTTTTCGAACATAAATTGTGATACAACAGTTAGAATGTTTATTTCCCTAAATTTTTCACGCAGTGACGCTCTTGGACCTAAATTATAAATCGCGTGGACAGCTTGTGGAAGTAAGCGAAATAAACAATTCTAGCCGTTTCAATATCAGTTAACATTAGATTTTTTTTTACCGCATAAGCCGCTGAGCTTAGCCTACTTGATAATTTCTCAATATGAGGGCCCCAATGGAGATTAGCATCAATAGTAATACCTAAGAATATAGTGGACTCCACAAATTCTAAGGCCACACCATTCATTTGAACATTGGTTTCCACTAGTCTCACATTAGGTGTGGTAAATTTAATACATTTGTTTTTCTTTTCATTAAGAACCAAGTTATTTGTACTGAACCAATGAACAACATTTGACAGAGCATTGTTCATATCGTCATAATTAAGCATTTGTCTTTTAATTTTGAACAATAAAGAGGTATCATCTGCGAACAACACTATGTTTTGGTTATCTCCTATATAATAATGTAAGTCATTAATATATACAAGGAACAGAAATGGCCCCAGAATGGATCCTTGTGGAACGCCCATTCTTGCAACAGAACCAGGTGACCGTACACCATTAACATCGACCCTCTGAATTCTGTTGCCTAAATATAATGTTAAAAGTTTGAGAGCCTTATTTCTGATCCCACAATGGTATAATTTCATGATGAGGGTTTCGTGGTGTACGCAATCAAACGCTTTGGATAAATCGCAAAATATACCCAAAGCATCATGCGATTTCTCCTAAGCTCTAAAGATATTTTTTAATAATTCCACTAGTTACTTCTCTTCACTACTTCTCTCATCTCTAGACATACATACATACATACATATCATCACGCCATATCCCTTGCAGGGTAGGCAGAGAGAACAGAGTGCCAGAGAACTCTATCTCTGCATACTTCACTCGCTTCCTCAACATTCATAATTCTCTTCATACACGCTCGCCGGTTTCGGAGACTCTTGACTCCACTTTCCTTCAGTACCTGACCGATCTGGTCTAGGTAGGTTAGTCTCGGTCTCCCTCGGTACCTACATCCTTCCACTTTCGCATTGTATATCTTCTTAACCAGACGTTCGTTCGGCATTCTTTCCACATGTCCGAACCATCGGAGCATTCCCTTTCGCATCTTTACACCAATACTCTCTTTCATACATACTCGCTCTCTTACGTCGTCGTTACGAATATGGTCGGTCAGCCTAACTCCACAGATTTACCGAAGAGATCGCATTTCGACCGCATTAATTTTACTTTCATACTCTTTTCTGCATACCCAACTCTCGCTTCCATACAGTAATGTTGGGACAAGCACTGCGTTATGTATTGCTACACGTGCCTTCTGGCTGAGCTGGTGGCTGCCGAGAAGTTGCCCCAACGCTCCGTTCACTCTATTGCCCGCATTCACTCTTCGCTCTATATCAGTGGTGTACCATCCATCTCGGCTAAATCCTCATGCAAGATATACAAATTCATCCACTTGCTCTAGTATATCATTACCTATTGTTACTCTTACATCTGTTCTGGCTTCATCTCTTTCAAAGACCATTATTTTGCTCTTGCTCACATTCACGCGTAGACCCCTTTTCTTACAATCTTCTGTCATTGTGTCGACTAGGGTCTGCAGGTCAGTCGCTGACTGTGCCAGCAGAACTGCATCATCTGCATAAAGCAGAGCAGAGACCACTGAGTCACCCATCTGAACTCCCACATTCATATCGTTCAACCTTTGGAGACATTTATCCAGATATATGATAAACAGCCTGGCTGACAGAACGCACCCCTGCTTAACGCCAAGGCTGGGCAAAATACATGCTTTGCTTTAATTGAAATACAAATTACAAAATACAGTATCGCAAGTAAAAAAAATCTTTAAGTAAGGTATTTGAAATATAAAATACAAAATACAGTATTTTAGCTATTTTTAATTATAATAATAATAATAATTTATTATAATTGAAATACAAAATACAAATTACATATTACAAAATAATTAATCTAGATCAGCATGGGCTGAAAAGTAGAGCAAAACAAGATTAATTAATCAGTAAAACCAGTGTTTCCTCTCATGAACACTAGATTTTTAAATGTACTCTCAGACAAACAGCCTCTTTTTGGAGAGCGAATAAAACTTGCTAAAGTAAACGATCTTTCTTTCTACAGGTCCTGATGAGCACAAACTTGTACTAAATTGTATGAACGCATTTTTTATATTTGGATAGCGCTCAAGAATTGAAAGCTCTTTGCTTCTATCATTTAGGAAGCTGACCAATTCTAACTCCTTTTTTTATCTGTGGTTGATCATTGTCTCTGTTCTCAAAAACAATAAAATCATCATCTTCTTTACTAGTGGTACTACTCTTTTTTTTATTGCTTATGGTGACAAACGAGCAGACAGCACACCTGATGGTAAGTGTCACTGCCGCCTATGGTCCTTTGCAGTACTAAGAATATAGCTAGGCCGCTGCCTACCAATACAAACCCCAAACCCACCCCAGCTGGGCTTCCGGCTCTCTCGCTCACTGAATGAAGCACAATAGCCCATTGTCATTACTCAGATGTCGATCTTCTGCGACAGTGTGGTACTACCCCAGATGGACCGGCCCGCGGCTGTAGACAGAATTCTGTCCACAGCGTGGTCCTACCACTATTACTCCTGCTGTTTCCATCCATTATTTCATGCTTTTTGATACTTGTCTCTAAGGCATGAATGGCAAGATTTTTCGAATTCTTTGTCTCTCATTTGCTGCCAATTCGACGAACATTTTTTTTGCGTTTTGTTGGCCAGTTTTGACGTACAGATATAGTGTACATAACAGATGAAGTGTTGCTAACTCAATAGCTGCTTTACCATCATTGCACTCTCGCCTCGCACTCGCACTCACACTCACGATCGTTAAATGAAGGTTAAATGTATTTTAATGTAAAAATGTATTTTGAAGGCTCAAGTATTTGAAATACTAATTACAAAATACTTCGCTGTCAGGTATTTGAAATACAAATTACATTTTAAGGAAGTAATTGAAATACAAATACCAAATACGTATTTGTATTTCAATTAAGTATTTTAATTACAAGTAATTCAAATACTGCCCAACCCTGCTTAACGCCGATATTGACGTCAAACCAAGGCGACATTCCATCATCCAGCCCACACAGGCTCTACAGCCCATGTAACTGGACTGCACAGCCTGCAGCAGTTTACCGTTAATACCATAGTCCGGTAAAATGTCCCAAAGTTCCTTTCGTACAACCGTGACCTAGAGCCAGATGCTTCTCCACAATGTTGCGCAGAGAGAATACTTGATCCATGCATCCCCTTCCACTCCTGGAACCTCATTGTGTCTCACACAGTAAACCATTGGACACCATCCTCATTCTCCTTTCAATAATTTTATCATACACTTTTGCTGCCAAACTGGTCAAGCTTATGGCTCTGTAATTTGCGTAGTCATAACGTGAACTCTTGTTTTTAAACAAAGGCACGATGACTGCGCTATTCCAGTCCCCGGGAACCATTCCCGAGCTCCAACATAAATTGAGGAGCAACCGGAACGCCTCCCGGACACAGGAGCCACCAAGCTTGATCATCTCGGCAGACACCATGTCAATGCCCTACCATTTTTCAAACTTCTTATCGCCCATTCAACTTCATCCATACTGATGCCATCGGAGGACGCCGTTGTCGAATGTTGATCTAATAAACCACATGCGACACCGGCGCCAACCGTAGCATCCGCATACATATCGCCAAAATATTCACTCCATCGGCTTAACACGTCTTGTGTTTGTGTAAGAATGTCTCCACCTTTATCTTTCATCTCTAGACCATAGCCAAAAATTGTATTTTTGGCAAAAAATACAATTTTTGACTACCCTTTTCTTTCTTATCTGGCTATATGTATATGATTATTTGAAAAGAAAAATTTAAACTTAAATTCTACTGCTGTAGAATTCAAAATTGAATTTTAACTTTGCCTATTTCTTTCCTCGTCTGGTCAGCGTGGTCTAGTTAGTTCATTTTCTTTCCATTATGGATGTAGCTACTGCCTAATAGTGGGTCAGGAAATAGCTATCCCTCAAATATAACGCAATTTTTAATATCTCTGAAAATTTAATTTAATTTGCGAAACTATAGTGATAACATTCTTTCAGTTGGGAAATTGACCGAAGAGGCTGCATTTCTATGCCAGACAGAGTCAGTAAGTTATTTTTCTTATTCTATGTAGTTTAGTTATACACAAACCTCCCGCAAATGGGAGAAGACCTAATATAGCATGCTGATGATATGGGTTCGTATAAAATTTTTATTTCTAATTTTCCCTCAAAGTAAGCTCTGCACTACAATGAATACTGGCAGATGGCCTAGTGCTCTAATTAACGAGTGGTACAGAGTGTCTAGGTTTGACACCTGCCAAGGTCAGTTCTTCTCTTTGTATATTGGCAATCAGCTACATATACGAGCTATTGGTGCCAGTGTCAAGTTATAATTATTTCTACGTTTATAGTCTTGTCAGGTCAGTCATTGTCTAAGTCAAATTGTCACCATTAACAGTGCAATGGCCACACTGTTAATGGTATCTTGTGGGAATTTTGATGGAAAACGAAAACGTTGTAAAGCACTTTTATATGATATTCACTACATCACAGTATTGCCGCACATCACATTACATAAAATGCCATCAAAATTATCTAATATAACACGTTAAAACACTAAGATATCGAATATAATACAAGAGCACATATTCGATATCTTAGTGTTTTAACGTGTTATATTAGATAATTTTGATGGCATTTTATGTAATATGAAGCAGCGGAACTACTGGGATGAAGTGAATATCATATAAAAGTGCTTTACAACGTTTTCGTTTTCCATCAAAATTCCCACAAGACACCATTAACAGTGTGGCCATTGCACTGTTAATGGCGACAATTTGACTTAGACAATGACTAACTTGAAAGACTAAAAACGTGAAAATATTTATAACTTGACACTGGCACCAATAGCTCGTATATGTAGCTGATTGCCAATATATAAGAAGAAGAAGAAGAAGAAGAGATTTTGGCAACAGTTTGCATCCGTTCACTGTATGTTAATTCAAAAAGTTCTCATTGTGGGATATAATCTACAAAAAAATGCATACGCAGCATGTTTTGTTTTTTTAATTTTGTACGCCTGGTCTTAAGGAGAATTCGCTGTATAGACACGATTTAAATTAAAATAATGACGGGAGGATGATTGCTGGATGTTATAATAACACCTAACTTCTTAAGGTAAGAAGTGGGCTTTAAAAATAACACAGCTGCTTGACAATCGATTGGTTATTCCCCTTTTGTGTTATTTTCAAAATCGCTCATTTAATCAACATTTTATGGTTCACAATACATCATTGGTATATAATCATCTATATATTAATCATCTCATCATCATCATCTCAGCTATTTTTTTTTTTTTGCTGCGGATAATGCGTTTTCGCATCCCCTTTACTTGTTACGGCAAAGGGGTATGTAGGACTCACTGACACAGTATGGTTTTACTGCATCAGAATACCTACTAAGAACCACAGCGGCCCCGCGTCTCCGCCGGTTGTGGAACGCCTAAGGTTCGCCTTTTGGGCATACGATTCTGACATTCCGGCGGTTAGCTGACTAGCGCCCTAGGTCAATCATGACTGAGGGAAGAGGAGCGTGTAGCGTCTTCTCCGTCTCCCCATCCGTCGCCTGCGCAGCGGGTCAGCATAGGCACATGCCTCACGGGCCCGCCCCGCCGCTTCCTTTTGCGCTATGACCTCCTCGCAAAAGGAGGTCATAGCCGTCCAACACCAATCACTGTCGACCATCTTATTAATAACGGTCGGCAGTGATAGGTCTTCACCCATAACAGACGCCAGGGCGAGTCTTTGAGTTCTCCATGTAGGACACTCTTCTAATGTGTGGCGCGCTGTGTCTATGGACGCGCCACACTCGTGACATCCAGGGGTCTCTTCGCATCTTGCAACTTGATGCAGGTACTTACCGAAGCACCCATGTCCGGTAAGTACCTGTGTCAGCCTGAATGTCAGAGTGCCATGCCGTCTATTGATCATCATCTCAGCTGATATGTCCCACTGTTGGTCTCAAGCTTCCTGAATAAGTGGAGGGAAATTGACCTACTATACCACGCTGGTCAGACTTGTTGGTATAGGGTTTTGTTTCGAGTTCTCTTGCATAGATGTCATATGGGTTTTATATCCCTTAGTCGGTTTTACGATCACCCACGGGTAAAAAAGGGGGTGGTGATGGTGGTGGTTGTATTCTTACTCCGTTACTGCACGGAAATACATCATATATATTAATACAATATTGAAATTTGAATTTGTTTGCTTAATGTTGTTGTAATTAACAGGTGCAAGCCAAAGAGACTCGCCCAACAGAATTGGACGCAATAGCGGGTCTATTAGAACTGCAACTAAATGTCCGTGTGAACAATCTCGGTAAGTATTAAAAAATATTTTCAAGTTTTGAAGTATATATTTTTCATTAAATAGGTACATGATTCTCAAATAAGTAATTTTTGTCATATTGCTGCATTAAAAAAAACATTATTATTTTAAAAATATTGTTTTATATTTGCATATAATATAAGAATACGCGTACAAACTTTTCTTACATATTTTAAATGCCTCCATACATAAATATGTACTCCGATTACAATATAGCTATATATAAAATAATTGCAGTAACAAGAACATCTATATACTGGCCGGTTATTACGCTCGTGATGTTTTTTTTTCACTATTTTTAGCGATAAATTAAATACACGTAATATTCCACTAAAATTCTTGTGATATTTCATCATTTTTGTCTAGCTCCCTCTCCCTTTTGTGCTTCACGTGATTAATGGACGAGCCCTTATGTAGCAATTGCGCTTACCTTAAGCTTATCGCATATATTTTATGTCAGTAGTTATGAGTTGAGGCGATTTTTATTATATAATAAACTTTATATATATTGACGAAATTTTATTTTTCAGAAAACAAACATTATCAAAAAATACTGGACATGAAATCAGAAAATGATTCATTAAATGTGGTAAGTGGGCTCAGTAATTTATGTTACACCATTCCACAACGCCTTAATGTGTTATGAAAAAAGTCAGCAAGCAGGTTAGCTAAAGAGAACCTTTAGTAGGATTATAATTTTTCGCTTAACTTCCTATATTATGGTGGACCTCGGCGTTAAGCGCCCTGATGTGAACCAGACACTATTATATTCTTGAAGCTTGCTATTGAAAATTTCTTAGAATTATTCTCAAAAATCTGACGTCAGAAAATAATTTTTAAGAATTATATTCTAAGCTTAAAATAAACCTGTTTATTCTAGGATAACAAATCTCAAGCGCATCATGCAAATGACTGCACAGCTAGACCACGAATAATATTGGCGAGTCTAGACGGAGAAAGCAGTGATTCTGAATGCGAGGTGATTACATATATTTCATCATTCATCACTCTCCTACTCTTATCCCAATTAATTGGGGTCGATACAATATGTACTTTTTTTCATAGTACATATTGTAAAAGTTATTGGCAAAAGTTTTATGATCGACCGTCTGCCAGACGTCAACCTTCCTTGGAAATGTAATTGCTGACCAAAACGGCTTCAGATGGAATTGGCCCAGGTCGTTATAAGGCTCTTAGTAGTTTTTTTACGACATCCATGGGTAAAGTAAGGGTTGGTAGTATTCGTTGCCGCTACCACGCAGCTCGTCTAAACCTAATAAATTTATACTTAATAAAATGCAATTATTTTAAATAATATATGGTAGCATATAAAAATGTCTGTTATTCAAATTACTGAAATTTAGCATTTAATTTGCTTAATTATTTATATAAACCGGATTACGAAGCGAAAAATGATGTCACAAGTGGGAATCGAACCCATACCTATAGAAATCCGTCCCACTCGTGCTGCCACTTACACTACCGTGAACTATTGTAGGACATTCAAATCTCGCTTAGTATTATATATAGGTACGTCTTTTAAAGAGACGTGTGCCGTGTGTGTTAGAGATGGGCGTTTTCAGGTTTTTACGCAAACCGATACAAATTCGATTTCTGATATTGAAATCGATTTCAAAATTCGATTTCAGAAATCGATTTCCAGAGCGGTTGGCGGAGCGGGTTTACCTTAGTTTCGATCGATATTCGATGTTTTTAGTTATTTTAGCGTAGCAAAGGAAAAACGCAACCGAACGCATTCAAACTATTTTTCTTGAATTTCTTCGTTGATTGGATTTAGGTGTACGATTTTCCTTCATGCTTTATCAAGGCTTAGCTAGAGTACTAGACTAGCAAAAATGTTTGTTTTGGATATGATACAAAACTTTCTGGCGTATTTAAAAAATCGTCATATTTACAATGATTTCATGATTATATTATATAATGTACATTCTTTTTTGTATGGTTTTTTCTTACCATTTTACATTTGATAGTTCTTAAAAATTAAAAAACAAATAATTCTTATTTATCATCAAATCGTATGTATGATACTAACATGCGTTAGTATATATATATATATATATATATGTATATGTATGATACTAACATACGTTAGTGTATAAAATACCTACCTATCTAATTATATAGTTCACGAGAACACAAAAATAACACTACGCGCACACCGCACGAGTCACCAAGTACAAGTGTGCATCAAAACTCTCCAATAATTCAAAAATCTATTTAAGAAACACAAAACTTAAACTATCATTAAGTATTGTATAATATTATCACGGAAATAGTTGCATTCTGATATAGATCTTATTCCCTGTCCCTTGTAATTCTGTTTCGGTTCAATCTGCCATTCTTAGTTTCTTAGAAACAGCCAAAATCCAAAACTGATGACAATTCGCTTCATCTCTCTTCATCTTTCTTTCACTGCACTAAACGATCGCTAAGTTAGAATGAAAGGAGGCGAAGTTTTTTTTTTCTTTGTAGATAAATTGTTGGTCCACAGACTTTTGTCCGTGCCTTTACTATGTTGTATATTTTAGTCGTTATGTTGAAGTTATATAATTCAATTTTCTTGAAGTGGATTTGATATTATACATTTATGATGGTTTATATGTATTTTTAAAGAGATTCTGCGTTATTAGTTTATTGTGAACTTGTGATGATGTCTTTGTATACTTTATGTATGAATTATTGGTCTTTATTGTGATGTCAATCCGAGCTCTTGTATTACCCTTTGCTCTCTATGTTTTATTGCCATCTTTTTAATGTATTCCAGTATAGTACTTGGGTCCTGATCTATAGACTTCCTCATGAGTTTCCAGATGGCATCTTCACGGGTGTCTGTGTAGTAGGTGCAGGATCTAGTATGCCTGGAGATGGCAACCACGGCATGTTTGTTTTTTTTTTTTGTACCGGGTTTTGACCCGATACCGCAAGACCTCTAACAGGATTAGAGATTGCCTAATCTTTTCTTATTTATCTAAACAGGACAATGATTTATTCAGAGCCCTATCCGGGGCTGCTTATCCTTATTATTATCATGTCTATTTTATTGTTACATCTTAATTTTAATTTATCATATTAATAACAATATTGTCTTATTCTAAATTTCTAATCTTATTCTAATATTATAGTGTTCATTAATTCTGTATTGCATTGGGATTTCATGTATTGTGTTATGTTTTATTTCTGTGAAGTGAGTATTTGGTTATTGAGGCGCAAAATTCTAAAAGTATTGTTCGATTTGATTTTTCAGTCATTAAAAAAAAAAAAAAAAAAAAAAAAAAAAACCGCGGCATGTTGGATACTGTTGTGTAGTTTTTGCACTGTATCTCTTGTCTGGATGATAATGACATTTGGTGCAACGAGTCCCGATGGATGGTACGCAGTTCGGAACCCTCACTGGTGCCGTATCCCTTTTCGTTGAGGATTTCTTTCTCTGCCTAGGTGTGCGACAGGTATAGTGTCTCAGGAAGGTCTGGTGATATGACGGCGTCGGCGTATGTATATATGTTCAGGGATTTGATGATCTTATTTGACGAGTATATGCCATTGTAGTTATTCTTAAGGGCATATGCTACGTCCATGGGGCACCGATGCGTACACAACAGTTCTTGTGTTGCCGATGGTGAGGTTAGAGGTTTATAGTGTTTTAATTTAAACAGGTTGTCCCGATCAATGAAAGGTATTTGGTTAGTGTCGCCAATAAGAAGGAGTTCTTTGGCCTTTACAGTGCGCATTAACAAGACCACGGAGCCGAAGTGGTTTATGAGCGCTTCGTCGATTATGAGTCGATGGAGCGCTTGATTTTTGCTCGTTCTGACTCCGTTTGTCAGGGCCGATGCCACTGTATAAACGTTCTTTGCCGCTTTCTCTCCCATGCGTTAGGTAATCCTATTTTTCAGGTCGTCTTTTGCCTTGAGCAATGATGTTAGAACGACGTCGTGTGTAGGGTTGAAATTGTTCACAATCCAGGTCGATTTGCCGCATCCTGGGACTCCATTTACCAGGGTGATCTTGTCTGGCAGGTCCCATGCACTCGCCTCCAAATCTCTGGCTCGTTGTAAGTTTTTTTCCGTGAGCCAGATCTCGGTAAATTTTGCGGTGACTACGATGGGGTCGTGTTCCGGGGTGTGGAATATGGTTCTAAGGAGGCAAAGTTTAGTGAGATTCGCTTTCTCTCATTCTAACTAGGTGATCGATTGGCGGAGTGAAATAGTTAGTAAGTTTTTAAATATTGGTTTGGTTTGCAAAACTAGCAATAGAAAAAACGATTGCGCGATGATTAGATTTATATTTGTTTGTGTGTTCGTCGTTTTGTTTTGATATGTCGTGTTGATTTAGTTTCTGTCGAGATACGTTTTCTAAAATCAGTTTGTATAGTGTTAAATATCGATGTGATACGATTTCTGACTGAAAACCGATGTCAGATTCGTTTTGATATATCGGATGCGTACCTATTCTCCAGCATTAGACGTCCCTCTGTTGTTTATAAGTCTATTCTGCCACTGTGGAATATTGGTCAACTATTATGGATAGATACAGAATTTTATGTCAAATTATGCCCCCTCCTCCACTATAAGTGATTGCATTTACTTACGTCACGTCGTTGAATTTTACAATACACCCGGGAATGTAAAAGATGAAAACACATAGTATTTTTTTTAATCAGTAAATAAATCAAAATATTCGTAAATCTATCTCACTTTGGCGACCACGTATCGGGCAGTGCAGTATAGAACGCGCCCAAAAAATCTAGGCGGACATACCTGCAGAAAGTTGCTAGGGCGTCGTTCTATGCAAATGGCATAGGACTGCTCTCTGTGGCGTAACATGAGGGAGCCCTACGTCCAGCAGTGGACGGCGATAATGATGAATCTCACTTTGACAATTTAGTATTAAGTAATTTAACAATATTATACTTAAGTAATATAAACCAATTACATTTTCAGTCTGAGAGTAAAGACCGAGAAACACAGACCGAGGATTTAATATTACATCCAAATTTAGAAGCTGTGGAGAAATTTAAAAATACAATTAATAAATTGTATAATTTATTTTTAAATTTATTTTCTACAAATAATTTAGATCGAAATACGCTGTAAGGTAATTATTAAATAAGGTTTTTATTAATTTTTCAAAACATAACTCTCACTCTTTAATAGGCTACAGATATACAGATTTTAACTTTTACTACTGATAATATCAGAGCACAGAAATTCACAAATTTAATTATAACTATTTGATGATTATATCTCGATTTAATTTTTGCTTTACTATCTCATTAACATTTTTCAACATTTTCGGTCGTGGAAGGACATAATAGAAATAAAAATGTTTTATTTTTTAATGTATACTTTTGTTCCCCTTTTGTGTTATTTTCAAAATCGCTTTTTTAATAATTCAAGTTAAGGTAGAGTGATAAATAAAAGAAATTACTTTAATGTAAAAAAGCGTGGAGTGCTTTCTGAAAACATTGCGTTAATGTCGCTACTCCTAGTATCTAGTCATGCGAGGCAAGTGTGCGGTATGGTAAGTGTACGCAAATCCATGTATTTCAGTCCAAAGCGCATCAGGCACCCCACGCTTTTTTACATTAAAATAATTTCATTTATTTATCACTCTACCTTAACTTGAATTATTAAAAAAGTTATTTTCTACTTTTTAGTTTGTTTTATATATAAAAGCGTGTTTTTTTTAGTTTTTTAAACTAATATTTTTTATTATATAAACTTTATATATATATTGACGAAATTTTATTTTTCAGAAAACAAACAATGTGTCGATGATCAAAAAGATCTTTTGGAACATAACTTCAGTACTACAATGAAATATTGCACACAAGGAATTCTACACATGAAATCATAAAATGATTCATTAACACACACCATATGTAAGTGGACTCAGTTATTTATGTTAGCAATTTCTGGAAAAAACAATGTTAACATTTTTGCCGCACCCCTGCTTCACAGTACTTTCCTCTCTTCTTGCATCAGAGTTCTACATGCTATCGTTGCAGTTGAATGTATCTTGTGTTTTAATATATAGCTAGAGTTTCATAAAATTTACGAAGGTTTAATGTTTACGTGACTATTGAGCAATGGTAAATGTACTTGTTTCTATCACTTATATACCTACATATTAATATTCTATATTTATTACCATTTATTTTGTGTTTTATGTATATCTTAATCTCCACTTCTATAGTCATTTTAGGTTTTATCTGGGGAAAAATGCCTAGTGAGCTGAATTTTTTATTACGGTGTTATAATAATAATAATAATCTTTTATTTGTTTGAACATGTTATTATGAAGATGTGAAAAATCGACATCGATATCGTGCCGGCTAAAAAACATTGCCGTCGCTTAAACGCAGAGTCAACAAATGATGAAGATGTAGATTTAAATCAAGAAGTAATCCCACTCGACTTTTTGTCAGCAGCCAATAATGATAGTGAAACTGAAAATATCGACAAGGAATGACAAAAAAAATTATACGCTAAAACGCTTTTTTGTATTTTTCAAAATTTAAATAAAAAAATATTTACTCTTGAATGAAAAAGCCTTTCACATATCATGGTGATATCATCATTATGATATGTAAAAGGTAAATGTGAAAGGTAAACTGTGTAAAGGAATTACATATCATGGATTATGCCTACTGGGGAAACCATGTAAAAAAAAACGCGCCTCGCATTCTACCTCGAAGGTGGTGAGGAAACGAATGTATCGTCATAGTATAGTCGCTTTCTCAGCGCTTTAATCCGAAAACCGTTAATTTTACAGAAAAACTGCAAAAGACATTTTTTGTAGACAATTTTATGAGGAACAATTTTTATTATGACCTCTATTGACCACTGAGCAATAGGTCGCGAAATATTTGCAAAATGCTGATTTTCTTGACTTGACTTGACTTGATGCGAAAGGGAATGCTCCGATGGTTCGGACATGTGGAAAGAATGCCGAACGAACGTCTGGTTAAGAAGATATACAATGCGAAAGTGGAAAGATGTAGGTACCGGGGGAGACCGAGACTCACCTACCTAGACCAGATTGGTCACGTGCTGAAAGAAGGTGGAGTCAAGAGTCTCCGAAACCGGCGAGCGTGTATGAAGAGAATTATGAATGATGAAGAAGCGAGTGAAGTATGCAAGGATAGAGTTCTCTGGCACTCTGTTCTCTCTGCCTACCCTTTTTTTTTTTTTTTTTTTTTTTTTTTGCCGTGGGCCATGGACGTCGCACCCCGCCAAGTCGGTCCGGGGTGACGGAAGAGGCGGCGCGCAACCCCATTGACCCACCCTGCAAGCACCTCTTCTTCGCCGTGCAAGCGGGCCACCGGTACCCGATTTTTGTCTTCGGTGGCCCGCTCGGCGGTATGCCCTCTCGGGCTCCTCTCCTGTCGAGGCCCCGACAGCTTTCGCCGTCGAGGCGTCGTCCTCACGCGGTGGCCTCACGTCGGGTGACCGGACAATTCCCCGGTCCGATCACCCGAAGCCTCGGTTAGGGCGGCATCAGGCGCAGGTCTCTCTGCCTACCCTGCAAGGGATATGGCGTGATGATATGTATGTATGTGTATAAAAATTATATTTTTGTACGATTGGATTGACCAATAAATCATACTCACTACTTATATTGCATATAGTATATAAACCGCCTCTGCGCTCGCCACTACAGCTGACCTTCAACTACGTCTGGGAGAGTGTTAGAACCTTTGAAACTGTCTGGGCGTGTGGGAAACATCTTTGAATAGTTGACCAAGTAACATAGGTATATAAAACTTAGATTTTATATTATGACGTAAGTAGAATTATTATTTATTAAACTCTAAAGGCGTCTGGCAGGGGGTTGCCACCCTATAAAGTATCTGGCAACGGATGGTATGATATTCTAATAGTATCCTGTAGAACATACTAAAAAATTGCGCATTGTGCTATAATGTTTTTGGGCAGCAATTATGCTCACCTTTGCTGTTTGTTGCCTGCCAAAGCTACCACGGTCCGAGATTCATAATATCCAAACCTTCTTACCTGCTATAGGGTACTTGCACAAAAAAAAAATTAAGCCTTTATACTATATGGTAGGACTGGCGATCACAGGCTCTTAGTGCATTATAGTAAGTGGTTCCCATCACGTGTGTCAATTTGTTAGATTTAGCAAGTCTGCGAGGTATCTCAGCAAGTTTCTCATTACCGCGTGTGTTGTAGCCATTCGAGTTGTTTCCGGGAGTCTCGAATGAGTCAAGATTTTGTCTTACGAATACAACAATCGAAGAAATTACGATTAAGGTAAAGTGAGTATCCGCAGTGATCTAAAATATGGTTTTAGCGAGGTCTCCTGTGTCACTTTCGCAACCGTCCTCACGGCTCGCTTTTGCATACGAAACACTCGCTCCCTATCGGCGGCGTGCTCCCATACGTCTGCACCATACTGTAGCAGTGACTGTATAGTCGCAAAATAACAGGTGTGGACCACGTCTGCGGACACTACCCTCGACAGCCTTGAAAGAGCGTATCACGTACATTCCTAGCTTTGCACAGAGTTTATCTATGTGCGTTCCTCAAGCAAGTCTACAGTCTATATTAAATCCTAAAAAGTTTGTTGATGTTTCTTGTTCTATAACTGTCTTCCCTATTGACACAGACATACTTCTAACCTCTCTACCAGAAATAGAAAAATGAATAAAATGTTTTTTTTTAAGGTTTAGAACTAGTCCATTCCACTCAAACCATTGTGCCAATCAGCAAGATGTACTGTTCATCTGCTCTTCTAACTGATCTAGCGTCTGTTCACTCAGAATGACAGCTACATCATCCGCGTACATGAAGACTTCACCTTCCATTATATGTTGGGGTAAGTCATTGAGCAGCAGAGAGAACAGAATATTAGAAACCGAGGATCCTTGTGCTACGCCCATTGTAGTTCTCAGGGCTTCAGATTTAGCCGCACCTCCATCACCAACTACTACCTGCGTCCTATTGCGCAACAAATCTGTAAAGAGTGAGTGTGCGCGACCTCCAATACCATAGTGTTGAGCGACAACATCAAACACTTTCGATAGCTCGCAGCACAGCACAGCGACTTGCTGTTTCCGCTCACAAGCCTCCGTTATTCGATGGATAACTTCTCGAACTAGGGAAGTGGTGGAACGACCACTGCGATATGCACATTGGCGTTCTGATATTGCTCCATTGGTTAAGAGGAACTCTGTCAAGCGACGACTCAAACCGTTCTCAAAAATTTTCGCAACTACGGGAATTATAGATACAGGTCGGTATCCATATATACTCTCACTTTCCCTTAAATAGAACCGCACTTTCCCTTAAATAGAGGTGTAAATCTTGCTTACATTCAAACTTTTAGGAAACACTCCAGTCTCAATGGAACGGTTGAAAAGCACCGTCAAACATCGCGATAATGGTTCCGCCGCGGTCGCTAGTATTTCCATAGAGATATCATAGATATCTTTACTGGGCTTCTTAGGAATTCGCGAGATTATATTCAATACTTCGTATGACAACCATTTTAGCGTAATGTATTTAGAAATATAAGATCCGCAATATAATTATAAGGACAATTCATCATTAAAGATGCCCAACAACCATGACCTGGTGAGTAGATTTTTTTTCACTAAAAGTTTATAAGGTTTTTACTAATTTTTCAAAACATAACTCTCACTCTTTAATAGGCTACAGATATACAGATTTAAATTTTTTACTACTGACAATATCAGAACATAGAAATTCACATATATAATTATAACTATTTGATGATAATATCTTGAATTAATTTGGCTTTACTATCTCGCACCTTTTTCAACATTTTCGGTCGTGGAAGGATATAATAAAATTTATAAAAATAGTTTTATTTTTTAATGTATACTCAGGTACACTTCAGAAAGCATTATTATATTAAAATTTGCTAAAATTTGAACATTATAAAGTCAGTGATTACCTACGTATTTGTATAATACGAAAGTAGTTGAATTTAATACAAAGTTGCATATATGTAGAGTTATATTAGCTAGATATATCTAGTGTGAGCAGTTAAAGCAGTTATATTGCTTTATCTTCTTAAATATTTATCTTATTTGCGATACAGTATTAATCTTTGAAACAGCTGAATCGATTCTGAAAATCTTTCACTACTAGATAGCTGACAGGCGTATGACGGACAATAAATATTGGCGAAATCGTAACCGCCATACTTACATACAAATGCTATGCTGTATTAAAACCGCAAATAATATGAGCTAAAGCACAGCCGACGAAAACTAGCAACCTCCTATTCTGTGGCTTCAATGCTCACTCGCGACAATTATTTATCGATTCACGAGTGATTGTTCTGTGTTACTTATGTCTATTAGTTGCGTGTTTGTGAATTACCCTGAGCCATAATGATTTGTTTCTTAGTATGGGCTGTTGTCTGAAAGAAAAAGACTAAACTTAGTTTAATCGCTACGGGGGATAACTATTTGTATAATTCACGACTCATATCACCCATCTGTCAGTATTGTTTGTGTCCGTTTGTTGCGTGTTTTTGAGGACCGTGCGGCATAATGAGTTATATGTTAGTAGGTTAGTTAGGTTGTTGTCATAAGTATTGAACTCAATGTCAATGGCACTTATGATTATTCTGTATAACTTCATTTAGTTTTTAATCTAATTTTATTGAAATATGAATATTAATCACGCATGTTTACCTCATTGGTGCAATTGTTCACGTATTCAAGCAATTGAAATTTTCGATAAATTATAGCTTATAAGTTAATACTTATATTATTTTAAAGCATTATCTTAATGACATTTTATTTTAATTAGTGAAATATACCTGAAGACTTACAATGTGAACAATGAACCACGAAGTATAAGGTACAGGCGCCAATGAAGGCCCACTTAATTTCAAAACATCGTAAAATCTTTCAGATAAGTAAAGTAAAGAAAAAACATAATGGAAGTTGTAATATATTTATTTGAGAAACAAGATATCTAAAAATGTAGTACAGCTTTTGGCATTTTAACACAAATGTAAACACTTTTCAGAAAGTTGGTATTGGGCTATCTTGGGAAGCTGGTCGCTGAAGATGGCCCGAAAAATATTAATGAAAATATATGCATTATAAGCCCTTAAATACTTTTAATATAAAACATCAAAATAAAAACACATTGTTCTCATAACATTATTTATAAAAGGTAAAAAATCAACCAAAAATTTAAATGTGGGCTATCTTAAATCTATCAAAATAAAAATCAACTATAAAATGAAAACAAACTACTAAATAAAATTAAATTTAACTTTGAGATTAACTTTGAAACTAACTTAACAAAAATAAAAATAAATCAGTTCTTTTTTCTAAAATAATTTTAATGGCATTCATAGGTGGGTTCATTAACTTTGAGATCAATCAAAATATACTTCATTAGTTAAAACAAATTAGACGCTACTCTCTTTAATTGTGTACACTCCTAACAAAAAAAAACTGAAAACAATTTCAAAAGTGAATTTACTTATACGTATCATCACGCCATATCCCTTGCAGGGTAGGCAGAGAGAACAGAGTGCCAGAGAACTCTATCCTTGCATACTTCACTCGCTTCCTCAACATTCATAATTCTCTTCTCTCTTCGGATACTCTTGACTCCACCTTCCTTCAGTACGTGACCAATCTGGTCTAGGTAGGTGAGTCTCGGTCTCCCCCGGTACCTACATTATTCCACTTTCGCATCTTCTTAACCAGAATTTACTTATCAGAACTTTAATTGCACTCTGGACATACGAATTGCTCCTCATCGTCTTTGGTTAAACCCACACAGACTTCATGATACCATTTTTGGCATTGACGCATATCATCAAGTCTATCCACCTTGCATCCATGACAATACCAACCATGTTTTTCGAGTGTTTTAGATTTCTTTTTCTTACTTGCTTTTGTCACTTGTTTACCTTTTTTCTTGTTTAGTTTTTTTTACCTTTATTAGAGTCACTCGGTTGTTTTCCTTTCTGTCTCTGGTTTCTTGTAAGTTCCAAATTTTTAGTTGTATAAGCGTCACTTGGTCGCTGCTTGGTTTAGGTTTTTTGGTTGTTTTAGTGCTCTTCGCCGTTTTTCTTTAGCAGTATCAAACAAATCTTTAGTGATTTCCTGACCTATATAATTCACTGCTTTTCTTCTCGGTTTATATTTGATGGTAGCGAAATTAGGAGTGGGGATTTGTTTATGGAATGGTGATTTCTCAGAATGCTTTTTTAGTTCTGATAAAGGTAAATTATCTCCTGAATCATCAATTTGCACTTTATTGGGCACAGAGAGCAATGGAAGTTTTCTGAGATCGGCATTTAAATTTTCTTCATCTGATTCAGAATATGAAGTATAAATATTAAAACGCTTTGTAGATTTTTTATTTTTTGAAGGGATTCATCAAAATCCTCATTTTCAAGTAAATCAGGCGTATTTGAACCTAAACGCGGTATTAAAGGCTGCTTATTTAGGCCAGAGGTAGTAGGAACAGGTGAACAAAACTCTGTTCTTCTATTGTATTTCTCCAAAACAGGTAGCTTTTGAATCGGATCTTGATTTTCCAAGTTGTCCATGTTAAAATCTTCAAAAGAGGAGCTATAATCAACTAATTTTTTGACAAAAGTTGGAGATTGCGGATAGGATTCAACGATTTCGACGTAATTTGCATGATTTGGGGATACATCATCGTGAATTAAAATTGATGACGATAAATTACTGTCCTCTTCTTCATGATTTGAAAAATTTTCGCATCTTGGGTACATAACAGAACTTTCGGGAATATAATCTCTTGAAGATGATGAATTAGAAACTGAATCAGGCATTCTTGAGGAACTTGCCATCTGTGGATCGGGCATTAGTGTAAGTACTGAAGGTGCATACGCTTCTTCAGGAATTGCGCTGGGATCGTACGGGAAGAGGCCAGTAGCTCTGAACCCACTGATTATATTGTCTTTCGTCATGCACACACACTAGACCACACTTTTGTAAAAATATTCGTAAAACGAGCTTTAGTTAGTTTACGTTCTGGGTGCTGATATGCATACAACAAAACCTCCTCGTCCCAAAAATGTTCGAACGACTTATTTACCGATTTGTATAGCGGTTGAAGTTCATGAGTCGTATTTGAAGGCAAGCTATAGAGTACAATATCATGGGCATCAGCAGTGTCAACGATTCTTGCGTCTAAATGTGAGGAGGCCCCATCAAAAATTAATAGACATTTGCCTGGAGATTTATGCTGCCCTAAGTGGTGTATGAATTCAACAAAAAGTTCGGTCGTCATACTGCCCTTTGGAGCCATTTTGACTAAACTACCAGGAGGTAAATTATCACAAAATTCTGGTCTCAACCTTTTGCCTTTAAATAGAATCATAGGTGGCATAGTGTTACCCGTTGCACTTACACACATAGCAACCGTGACATTTTCTGCATGTTCTTGACTGACAAAGTGCACTCTCTTGGTCCCTTTTGCTGCAAAAACCTTCTGTTGGTGGTGTAGTGTTAGACGATATCCCCTTTCGTCCATGTTATAAAGGCGTTCCGGATGGGTGGAAATATTTAACTCATCGTAAATGTCTTTTAGAGCATCAAAATGTTTTGAAACTATTGGCTTGTTGAGTTTTTGTGCTCTGGCGGGATTTAACAATTGAGCCTTTCAAAGCGATATTTCTGGATTGCGTTTCACAAAATTTGTGAGCCATTTTTTCCAGCAATATTCTTTTGATCACTAAAAAGATTCGGTACATTATTCGCTTTACAAAATTCGTAAGCCTGCTTCCGAACAATTTTGGGAGTTAATGGCATTCCTATCTGAGACAGTCTAATTATCCTTTTACATAAATCCTTTTCTTGTGGTTTATTAAGAATAGGGACACGACCAGTTATCTTCTCCATGGAGCCAGATTTTATGTGGTTTCTTAATGTTCGTCTTGGTATACCATATGTTTCAGCAGCTTTTCGCTGTGACATTTGGCAGCTTTTTACTGCTTGAAGGGCGGATTTTAACTGTGTTTCTGTCTATTCCCCACGCCGTTTTTTAACAGGAGGTTCCATTTTAATCTGCGATAACAAATAGAATAAAACGAAGAAAAATTTAGTACCTCAAAAAATAATTTAAAAAACAATGCGGACTTCAAATGTAATACATGCTTATTAAATCTCAACAACCACTAAACCAATTTTGTTGAAACTTACACTATTTTTAAGTTGGACTATAGTTACCTACCTAACCTCAAGATTTATTGCAATCCAACATAGTTTCCAAAACATGCGCAGACAAACTTAAAAAAAAAACAATCACACAAATACAAAAATACACTAACACTACATTTCAATAATCCTAGTAAGGCCCGGGCTATGTTTGGGAATTACATAATGGGCTATGATAGGAAATTACACCCGAGTTTAGTATAATCTCGTAAAAATACAAATAAGGAAATAAAATAATAATACTCACGTGTAATTCGATGAGAAATAGATTAAATATGAATTTTCACAGTTTAGAGCAAAGAGATTTGTTTTAAATATTCTAATTTTCAAAAGGATTTAAATAATGGAGGTTATAAAACGTGTATCGTCTTGACATGTACCAAGCAAACTGTCATCTGTCTTCAAAATGGCGACGCACCGGTAATTAAACACACTTGCACTATTATCTATGGTACTAAAAGCATAAACCCGCGAAATTTCAAATGTTTCGCTTTATCATAACAGTATTTTTTTTAAAGTGGGCTATCCTAGGAACTGGGCCATCTTCGGCGACACTACCTTATTATAGATACAAGGAGTCCGGACGTAATGTTGAACAAATGGTCCCAATTTAGGGGCCAGAATTTTGAAGAACGCGCCACTTTTCAAGAACTCCTTACTACGTTAACGTCAAGAACTACTACGTTTAAATCCTTAGCCGAGAAGTTTTGTTGCTAATGACTGGAATGTTTTGTTGCTATTGACAGCTCTGGAATGTTTTGTTGCTATTGACAGTTCTGGAATTTTATATTTACTTTATTAAATTCAACATTCGCGAGCCAACGCGTGTTTATGTGTAATAATAATAATCGCATCGGTACGTCCTAAACCTGACGTAGCCAGTGGCAGAAAAGAGAACTAAGATCTGGGTTAATTATTGTGTCCATGAATACTATGGAAAAGCCTATACCGTTCGGACTCCTTGTATCTATACTTCGTGCAATGAACTATAGCTGTGCCTGAAAAAATTGCTCAAATCAGTGGTATTTTACAACAATAAAAATATAAATATAACGGTACTATTATTTTATCTGAATCTACCACTTTTGCCCAGTCTTCTTTTCATTCAACAATGTCATAATATTCTTAGTAGAGAATGGCGGCTTTGTACTGTGGCGTGCTGCGTATCCTTTCATTTGAGCCCAGATCAAAGCATTGTACCGACCATGGTGGCGTTCTTATCACTTTGTGTCCATGCTGAACCACTCTGTGAATTTATTTGCGTCCATTTCTTCGTGATATTTTTTTGTACTTTTAGAGTCAATTACGAGTAAGCCATCATTAAAAAAAACTTCCCCCAGCTGATTCAGCTTGGCAGATTATTAAGCGTCCACCTTTTCCCATTGGCACTTTTGAGCAAGACGCCCTGGTATCGTCCGTCCACGACTGCGGCACGGTATGATTCGAGTTCAGCCAAATCTCTACGACAAATATGACATTGTCCCAATTTGTGAGTTTGTTAGCTCCAAACTCATAACTTTCAGTAAAGATCAATACACAGCTGGTGAAATTCAGTAATTCTAAACACTAGTATTAAAATTAATAAAACCAGACCAGTACGAGTCCACCTTAAAAGAAAATATTTTGATCGATTTATTTTTTCTTTAACCGATTATTAATTGTCTGTGGACAATATGAAAAAATCGTTATGCACGGCACTTAGTCAAGTGGGCGGTACCCATCAATGAAAAATGTAATTACCTTCAGAACATTTCGATCGGTAAGAAATAGAGAACTTCTTGGGCATGAACTGTCAAAACGGGCCTTTTATTTTGTGATTACTATAGGCAATCATATTTTGCTAATGGTGCAAGTTTTAATTACAAGTACTAACCACCATTTTAGATTGGTTTTTTATTGGCACGTGTTCTAAAAAAAATGGCATCTAGTTTCCTATGAAATATAGGGATGATATGTTAAAAATATATAATTGCCGCGTTATTCAGTAAAACACACAATAATTGCTGTAGTATATGGTTATTATAAATCTTGTCTAATTCTAATAATTGTCGTAATTTTTAAAAGTTCCACTGCTTTCTAAGACAAATGGGTTTAGATTGCCGTTTCAGCGTGTACAGAAAGAACACTGATGGCGTCTATTAATTCTTTTTTATTTGATTTAAAGACATTGAAACACTTGAGTATGTAAGATCGTACGTCGCGTTATGCTAGTGTATAGCGCCTCATGTGGCTTGGTATACTTATGTGATTTTTAATGATACGCTTTGGAGAAGAAAACTTTAAAGTTAATCGTTTAATAAATATAAATTCTTACGATTCGATATATCGGTATCGTAGGTACACCACTTCACAAAAAGCTGGCAGCATTATTTGTAAATTTGACATTTGCATGATTTTTATCTCAGGCCATATGTATTATAAACTAAAATAGACAGGCTATATGTATTATATTTATTTATACATTTGTGTAAAATAAATATAGTATTAAGTATATGAATAAAATGAATATTGAATTAATTAATAATAGGTACTGTTTCACAGTTTAAAGTTAATCAGTTGACAGATTATATCGAAATAATTAGTAAATATTAAAATTCTTTAGCGGCAATGTCCCTAGCGTGTGCTTAAACGCTAAGAACATGGGAATTTTAAATTTCAAATACTACTTATGTTGATTGCAATGTATTAATTATCCTAAAATTAAGGATTTAAATGACTGTATTTTATTTTTACTATTTTTTTGTACATACATACATACATATCATCACGCCATATCCCTTGCAGAGTAGGCAGAGAGAACAGAGTGCCAGAGAACTCTATCTTTGCATACTTCACTTGCTTCCTCAACATTCATAATTCTCTTCATACACGCTCGCCGGTTTCGGAGACTCTTGACTCCACCTTCCTTCAGTACATGACCGATTTGGTCTAAGTAGGTTGTTTTTTTTTTTTTTTAAAGTTTGTCCGGGTCACAGACCCGGCCCGCGAGGCCCCTAACGTGATCAGGGATTGCACGTCATGAGATTGAATTTGGCATAGGGAATTTTTATTTGAAAAAAAGAAAAAGTTGTACTTGTACTTTGGCCAGTTAAATTTAAATTTGTTCCAAATAGGTTTATGTTATAAGCTTGTTTTATTTGCGGGTTAGGGCGTCTCCCGGAGGCGACGCGTACCGACCCGCCCCCGTCGGTATGAACTTCGGCAGTTGCGGCGATGGGGGCCGCCACCCATCACACCTTGCCCAGTCAGGCGAGTCGAGGAGAGCAGAGTGCCGGGTGGGCACGTGGAATGTAAGAGGTTGTGTGGAAGGTAAGTTGCACGAGCTGATATCCGTCATGGCGGACAAACAGCTAGACGTGCTCTGTGTAACAGAGACCAAGCGAAGCGGCAGCGACGCCTGCGATCTTCCTGGTGGCGGGATGGCTCTGTGTCCTTTCGCTTGGCCTCAGGTGTGAAGGATTACGGAATGTATGATTCCAGACTTCTTTGGGTCCGTATAAAACTTGGTGTCACCAAGGTATTCATGGTTGTAGCATATGCTCCCGTAGGATCCTCGGTGGCATCAGACCTAGAGAAGTTTTGGGATAATGTTAGGGAAGTTCTGGATATGGCAGAAACCAGTGAACGCGTGATTGTATGCGGAGATTTGAACGGATGGGTGGGGACCAAGCGTCCCGACTATGAGGACGTACTTGGTCCATTTGGTGATAAGAGAGTGAACGACGCAGGTAGGCTCATAGCGGATGTATGCATGGAGAGAAACCTTATTGTGTCAAACACATTTTTCCAACATAAGGACATCCATATGTATACATGGAGAAGGAATGAACAGAAAAGTATAATAGATTTAATTTTGGTAGACAGTCGCCTCCGAAGCAAAATATTGGACGCAAGAGCCTACAGGGGCGCCACAGTCGATACGGACCACTATCTCGTTATTGCGAGATTTAGTGGTCTGTTCAGAAAGTGGAGGTACTGGCGAGAGCGTGTCCACTTCGGAGTGCTTGAAAGAATAAAGGTTGAAAGGTTGCAAGAAGAGTGTGTAAGAGAAAAGTATGCAGAGGGTGTCCGAGAACGGCTGACGATGGCAAGCCAGCCGCAATCGGACATTGAAGAATGCTGGAGAGTATTGAAAGAGAGTATGGTAGACACAGCGAAAGAAGTATGTGGAAGTTCAAAGAAGCATAGAAACACAAATGGTGATGCATGGTGGGATGCGGAAGTGGCAGCTTCCGTAGAGCAAAAGAAGAAAGCGTGGCTGGACTATGTCTCTTCTTTGAATCTGAATGACAGTATGACTGAACAGAAGAAAGAAATATATCGGCAATGTAAGAATGACACCAAGGCCTTAGTGAAAGAGAAACGTGATAGAGCAAGTATGAGTGCAGAAGATAGGCTTGCTAAAAACTTCGAGGGTAACACCAAACTCTTTTGGAGGGAGGTGAAGAAGTCTCGGGGTAGTTGGTCAGCCTTCAGAATGAATAAAATAAGGTCTAAAGGTGGAGACATTCTTACACAAACACAAGACGTGTTAAGCCGATGGAGTGAATATTTTGGCGATATGTATGCGGATGCTACGGTTGGCGCCGGTGTCGCATGTGGTCTAGTAGATCAACATTCGGCGACGGCGTCCTCCGATGGCATCAGTATGGATGAAGTTGAATGGGCGATAAGAAGTTTGAAAAATGGTAAGGCAGCGGGCATTGATATGGTGTCTGCCGAGATGATCAAGCTTGGTGGCTCCTGTGTCCGGGAGGCGTTCCTGTTGCTCCTCAATTTATGTTGGAGCTCGGGAATGGTTCCCGGGGACTGGAATAGTGCAGTCATCGTGCCTTTGTTTAAAAACAAGGGTTCACGTTATGACTGCGCAAATTACAGAGCCATAAGCTTGACCAGTTTGGCAGCAAAAGTGATTGTTAAAATACTGAAAGGAGAATGAGGATGGTGTCCGATGGTTTACTGTGTGAGACACAAGGAGGTTTCAGGAGTGGAAGGGGATGCATGGACCAAGTGTTCTCTCTGCGCAACATTGTGGAGAAGCATCTGGCTCTAGGTCAGAGGGTTTTCTGCAGTTTTGTGGATCTGGAGAGAGCATTTGACACGGTTGTACGAAAGGAACTTTGGAACATTTTACCGGAGTATGGTATTAACGGTAAACTGCTGCAGGCTGTGCAATCCAGTTACATGGGCTGTAGAGCCTGTGTGCGGCTGGATGATGGAATGTCGCCTTGATTTGACGTCATTATTGGCGTTAAGCAGGGCTGCGTTCTATCAGCCAGGCTGTTTATCATATATCTGGATAAATGTCTCCAAAGGTTGATCGATATGAATATGGGAGTCCAGATGGGTGACTCAGTGGTCTCTTCTCTGCTTTATGCAGATGATGCAGTCCTGCTGGCACACTCAGCGACTGACCTGCAGACCCTAGTCGACACAATGACAGAAGATTGTAAGAAAAGGTGTCTACGCGTGAATGTGAGCAAAACCAAAATAATGGTCTTTGAAAGAGATGAAGCCAGAACAGATGTAAGAGTAACAATAGGTAATGATGTACTAGAGCAAGTGGATGAATTTGTATATCTTGGATGTGGATTTAGCCGAGATGGACGGTACACCACTGATATAGAGCGAAGAGTGAATGTGGGAAATAGAGTGAACGGAGCGTTGGGGCAACTTCTCGGCAGCCACCACCTCAGCCAGAAGGCACGTGTAGCAATACATAACGCAGTGCTTGTCCCAACATTACTGTATGGAAGCGAGAGTTGGGTATGCAGAAAAGAGTATGAAAGTAAAATTAATGCGGTCGAAATGCTATCTCTTCGGAAAATCTGTGGAGTTAGGCTGACCGACCGCATTCGTAACGACGACGTAAGAGAGCGAGTAGGTTAATTTCCGAAGCAAAAGTCCATTCCATATTAACTAGCCTCGAAAGTTCATTGCTCACGTTACCGTTTCAACTAGAAGATTTAACTAACGCTATATATTTTTTTTTTTTTTTTTAAAAACAGTGTTTAATAATCCCGTATAACAGTTCGCTTTAACCGCGGGAGTGGTAGTGGAGGTGTTCTCCCTGGTCTTTTCGAGGGTTACAGCGTGATACCTCACGACGCCTTCCAGATTTTTAATATGCACAAGACTCTGCTGTAATTGGTTTTTGTGCTGGTCGACCTCCTCCAGGAAAGCGGCGTGGTTTCTGAGGACTTCTTCGAGTCTCTCGTTTTACTCCCTGTTGGAGCTGGGTATCTCGCTATGAGCCTGGATCATAGACTTGAGACGCTCCAACTGGGGTATCTCTATCCTTGTTGGTGGTGCCGCGCTCTCTCCCGGTGGTGCATTTTGCCCTACGTTTTCCCTCTCACCCTCCCCAACGTATTGCACCAGTTTTTCCAGGATCTTGATGACCCCGTTTTTGACCTCGGTCTTCAGGTTGCGGGACATACCAAGGAGTTCCTTCGCCTCCTGAAGCCTCTCCTTGGCGTCCGCATACCTGGATCTTGTCTTTTTATCTTTCTGGCCATCCACTGCGCTCCTGCTCACTGTAACAGTGTGATTAAGCGCAGGCGGCGGTCCCACTGATCTAGGTAGGTTAGTCTCGGTCTCCCCCGGTACCTACATCCTTCCACTTTCGTTTTTTTTCTGTACCCATGAATTAGGATTCATCGTTGATAGGTCAACAACTTGAAAATAGGAGCTCTATTTTAATGCCTTTTTTATAAGTATAATTAATGTGAAATTATTACAAATAAAATGATTCATTTTAGTTTTCATTTATTTAGTAATATTTATTATTATGCATTAATTATGGTTCGTATTAAATTATATCATTTATATAAATTAATTCAAATTTGTGTTTTATTTGCCAAATGTTGACGGATCACTACTTGTTGTTATAATATACCTACTTATTTCAGGTGTGCAAATTTCTGTAAATATATGTGTATGTACGTGTTTATGTATATGTGTATGTATATATCTGTATGTGTGTATGTGTATGTATGTGTATATATATATGTCTGTGTGTGTATGTATATATGTAGGTATGTATGTATATATGTAGGTATGTATGTATATGTGTAGGTATATGTATGTGTATATCTTATTTTTTTTTTTTTATATATACATATATATATATATATTTTTTGCCCTTTTATATTTTATACCAATAGCAAACTACCTAACACATCTCTTTTCTGTCAGCTTCATCCTGAGGTTGCCTGGAAGAGATCACTTAAAGTGATAAGGCCGCCCTCTGTACATTACATAGTAGACTAGCTCTTAAGTAAAGTTTTCATTGTAACTGGTGTGCAAATAAAGAATTTTCTATTCTATTCTATTTACGATAATGAGCCTAGTAAAAGAATTCTTCGACTTTGTGAACTCGTTTGGTGTTAACGTTGACTTGATATCGTTAGGATCTGTTTAAAGTTATATAAATGGAAGTTAACGCTAAGGGGACACGTTTTTTGTGTGTATGAGTTAGGTATTATCCGCAGATGACTATGATAACTTTACCCGGACTGTGGGTGAGCGCTGAGGGCTCTCAACCCTCTAAGAGGCCCCATACAATATGACCCCTTTATTACAACGTTCCCCCTTCTCTCTCGGTGACCATTCAAAGTATACAGAGTACCTTTTCTCTACTGTTTTTACGTAGTAAGTATAATTAAGATATTCTCTTAACCCCCTTCCCAGTCTCGTAATCAAGCGTGGTATTCTTAAAAACCTCAGGAATAGATCGCGTAATTTGGGTACATTCTCTAACGTGTTCTAATAGGTTAAATTAAAACCTAAACTAAGAGATTTAAAGCACTGTTGTGATATATACTACATTTTTGCAGATGACAAACAAATTTATTTTACCTATCTATAGGCTCAGTTATCAATTCCCTTACTGGATTCTGTTACATTGTGTTGGCCATCGCTATTCAAGACCCATTCTAACACAAACTATACAAAATGCCGCTTGTTTTCTCGGGATTTTCTAACGAGATATAATTAAAAAGTAAACCAACAATTAAATATTATGCCCGGAAATCTTTACGATATGGGTGCATTGTTTAAAATAAGAACTGATTTTGCTTGTAGAAGTGATTGTGTGAACGAACAAAATATCACTTGGTAAGTCTACTACTCTACCTATAATAAAGTATCGCTCTTATAGAGATAGAAATAGCTTTAAATCACAAAGTACGTTCTGTTCCATGCTTTATATATTTAATAAACTTTTTAAATATTTTATAAGTATCGAATTATGTTTTCAATAATTTTAAATAGATTTTTAACATTGATGCGTGCATCTTTTTACGTTTGCATTGATCGATTTTACTTAAAATCTCATAAGAAAAAGGTTTGTTTAAGGAAATTAAATAGAATATTTTGATTACTCTCGTCTCTAGTCAAGTATCAAATCAAAGAAATGCTACATATTAGTAGGTAGCTTATTGTAAAAAAGCTTGTAATATAAAACTTTAAAATATATTTGCGTGAATGTTAAATATCTATTTAAAAATATTTAGAAATATGTAGAGTTTTTTAGTTTATTATTTATCCTCGCGGTGCAACGGCTTGCTAAAATTGATTAAAATATACTAAGAAAGCAGCTAAAATCTGATAAATAGGATACTAATATTTTACATAAGAAAATAACCAGTTACTTAGTTAAATGCTAATTAGATTAATGTTTATGACAAGAATGCAAATACACTCTCTAAAGCTGGACCCTTTAAGTCCGCAACCTCAAAAAATATTTGTCATATACGATAGCCGTGGGTATGAATAGCAGTTTAGGAGTCGACATTTTGTCGGGCCGGCCACTGACGTCAAGTTCACGCTGCTCCGGTGGTCGGTGCAACGACGAAGGCGAGGTATCACGGGTGGGTTACGGGTGTGCGTGCTTATGCCCCTCTGTCGCCCCGTAAGGAGTGGAGTAGCCCACCCCAAAAGGAGTCGACATTTTAATTAGAACAAACTATTAAAGAAAATTTAGAATTATATTTTACATCTATTTTAATTCCGAAAATTTAAGACCTATGTTAAATTGCTCAAACGGATATTAAGGTTAAGGTTGTTTCTGAGTGGCATAAAAATATTAAAGCAAAGGTTGTAAATAAACATATTATTATACTGCTGTATGATACAAGACATACAATTGTACTGGTAAATGAATATATTTAATGCACATTGTTCACGGTCTACGGATTAGCAAGACTATCTTCAATACTAACGAGTAGATAACTCTATCTTGCAAGTCATATGTTCGCGCTGTGCCTAATTATAACCGGATAGAATTATAACTTGAACCGAGCTGGCTTGTCCTCCTATATTGTTACCGCGGCAACAACGAAAAGTCAAGCTCACACGCTGCTTTCAGTTGTTAAAATCGCTTTTTATGTCGTATATTTTAGCCACAGATAGTATTTACAGCTTATTTATAAAAACTTGATTACGAGCGAAAAATGATTGACTTATATTAGATCCCATTTGTGACAATCATTTTTCGCTTGTAATCAAGTTTTTATAAATAACCAAGCATGTTAAATGCTTTTTTTTTCAGTATATTACAGCTTATTCTGGACTATGGCAAATTAAATATACGTGGTACCTTTTTACATCCCGCCGCACTCTTCTCTTTGTTCTTCTTTTCTTACTTTTCTGATTTTGGTCAAAAGCAAAAAAATATATATAATTATATGTTGCCCTGTATATACGGTATACCGTATGAGTATGGTTTGCGATTAGCGACAATAGTATAAGCGACGATACTTATTGGCCGTGCATGACTAGTACGAAACTAAGATTCTAGTAAGTAATTAATAAACCTAATAAGCAGATGACAAACAAATGTATTTTACCTATCTATAGGCTCAGTTATCAATTCCCTTACTGGATTATTTTACATTGTGTTGCCCATCGCCATTCAAGAACTATTCTAACACAAACTATACAAAATGCCGCTTGTTTTCTCGGGATTTTCTAACGAGATACAATTGAAAAGTAAACCAAGAATTGAATATTATTTCCGTAAAGATTTACGATATGGGTGTATTGTTTAAAATAAGAACTCATTTACAATCATCATTAAGATAAATATAACTTTTAAAATTCTATTTTCTAAGACAATAGACAATGCTTTAAAATAGGTGAATATTTCACAAATACGTTAAAGGGATTAAAATTTTATTTACCCATTATTTGCAAATTTGAATAGAATACTGGGTATTTATTATCCAAAAAGTTTTTTTTAACCCGTAATAAATGAGAAAATATATAAATACAGATGAATTTTGAAATTCTGGTCGGATTGGCTTGGAGTTAGTAGTGATAACAAGTGTAGTGAACGAAAATTACGTACGGACCAACAGTGCGCGGATCATTGCTCCGGTGTCTGCGCCCAACGTCGGCGTATACACCGGGGGCTTGTCGCCGCGCGCCAAGAACCCCACCTAGTGTTTAGATCGCGTAAACCTCCAACTTACGCAGCTTCCATACTGCACGAGTCTACAAATATAAATAGCGACTATCATGAAGAAAGGTCCCTATTTAGATCAACCTCACCCGTCCATCAAGAAAACTCGGCCGAAGAGCCCAACACCCTTCGCCGGAGGATCTCATCAGCGACGTTCGCTCGACAGTGCGTTGAGCGCCGCCGCTAGACCCACGGAAGTTCGGGATTCATCCGCTGGGGGCAGCACAGGGCATGGTTTTGCCCCGATAGCGCGCTCGCAAACGGAAAGCGAATCCAGTTATTATTATGCTGCCTCGCCACTTAACTTCCCACCCCTCGAGCACTGCGCGCCGACCACCTTGGCTGCGCTCGCGCCGTCTCGATCTTCACCTCCCTACACGTCTGCGGGTTCGCTATGGGTAGCTCCCGCGACACCGGTGCAGGTGACCGCGTTCCACGTACCCGTTGTGCCCGCGCCGTACGCTCCGCCGCCGGTATTAATGGCACCTCCTTGCTCGACTGCGAGTGGTAGTAGTGCCCCCGCCGCCCGCATGCAGGCGCCGGAATCGGTTGAAGTGCTTAAATTCGCTGCGCCGAAGAAGAAGCGTTCACCGAAAAAGGACCGCCCGACCATTGCCGCCTTGAAGAGACTCCCTAGGGATTCTTTATCCCAGTTTTATACTGGCAAGGATCTCCAAAGCTCCCTCGAGATGTCTGACACCTCGGACGCGCCTGACTCAGACTTCGGGCTTCGCGATGACCGTCATAACATCCACCAGCATGACACTGCCGAGGGCACGACCAAGAAGAACAAGGCCGAGAAGACCCAGTCGGCTTCAGCGTCAACCTCAGCCGCAGAACAACCGCCCGCAAACCGTCCTAGAAGAAGGAGGAGTACGGACGAGGAGGAAGACCTCGCACGCGCAAAAAGAAGCTGCGCAGAGGACACCCCGACGCCGACTCCAATTCCGCCTATGACATATGCCTCCGCTGCAACTACCACCTTAGCCACAGCATCCAGCAGAGGGGCTGCACCCGAAACCGTTAGGGCTTCCACCTTCACCGCTGCCACCTCCACTGCTGCCACCTCAACCGCTGCCACCTCCGCCGCTGCCACCAACGCGGCCACCAACCCACACGGTGACACGCAGGTGAGTCACCCAAATTCATCTACCCTACCAACTAAAAAGGTTAGGTACCCGCCCCTAGTGGTGGAGTCGTTCCCCAACTGGGCCTACCATCTTAGGGAAATAAAATCGAAACTAGGCAGAACAGCCTATGCCCGCCCTTACGGCAAGGGCATGAGATTCACCCCGACAGATGAGACGGAGTATAGGCTAGTACAGCGATACTTGTCTGACCTGGAGAAGACGGAAAAAATCAGTTGGTTCTCTTATTCGCTGCCCGAAGAGCGCAGTCTAAAGGTAGCGATAAGAGGACTGCCGCATGACGTCCCACCAGAAGATGTGGAAGAAGAGCTTCGCCAATTGGGCTACAACCCAGAATATATCAGGCCCATCCGCGCCCGCGGCGAAAGTCCAGGATGCATCCTTTTCGCTACAATAAAGCGGGAAAAAGACACCATCCCTGGCATCTATGGCATCACAGAACTGCTGAATGTTCCTGGGGTCAGGGTGGAAGCCTGGCGTGGCCGCAGGAAACCCGCCCAATGCCATAGATGCCAAAAATTCCGGCATTCTAGCTTCCAATGCCACCGTGCTCTGGCCTGCGTGAGATGTGGGGACGAACACGCGGCCAGAGACTGCCCACGGCCTAAGGAGGATCCCCCCACATGCGTAAACTGTGGGGGGGATCACCTAGCCAATTACGTAAACTGTCCAGTTTTCCAAAACGAAACCAAAAACCGTAGGGCCGGAACAGTATCTCTCTCAAGAGAACGTCGCCCAAGGCAGATACCAATACCGGATGAGGTTCATCCTCACCCCACGGGCGAATCCAATCAGGGGGCAACCCTGATGGCAGAAGCAAACGCCCCCACAGAACGTGGCGCTCCGCTCCAGAAGAGGCGGAAGAAGAAAAAGGCCAGAATAGACTCCTCAGTACCACCGTCGGAGGACGAAAGACCGCCGAGGAGGTCTATTATGAAACCAACACCTTCCAATGTACCACCACCAAAAGAGATTCCACCAACATCTTCAACATCCAAGATTGACCAACCCAAACCGGGCAAAAGCCAAAAGGCCAAAAGGGAGGCCCAACCCAAAACCTCAACCACCACCACCACCACTAGGGGAGTTAATATGCTCAGGACAGTTATTGACTCCCTTCAGAGCATAATGGTGGAACTAGAAAAAGAGCAAGTCAGTGAACAATTCATCGAGATACTGCTCGCAAATGTACGGAGAATAATGGACTTACATTCGCAGGTAACAATCTAAGAGTGGTACATTGGAACGCCCGCGGCCTTAGATCTAAGGTCGCTCTCTTCCGCCTCCTCCTGCAGGAACAAAATATCGACGTGGCGCTCATTAGCGAGACATTCCTGGGACCTGCAGATAAAATTAAATTCCCAGGATATCTCGTCTACCGGAGGGACGAGATGTCAGACTACTCAGTAAGCTACCGTGGCCTGGCAGTAATCGTCAAGAGACGAGTCGTACACCAGCCCTTAACACCCTCGACGCTAAACTTATTATATGCTCTGGGCATTGAGATCCTGCTGGGTGATGTACAACTCCAGCTATATGCAGCCTACAAACCACCTGAGCCGCACACCATAGATGCCACTGATCTAACATCGCTCCTAGACGTCACCCAGACAGTGATAATTGCTGGAGACTTGAACTGCAAGTACCCAGCATGGAATTCGGCTACCCAAAACGCGTCAGGTGTACGACTCCATCTGCTCGCAGAATCCCGGGGGTATGTGGTCTTAGGCCCGGAGGTTCCTACCCATTACCCGGACCAATCGACCCATACCCCTGATGTGTTGGATATAATTATCCTAAACGACATCAACTGCCAGGTCACTCAGACCGTCCTGGATGACCACCTTTTATCGGATCACCAGCCCGTACTTGTTGTCATCCAAGAGCTGCCGACTACCGTCCCCCCTCCAGCGCCACGTCACAGAATAGACTGGACTAAATTTAGAGAGGAAATGGAGATCACCACCTCAACTCGGCCCATCAGCTCTGCCGCTGAAGTCAACCAGAGTGCTAGGGACATCACAGTTGCTATCTCCGAGGCACTCACAGCCGCCAAATCACCTCCGATTCCACAGGGTAAACTTCCACCACTACCCCAACACATAAGGAAACTAGTAACCACCAAACGGAGATTACGCAAAGAATGGCAGTCAACAAGATGTCCTTACCTGAAGATGACTCTAAACCGACTGGCGGAGAAAGTGAAGTCCGAGTTGCAGGACTACGCAACCGAGGGCTGGGAGAGGTTCATTGAGAACACCGATGGCGACTGGAGTTCCATCCATCGCTTATGTCGTCGTATCACAAACACCCCAATCCCGGTTCGCCCACTAATCCACAGCGACGGGACCCCTAGGTATAGAGCAGTCGACCGTGCGGAAATATTCGCCGAATATTTGGAGCAGCAGTTCAGGCCTAACCCTAGCTCGGACTTGGATCCCGAGCGTGCCGCCGCAGCAGAAGAGGAACTCGCTGAGCTCAAAGAGTACCTCGACAGACCGATGGCCCCAGAGGAAGACCCTATCGTTTTCACACCTAATATGGTCCGAAACGTAATCCGCCAGCTGAAATTAAAAAAGGCACCAGGAGCGGACCAAATACCAAACTCAGCATTACGCCAACTCCCTTTCAAAACCACGGCCTCCCTGGCCAGATTGTACAATGGAATTGTCCGCACCGGCGAGTTTCCCCAAATCTGGAAGGAAGGCCGGATTATAATGCTGCCAAAACAGGGGAAAAATGTTTTGAAACCTGGGAGCTATCGGCCGATTACCCTTCTTTCCACCATGTCGAAGGTCTTCGAGAAGCTCCTGCTGCGGCATCTGACACCCCATATCATCCCGCGCCCAGAACAGTTCGGGTTCAGGCCTGACCACAGTACTACCCTGCAACTGTCGAGGGTACTGCACCGGATCACGGCAGCTTACAATAAGCACGAACATGCCGTTGCAGTATTCCTCGACATAGAAAAAGCGTGCGACCGCGTGTGGCACGCCGGTCTTCTGCTCAAGTTGTCCCAATCACCGACACCCCGTCGCACTGTGAGGGTGATCTCCTCCTTTCTCCGGGACCGGACCTTCCGAGTGGTGGTGGCGGGGGAGTTATCCTCCGTCCGAAGGGTATCCGCAGGGGTACCCCAAGGCAGCTGCCTTTCACCCTTTCTCTACGTCCACTTCACCGATGACATCCCAACTACTCCCGAGGCAGAGCTAGCGCTATTCGCGGATGACGTGGCGCTTATCTCCACCAGCCTCACCGCAAAACACGCCTCGCAAAAAATGCAACGAGCCCTTGACCTACTACCACCTTGGTTTAGTAAATGGCGCTTATCGGTGAACGTGGACAAGACTCAAGCCATAGTTTTCGGTAGGGCCCACATGTTCCCACCGCCACTCAAACTCCAAAACCAGGAAATTACCTGGCGGAAGCGCGCCAAGTACTTAGGCGTCACGCTAGACAACAGACTCTCCATGGGACACCACGTCAAACTAGTCGTTAATAGGGCAAGAGTGTGTCGCTCCCAATCCCAATCTTTGCTTCCCACCTGCCAGCTCGTGTCAAGCTGGGGGTGTACAAAGTTTATATCAGATCTGCCATTACGTATGCAGCCCCGGCTTGGTACGGGCTGATTAGCGCCACAAACAAAAAATGCCTCCAAGCGCAACAAGCGCAAACTCTGAGGACCATCGTGAGAGCCCCATGGTGTGTCAGAAATGAAACCCTGCATAGAGACCTAAGGATGGAAAATCTTATAGATTTCGCACACCAACTAGCCCGCAATATGTTCCTGCGGGCAGATGCCTCCCAATGGGACCACATTCGTGGCCTCGCCCCATTACACGCAAGGCCCCCAGATCTCCATCCCGGCGAAAAACCCTATCCCAGGGACTTCGCCGAGGCTTCGTAAAAAATCAATTCATCCAGCCTGTTACCCTAGGGAAACAGCGCCCATAATTTCACCTACCCAATCCCATTTCCTTTCCTTCCCAGGCCTCGACTCCCATCGAGACCATTCCCAGGACGGCTCATTACCGTTCTGAGTTCTCATGGTACGCCCGGCGCCGTGACCGCTGCTCCCCTCTTGCTGATGTTTGTACTTAATTAAGCACAAGCATCATGGTGGGCTGCATCGGCCGCGGCGCTAGGGCATATTAACAAAAAATCTTTTTGACTTCCAGTGTGCCAGGCCCCTCCCACAAACCGTCACCCGGTTGCCGCTGGTTGCCCGGAGCTGGACCTCCCCCGGGACTACCGGGGGTCTCATCCGGCTCGGGTTGACCGCCTCCGTGGTGTGAAGAGTGGTGGGGACCAAGGCCCTCAAAAACCCCAAGGACCCACGGTTCTTAAACCGTGGAGTTGCAGCCACAGTCGGAGGGCACAGCCCTGAAACTGTTACTCCCATCCCATCATAGGATGGAGAGCATAGTAAGAGCGAAAAAAAAAAAAAAAATTCTGGTCAGTCGTGTTTACTATTACGTGGTGAACTAGCGATATTACAATTTGTGATTTAATAAATAAATAAAAAAATATTTTTGCTTGTAGAAGTAATTTTGTGAACGAACAAAATATCACTTGGTAAGTCAGCTACTCTACCTATAATAAAGTATCGCTCTTATAGAGATAGAAATAGCTTTAAATTACAAAGTAGGTTCTGTTCCATGCACAACATACAATTGTACTGGTAAATGAATATATTTAATGCACATTGTTCACGGTCTACGGATTAGCAAGACTATCTTCAATACTAACGAGTAGATAACTATCTTGCAAGTCATATGTTCGCGCTGTGCTTAATTATAACCGGATAGAATTATAACTTGAACCGAGCTGGCTTGTCCTCTTATATTGTTACCGCGGCAACAACGAAAAGTCAAGCTCACACGCTGCTTTCAGTTGTTGAAACGCTTTTTATGTCGTATATTTTAGCCGCAGATAGTATTTACAGCTTATTTATAAAAACTTGATTACGAGCGAAAAATGATTGACACATATTAGATCCCATTTGTGACAATCATTTTTCGCTTGTAATCAAGTTTTTATAAATAACCAAGCATGTTAAATGCTTTTTTTTTCAGTATATTACAGCTTATTCTGGACTATGGCAAATTAAATATACGTGGTACCTTTTTACATCCCCCCGCACTCTTCTCTTTGTTCTTCTTTTCTTACTTTTCTGATTTTGGTCAAAGGCAAAAAAATATATATAATTATATGTTGCCCTATATATACGGTATACCGTATGAGTATGGTTTGCGATTAGCGACAATAGTATAAGCGACGATACTTATTGGCCGTGCATGACTAGTACGAAACTAAGATTCTAGTAAGTAATTAATAAACCTAATAAGCAGATGACAAACAAATGTATTTTACCTATCTATAGGCTCAGTTATCAATTCCCTTACTGGATTATTTTACATTGTGTTGCCCATCGCCATTCAAGAACTATTCTAACACAAACTATACAAAATGCCGCTTGTTTTCTCGGGATTTTCTAACGAGATACAATTGAAAAGTAAACCAACAATTGAATATTATTTCCGTAAATCTTTACGATATGGGTGTATTGTTTAAAATAAGAACTCATTTACAATCATCATTAAGATAAATATAACTTTTAAAAATCTATTTTCTAAGACAATAGACAATGCTTTAAAATAGGTGAATATTTCACAAATACGTTAAAGGGATTAAAATTTTATTTACCCATTATTTGCAAATTTGAATAGAATACTGGGTATTTATTATCCAAAGAGTTTTTTTTAACCCGTAATAAATGAGAAAATATACAAATACAGATGAATTTTAAAATTCTGGTCAGTCGTGTTTACTATTACGTGGTGAACTAGCGGTATTACAATTTGTGATTTAATAAATAAGTAAAAAAATATGTTTGCTTGTAGAAATAATTTTGTGAACGAACAAAATATCACTAGGTAAGTCAGCTACTCTACCTATAATAAAGTATCGCTCTTATAGAGATAGAAATAGCTTTAAATTACAAAGTAGGTTCTGTTCCATGCTCTGTGCTTTATATATTTAATTAAACTTTGTAAATATTTTATAAGATTTTTTTTATTTTTCAATAATATTAAATAGATTTTTAACGTTGATGCGTGCATCTTTTTATGTTTGTATTGATCGATTTTATTTAAAATCTCATAAGAAAAAGGTTTGTTTAAAGAAATTAAATAGAATATTTTGATTACTTTCGTCTCTAGTCAAGTATCAAATAAAAGAAATGCTACATATTAGTAGGTAGCTTATTGTAAAAAAGCTTGTAATATAAAACTTTAAAATATATTTGCGTGAATGTTAAATATTTATTTAAAAATATTTAGAAATATGTAGAGTTTTTTAGTTTATTATTTATCCTCGCGGTGCAACGGCTTGCTAAAATTGATTAAAATATACTAAGAAAGCAGCTAAAATCTGATAAATAGGATACTAATATTTTACATAAGAAAATAACCAGTTACTTAGTTAAATGCTAATTAGATTAATGTTTATGACAAGAATGCAAATACACTCTCTAAAGCTGGACCCTTTAAGTTCGTAACCTCAAAAAATATTTGTCATATATGATAGCCGTGGGTATGAATAGCAGTTTAGGAGTCGACATTTTGTCGGGCCGGCCATTGACGTCATGTGCACGCTGCTCCGGTGGTCGGTCCAACGACGAAGGCGAGGTATCACGGGTGGGTTACGGGTCTGCGTGCTTATGCCCCTCTGTCGCCCCGTAAGGAGTGGAGTAGCCCACCCCAAAAGGAGTCGACATTTTAATTAGAACAAACTATTAAAGAAAATATAGAATTATATTTTACATCTATTTTAATTCCGAAAATTTAAGACCTATGTTAAATTGCTCAAACGGATATTAAGGTTAAGGTTGTTTCTGAGTGGCATAAAAATATTAAAGCAAAGGTTGTAAATAAACATATTATTATACTGCTGTATGATACAAGACATACAATTGTACTGGTAAATGAATATATTTAATGCACATTGTTCACGGTCTACGGATTAGCAAGACTATCTACAATACTAACGAGTAGATAACTATCTTGCAAGTCATATGTTCGCGCTGTGCCTAATTATAACCAGATAGAATTATAACTTGAACCGAGCTGGCTTGTCCTCCTATATTGTTACGAGACTCGCAAGAGTCTTGCAAATCTCACTGTTAGAATAACATAGAGTTACTTGTTTCTGATAGAAATGAAAAATTCACATAGAAATAAAAAAAAAACATCTAAATTAATGAAATTACATTCATCTAGTGGCACTAACTGTACAACTATCAATAATTAGGTATATACCGCTTAACGGGAGTGGGGCTATTATCACACCTATCCATCACGAGACTGTTTAAAATAACATCAAATTATATCCCCGTGTACTGGTAGTAAGAATACAAAATGTTGGCAATCCCTTCCTTGCCGAAGGAATCGTAAAATGCTGTCTAAGTGAGTACTGCGACACTTTTGCAGCGAGTCTTAGTCTTGCATTTGGGCAACACTTGTTTTAACTAAACTCTTTGATTGGGCTCAATAATGAAGTTATGACGATGGAGACCGAAGGTGGATACTAGACCATTTAATAGCTAATTGTAAAACACTCGAATTTGACTTATTAGATTAATCTTGAAGAGTCCAACGGAGTTAGCTTTATAACAAGTTCTGATGATGAAGTCAAGTTCATAGTTGTATTCTATAGTGGCTATTAGTAGACAGCTCGAATTTGTATTTATTTGACAGTTGTTAGTGCTATAGAGGTCGTAATATTTGACCTAATACCCTATGGTATACTACTATTATAAGTCTGACTAGCGTGGTATAGTAGGTCAATTTCCCTCTCATTATGAAGGAGCCTCGAACCCAACAGTACGGCATATATGAGCTGAGATTATGAATCCAATATAAGAAACACACCAAGGGCCATATGGTATGAGGGAGATAAAAAAATTGCCGCTAAAAGTAAAAAAAGTGTTATATGTAGTTAGTACCTAATTGAAAAAAACAGGTTTTAATAAAATACTAAAAGTAGATATTAACTGGAGTAGCTTTTTAACTATGTGCACTTTTAATTTATTTAGGCAAAATGTGTTACAATTTTAGGTAAAGGCAAAAAAATATATATACTTATATGTTGCCCTATATATACGGTATACCGTATGAGTATGGTTTGCGATTAGCGAAAATAGTATAAGCGACGATACTTATTGGCCGTGCATGACTAGTACGAAACTAAGATTCTAGTAAGTAATTAATAAACCTAATAAGCACATGACAAACAAATGTATTTTACCTATCTATAGGCTCAGTTATCAATTCCCTTACTGGATTATTTTACATTGTGTTGCCCATCGCAATTCAAGAACCATTCTAACACAAACTATACAAAATGCCGCTTGTTTTCTCGGGATTTTCTAACGAGATACAATTGAAAAGTAAACCAACAATTGAATATTATTTCCGTAAATCTTTACGATATGGGTGTATTGTTTAAAATAAGAACTCATTTACAATCATCATTAAGATAAATATAACTTTTAAAAATCTATTTTCTAAGACAATAGACAATGCTTTAAAATAGGTGAATATTTCACAAATACGTTAAAGGGATTAAAATTTTATTTACCCATTATTTGCAAATTTGAATAGAATACTGGGTATTTATTATCCAAAGAGTTTTTTTTAACCCGTAATAAATGAGAAAATATACAAATACAGATGAATTTTAAAATTCTGGTCAGTCGTGTTTACTATTACGTGGTGAACTAGCGGTATTACAATTTGTGATTTAATAAATAAGTAAAAAAATATTTTTGCTTGTAGAAGTAATTTTGTGAACGAACAAAATATCACTAGGTAAGTCAGCTACTCTACCTATAATAAAGTATCGCTCTTATAGAGATAGAAATAGCTTTAAATTACAAAGTAGGTTCTGTTCCATGCTCTGTGCTTTATATATTTAATTAAACTTTGTAAATATTTTATAAGATTTTTTTTATTTTTCAATAATATTAAATAGATTTTTAACGTTGATGCGTGCATCTTTTTATGTTTGTATTGATCGATTTTATTTAAAATCTCATAAGAAAAAGGTTTGTTTAAAGAAATTAAATAGAATATTTTGATTACTTTCGTCTCTAGTCAAGTATCAAATAAAAGAAATGCTACATATTAGTAGGTAGCTTATTGTAAAAAAGCTTGTAATATAAAACTTTAAAATATATTTGCGTGAATGTTAAATATTTATTTAAAAATATTTAGAAATATGTAGAGTTTTTTAGTTTATTATTTATCCTCGCGGTGCAACGGCTTGCTAAAATTGATTAAAATATACTAAGAAAGCAGCTAAAATCTGATAAATAGGATACTAATATTTTACATAAGAAAATAACCAGTTACTTAGTTAAATGCTAATTAGATTAATGTTTATGACAAGAATGCAAATACACTCTCTAAAGCTGGACCCTTTAAGTTCGTAACCTCAAAAAATATTTGTCATATATGATAGCCGTGGGTATGAATAGCAGTTTAGGAGTCGACATTTTGTCGGGCCGGCCATTGACGTCATGTGCACGCTGCTCCGGTGGTCGGTCCAACGACGAAGGCGAGGTATCACGGGTGGGTTACGGGTGTGCGTGCTTATGCCCCTCTGTCGCCCCGTAAGGAGTGGAGTAGCCCACCCCAAAAGGAGTCGACATTTTAATTAGAACAAACTATTAAAGAAAATTTAGAATTATATTTTACATCTATTTTAATTCCGAAAATTTAAGACCTATGTTAAATTGCTCAAACGGATATTAAGGTTAAGGTTGTTTCTGAGTGGTATAAAAATATTAAAGCAAAGGTTGTAAATAAACATATTATTATACTGCTGTATGATACAAGACATACAATTGTACTGGTAAATGAATATATTTAATGCACATTGTTCACGGTCTACGGATTAGCAAGACTAACTTCAATACTAACGAGTAGATAACTATCTTGCAAGTCATATGTTTGCGCTGTGCCTAATTATAACCGGATAGAATTATAACTTGAACCGAGCTGGCTTATCCTCCTATATTGTTACCGCGGCAACAACGAAAAGTCAAGCTCACACGCTGCTTTCAGTTGTTGAAATTGCTTTTTATGTCGTATATTTTAGCTGCAAATAGTATTTACAGCTTATTTATAAAAACTTGATTACGAGCGAAAAATGATTGACACATATTAGATCCCATTTGTGACAATCATTTTTCGCTTGTAATCAAGTTTTTATAAATAACCAAGCATGTTAAATGCTTTTTTTTCAGTATATTACAGCTTAGTCTGGACTATGGCAAATTAAATATACGTGGTACCTTTTTACATCCCCCCGCACTCTTCTCTCTTTGTTCTTCTTTTCTTACTTTTCTGATTTTGGTCAAAGGCAAAAAATAATATATATAATTATGTGTTGCCCTATATATACGGTATACCGTATGAGTATGGTTTGCGATTAGCGAAAATAGTATAAGCGAGGATACTTATTGGCCGTGCATGACTAGTACGAAACTAAGATTCTAGTAAGTAATTAATAAACCTAATAAGCAGATGACAAACAAATGTATTTTACCTATCTATAGGCTCAGTTATCAATTCCCTTACTGGATTATTTTACATTGTGTTGCCCATCGCCATTCAAGAACCATTCTAACACAAACTATACAAAATGCCGCTTGTTTTCTCGGGATTTTCTAACGAGATACAATTGAAAAGTAAACGAACAATTGAATATTATTTCCGTAAATCTTTACGATATGGGTGTTTTGTTTAAAATAAGAACTCATTTACAATCATCATTAAGATAAATATAACTTTTAAAAATCTGTCTGTTGTTGAAATCGCTTTTTATGTCGTATATTTTAGCTGCAGATAGTATTTACAGCTTATTTATAAAAACTTGATTACGAGCGAAAAATGATTGAAACATATTAGATCCTATTTGTGACAATCATTTTTCGCTTGTAATCAAGTTTATATAAATAACCAAGCATGTTAAATGCTTTTTTTTCAGTTTATTACAGCTTATTCTGGACTATGGCAAATTAAATATACGTGGTACCTTTTTACATCCCCCCGTACTCTTCTCTTTGTTCTTCTTTTCTTACTTTTCTGATTTTGGTCAAAGGCAAAAAAATATATATAATTATATGTTGCCCTATATATACGGTATACCGTATGAGTATGGTTTGCGATTAGCGAAAATAGTATAAGCGACGATACTTATTGGCCGTGCATGACTAGTACGAAACTAAGATTCTAGTAAGTAATTAATAAACCTAATAAGCAGATGACAAACAAATGTATTTTACCTATCTATAGGCTCAGTTATCAATTCCCTTACTGGATTATTTTACATTGTGTTGCCCATCGCCATTCAAGAACCATTCTAACACAAACTATACAAAATGCCGCTTGTTTTCTCGGGATTTTCTAACGAGATACAATTGAAAAGTAAACCAACAATTGAATATTATTTCCGTAAATCTTTACGATATGGGTGTTTTGTTTAAAATAAGAACTCATTTACAATCATCATTAAGATAAATATAACTTTTAAAAATCTATTTTCTAAGACAATAGACAATGCTTTAAAATAGGTGAATATTTCACAAATACGTTAAAGGGATTAAAATTTTATTTACCCATTATTTGCAAATTTGAATAGAATACTGGGTATTTATTATCCAAAGAGTTTTTTTTAACCCGTAATAAATGAGAAAATATATAAATACAGATGAATTTTAAAATTCTGGTCAGTCGTGTTTACTTTTACGTGGTGAACTAGCGGTATTACAATTTGTGATTTAATATATAAATAAAAAAATATTTTTGCTTGTAGAAGTAATTTTGTGAACGAACAAAATATCACTAGGTAAGTCAGCTACTCTACCTATAATAAAGTATCGCTCTTATAGAGATAGAAATAGCTTTAAATCACAAAGTAGGTTCTGTTCCATGCTCTGTGCTTTATATATTTAATTAAACTTTGTAAAGATTTATTTATTTTATCAATAATTTAAATTGATTTTTAACGTTGATGCGTTCATCTTTTTATGTTTGCATTGATCGATTTTATTTAAAATCTCCTAAGAAAAATGGTTTGTTTAAAGAAATTAAATAGAATATTTTGATTACTTTCGTCTCTAGTCAAGTATCAAATAAAAGAAATGCTACATATTAGTAGGTATCTTATTGTAAAAAAGCTTGTAATATAAAACTTTAAAATATATTTGCGTGAATGTTAAATATTTATTTAAAAATATTTAGAAATATGTAGAGTTTTTTAGTTTATTATTTATTCTCGCGGTGCAACGGCTTGCTAAAATTGATTAAAATATACTAAGAAAGCAGCTAAAATCTGATAAATAGGATACTAATATTTTACATAAGAAAATAACCAGTTACTTAGTTAAATGCTAATTAGATTAATGTTTATGACAAGAATGCAAATACACTCTCTAAAGCTGGACCCTTTAAGTTCGTAACCTCAAAAAATATTTGTCATATACGATAGCCGTGGGTATGAATAGTAGTTTAGGAGTCGACATTTTGTCGGGCCGGCCACTGACGTCAAGTTCACGCTGCTCCGGTGGTCGGTCCAACGACGAAGGCGAGGTATCACGGGTGGGTTACGGGTGTGCGTGCTTATGCCCCTCTGTCGCCCCGTAAGGAGTGGAGTAGCCCACCCCAAAAGGAGTCGACATTTTAATTAGAACAAACTATTAAAGAAAATTTAGAATTATATTTTACATCTATTTTAATTCCGAAAATGTAAGACCTATGTTAAATTGCTTAAACGGATATTAAGGTTAAGGTTGTTTCTGAGTGGCATAAAAATATTAAAGCAAAGGTTGTAAATAAACATATTATTATACTGCTGTATGATACAAGACATACAATTGTACTGGTAAATGAATATATTTAATGCACATTGTTCAAGGTCTACGGATTAGCAAGACTATCTTCAATACTAACGAGTAGATAACTATCTTGCAAGTCATATGTTCGCGCTGTGCCTAATTATAACCGGATAGAATTATAACTTGAACCGAGCTGGCTTGTCCTCCTATATTGTTACGAGACTCGCAAGAGTCTTGCAAATCTCACTGTTAGAATAACATAGAGTTACTTGTTTTTGATAGAAATGAAAAAATCATATAGAAATAAAAAAAAAACAACTAAATTAATGAAATTACATTCATCTAGTGGCACTAACTGTAAAACTATCAATAATTAGGTACATACCGAATACGGGAGTGGGACTATTATCACACCTATCCATCACGAGACTGTTTAAAATAACATCAAATTATATCCCCGTGTACTGGTAGTAAGAATACAAAATGTTGGCAATCCCTTCCTTGCCGAAGGAATCGTAAAATGCTGTCTAAGTGAGTACTGCGACACTTTTGCAGCGAGTCTTAGTCTTGCATTTGGGCAACACTAGTTTTAACTAAAGTCTTTGATTGGGCTCAATAATAAAGTTATGACGATGGAGACCGAAGGTGGATACTAGACCATTTAATAGCTAATTGTAAAACACTCGAATTTGACTTATTAGATTAATTTTGAAGAGTCCAACGGAGTTAGCTTTATAACAAGTTCTGATGATGAAGTCAAGTTCATAGTTGTATTCTATAGTGGCTATTAGTAGACAGCTCGAATTTGTATTTATTTGACAGTTGTTAGTGCTATAGAGGTCGTAATATTCGACCTAATACCCTATGGTATACTAATATTATAAGTCTGACTAGCGTGGTATAGTAGGTCAATTTCCCTCTCATTATGAAGGAGCCTCAAGCCCAACAGTACGGCATATATGAGCTGAGATTATGAATCCAATATAAGAAACACACCAAGGGCCATATGGTATGAGGGAGATAAAAAAATTGCCGCTAAAAGTAAAAAAAGTGTTATATGTAGTTAGTACCTAATTGAAAAAAACAGGTTTTAATAAAATACTAAAAGTAGATATTAACTGGAGTAGCTTTTTAACTATGTGCACTTTTAATTTATTTAGGCAAAATGTGTTACAATTTTAGGTAAAGGCAAAAAAATATATATACTTATATGTTGCCCTATATATACGGTATACCGTATGAGTATGGTTTGCGATTAGCGAAAATAGTATAAGCGACGATACTTATTGGCCGTGCATGACTAGTACGAAACTAAGATTCTAGTAAGTAATTAATAAACCTAATAAGCACATGAGAAACAAATGTATTTTACCTATCTATAGGCTCAGTTATCAATTCCCTTACTGGATTATTTTACATTGTGTTGCCCATCGCCATTCAAGAACCATTCTAACACAAACTATACAAAATGCCGCTTGTTTTCTCGGGATTTTCTAACGAGATACAATTGAAAAGTAAACGAACAATTGAATATTATTTCCGTAAATCTTTACGATATGGGTATTATGTTTAAAATAAGAACTCATTTACAATCATCATTAAGATATATATAACTTTTAAAATCTATTTTCTAAGACAATAGACAATGCTTTAAAATAGGTGAATATTTTACAAATACGTTAAAGGGATTAAAATTTTATTTACCCATTATTTGCAAATTTGAATAGAATACTGGGTATTTATTATCCAAAGAGTTTTTTTTAACCCGTAATAAATGAGAAAATATATAAATACAGGTGAATTTTAAAATTCTGGTCAGTCGTGTTTACTATTACGTGGTGAACTAGCGGTATTACAATTTGTGATTTAATAAATAAATAAAAAAAAGATTTTTGATTGTAGAAGTAATTTTGTGAACGAACAGGATATCACTAGGTAAGTCAGCTACTCTACCTATAATAAAGTATCGCTCTTATAGAGATAGAAATAGCTTTAAATCACAAAGTAGGTTCTGTTCCATGCTCTGTGCTTTACATATTTAATTAAAATTTTTAAATATTTTATAAGAATCGAATTATTTTTTCAATAATTTTAAATAGATTTTTAACGTTGATGGGTTCATCTTTTTATGTTTGTATTGATCGTTTTTATTTAAAATCTCATAAGAAAAAAGGTTTAATTAAAGAAATTAAATACAATATTTTGATTACTCTCGTCTCTAGTCGAGTATCAAAAAAAAAAGTTCTTCTTTTCTTTCTTTTCTGATTTTGGTCGATTTTCCTTTAAAGCTTCTCGTGAATAATGAACGGCCCCTTATAAGAAACAACTTTTTCATATGACGCTATTAATTTTGTGAATGAAGAATAACCAAAACCACTTATAAGTCGACTGCCATAATCGCTAGGCAAGTATTGGCGACAGCACCAAGATGTTATTGGTTTTTCAGGAGAACACTCTTGCTCGTTTTATTTGTGAACCCTGGACTAATTTGTACAGCTCCTATGGTTGACTATTGTATTTTTTTCCGAAATCGTATATAAACTACAACTGATAGAAGTACATCGATATGAAACTTTAGAAAAAAAAATGTAATTGTTGAAATACTACACATATTTCTAAACGCGTTCGTGTAATAAATGGCAGTACGACAATTTAGTACAATTGAACTGATATGAGGATAAGGTCAGAAACTGGACAGTGAAACTTTTCAATGTCTGCTAATATACCTCTCGAGTTTGGTTTCGTAATATACGTCTTTACTGGTGTTGCCCAAATCAATGTTTTAACTAGTGTTACACAAAAGACTTGCGAGACTCCCAAGAGTCTTGCAACTCTCACTGATAGAATAACACAGAGTTACTTGTTTTTGATAGGAATGAAAAATTCACATAGAAATAAAAAACCCAACTAAATTAATGAAATGCCATGCATCCAGTGGCACTAACTGTAAAACTATCAATAATTAGGTACTTACCGCTTAACGGGCATGTGGCTATTATCTCACCATGAGGCTGTTTAAAATAACAACAAATTATATCCCCGTGTACTAAGAATACAAAATGTTGGCAATCCCTTCCTTGCCAAAGGAATCGTAAAATGCTGTCTAAGTGAGTTCTGCGATACTTTTGCAGTAAGTCTTGGTCTTGCATTTGGGCAACACTAGTTTTAACTAACCTCATTGATTGGTCTCAATAGTGAAGGTATGACGATGGAGACCGAAGGTGGACCCTAGAACATTTAATAGCTAATTGTAAAACACTCAAATTTGACTTATTAGATTAATTTTGAAGAGTCCAACGGAGTTAGCTTTATAACAAGTTCTGATGATGAAGTCAAGTTCATAGTGGCATTCTATAGTAACTATTAGTAGACAGCCCGAATTTGTATTTATTTGACAGTTGTTAGTGCTATAGAGGTCGAAATATTCGACCTAATACCCTATGGTATACTAATATTATAAGTCTGACTAGCGTGGTATAGTAGGTCAATTTCCCTCTCATTATGAAGGAGCCTCGAGCCCAAGAGTGGGGAATATATGAGCTGAAATTATGAATCCAATATGAGAAACATACGAAGGGCCATATGGTATGAGGGGACTAAAAATCATACCGCTAAAATTTAAAAAGAGTGTCACATGTAGTTAGTACCTAATTGAAAAAAAAAAGGTTTTAGTAAAACACTAAAAGTATTAACTGGAGTAGCTTTTTAACTATGTGCACTTTTAATTTATTTAGGCAAAGTGTGTTACAATTTTAGGTAAAGGCAAAAAAATATATATATGTTATGTTGCTTTATATATACGGTATACCGTATGAGTATGGTTTGCGATTAGCGAAAATAGTATAAGCGATGATACTTATTGGCTGTGCATAGTGTTGCCAACAAGACCATTGAAGAATATGTTAAAATGGTGTTAAAATTATGCCAAAAGTATGCCAAGTGCTTTATAAAAATGCTAAAAATTGTGCTAAGATTTTTCTCTTCTTTTTTCTGCGAACACATATTTAAAAATCCGCCAAGTGCGAGTTGTACTCGCGCGCGAAGGTTTCCGTACCATTAAATATAAAAAAAAAATATGTTGTAACTAATAATTTAAGGTTTTCGGAATTTTCTTTTGTATGTGCTATAAAACATTGCTTCATGCCAAATTTCAAGATTCTAGGTCGACTGGAAGTAGTACCCTTTAGGTTTGGATTCCCTTGCGAGTAGCTTCGTGTTTGAAAATATGCGGCTTAAATTGCTGTTTCTTTTGATTGCGTTGACATAGAAGATTGATTTTGTTATAGCTAAAAGGTACTATAGATCTGAGTATTTGATATGAATTTCAATTTAATACATTTACGTGTTCACGAAAAAATGGGTAGTAAGTTTAAAATTATTAAAAATATTTTATTGTATGATATAATTAAAAATTTATGGTTTTAGCAATTTTTCCTTTATCTGTGTTGCAAGGCGTTGCTTCATACCAAATTTCAAGATTCTGATTCACGGGAAGTACCCTGTAGGTTTTGATTCCCTTGCATGTGTCGAAAATTTGCGCAAATTTGCGGCATAAACGACCGTATCTTTTGATTGCATTAGTTTAGAAGTTTGATTTTTACACAGCTTTAAGGGACAATAAACATGTATTTGATATAAATTTCAGTTTGATACCTCCATGTGTTCCTGAGAAAAAAGGTCCTGACAGACAGACAGACGGACGGACAACAAAGTGATCCTATAAGGGTTCCGTTTTTTCCTTTTGAGGTACGGAACCCTAAAAACACTGATTTTGGTGAAAAATATATCAATCGCCAACAGAGCAATCAATGAGTTGAGCAGAGCATAAACTTGACTGGTAGGTGCATATTGTGCAATACACGTTCGCACCAGTGGGGCAGCGCAAATGAAGCCGTGTGTATTGATTCGGTGATAGTAACGAACAGCGACATAGTGCATTTGAATTTTCGATTTTATCATTCAATAATGAGTAAGGATAGGGCACACTACGTCGTAATGGAAGCATATCGAGCCCTACCGTACGAAATACAAAGAGAAAAGGACGTAAATGTATATAATAATCGTATAGCTTTTTATATGAAAGCCTAGAAAATTTACCTTGTACGCATTTATGTAATTTTTGAATATGCTAAAAAAATATGCTATATGCTAAACAACAAAAAAGTTTGCTAAACAGCATGAAAATGTGCTAAATTTAGCATAAAATATGCTAAATTGGCATCACTGGCTGTGCATGACTAGTACGTTACTACGATTCTAGAAAGTAATTAATAAACCTAACAAGCAGATGACAAACAAATGTATTTTACCTATCTATAGGCTCAGTTATCAATTCCCTTACTACATTCTCTTACATTGTGTTGGCCATCGCCATTCAAGAACCATTCTAACACAAACTATACAAAATGCTAAACTGACAATTTTATTAAATATTATTTCCGGAAATCTTTACGATATGGGCGTATTGTTTAAAATAAGAACTGATTTACAATCATCATTAAGATAAATATAACTTTTAAGAAACTATTTTCTAAGACAATAGAAAATGCTTCAAAATAGGTGAAAATTTCACAAATACGTTAAAGGGGTTAAAATTTTATTTACCCCTTATTTGCAAATTTGAATAGAATACTGGGTATTTATTATCCAAAGAGTTTTTTTTAACCCGTAATAAATGAGAAAATATATAAATACAGGTGAATTTTAAAATTCTGGTCAGTCGTGTTTACTATTACGTGGTGAACTAGCGGTATTACAATTTGTGATTTAATAAATAAATAAAAAAATATTTTTGTTTGTAGAAGTGATTTTGTGAACGAACAAAATATCACTAGGTAAGTCAGCTACTCTACCTATAATAAAGTATGGCTCTTATAGAGATAGAAATAGCTTTAAATAACAATGTAGGTTCTGCTCCATGCTCTGTGCATTATATATTTAATTAAACTTTTTAAATATTTTATAAGATTTTTTTATTTTTTCAATCATTTTAAATAGATTTTTAACGTTGATGCCTGCCTCTTTTTATGTTTGCATTGGTCGATTTTATTTAAAATCTCATAAGAAAGGTTTCTTTAAAGAAATTTATTAGTTATTTGTTTATTATTTATCCTCGCGGTGCAACGGCTTACTAAGATTGATTAAAATATACTAAGAAAGCAGCTGAAGTCTGATAAATTGGATACTAATATTTTACATAAGAAAATAAAAGTTACTTAGTTAAATACTAATTAGATTACTTTTTATGACAAGCATGCAAATACACACTCTAAAATTGAACCCTTTACTTAATATACGATAGCTCTAGATGTAAATAGCAGCTTAGGAGATATTTTTTAGAACAAATTATCAAAGAAAATTTAGAATAATATTTTTACATCTAATTTAATTCTGAAAATTGAAGGCCTATGATAAAATTGCTCAAACGGATATTAAGGTTAAGGTTGTTTCTGACTGGCATAAAAATAATAAAGCAAAGGTGTATGTGAATAAACATATAATTGTACTGGTGTATGATACAAAACATATAATTGTACTGGTAAATGAATATATTTAAAGCACATTGTTCACGGTCAAAGGATTAGCAAGACTATCTTCAATACTAACAAGTGGATAAGTATCTTACAAGCCAGGTGTTCGCGCTGTGCTTAATTATAATGGGCTAAAATTATATCATCAGTCGAGTCAGCTTATTCTCCAATACTGTTATCGGGACAACGGCGCGTCAAGCTCACACGCCGCTTTTCAGTTGTTGAAATCGTTTTATTGATCGTATATTTTAGCTTTAGCCGCAGGTAGATTTTCCTGCTTAGCTCGGACTATGACAAATTAAATATATGTGATATCTTCCTACATCCCTCCGCACTATTCTCTTTGTGATACTTTTTTGTTCTTTTTCTGATTTTTGTCAAACTCCTTTTAGAGCCTCACGTAAATATTAGACGGCTACTTATAAGAAACAAACTTTCTCATATAAATCCATTCATTTTATTAGAATAGAATGATAAAAATATATCACCATTCCTTACTTTTCCCACATACGGAATATTTATAGTAAACTCATTTGCAAAAAAAACGGGCGGTTTTGATTTTCATTCATATTTAAAAAGATACAATACCAAAAAGGTTTCAATCGTTTGTACACGTTACTGGCCGGTTTTAAAAATGCTGTGGTATTTAAAAAAGTACGTTCTAAATTCAATTTTTCATTTGATGTTCATTTTTACAGAAAACCCCTTTTTATCCTACATTTTTGGCGCGAAGTTCCAGAAGTTAACATCGACTTTCATAACTTTTATTCAATTTTTATCGATTAATTTCATATCCTTGACTGTCAAAGCTTTATTTAATGCTGTTTGGCTGTATCAAAAATGGTAGATAAAGTGGTAAAAGCTACCAAAATTATCGCGCTGCTTGAAGAGGGTTGCAGCCAATGTTTCGTGGCTAGGAGGCTAAATGTTAGTCGCTCGACAGTCCAAAGGACCTGGCAGCGATATCAGGAGACTGGTTCCGTCGAGAGAAGGCCTGGTTCTGGAAGAAAACCATGTACCCAACCACGGGATGATCGTTTTCTTGTGAGTCGCGCATTGAGAAATCGCAAATCTTCGTATGTGGATCTTAAGAACAACCTCCAAGAAGTAAGAAATGTGCATATTAGTCTATGGACGGTCAGGAGGAGGCTTCTCGCTGCCAATATACGCAGTCACCGCCCGGCCCGCGGCCCCAAATTACTCCGTGAGCACAGAGTTCACAGGCTTAGGTTCGCTAGAAATTGTGAATCATGGACTCAAGACGATTGGAATAGGGCTTTGTTCTCTGATGAATCCAGGATATCTCTGTTCGGTGAAGATCGACGTCGGCGAGTGCTAAGAAGACAAGGAGAACGCTTTGCAGAGGCATGTTTCGAAGAAATCACACCTTATGGTGGGGGCTCTGTTATGTTTTGGGCAGGAATAAATTCAATGGATCGTACAGAGTTAGTCTTCATTGAAAACGGCTCACTGACTGGGCATCGATACATAACGGAAGTTCTAATTTTTCATGCACAACCCGCATTGGCCGCTCTAGGTGAAGACTCGATTTTTATGGACGACAATGCTCGCACCCACCGATCGCGCGATGTTAATGCGTATGTGCAAGAGGTCGGCATTCGTCGTTTGGATTGGCCAGCTCGAAGTCCCGACCTCAATCCCATAGAGCATGTCTGGGACGTTCTGAAACGGCGTGTGAGATCAGTACACCCGGCTCCGCAGACCATCAGAGAGCTGAAGAATGTGATTACTGCGGAGTGGGAAAGTATTCCGCAAGCAAGTATCCGGGATATACTCGCTAGCATGCCCAGACGAATTCAAGCTGTGATTTTAGCTAGAGGGGGTCACACTCGATACTAAACATTTATCTGCTTTTACTTTATTAAAGAAAAACAAACAAAAAAACTTTTTTATTTTTACTTCATGAGCATATGCACTACTAGCGAATATACACTACTAGCGAGGTTTAGCATTATTTCCCATAAATTGTATCTAAATTTTATGAAATACTGATGAAAACGATTATTTTCTTATTAATTTACCAAATTGTGTGGATAAAACTACCTATAATTATCAAACAAAGAAATATTAACATTTGAAATGGTTCATTGCTTAGGTGCCCGTTTTTTTTGCAAATGAGTGTATAATGTAACTCAGCTACTTGACTAGATAACTTTACCACAAGAGAAGAAAACGACTATTAATAACAAATAATGAAAGAGATTTACTTCAACTAAGAGTTCTCTACAAAATTTCTCTATACCGTTGTTATTACCCATAATGGCCAACAAGCAAGTAGTATATCCAACATTAATTTCTATTGCCACTATGAGAGGCCATGGACATTAGCAATACCAGCACCCGCAGGCCGCTACCACGCATGAAAAAGTACCCTTCTTAACCCTTGTTTAAAGAAGAACAGCTCAAAGTTTTGAAAACACTGCACTTGATAATTCATTGCAAATCGGGCAGTATGTAGGAGAAATGTCCACTAAAAACCTATGGGTTAGGAACATAACGTTTCTGTGAATGAACCCTGTTGCAGCGTCGAGTGGTATGGTGTTAAAAAATAGTGATAGTACGAAGTCAAAAAGTTTCTCAAATCACTTCCCGTGAAAGAGTTGACAAAGATGGATATTTTAATATAATTTAAATATATCATATTATTTTAATTCAGTTACAGATGGCGCAAACTTGGCAAGCTGAGCTAGATGCTATTGAAGCTCTGTTTGAGCTTAAAAGTAATCCTCGAGTCGACAATCCAGGTAAAAAAATAACTTAATAAGAGTAAAAGATACCAGTAAATTAATCTCACTTCAAAACTATGAATTATCATCTGATTGATTTTAATAAATATCTTATTGGTCTAGTCCAGTAAAAATTTGACTCATATGAGATGAGTTAAAATAACAAAACATGCGAGTCGAGACTCGTATACTTGGACTGCTGGGTTCGACCCTCTCCCATAATAGAACTTCTCTCTCTCTCAAATCAAATCATTTATTATGCATAAGCCCTAAAAGGGCACTTATATATTGTCAATATTACATATTTTTTAAATTAATCTACCACCGGATCATAAAGCCGCTACAAACTGAGAAGATCCAGCAAGAAACTCAGCGGCCTCGTCATTTTTTTTTAAATAACATGTTTTCTTAATATTATTGGATACATGTTTAGTCCCTATTAGCTCCATCGAGATGCCCTTCGAGTTAAGATTTATGTTATATAAGTTTAATACAAGATTAAAAAAAAGGAACAGAAATGGTTGCACCAGATTCCACAAGCGGCACCCGATCACGAGTTGACTACTAAAACAGCCATCACGCCCCTCAACCACATTCGAGGAAGGGCGAGAGTACGGCTCACGTAGTTACCGCAGGCAGAAACCTTTTTAGTGAGCATGACCACACTAAGATCTATAAATTACAATCAGATAGCTCAATCAAATCAATAAATAAATAACTCGATAGGCAAAACACGCTACACTGTACAATTTGTGACAATAAAAAATATACAGAGTTCAGACGACAGTGAGGATCAGCACCAAAACAATGTAAAAGTTGAAATTATACAAAGTAATTGCTGAGAGATGAGCAACTCATAACCATTCCGTATTATCATTTAGATAATCCGAAATGTTGTAATATCCTTTTTGCAAAGTCTATTTTTGATAGCCTTTTTAAACTTATATATATATATATATATATATATATATACACATTGCCCCATGAAAGACCTACTAATAGTAGTAATAGTTGTAGGCGAGTATGATGTATAACTAGATTATCCTTATTCCTAGTATTCACGTAATGAATGTTACTATATTTATTAAATTTATCAATATTTTTTTTTGACGTATAATATGTTTTCGAACATAAATTGTGATACAACAGTTAGAATGTTTATTTCCCTAAATTTTTCGCGCAGTGACGCTCTTGGGCCTAAATTATAAATCGCGTGGACAGCCTGTGGAAGTAAGCGAAATAAACAATTCTAGCCGATACAATATCGGTTAACATTAGATTTTTTTTTTACCGCATAAGCCGCTGAGCTTAGCCTACTTGATAATTTCTCAATATGAGGGCCCCAATGGAAATTAGCATCAATAGTAATACCTAAGAATATAGTGGACTCCACAAATTCTAGGGCCACACCATTCATTTGAACATTGGTTTCCACTAGTCTCACATTAGGTGTGGTAAATTTAATACATTTGGTTTTCTTTTCATTAAGAACCAAGTTATTTGTACTGAACCAATGAACAACATTTGACAGAGCATTGTTCATATCGTCATAATTAAGCATTTCTTTTAATTTTGAACAATAAAGAGGTATCATCTGCGAACAACACTATGTTTTGGTTATCTCCTATATAATAATGTAAGTCATTAATATATACAAGGAACAGAAATGGCCCCAGAATGGATCCTTGTGGAACGCCCATTCTTGCAACAGAACCAGGTGACCGTACACCATTAACATCGACCCTCTGAATTCTGTTGCCTAATTATAATGTTAAAAGTTTGAGAGCCTTATTTCTGATCCCACAATGGTATAATTTCTTGATGAGGGTTTCGTGGTGTACGCAATCAAACGCTTTGGATAAATCGCAAAATATACCCAAAGCATCATGCGATTTCTCCTAAGCTCTAAAGATATTTTTTAATAATTCCACTAGTTACTTCTCTTCACTACTTCTCTCATCTCTAGACATACATACATACATACATATCATCACGCCATATCCCTTGCAGGGTAGGCAGAGAGAACAGAGTGCCAGAGAACTCTATCTCTGCATACTTCACTCGCTTCCTCAACATTCATAATTCTCTTCATACACGTTCGCCGGTTTCAGAGACTCTTGACTCCACTTTCCTTCAGTACCTGACCGATCTGGTCTAGGTAGGTTAGTCTCGGTCTCCCTCGGTACCTACATCCTTCCACTTTCGCATTGTATATCTTCTTAACCAGACGTTCGTTCGGCATTCTTTCCACATGTCCGAACCATCGGAGCATTCCCTTTCGCATCTTTACACCAATACTCTCTTTCATACATACTCGCTCTCTTACGTCGTCGTTACGAATGTGGTCGGTCAGCCTAACTCCACAGATTTTCCGAAGAGATCGCATTTCGACCGCATTAATTTTACTTTCATACTCTTTTCTGCATACCCAACTCTCGCTTCCATACAGTAATGTTGGGACAAGCACTGCGTTATGTATTGCTACACGTGCCTTCTGGCTGAGGTGGTGGCTGCCGAGAAGTTGCCCCAACGCTCCGTTCACTCTATTTCCCGCATTCACTCTTCGCTCTATATCAGTGGTGTACCATCCATCTCGGCTAAATCCTCATCCAAGATATACAAATTCATCCACTTGCTCTAGTACATCATTACCTATTGTTACTCTTACATCTGTTCTGGCTTCATCTCTTTCAAAGACCATTATTTTGCTTTTGCTCACATTCACGCGTAGACCCCTTTTCTTACAATCTTCTGTCATTGTGTCGACTAGGATCTGTAGGTCAGTCGCTGACTGTGCCAGCAGGACTGCATCATCTGCATAAAGCAGAGCAGAGACCACTGAGTCACCCATCTGAACTCCCACATTCATATCGTTCAACCTTTGGAGACATTTATCCAGATATATGATAAACAGCCTGGCTGACAGAACGCACCCCTGCTTAACGCCAAGGCTGGGCAAAATACATGCTTTGCTTTAATTGAAATACAAATTACAAAATACAGTATCGCAAGTAATTAAAATACAAAATATCTTTAAGTAAGGTATTTGAAATATAAAATACAAAATACAGTATTTTAGCTATTTTTAATAATAATAATAATAAATAGCTATTTTTAATAATAATAATAAAACCCTCCTTGGGAATAATAATAACAATAAAGTCGTTACTTCACCATGAGGCTAACGCAAAACTCGGAGGAACATTATTTGGCTCCCTAAGTTCTTTTGATATAAAAAAAAATGTATCACAAGATTTACAGGAAAGCCAATAAACCGCAGGGCAGCTTGTGGCGAGCTGAATGTGAGTGGCGACACTGCGGTCCTGAATACTCCAGAGAGTCGATCAGGGACTCGTCTCCAGCTGGCCTTCATTGGCTGGCTAGAGTGGAAACCGAAGAGTGCCCGAAGGACTCTCAGCTCTGGCTTGCCTTAAACAGCTGATCAGATAAGGGTCGCCAGAGCTATATGCTCGGGGGTGGAAGTGTCATTTTTAAGGGCATAATTACGGGGAAACCATGAGTTTGTTTATCGCAGACTCAATGGTGAAACCGGCGCCGCACCGCTCGACACCCCTAGCCACTTACATCAATGTTGCCCTCTGTTGCCCGTATGACTTGTGTGTCTGTGGCGACTATTTAGGGGGTCCATTCAGTGAGTTGGCGAGTCACCGTCTGCCACCGTTCAGCTCTTAACATGGGTTTGAAGGCAGACGACAGTTATAAATTCATAGATTTAAGATGAACCAGTCCACTAAACACCCACTCCCATATTTCATATATTAGATACCATCATCATACAATAGTTTTACACTTACTGCTGGCATTCCACGTATGTTAAGTGCAGATGTGGAATGTCATCGGTAGGTGTCCCATCCCAATATTTAGATTAAATTTCTCCAAAGGCAACACGCAGAGGCTGTTGGATCCATATCCCCATGTAAGCCTCCCAAAGGACCGGGAATCTTCCCTATGGAAGATCCCGTGAATTAAAAGGAGATACAATAATAATAATAATAATTTATTATAATTGAAATATAAAATACAAATTACATATTACAAAATAATTAATCTAGATCAGCATGGGCTGAAAAGTAGAGCAAAACAAGATTAATTAATCAGTAAAACCAATGTTTCCTCTCATGAACACTAGATTTTTAAATGTACTCTCAGACAAACAGCCTCTTGTTGGAGAGCGAATAAAACCTGCCTAAAGAAAACGATCTTTCTTTCTACAGGTCCTGATGAGCACAAACTTGTACTAAATTGTATGAACGCATTTTTTATATTTGGATAGCGCTTAAGAATTGAAAGCTCTTTGCTTCTATCATTTAGGAAGCTGACCAATTCTAACTCCTCTTTTTATCTGTGGTTGATCATTGTCTCTGTTCTCAAAAACAATAAAATCATCATCTTCTTTACTAGTGGTACTACTCTTTTTTTTATTGCTTATGGTGGCAAACGAGCAGACAGCACACCTGATGGTAAGTGTCACTGCCGCCCATGGTCCTTTGCAGTACTAAGGATATAGCTAGGCCGCTGCCTACCAATACAAACCCCAAACCCACCCCAGCTGGGCTTCCGGCTCTCTCGCTCACTGAACGAAGCACAATAGCCCATTGTCATTACTCAGATGTCGATCTTCTGCGACAGTGTGGTACTACCCCAGATGGACCGGCCCGCGGCTGTAGACAGAATACTGTCCACAGCGTGGTCCTACCACTATTACTCCTGCTGTTTCCATCCATTATTTCATGCTTTTTGATACTTGTCTCTAAGGCATGAATGGCAAGATTTTTCGAATTCTTTGTCTCTCATTTGCTGCCAATTCGACGAACATTTTTTTTGCGTTTTGTTGGCCAGTTTTGACGTACAGATATAGTGTACATAACAGATGAAGTGTTGCTAACTCAATAGCTGCTTTACCATCATTGCACTCTCGCCTCGCACTCGCACTCACACTCACGATAGTTAAATGAAGGTTAAATGTATTTTATTGTAAAAATGTATTTTGAAGGCTCAAGTATTTGAAATACTAATTATAAAATACTTCGCTGTCAGGTATTTGAAATACAAATTACAAATTACATTTTAAGGAAGTAATTAAAATACAAATACCAAATACGTATTTGTATTTCAATTACGTATTTTAATTACAAGTAATTCAAATACTGCCCAACCCTGCTTAACGCCGATATTGACGTCAAACCAAGGTGACATTCCATCATCCAGCCGCACACAGGCTCTACAGCCCATGTAACTGGACTGCACAGCCTGCAGCAGTTTACCGTTAATACCATAGTCCGGTAAAATGTCCCAAAGTTCCTTTCGTACAACCGTGACCTAGAGCCAGATGCTTCTCCACAATGTTGCGCAGAGAGAACACTTGATCCATGCATCCCCTTCCACTCCTGAAACCTCCTTGTGTCTCACACAGTAAACCATCGGACACCATCCTCATTCTCCTTTCAATAATTTTACCATACACTTTTGCTGCCAAACTGGTCAAGCTTATGGCTCTGTAATTTGCGTAGTCATAACGTGAACCCTTGTTTTTAAACAAAGGCACGATAACTGCGCTATTCCAGTCCCCGGGAACCATTCCCGAGCTCCAACATAAATTGAGGAGCAACAGGAACGCCTCCCGGACACAGGAGCCACCAAGCTTGATCATCTCGGCAGACACCATGTCAATGCCCGCTGCCTTACTATTTTTCAAACTTCTTATCGCCCATTCAACTTCATCCATACTGATGCCATCGGAGGACGCCGTTGTCGAATGTTGATCTAATAAACCACATGCGATATCGACGCCAACCGTAGCATCCGCATACATATCGCCAAAATATTCACTCCATCGGCTTAACACGTCTTGTGTTTGTGTAAGAATGTCTCCACCTTTATCTTTCATCTCTAGACGATAGCCAAAAATTGTATTTTTGGCAAAAAATACAATTTTTGACTACCCTTTTCTTTCTTATCTGGCTATATGTATATGATTATTTGTAAAGAAAAATTTAAACTTAAATTCTACTGCTGTAGAAGTCAAAATTGAATTTTAACTTTGCCTATTTCTTTCCTCGTCTGGTCAGCGTGGTCTAGTTAGTTCATTTTCTTTCCATTATGGATGTAGCTACTGCCTAATAGTGGGTCAGGAAATAGCTATCCCTCAAATATAACGCAATTTTTAATATCTCTGAAAATTTAATTTAATTTACGAAACTATAGTGATAACATTCTTTCAGTTGGCAAATTGACCGAAGAGGCTGCATTTCTATGCCAGACAGAGTCAGTAAGTTATTTTTCTTAGTCTATGTAGTTTAGTTATAGGCACAAACCTCCCGCAAATGAGAGAAGACCTAATATAGCATGCTGATGATATGGGTTCGTATAAAATTTTTATTTCTAATTTTCCCTCAAAGTAAGCTCTGCACTACAATGAATACTGGCAGATGGCGTAGTGCTCTAATTAACGGGTGGTACAGAGTGTCTAGGTTTGACACCTGCCAAGGTCAGTTCTTTTTGCCATCCAAAAATTATTGTTGAGATTTTGACTGACTGACACTTGATTGAATTTAGTCTCGGACTGACGGACTTTTGACGAGACAATGAACCGACATGACTGATGACTAAAATATAAATTTATCGTAATTTTTTAAACTTATTTTACTTGACATTGGCGAAATTGTGGTTAATCACTCACAGAGGCCATTCACTAAGAAGAAGAAGAAGAAGAGATTTTGACAGGAATTTGAAAACGTCATGTGGTGCTCTTGTATTATATTCGATATCTTAGTGTTTTAACGTGTTATATTAGATAATTTTGATGGCATTTTATGTAATATGAAGCGGCGGAACTACTGGGATGAAGTGAATATCATATAAAAGTGCTTTACAACGTTTTCGTTTTCCATCAAAGTTCCCACAAGATACCATTAACAGTGTGGCCATTGCACTGTTAATAGCAACAATTTGACTTAGACAACGACTGACTTGAAAGACTAAAAACGTGAAAATATTTATAACTTGACACTGGCATCAATAGCAACGCGAGCGATTTTGGCAACAGTTTGCATCCGTTCACTGTATGTTAATTTAAAAAGTTCTCATTGTGGGATATAATCTACAAAAAAATGCATACGCAGCATGTTTTGCTCTTTTAATTTTGTACGCCTGGTCTGAAGGAGAATTCGCTGTATAGACACGATTTAAATTAAAATAATGACGGGAAGATGATTGCTGGATGTTATAATAACACCTAACTTCTTAAGGTAAGAAGTGGGATTTGAAAATAATACAGCTGCTTGACAATCGATTGGTTATTACCCTTTTGTGTTATTTTCAAAATCGCTCATTTAATCAACATTTTATGGTTCACAATACATCATTGGTATATAATCATCTATATATTAATCGTCTCATCATCATCATCTCAGCTATTTTTTTTTTTTTTATGCTGCGGATGATGCGTTTTCGCATCCCCTTTACTTGTTACGGCAAAGGGGTATGTAGAACTCACTGACACAGTATGGTTTTACTGCATCAGAATACCTACTAAAAACTACAGCGGCCCCGCGTCCTCGCCGGTTGTGGAACGCCTAAGGTTCGCCTTTTGGGCATCCGACTCTGACATTCCGGCGGTTAGCTGACTAGCGCCCTAGGTCAATCATGACTGAGGGAAGAGGAGCGTGTAGCGTCTTCTCCGTCTCCCCATCCGTCGCCTGCGCAGCGGGTCAGCATAGGCACATGCCTCACGGGCCCGCCCCGCCGCTTCCTTCTGCGCTATGACATCCTCGCAAAAGGAGGTCATAGCCGTCCAACACCAATCACTGTCGACCATCTAAAGTCAGCAAGCAGGTTAGCTAAGGAGAACCTTTAGTAGGATTATAATTTTTCGCTTAACTTCCTATATTATGGTGGACCTCGGCGTTAAGCGCCCTGATGTGAACCAGACACTATTATATTCTTGAAGCTTGCTATTGAAAATTTCTTAGAATTATTCTCAAAAATCTGACGTCAGAAAATAATTTTTAAGAATTATATTCTAAGCTTAAAATAAACCTGTTTATTCTAGGATAACAAATCTCAAGCGCATCATGCAAATGACTGCACAGCTAGACCACGAATAATATTGGCGAGTCTAGACGGAGAAAGCAGTGATTCTGAATGCGAGGTGATTACATATATTTCATCATTCATCACTCTCCTACTCTTATCCCAATTAATTGGGGTCGATACAATATGTACTTTTTTTCATAGTACATATTGTAAAAGTTATTGGCAAAAGTTTTATGATCGACCGTCTGCCAGACGTCAACCTTCCTTGGAAATGTAATTGCTGACCAAAACGGCTTCAGATGGAATTGGCCCAGGTCGTTATAAGGCTCTTAGTAGTTTTTTTACGACATCCATGGGTAAAGTAAGGGTTGGTAGTATTCGTTGCCGCTACCACGCAGCTCGTCTAAACCTAATAAATTTATACTTAATAAAATGCAATTATTTTAAATAATATATGGTAGCATATAAAAATGTCTGTTATTCAAATTACTGAAATTTAGCATTTAATTTGCTTAATTATTTATATAAACCGGATTACGAAGCGAAAAATGATGTCACAAGTGGGAATCGAACCCATACCTATAGAAATCCGTCCCACTCGTGCTGCCACTTACACTACCGTGAACTATTGTAGGACATTCAAATCTCGCTTAGTATTATATATAGGTACGTCTTTTAAAGAGACGTGTGCCGTGTGTGTTAGAGATGGGCGTTTTCAGGTTTTTACGCAAACCGATACAAATTCGATTTCTGATATTGAAATCGATTTCAAAATTCGATTTCAGAAATCGATTTCCAGAGCGGTTGGCGGAGCGGATTTACCTTAGTTTCGATCGATATTCGATGTTTTTAGTTATTTTAGCGTAGCAAAGGAAAAACGCAACCGAACGCATTCAAACTATTTTTCTTGAATTTCTTCGTTGATTGGATTTAGGTGTACGATTTTCCTTCATGCTTTATCAAGGCTTAGCTAGAGTACTAGACTAGCAAAAATGTTTGTTTTGGATATGATACAAAACTTTCTGGCGTATTTAAAAAATCGTCATATTTACAATGATTTCATGATTATATTATATAATGTACATTCTTTTTTGTATGGTTTTTTCTTACCATTTTACATTTGATAGTTCTTAAAAATTAAAAAACAAATAATTCTTATTTATCATCAAATCGTATGTATGATACTAACATGCGTTAGTATATATATATATATATATATGTATGATACTTATGTTAGTAGTGTTAGTAGTTACGTTAGTGTATAAAATACCTATCTAATTATATAGTTCACGAGAACACAAAAATAACACTACGCGCACACCGCACGAGTCACCAAGTACAAGTGTGCATCAAAACTCTCCAATAATTCAAAAATCTATTTAAGAAACACAAAACTTAAACTATCATTAAGTATTGTATAATATTATCATGGAAGTAGTTGCATTCTGATATAGATCTTATTCCCTGTCCCTTGTAATTCTGTTTCGGTTCAATCTGCCATTCTTAGTTTCTTAGAAACAGCCAAAATCCAAAACTGATGACAATTCGCTTCATCTCTTTCACTGCACTAAACGATCGCTAAGTTAGAATGAAAGGAGGCGAAGTTTTTTTTTTCTTTGTAGATAAATTGTTGGTCCACAGACTTTTGTCCGTGCCTTTACTATGTTGTATATTTTAGTCGTTATGTTGAAGTTATATAATTCAATTTTCTTGAAGTGGATTTGATATTATACATTTATGATGGTTTATATGTATTTTTAAAGAGATTCTGCGTTATTAGTTTATTGTGAACTTGTGATGATGTCTTTGTATACTTTATGTATGAATTGTTGGTCTTTATTGTGATGTCAATCCGAGCTCTTGTATTACCCTTTGCTCTCTATGTTTTATTGCCATCTTTTTAATGTATTCCAGTATAGTACTTGGGTCCTGATCTATAGACTTCCTCATGAGTTTCCAGATGGCATCTTCACGGGTGTCTGTGTAGTAGGTGCAGGATCTAGTATGCCTGGAGATGGCAACCACGTCATGTTGGATACTGTTGTGTAGTTTTTGCACTGTATCTCTTGTCTGGATGATAATGACATTTGGTGCAACGAGTCCCGATGGATGGTACGCAGTTCGGAACCCTCACTGGTGCCGTATCCCTTTTCGTTGAGGATTTCTTTCTCTGCCTGGGTGTGCGACAGGTATAGTGTCTCAGGAAGGTCTGGTGATATGACGGCGTCGGCGTATGTATATATGTTCAGGGATTTGATGATCTTATTTGACGAGTATATGCCATTGTAGTTATTCTTAAGGGCATATGCTACGTCCATGGGGCACCGATGCGTACACAACAGTTCTTGTGTTGCCGATGGTGTGGTTAGAGGTTTATAGTGTTTTAATTTAAACAGGTTGTCCCGATCAATGAAAGGTATTTGGTTAGTGTCGCCAATAAGAAGGAGTTCTTTGGCCTTTACAGTGCGCATTAACAAGACCACGGAGTCGAAGTGGTTTATGAGCGCTTCGTCGATTATGAGTCGATGGAGCGCTTGATTTTTGCTCGTTCTGACTCCGTTTGTCAGGGCCGATGCCACTGTATAAACGTTCTTTGCCGCTTTCTCTCCCATGCGTTAGGTAATCCTATTTTTCAGGTCATCTTTTGCCTTGAGCAATGATGTTAGAACGACGTCGTGTGTAGGGTTGAAATTGTTCACAATCCAGGTCGATTTGCCGCATCCTGGGACTCCATTTACCAGGGTGATCTTGTCTGGCAGGTCCCATGCACTCGCCTCCAAATCTCTGGCTCGTTGTAAGTTTTATTCCGTGAGCCAGATCTCGGTAAATTTTGCGGTGACTAAGATGGGGTCGTGTTCCGGGGTGTGGAATGTGGTTCTAAGGAGGCAAAGTTTAGTGAGATTCGCTTTCTCTCATTCTAACTAGGTGATCGATTGGCGGAGTGAAATAGTTAGTAAGTTTTTAAATATTGGTTTTAGATTTATATTTGTTTGTGTGTTCGTCGTTTTGTTTTGATATGTCGTGTTGATTTAGTTTCTGTCGAGATACGTTTTCTAAAATCAGTTTGTATAGTGTTGAATATCGATGTGATACGATTTCTGACTGAAAACCGATGTCAGATTCGTTTTGATATATCGGATGCATACCTATTCTCCAGCATTAGACGTCCCTCTGTTGTTTATAAGTCTATTCTGCCACTGTGGAATATTGGTCAACTATTATGGATAGATACAGAATTTTATGTCAAATTATGCCTCCTCCTCCACTATAAGTGATTGCATTTACTTACGTCACGTCGTTGAATTTTACGATACACCCGGGAATGTAAAAGATGAAAACACATAGTATTTTTTTTAATCAGTAAATAAATCAAAATATTCGTAAATCTATCTCACTTTGGCGACCACGTATCGGGCAGTGCAGTATAGAACGCTCCCAAAAAATCTAGGCGGACATACCTGCAGAAAGTTGCTAGGGCGGCGTTCTATGCAAATGGCATAGGACTGCTCTCTGTGGCGTAACATGAGGGAGCCCTACGTCCAGCAGTGGACGGCGATAATGATGAATCTCACTTTGACAATTTAGTATTAAGTAATTTAACAATATTATACTTAAGTAATATAAACCAATTACATTTTCAGTCTGAGAGTAAAGACCGAGAAACACAGACCGAGGATTTAATATTACATCCAAATTTAGAAGCTGTGGAGAAATTTAAAAATACAATTAATAAATTGTATAATTTATTTTTAAATTTATTTTCTACAAATAATTTAGATCGAAATACGCTGTAAGGTAATTATTAAATAAGGTTTTTATTAATTTTTCAAAACATAACTCTCACTCTTTAATAGGCTACAGATATACAGATTTTAACTTTTACTACTGATAATATCAGAGCACAGAAATTCACAAATTTAATTATAACTATTTGATGATTATATCTCGATTTAATTTTTGCTTTACTATCTCATTAACATTTTTCAACATTTTCGGTCGTGGAAGGACATAATAGAAATAAAAATGTTTTATTTTTTAATGTATACTTTTGTTCCCCTTTTGTGTTATTTTCAAAATCGCTCATTTAATCAACATTTTATGGTTCACAATACATCATTGATATATAATCATCTATATATTAATCATCTCATCATCATCATCTCAGCTCATATATATGACCCACTGTTAGGCTCGAGCTTCCTCCATAATGGGGGGGGAAATTGACCTACTATACTACGCTGGTCAGACGTGTTAGTATAAGGTTTTGTTTCAAGTTTTCTCTCTCTTGTATAGATGTTATATGCGTTTTATATCCATCAGTCGGCTTTTACGATCACTCACGGGTAAAAAAGGGGATCGTGAATTGTATTCTTACTCCGTTACTACACGGAAATACATCATATATATTAATACAACATTTAAATTTGTTTGTTTAATGTTGTTGAATTTAACAAGTTCAAGCCAAAGGGACCCGCCCACCAGGGTTGGACGCAAGATCGGGTTTATTAGAACTTCATTCGTATGTCCGTGTCAATAATCTCGGTAAGTATAAAAATTTCATTTTAAGTTTAAAAGTTTTGAAGTATGTATTTTTCATTTAAATAGATACATGATTCTCAAATAAGTTATTTTTGTCATATTGCTGTATTAAAAAAATACAATATTATTTTAAAAAGATTGTTTTAAATTTTCATATAATATAAGAATACACGTATAAGCTTTTTTTACATACTTTAAAGGCCATACATAAATACTTCGATTACAATATAGCTATATATTAAATAATTGTAGTAACAATAACATCTATATACTGGCCGGTTATTACGCTCGTGATGTTTTTATTTTCACCATTTTAAGCGATAAATTACATAAACGTGATATTCCACTAAAATTCTTGTGATATTTCATAATTTTGGTCTAACTCCCTCTCCCTTTTGAGCTTCACGTGATTAATGGACAACCTCTTATGTAGCTATTGCTCTTACCTTAAGCTTATCGCATATATTTCATGTCAGTAGTTATGAGTTGATGCGATTTTACACGCTTTTTATTAGCTTAACCTGTATGTTTGTAACCGACTCCTTTGGACTTGATTTTGACCCACTTCGAACGGTCAGATTTCATTTAAATTTAGTAGACTTATCGAGAACCGATGACAATGCAATAATTTAATAAGACTAATATACTAATACACCATTATCCTCATCAGTTATTGGGATAGTCAGGATTAAATTGTTGAATTTAAGTTTCCAATTTCGAATTACGCGCCTGGGGGCGCTACCGTAAAACAGCGTGCTTTAACAATAACAATGTCTCTCTATTTCATGACATCAAGCCACTGTGTGTTTTTCTTGTTAGTTTAATATTAAATAATTTACAAAACTCGAGCTACGTCTCTCAATTTATCAAGTTAAGGGCCCAGAAAAGCTCGGAAATAAAGACAGTGTAATATCTAATGGTAAAATCAGTGATCAAAGACATTGAAATGAACATAATGAACATTAAAAACGAAACGTAGTTCGTGTAAAAGATTTCTTGTTAGGTCTTTGCGATGTATTTGAATTGAGTAATCTATTTGAAAATGGCATTAAATAATACTCTCGCATTTATCGAAAACCTGTCTGGCCATTCAAATTATGCAACCTGGCGTTTTGCAATGCATACTTACTAAAGCTAAGATGGAAATAATACCCTCAGTAACTCCAACAAATTATGTTCACATTCAAATCTCGTGTATTGCTAAAGGAATATAGAAGAAATTGACAGGAATTATCTGTGCAGTCTTCAGGACAAGTAAGCTTAGACACTTATATATTATATAGGTCATGACAAAAAGGTCTTGTTTAGCAATGTTTTACATGTTCTCAAACTAGCAATCTGATATCTGTGAATCAGGTTATTCAAAAGTGCTGGCCAAGTAAGATTTGACAAAACTGACTGTTATTATAAACAGTAAAAATCAGATAAAAGCAGCTAATTAATAATCAATAACATGTACCGGCGGCTGAACATGGATACAAGTCATTCACTTACTGGCTATGTTTTCATCAAGAATGGGGCGGCTTTGGCTTAGTACAGCCAAAGACAACAAACTGTGGGTCTATCTGCTACAGAGCCTGATTTTATGGTAGCTTGTGCTGTGAAAAAGAGGCCATGTGGATTAAAAAGTTTTTAAGTAAAGAGGACTCTGTCCTAATTTAGATAATCAAACTGCTATCAGTGTCATTAAAAATATTAATTTCTATAAGAAGTGTGAACATATTGAAATTAAATATAACTTTATTAAAGAAAAGCATTATAAAAAGATAGAATATATGATAGAATAAAAAATAGAGTATATGATAGATAGAAAAGAATATATGATAAAAAGATTTGTTGGTAGTGATTGACAATTTGCAGATATACTTACAAGAGCATTGGTTAAAGATAAATTTCAATATTTAAGGTCAAAGCTTGGAATGTTATCATATAACACAGTTTTCAACTGATTCAGTGCTTATGTGTAAAGTTAAAAATTAAAATGGTATTATATAATTTACTTTTGTATTATTATAATATTTAAGATCTAAGCTTGGAATGTTATTATAAATCATATGTAGTTACTAATGCAGGAATAATGTAAAACTCAGTTTTTTAATTGTTCATTTGAGAGTTATTGTCTAATTTAATAGAAGTACTGGTTTCGGCCATCTTAGTAGGTACTGTTTGTGAATACTTCAAATTTTAATCAATTGTTAAATACAATTAAAATTATAATTTCATATAATTTCAAAACATTAACATTTATATGAATGCAAATTTATAAATATTTGCACTTATTACATTTTTATGCAGTAGGTAAGTTGGATAGAAAATTGCCAAATATGGAACTGCTGAGAGACGAATGTTGACATTGACATTCTGAGTTGGGCATCGAGCGTCCATAAGATTCAAGTCACAGTTGATCATGCAGTCATTTATCTAGGCTCTCGACTGTTTGCTGCTGGACAAGCTTATGTAGCACTTAGTCATAGTTTTCGTAATCGAATCATTTCATCTAAAGCTTCTCTGTTACATAGCATTTGATGAAATGATTCGATTATCAAGTAACAAGACAACAATGTAAAAATATTTGAATGAATTTGAAAAATCGAGGTTTCGCGATTAATACAGCTGTACATATTTAATGATTTGGAAAACAATTACAGTTACCGATAGTATTCACGGAATCATAGTAGATTAAAATAATTAAAATCGCGCTTCTGTATTTAGCGGAACTAAAAAATACAAAATAAATATTAGTTTAAAAAACAAAAAAAAAACACGCATTTATATATAAAACAAATTAAAAAGTAGAAAATAACTTTTTTAATAATTCAAGTTAAGGTAGAGTGATAAATAAAAGAAATTACTTTAATGTAAAAAAGCGTGGGGTGCTTTCTGAAAACATTGCGTTAATGTCGCTACTCCTAGTATCTAGTCATGCGAGGCAAGTGTGCGGTATGGTAAGTGTACGCAAATCCATGTATTTCAGTCCAAAGCGCATCAGGCACCCCACGCTGATTTACATTAAAATAATTTCATTTATTTATCACTCTACCTTAACTTGAATTATTAAAAAAGTTATTTTCTACTTTTTAGTTTGTTTTATATATAAAAGCGTGTTTTTTTTTAGTTTTTTAAACTAATATTTTTTATTATATAAACTTTATATATATATTGACGAAATTTTATTTTTCAGAAAACAAACAATGTGTCGATGATCAAAAAGATCTTTTGGAACATAACTTCAGTACCTACTACAATGAAATATTGCTAGTATACTTGCACACAAGGAATTCTAGACATGAAATCAGAAAATGATTCATTAACACACACTTACCATATGTAAGTGGACTCAGTTATTTATGTTAGCAATTTCTGGAAAAAACAATGTTAACATTTTTGCCGCACCCCTGCTTCACAGTACTTTCCTCTCTTCTTGCATCAGAGTTCTACATGGTGTCGTTGCAGTTGAATGTAGCTTGTGTTTTAATATATAGCTAGAGTTTCATAAAATTTACGAAGGTTTAATGTTTACGTGACTATTGAGCAATGGTAAATGTACTTGTTTCTATCACTTATATACATATTAATATTCTATATTTATTACCATTTATTTTGTGTTTTATGTATATCTTAATCTCCACTTCTATAGTCATTTTAGGTTTTATCTGGGGGAAAATGCCTAGTGAGCTGAATTTTTGTATATACCTTTATTACGGTGTTATAATAATAATAATAATCATTTATTTGTTTGAACATGTTATTATGAAGATGTGAAAAATCGACATCGATATCGTGCCGGCTAAAAAACATTGCCGTCGCTTAAACGCAGAGTCAACAAATGATGAAGATGTAGATTTAAATCAAGAAGTAATCCCACTCGACTTTTTGTCAGCAGCCAATAATGATAGTGAAACTGAAAATATCGACAAGGAATGACAAAAAAAAATATACGCTAAAACGTTTTTTTTGTATTTTTCAAAATTTAAATAAAAAAATATTTACTCTTGAATGAAAAAGCCTTTCACATATCATGGTGATATCATCATTATGATATGTAAGGTAAATGTGAAAGGTAAACTGTGTAAAGGAATTACATATCATGGATTATGCCTACTGGGGAAACCATGTAAAAAAAAACGCGCCTCGCATTCTACCTCGAAGGTGGTGAGGAAACGAATGCATCGTCATAGTATAGTCGCTTTCTCAGCGCTTTAATCCGAAAACCGTTAATTTTACAGAAACACTGTAAAATACATTTTTTGTAGACAATTTTATGAGGAACAATTTTTATTATGACCTCTATTGACCACCGAGCGTCGCGAAATATTTGCAAAATGCTGATTTTCTTGACCTTTTGACCTTTGTAATTTTTTTAGCCGGCACGATATCGATGTCGATTTTTCACATCTTCATAATAACACCGTAATAAAAGTGTATACAAAAATTCAGCTCACTATGATTTTTTCCTCAAATTGGGGTTTAAAATGCCTAAAATGACTGGACTAAACTCTCTATAACGCCATAAAATGTGCAGTCCCTTTAGCGTCGTTATATAGAGTTTACACTGTATATAGAATACTGTAAATAATGTACATAGAACATTGTAAATAATGTACATAGTAAACTGTAAATAATGTTCATAGAATACTATAGATAATGTACATAGACTATTCTAAATAATGAACATAGAATACTGTAAATATAAAAATCATGTACGCAAAATATGTGTTTAGCCAGTCCTAAGCCTAGATAAAATAATTTATCCAGGCTTAGGACTGGTATAAAACAAACTTCCCTTCATACGAAGGGAAGTTTGTTTTATACTACAACAAAAGCGTTTTCTTCTGTTTAAAAACTGTTCCGTTACGTTTTTCACAAAAGCCGTTTTTGCACAGCTCCAGTACTGAAGGAAGGTGGAGTCAAGAGTCTCCGAAACCGGCGAGCGTGTATGAAGAGAATTATGAATGTTGAGGAAGCGAGTGAAGTATGCAAGGCTAGAGTTCTCTGGCACTCTCTTCTCTCTGCCTACCCTGCAATGGATATGGCGTGATAATATGTATGTATATTCCACTAAAATTCTTGTGATATTTCATCATTTTTGTCTAACTCCCTCTCCCTTTTGAGCTTCACGTGATTAATGGACGACCCCTTATGTAGTAATTTCTCTTACCTTAAGCTTATCGCATTTGTTTCATGTCAGTAGTTATGAGTTGATGCGTTTTTTATTATATAAACTTTATATATATGTATATTGAAAACAAACTGTCGAACAATGTATCGATGATCAAAAAGATCATACAATGAAATATTGCACACAAGGAATTCTAGACACGAAATCAGAAAATGATTCATTAAATATGGTAAGTAGGCTCAGTTATTTATGTTACACCATTTAACAACGCCTTAATGTGTTATGAAAAAAGTCAGCAAGCAGGTTAGCTAATGAGAACCTTTATTAGGAATATAATTTTTCGCTTAACTGCCTATATTATGGTGGACCTCTGCATTAAGCGCACTGATATGAACCAGACACTATTATATCCTCCTGAAACTTTCTATTGAAATTTCTTAGAATTATTCTCGAAAATCTGATCAAACAGAAAATAACTTTTATAGTCTTTAAAATATAGCTTGATCTCTGTGACAGATAGATACAAAACCGATGAAGTAATTTTGAATACGCGTCATTTTTACAATTTTATTTTGTATTTTTTTTTTATTGCTTATGATGGCAAACGAGCAAGCAGCACACCTGATGGTAAGTGTCACTGCCGCCCATGGACTTTTGCAATACCAAGCGTAGCTTAGGCCGCTGCCTACCAATAAAATCCCAAAACCCACACAGTTGGGCTACCGGCTCTCTCGTTCACCGAACGAAGCGCAATAGCACATTGCCATTACTCAGCCGTCGATCTTCTGCGAGTTGTGGTAATAGCCCGGACGGCCCGGCCCGCGGCTGTAGACAGAAAACTGTCAAAAGCGTGGTCCTACCAGTATGATCGCTTATATTTTCACTCTTTACGTGCCAGTTATATCTCAACTGAATTATGAATATAAAAATATGAATATTTACACCAAAACTTGTACCTTATATATTTTAAAATATTTAGTTACCATTTTATAAAAATATGATGCTTACGTAAATACAAGGTCATGCTGGACTGAGAAAAAGATAAAGATGGGACAATCGATAAACGTAAATCGATAAATAACATTCTTATTAATTATTTATAAAACAAGTAAAACCAAATCATTACATATATAAACCACTTGGTTACTCTATAAAATAAGAAATTTGTGTTAATTTAGTATTCAGACATCAGTTATAATATTAATAAGACCATTTTTTATATCAAAAATATAAATTCTTTTATAAAATAAACATGATTATTCATTAAATAATCAGTGACCAAGAACTCGTGATCAACCTACAGGAATACCCTAGCGATAACGATAATAGTGACGATGAACTTTTATGCACTCCTTTCGAATAATAAAAATAAATAATTAACAGCTTTAGTTTAAATTAAATAAAATCCATTGATTTCAATTCAATAAGATTATCATAGATTGTTTTACATTTTTGATCGATTCACCCATCCATTTGATTGAAATTCAATAAGAATTATATATATATTGTTTTTCAATTGTAGTAGCAAATAACTTTAAAAAATAAGGAATTATATCGACAAAAATATGGACTGCATCGTAAGCGTGCGGCACTAGTGAGAACTGTCACAGAGATCATGCTATATTTTATAGACTATAAGGAGTAAACTCCAGTCGTGCGTCGGAGCTGACACACACACTTTTTTAATTTAAACATTAAGTTTTTTTCCAAGCAATATTTTTGGATGCCAGATATATTGCTATTGGAGATACCATTCTATGGCTACAAGATTTTTAAATGATACTGATCAACCGAAATAAAAACGTCCAAGTCGGCAAACTATAAATAATAACCTAATTTAATGTGAAAAAATAACCCACTTTAATAAGTTTTATAGGTCTTTTGTGCAGTATAGAGCCTTTAAATATAGAGTATACATTTAAATCTCAACAAAACAAGGTAACTTTTTGATTAATTCACAACGCGAAGCTGTACTCCATAGTGAAATGGGCGAATGCCCATAACCATAATCTAAGGGGAATCCCTTAGCTTATTATTTACAGTTTGCCGACTTGATCGTTTTTTTTTATTTGGTTGTTCAGTATCATTTAAAAATCTTGTAGCTATAGAATGGTATCTCCAATAACAATATATCTTGCATCCAAAAATATTGCTTGGCAAAAAAACTTTATGTTTAAAAAACATGTTTATGATTAATATGCTATAATCTATTTTATTTAGAAGCTATATATGATAACTGTATGTCATTATTCTAAGGTTAGGAAAATAGATTTGTATCAATAAATAAAAACGTAAAACCAACCAAAATCGTAAAATCGATTAATACAGTTTTACAATGCTGGCAACTATGCAGAACAATACATACCTGCATTAAAAAATGGCGCAAACGTAAAACATATTTTTTAATGTTTAGCATATTATATCCGGCGTTATTATGACTTCATATTATAAAGGGGGACATGATAATTGAAAACTTGATTTTTGATAATAATTTGGTTGATGTTCTAAATAAAACCGTAAATTCTCCTACCCTTTAATGTGAAAAAAATAATGTAAGTTTAAAATTATTAAAAATATTTTTATTATATGATGTAATTAAACATTTACTGTTTTCGCAATTTTTCCTTTATCGGTGCTATAAGACGTTGCTTTGTACCAAATTTCAAGATTCTGAGTTCACGGGAAGTACCCTGTAGGTTTTGATTCCTCTGCGAGAGTCGAAAATTTGCGGAAATTTGCGACATAAACGCCTGTATCTTTTGATTGCGTTGGCTTAGAAGTTTAATTTTTTTACAGCCTTAAGGGACAGTAGACTTGAGTATTTGTTATAAATTTTAGCTTGATACCCCCACGCGTTCCTGAGAAAAAGGGTCTTGACAGACAGACAGACAGACGGACAGACGGACGGACGGAAAACAAAGTGATCCTATAAGGGTTCCGTTTTTCCTTTTGAGGTACGGAACCCTAAAAACATTAACAAAACATCAGTTCTAAACGTCCATTTGTTGATGATGTAACAAAACGCAACTGACAGCTCACGTCATTACGTGGTCTAATAGTTTGTTTGGAAAATACCGCGAAAAGTTAAAATTAAATTTGACCGGTCAGAGTTCGTTTTGTGCGAGTGTTACAAATTTTTACGAATATTGTTATAATAAATCATATTTATTACCATAATACATATTTATTACCATAATAAAAGTAAATAACTTAATCATTTTGAATTAATCAAAATCTGCTCATCTCATTCATCAACTGTTAGGCGGAACGAAGTGTGCCGGTTCCGCTAGTTAATTTATATATTAAGATTCAATAATGCATAAAATTCAGTCTGTATTTAAAAAAAAATGCAACTATAACTAAAAGAAAATAACGTAAAGGATCCTCCTTTCATTTGAGTATTTATAAAACAAAATGTTTTCATTTCGGTACTGGCCCGACTCTTGAACTAAAGTTGCTAAGTACTAACCTGTCTTGCGTCACAAAAGACGGTTCACGCAATGAACAAAGTGTATAATTAAACATTTACAAAACTTGATCAGACGAAAAATATTTAATAATTATGTTTTAATAACCGTTTTATTAACATTATGCGAATATCTGCTATAACCGTGTTTATTTTTTGTGTACTTAAGTGTGCATATTCGTTAATTTGCGCAGGTGTTTTAAGCCTCTCCAATTAATGTGCTAAAACAGTGGACTCAATCTACCCGTAATCCAGCTAGTTCGTAATTAATGACATCATTACCAGAGATGCGATTTATTTGAAATACTTCTATTTAAAATGCAAAATACCTATTTTGTATTTTGCATTTAAATACCTTTTAGTAAAAAACATTTTGTATTTTATTTGAAATATATATTTAGCGAGATGTCTTTAGCATTTTTAATATTCATTTCAAAATGCAAAATACTTTGTGATTAAGTTTAGCCAACATTACAAGTCAAACAAAATGAAGTGAACGAATGATGCTTGTATTGCCGAATTTGACCGATAGAGTCACCTGCTAGCCATGCGCGCCCTTTTTTTATTTGATTTCATTACCTACTTTTATGAAATTGAAGTGTTGTTGTTATCCCTACAATACTGAAACGGCTATGTACTGTACTACAACAAGATATGTTTACTGTGTGAGACATAAGGAGGTTTCAGGAGTGGAAGGGGATGCATGGATCAAGTGTTCTCTCTGCGCAACATTGTGGAGAAGCATCTGGCTCTAGGTCAGAGGGTTTTCTGCAGTTTTGTGGATCTGGAGAGAGCATTTGACACGGTTGTACGAAAGGAACTTTGGGACATTTTATCGGAGTATGGTATTAACGGTAAACTGCTACAGGCTGTGCAGTCCAGTTACATGGGCTGTAGAGCCTGTGTGCGGCTGGATGATGGAATGTCGCCTTGGTTTGACGTCAATATCGGCGTTAAGCAGGGGTGCGTTCTGTCAGCCAGGCTGTTTATCATATATCTGGATAAATGTCTCCAAAGGTTGAACGATATGAATGTGGGAGTCCAGATGGGCGACTCAGTGGTCACTGCTCTGCTTTATGCAGATGATGCAGTCCTGCTGGCACAGTCAGCGACTGACCTGCAGACCCTAGTCGACACAATGACAGAAGATTGTAAGAAAAGGGGTCGATGCGTGAATGTGAGCAAAACCAAAATAATGGTCTTTGAAAGAGACGAAGCCAGAACAGATGTAAGAGTAACAATAGGTAATGTAATAGTAATATACTAGAGCAAGTGGATGAATTTGTATATCTTGGATGTGGATTTAGCCGAGATGAAAGGTACACCACTGATATAGAGCGAAGAGTGAATGCGGGAAATAGAGTGAACGGAGCGTTGGGGCAACTTCTCGGCAGCCACCACCTCAGCCAGAAGGCACGTGTAGCAATACATAACGCAGTGCTTGTCCCAACATTACTGTATGGAAGCGAGAGTTGGGTATGCAGAAAAGAGTATGAAAGTAAAATTAATGCAGTCGAAATGCGATCTCTGCGGAAAATCTGTGGAGTTAGGCTGACCGACCGCATTCGTAACGACGACGTAAGAGAGCGAGTAGGTATGAAAGAGAGTATTGGTGTAAAGATGCGAAAGGGCATACTCCGATGGTTCGGACATGTGGAAAGAATGCCGAACGAACGTCCGGTTAAGAAGATATACAATGCGAAAGTGGAAGGATGTAGGTACCGCGGGAGACCGAGACTAACCTACCTAGACCAGATCGGTCATGTACTGAAGGAAGGTGGAGTCAAGAGGCTCCGAAACGGGCGAGCGTGTATGAAGAGAATTATGAATGTTGAGGAAGCGAGTGAAGTATGCAGAGATAGAGTTCTCTGGCACTCTGTTCTCTCTGCCTACCCTGCAAGGGATATGGCGTGATGATATGTATGTATGTATGTAAGAAAGCAGCTAAAATCTGATAAATAGGATACTAATATTTTAATTAAGAAAATAACCAGTTACTTAGTTAAATGCTAATTAGATTAATGTTTATGACAAGAATGCAAATACACTCTCTAAAGCTGGACCCTTTAAGTTCGTAACCTCAAAAAATATTTGTCATATACGATAGCCGTGGGTATGAATAGCAGTTTAGGAGTCGACATTTTGTCGGGCCGGCCTCTGACGTCAAGTTCACGCTGCTCCGGTGGTCGGTCCAACGACGAAGGCGAGGTATCACGGGTGGGTTACGGGTGCGCGTGCTTATGCCCCTCTGTCGCCCCATAAGGAGTGGAGTAGCCCACCCCAAAAGGAGTCGACATTTTAATTAGAACAAACTATTAAAGAAAATTTTGAATTATATTTTACATCTATTTTAATTCCGAAAATTTAAGACCTATGTTAAATTGCTTAAACGGATATTAAGGTTAAGGTTGTTTCTGAGTGGCATAAAAATATTAAAGCAAAGGTTGTAAATAAACATATTATTATACTGCTGTATGATACAAGACATACAATTGTACTGGTAAATGAATATATTTAATGCACATTGTTCACGGTCTACGGATTAGCAAGACTATCTTCAATACTAACGAGTAGATAACTATCTTGCAAGTCATATGTTCGCGCTGTGCCTAATTATAACCGGATAGAATTATAACTTGAACCGAGCTGGCTTGTCCTGCTATATTGTTATCGCGGCAACAACGAAAAGTCAAGCTCACACGCTGCTTTCAGTTGTTGAAATCGCTTTTTATGTCGTATATTTTAGCTGCAGATACTATTTACAGCTTATTTATAAAAACTTGATTACGAGCGAAAAATGATTGACACATATTAGATCCCATTTGTGACAATCATTTTTCGCTTGTAATCAAGTTTTTATAAATAACCAAGCATGTTAAATGCTTTTTTTTCAGTATATTACATCTTAGTCTGGACTATGGCAAATTAAATATACGTGGTACCTTTTTACATCCCCCCGCACTCTTCTCTTTGTCCTTCTTTTCTTACTTTTCTGATTTTGGTCAAAGGCAAAAAAATATATATAATTATATGTTGCCCTATATATACGGTATACCGTATGAGTATGGTTTGCGATTAGCGAAAATAGTATAAGCGACGATACTTATTGGCCGTGCATGACTAGTACGAAACTGAGATTCTAGTAAGTAATTCTTAAACCTAATAAGCAGATGACAAACAAATGTATTTTACCTATCTATAGGATCAGTTATCAATTCCCTTACTGGATTATTTTACATTGTGTTGCCCATCGCCATTCAAGAACCATTCTAACACAAACTATACAAAATGCCGCTTGTTTTCTGGGGATTTTCTAACGAGATACAATTGAAAAGTAAACCAACAATTGAATATTATTTCCGTAAATCTTTACGATATGGGTGTATTGTTTAAAATAAGAACTCATTTACAATCATCATTAAGATAAATATAACTTTTAAAAATCTATTTTCTAAGACAATAGACAATGCTTTAAAATAGGTGAATATTTCACAAATACGTTAAAGGGATTAAAATTTTATTTACCCATTATTTGCAAATTTGAATAGAATGCTGGGTATTTATTATACAAAGAGTTTTTTTTTAACCCGTAATAAATGAGAAAATATATAAATACAGATGAATTTTAAAATTCTGGTCAGTCGTGTTTACTATTACGTGGTGAACTAGCGGTATTACAATTTGTGATTTAATAAATAAATAAAAAAATATTTTTGTTTGTGGAAGTGATTTTGTGAACGAACAAAATATCACTAGGTAAGTCAGCTACTCTATCTATAATAAAGTATCGCTCTTATAGAGATAGAAATAGCTTTAAATCACAAAGTAAGTTCTGTTTCATGCTCTGTGCATATATTTAATTAAACTTTTTAAATATTTTATAAGAATCGAATTATTTTTTCAATAATTTTGAATAGATTTTTAACGTTGATGCGTGCATCTTTTTAAATTTGCATTGATCGATTTTATTTAAAATCTCATAAGAAAAAGGTTTGTTGAAAGAAATTAAATAGAATATTTTGGTTACTCTCGTCTCTAGTCAAGTATCAAATAAAAGAAATGCTACATATTAGTAGGTAGCTTATTGTAAAAAAGCTTGTAATATAAAACTTTAAAATATATTTGCGTGAATGTTAAATATGTATTGAAATATATTTTAGAAATGTGTAGAGTTTATTAGTTATTTGTTTATTATTTATCCTCGCGGTGCAACGGCTTACTAGGATTGATTAAAATATACTAAGAAAGCAGCTGAAGTCTGATAAATTGGATACTAATATTTTACATAAGAAAATAAAAGTTACTTAGTTAAATACTAATTAGATTATTTTTTATGACAAGCATGCAAATACACACTCTAAAATTGAACCCTTTACTTAATATACGATAGCTGTAGATGTAAATAGCTGCTTAGGAGATATTTTTTAGAACAAATTATCAAAGAAAATTTAGAATAATATTTTTACATCTAATTTAATTCTGAAAATTGAAGGCCTATGATAAAATTGCTCAAACGGATATTCAGGTTAAGGTTGTTTCTGACAGGCATCAAAATAATAAAGCAAAGGTGTATGTGAATAAACATATAATTGTACTGATATATGATACAAAACATATAATTGTACTGGTAAATTAATATATTTAAAGCACATTGTTTACGGTCAAAGGATTAGCAAGACAATCTTCTATACTAACAAGTGGATAATTATCTTACAAGCCAGTTATTCGCGCTGTGCTTAATTATAATGGGTTAGAATTATATCATCAGCCGAGTCAGCTTATTCTCCAATACTGTTATCGCGACAACGGCGCGTCAAGCTCACACGCCGCTTTTCAGTTGTTGAAATCGTTTTATTTATCGTATATTTTAGCTGTTAGCCGCAGATAGTTTTTCCTGCTTAGTTTGAACTATGACAAATTAAATATATGTGATATCTTCCTACATCCCTCCGCACCATTCTCTTTGTGATACTTTTTTGTTCTTTTTCTGATTTTTGTCAAACTCCTTTTAGAGCCTCACGTGAATATTAGACGGCTACTTATAAGAAACAACTTTCTCATATGAATCCATTCATTTTATTAGAATAGAATGATGAAAATATATCACCATTCCTTACTTTTCCCCCATACGGAATATATATATATATATATATATATATATATATATATATATATATATATATATATATATATATATATATATATATATATATATATATATATATATATATATATATATATATATATATAATATAATGTAACTAAGCTACTTGACTAGATAACTTTACCACAAGAGAACAAAACGACTATTAATAACAAATAATGAAAGAGATTTACTTCAACTAAGAGTTCTCTATAAAATTTCTCTGTACCGTCCGTTAAACAAGCAATCAGTATATCCAACATTAAATTCTATTGCCACTATGAGAGGCCATGGACATTAGCAATACCAGCACCCGCAGGCCGCTACCACGCATGAAAAAGTACCCTTCTTAACCCTTGTTTAAAGAAGAAGAGCTCAAAGATTTGAAAACACTGCACTTGATAATTCACTGCAAATCGGGCAGTATGTGGAAGAAATGTCCACTAATAACCTATGGGTTAGGAACATAACGTTTCTGTGAATGAACCCTGTTGCAGCGTCGAGTGGTATGGTGTTAAAAAATAGTGATAGTACGAAGTCAAAAAGTTTCTCAAATCACTTCCCGTGAAAGAGTTGACAAAGATGGATATTTTAATATAATTTAAATATATCATATTATTTTAATTCAGTTACAGATGGCGCAAACTTGGCAAGCTGAGCTAGATGCTATTGAAGCTCTGTTTGAGCTTAAAAGTAATCCTCGAGTCGACAATCCAGGTAAAAAAATAACTTAATAAGAGTAAAAGATACCAGTAAATTAATCTCACTTCAAAACCATGAATTATCATCTGATTGATTTTAATAAGTATCTTATTGGTCTAGTCCAGTAAAAATTTGACTCATATGAGATGAGTTAAAATAACAAAACATGCGAGTCGAGACTCGTATACTTGGACTGCTGGGTTCGACCCTCTCCCATAATAGAACTTCTCTCTCTCTCAAATCAACTCAAATCATTTATTATGCATAAGCCCTAAAAGGGCACTTACATATTGTCAATATTATATATTTTTTAAATTAATCTACCACCGGATCGTAAAGCCGCTACAAACTGAGAAGATCCGGCAAGAAACTCAGCGGGCTCGTATTTTTTTTTAAATTACATGTTTTCTTAATATTGGATACATGTTTAGTTCCTATTAACTCCAGTGAGATGCCCTTCGATTAAAGATTTATGTTATATAAGTTAAATACAAGATTAACAAAAAGGAACAGAAATGGTTGGACCAGATTCCATAAGCGGCACCCGATCACGAGTTAACTACTAAAGCAGCCATCACGCCCCTTAACCACATTCGAGGGAAGGGCGAGAGAGTTTTTTAACGTTGATGCGTGCATCTTTTTATGTTTGCATTGATCGATTTTATTTAAAATCTCATAAGAAAGGTTTCTTTAAAGAAATTAAATAGAATATTTTGGTTACTCTCGCCTCTAGTCAAGTATCAAATAAAAGAAACGCTACATATTAGTAGGTAGCTTATTGTAAAAAAGCTTGTAATATAAAACTTTAAAATATATTTGCGTGAATGTTAAATATTTATTGAAATATATTTTAGAAATGTGTAGAGTTTATTAGTTATTTGTTTATTATTTATCCTCGCGGTGTAACGGCTTACTAGGATTGATTAAAATATACTAAGAAAGCAGCTGAAGTCTGATAGATTGGATACTAATATTTTACATAAGAAAATAAACAGTTACTTAGTTAAATACTAATTAGATTATTTTTTATGACAAGCATGCAAATACACACTCTAAAATTGGACCCTTTACTTTATATACGATAGCTGTAGATGTAAATAGCAGCTTAAGAGACATTTTTTAGAACAAATTATCAAAGAAAATTTAGAATAATATTTTTACATCTAATTTAATTCTGAAAATTGAAGGCCTATTATAAAATTTCTCAAACGGATATTAAGGTTAAGGTTGTTTCTGACAGGCATCAAAATAATAAAGCAAAGGTGTATGTGAATAAACATATAATTGTACTGATGTATGATACAAAACATATAATTGTACTGGTAAATTAATATATTTAAAGCACATTGTTTACGGTCAAAGGATTAGCAAGACAATCTTCTATACTAACAAGTGGATAATTATCTTACAAGCCAGATATTCGCACTGTGCTTAATTATAATGGGCTAGAATTATATCATCAGCCGAGTCAGCTTATTCTCCAATACTGTTATCGCGACAACGGCGCGTCAAGCTCACACGCCGCTTTTCAGTTGTTGAAATCGTTTTATTTATCGTATATTTTAGCTGTTAGCCGCAGATAGTTTTTCCTGCTTAGTTTGAACTATGACAAATTAAATATATGTGATATCTTCCTACATCCCTCCGCACCATTCTCTTTGTGATACTTTTTTGTTCTTTTTCTGATTTTTGTCAAACTCCTTTTAGAGCCTCACGTGAATATTAGACGACTACTTATAAGAAACAACTTTCTCATATGAATCCATTCATTTCATTAGAATAGAATGATAAAAATATATCACCATTCCTTACTTTTCCCACATACGGAATATATATATATATATATATATATATATATATATATATATATATAATATAATGTAACTAAGCTACTTGACTAGATAACTTTACCACAAGAGAACAAAACGACTATTAATAACAAATAATGAAAGAGATTTACTTCAACTAAGAGTTCTCTATAAAATTTCTCTGTACCGTCCGTTAAACAAGCAATCAGTATATCCAACATTAAATTCTATTGCCACTATGAGAGGCCATGGACATTAGCAATACCAGCACCCGCAGGCCGCTACCACGCATGAAAAAGTACCCTTCTTAACCCTTGTTTAAAGAAGAAGAGCTCAAAGATTTGAAAACACTGCACTTGATAATTCACTGCAAATCGGGCAGTATGTGGAAGAAATGTCCACTAATAACCTATGGGTTAGGAACATAACGTTTCTGTGAATGAACCCTGTTGCAGCGTCGAGTGGTATGGTGTTAAAAAATAGTGATAGTACGAAGTCAAAAAGTTTCTCAAATCACTTCCCGTGAAAGAGTTGACAAAGATGGATATTTTAATATAATTTAAATATATCATATTATTTTAATTCAGTTACAGATGGCGCAAACTTGGCAAGCTGAGCTAGATGCTATTGAAGCTCTGTTTGAGCTTAAAAGTAATCCTCGAGTCGACAATCCAGGTAAAAAAATAACTTAATAAGAGTAAAAGATACCAGTAAATTAATCTCACTTCAAAACCATGAATTATCATCTGATTGATTTTAATAAGTATCTTATTGGTCTAGTCCAGTAAAAATTTGACTCATATGAGATGAGTTAAAATAACAAAACATGCGAGTCGAGACTCGTATACTTGGACTGCTGGGTTCGACCCTCTCCCATAATAGAAGTTCTCTCTCTCTCAAATCAACTCAAATCATTTATTATACATAAGCCCTAAAAGGGCACTTACATATTGTCAATATTATATATTTTTTAAATTAATCTACCACCGGATCGTAAAGCCGCTACAAACTGAGAAGATCCGGCAAGAAACTCAGCGGGCTCGTATTTTTTTTTAAATTACATGTTTTCTTAATATTGGATACATGTTTAGTTCCTATTAACTCCAGTGAGATGCCCTTCGATTAAGGATTTATGTTATATAGGTTAAATACAAGATTAACAAAAAGGAACAGAAATGGTTGGACCAGATTCCATAAGCGGCACCCGATCACGAGTTAACTACTAAAGCAGCCATCACGCCCCTTAACCACATTCGAGGGAAGGGCGAGAGAACCGCTCACGTAGCTACCGCAGGCAGAGACCTTTTTAGTGAGCATGACCACACCAAGATCTATAAATTACAATCAGATTGCTCAATCAAATCAATAAATAAATAACTCGTTAGGCAAAACACGCTACACTGTACAATTTGTGACAATGAAAAATATACAGAGTTCAGACGACAGTGAGGATCAGCACCAAAACAATGTAAAAGTTAAAATTATATAAAGTAATCGCTGAGAGATGAGCAACTCATAACCATTCCGTATTATCATTTAGATAATCCGAGATGTTGTAATGTCCTTTTCTGCAAAGTCTATTTTTTAAAGGCTTTTTAAACTTGTGTGTATATATATATATATATATATAAACAATTCTAGCCGTTTCAATATCGGTTAACATTGGATTTTTTTTTACCGCATAAGCCGCTGAGCTTCGCCTACTTGATAATTTCTCAATATGAGGGCCCCAATGGAGATTAGCATCAATAATAATACCTAAGAATGTAGTGGACTCCACAATTTCTAGGGCCACACCATTCATTTGAACATTGGTTTCCACTAGCCTCACATTAGGGGTGGTAAATTTAATACATTTGGTTTTCTTTTCATTAAGAACCAAGTTATTTGTACTAAACCAATGAACAACATTTGACAGAGCATTGTTCATATCGTCATAATTAAGCATTTGTCTTTTAATTTTGAACAATAAAGAGGACAACACTATGTTTTAGTTATCCCCTATATAATAAGGTAAGTCATTAATATATACAAGGAACAGAAATGGCACCAGAATGGATTCTTGTGGAACGCCCATTCTTGCAACAGAACCAGGTGATCGTATACCTTCAACATCGACCCTCTGAATTCTGTTGCCTAAATATGATATTAAAAGTTCGAGAGCCTTATTTCTGCTCCCACAATGGTATTCTTCTACAATTTGGGCGAAATTTCTTGATGAGGGTTTCGTGGTGTACGCAATCAAATGCTTTGGATAAATCGCAAAATATACCCAAAGCATCATGCGATTTCTCCCAAGGTCTAAAGATATTTTTTAATAATTCCACTAGTTACTTCTCTTCACTACTTCTCTCATCTCTAGACCATAGCCAAAAATTGTATTTTTGGCAAAAAATTCAATTTTTGAAGTATATGATTATTTGAAAAGAAAAATTCAAACTTAAATTCTACTGCTGTAGAATTCAAAATTGAATTTTAACTTTGCCTATTTCTTTCGTCGTCTGGTCAGCGTGGTCTAGTTAGTTCATTTTCTTTCCATTATGGATGTAGCTACTGCCTAATAGTGGATCAGGAAATAGCTATCCCTCAAATATAAAGCAATTTTTATTATCTCTGAAAATTTAATTTAATTTACGAAACTATAGTGATAACATTCTTTCAGTTGGCAAATTGACCGAAGAGGCTGCATTTCTATGCCAGAAAGAGCCAGTAAGTTATTTTTCTTAGTCTATGTATTTTAGTAATAGGCACAAACCTCCCGCAAATGGGAGAAGACCTAATATAGCATGCTGATGATATGGGTTCGTATAGAACTTTTATTTCTAATTTTCCCTCAAAGTAAGCTCTGCACTACAATGAATACTGGCAGATGGAGTAGTGCTCTAATTTACGGGCTCCTGTACAGAGTGTCTAGGTTTGACACCTGCCAAGGTCAGTTCTTTTTGTCATCCAAAAATTATTGTTGAGATTTTGGCAATAGTTTGCATCCGTTCACTGTATGATAATTTAAAAAGTTCTCATTGTGGGATATAATCTACAAAAAAATGCATACGCAGCATGTTTTGCTCTTTTAATTTCGTACGCCTGGTCTGAAGGAGAATTCGCTGTATAGACACGATTTAAATTAAAATAATGACGGGAGGATGATTGCTGGATGTTATAATAACACCTAACTTCTTAAGGTAAGAAGTGGGCTTTGAAAATAACACAGCTGCTTGACAATCGATTGGTTATTCCCCATGTTGTGTAGTGTTATTTTCAAAATCGCTCATTTAATCAACATTTTATGGTTCACAATACATCATTGATATATAATCATCTATATATTAATCGCCTCATCATCATCTCAGCTCATATATATGTCCCACTGTTGGGCTCGAGCTTCCTGCATAATGGGAGGGAAATTGACCTACTATACCACGTTGGTCAGACGTGTTGGTATAGGGTTTTGTTTCGAGTTCTCTTGCATAGATGTCATATGGGTTTTATATCCCTTAGTCAGCTTTTACGATCACCCACGGGTAAAAAAGGGGGTGGTGATGGTGGTGGTTGTATTCTTACTCCGTTACTGCACGGAAATACATCATATATATTAATACAATATTGAAATTTCAATTTGTTTGCTTAATGTTGTTGTAATTAACAGGTGCAAGCCAAAGAGACTCGCCCACCAGAATTGGACGCAATAGCGGGTCTATTAGAACTGCAACTAAATGTCCGTGTGAACAATCTCGGTAAGTATTAAAAAATATTTTCAAGTTTTGAAGTATTTATTTTTCATTAAATGGGTACATGATTCTCAAATAAGTAATTTATTGCTGCATTAAAAAAAAACATTATTATTTTAAAAAGATTGTTTTATATTTGCATATAATATAAGAATACGCGTACAAGCTTTTCTTACATATTTTAAATGCCTCCATACATAAATAGGTACTTCGATTACAATATAGGTATAAATAAAATAATTGTAGTAACAATAACATCTATATACTGGCCGGTTATTACGCTCGTGATGTTTTTTTTTCACTATTTTTAAGCGATAAATTAAATACACGTGATATTCCACCTTTTTTTTTTTTTTTTGGTGGACTATGGATTAGTCTCGCCCCGCCAAATCGGTCCGGGGTGACGGAGAAGGCGGCGCGTGACCCCATAGACCCACCGTAAAAACTCCTCTCTCTTCGCCGTGCGAGCGGGTCACCGGGACCCGATTTTTAACTTCGGTGGCCCACGTGATATTCCACTCAAATTCTTGTGATATTTCATCATTTTTGGCTAGCTCCCTCTCCCTTTTGTGCTTCACGTGATTAATGGACGAGCCTTTATGTAGCAATTGCGCTTACTTTAAGCTTATCGCATATATGTCAGTAGTTATGAGTTGATGCGATTTTTATTATATAATAAACTTCATATATATTGACGAAATTTTATTTTTCAGCAAACAAACAATGTTTCTATAATCAAAAAATTCAATCAGAAAATGATTCATTAAATGTGGTAAGTGGGCTCAGTTATTTATGTTACACCATTCCACAACGCCTTAATGTGTTTTGAAAAAAGTCAGCAAGCAGGTTAGCTAAGGAGAACCTTTAGTAGGATTATAATTTTTCGCTTAACTTCCTATATTATGGTGGACCTCGGCGTTAAGCGCACTGATGTGAACCAGACACTATTATATTCCTGAAGCTTGCTATTGAAAATTTCTTAGAATTATTCTCGAAAATCTGATGTCAGAAAATAATTTTTAACAATTATATTCTAAGCTTATAATAAACCTGTATATTCTAGGATAACAAATCTCAAGCGCATCATGCAAATGACTGCACAGCTAGACCACGAATAATATTGGCGAGTCTAGACGGAGAAAGCAGTGATTCTGAATGCGAGGTGATTACATATATTTTCATCATTCATCACTCTCCTACTCTTATCCCAATTAATTGGGGTCGATACAATATGTACTTTTTTTCATAGTACATATTGTAAAAGTTATTGGCAAAAGTTTTATGATCGGTCGCCTGCCAGACGTCAACCCTCCTTGGAAATGTAATTGTTGACCAAAACGGCATTAGATGGCATTGGCCCAGGTCGTTATAAGGCTCTTAGTAAGTTTTTACGACATCGGGTTGATAGTATTCGTAGCCGCTACCACGCAGCTCGTCTATACCTACTAAATTTATACTTAATAAAATGCAATTATTTTAAATAATATATAGCATATAAAAATGTCTGTTATTCAAATTACTGAAATTTAGCATTTAATTTGTTTAATTATTTATATAAACCGGATTACGAAGCAAAAAATGATGTCATAAGTGGGATTCGAACCCATCCCTATTGAAATCCGTCCCACTCGTGCTGCCACTTACATCACCGTGAACTATTGTAGGACATTCAAATCTCGCTTAGTATTATATATAGGTACGTCTTTTAAAGAGACGTGTACCATGTGTGTTAGAGATGGGCGTTTTCAGGTTTTTACGCAAACCGATACAAATTCGATTTCTGATATTGAAATCGATTTCAAAATTCGATTTCCAGAGCGGTTGGCGGCACGGATTTAGCTTTGTTTCGATCGATATTCGATGTTTTTAGTTATTTTAGCGTAGCAAACGAACGGACGCATTCAAACTATTTTTCTTGAATTTCTTCGTTGATTGGATTTAGGTGTACGATTTTCCTTCATGCTTTATCTAGACTTAGCTAGAGTACTAGACTAGCAAAAATGTTTTGTTTTGGATATGATACAAAACTTTCTGGCGTATTTAAAAATCGTCATAATTACAATGATTTCATGATTATATTATATAATGTACATTCGTTTTTGTATGGTTTTTTTCTTACCATTTTATATTTGATAGTTCTTAAAAATTAAAAAACAATTAATTCTTATTTATCATCAAATCGTATGTATGATACTAACATACGTTAGTATAGTATTGAATCATAAAATACCTATCTAATTATATAGTTCACGAGAACACAAAAATAACACTACGCGCACACCGCACGAGTCACCAAGGATATTTTATTACGTATTCTGTGCAAGTGTGCATCAAAACTCGCCAATAATTCAAAAATCTATGAAACACAAAGTATTGTGTAATATTATCACGGAAGTAGTTGCATTCTGATATAGATCTTATTCCCTGTCCCTTGTAATTCTGTTTCGGTTCAATCTGCCATTCTTAGTTTCTTAAAAAAAGCCGAAATCCAAAACTGATGACAATTCGCTTCATCTCTTTCACTGCACTAAACGATCGCTAAGTTAGAATGAAAGGAGGCGAAGTTTTTTTTTTTTTTTTTTTATTAGATAAATTGTTGGTCCACAGACTTTTGTCCGTGCCTTTATTATGTTGCAATGACATATAATAATATAACTTTAAAAACATCTTAGTTATGTTGTATATTTTAGTCGTTATGTTGAAGTTATATAATTCAATTTTCTTGAAGTGGCTTTGATATTATACATTTATGATGGTTTATACGTATTTTTAAAGAGATTCTGCGTTATTAGTTTATTGTGAACTTGTGATGATGTCTTTGTATACTTCATGTATGAATTGTTGGTCTTTATTGTGATGTCAATCCGAGCTCTTGTATTACCCTTTGCTCTCTATGTTTTATTGCCATCTTTTTAATGTATTCCAGTATAGTACTTGGGTCCTGATCTATAGACTTCCTCATGAGTTTCCAGATGGCATCTTCACGGGTGTCTGTGTAGTAGGTGCAGGATCTAGTATGCCTGGAGATGGCAACCACGGCATGTTGGATACTGTTGTGTAGTTTTTGCACTGTATCTCTTGTCTGGATGATAATGACATTTGGTGCAACGAGTCCCTGTGCTTCGTGGATGGTACGCAGTTCGGAACCCTCACTGGTGCCGTATCCCTTTTCGTTGAGGATTTCTTTCTCTGCCTGGGTGTGCGACAGGTATAGTGTCTCAGGCAGGTCTGGTGATATGACGGCGTCGGCGTATGTATATATGTTCAGGGATTTGATGATCTTATTTGACGAGTATATGCCATTGTAGTTGTTCTGAAGGGCATACGCTACGTCCATGGGGCACCGATGCGTACACAACAGTTCTTGTGTTGCCGATGATGTGGTTAGAGGTTTATTAACAGTGAAGTAGCAAGCGAATTTGAAAATTATTTCAGTAATATACCTTTATTAACAACTAAATCGTTGATGTCGTCTCCTACTCTAGCTGAGTCACTCCTGAAACAGTGTATTTTAAAATGCGACACATCCTTTGAATTTTTAGATGTCAGTAAGAATGATATCATAAACTCTTTTAAAAATCTTAATGTTAAGAAGACGGCAGATCTGTGGGGCTTGTCTGTAAAGGCAGTTAGTTCTATAATTGATATTATTGCCCCCCATCTGGCATCTGTATTTAATGGTTGTGTTGCTCGGGGCGTATTTCCTGATCTCATGAAAATTAGTAGAGTAATTCCTTTGTTTAAAGCGGGTATAAGCGGGTATTCCTTTGTTTAAAGTATGTCAGATCTTAATAATTATCGACCGATTTCCATACTGCCTACACTTAGTAAAGTTTTTGAAAAACTGATGCTTAGTCAAATGTTAAATCATTTTAATAGATATAATATCTTTCACAAAAATCAATTTGGATTCACTAAGAATTGCTCTACTACTGATGCGGGTGTGGAATTATTAAAAAATATCTTTGGAGCTTGGGAGGAATCGCATGATGCTTTGGGTATATTTTGCGATTTATCCAAAGCGTTTGATTGCGTACACCACGAAACTCTCATCAAGAAATTATACCATTATGGGATCAGAAATAAGTCTCTCGAACTTTTAACATCGTATTTAGGCAACAGAATTCAGAAGGTCGATGTTAATGGTGTACGATCACCTGGTTCTGTTGCAAGAATGGGCGTTCCACAAGGGTCTATTCTGGGGCCATTTCTGTTCCTTGTATATATTAATGACTTACCTTATTATATAGGGGATAACCAAAACATAGTGTTGTTCGCAGATGATACCTCTTTATTGTTCAAAATTAAAAGACAAATGCTTAATTATGACGATGTGAAAAATGCTCTGTCAAATGTTGTTCATTGGTTCAGTACAAATAACTTGGTTCTTAATGAAAAGAAAACCAAATGTATTAAATTTACCACACCTAATGTGAGACTAGTGGAAACCAATGTTCAAATGAATGGTGTGGCCCTAGAAATTGTGGAGTCCACTACATTCTTAGGTATTACTATTGATGCTAAACTCCATTGGGGCTCTCATATTGAGAAATTATCAAGTAGGCTAAGCTCAGCGGCTTATGCGGTAAAAAAAAGTCGAATGTTAACCGATATTGAAACGGCTAGAATTGTTTATTTCGCTTACTTCCACAGTCTTATGTCTTATGGCATACTACTTTGGGGATGCTCTGCAGATTTAATTAATATCTTTGTTCTCCAAAAACGGGCTGTCCGCGCGATTTATAATTTAGGCCCAAGAGCACCACTGCGCGAAAAATTTAGGGAAATAAACATTCTAACTGTTGTATCACAATTTATATTTGAAAACATATTATATGTAAAAAAAAATATTGATAAATTTGATAAATATAGTGACATTCATCACGTGAATACTAGGAATAAGGATAATCTAGTTATACATCATACTCGCCTACAAAAAATTAGTAGGTCTTTCATGGGGCAATGTATACGCTTTTACAATAAACTACCTAAAGATATCCGAGATATGCCCATAAATAAGTTTAAAAAGGCTATCAAAACTAGACTTTGTAAAAAAGGATATTACAACATTTCGGATTATCTAAATGATAATACGGAATGGTTATGAGTTGCTCCTCTCTCAGCAATTACTTTATATAATTTTTACTTTTACGTTGTTTTAGTGCTGATCCTCACTGTCGTCTGAACTTTGTATATTTATCATTGTCACAAATTGTACAGTGTAGCGTGTTTTGCCTAACGAGTTATTTATTGATTTAATTGAGCGATTTGATTGTAATTTATAGATCTTGGTGTGGTCATGCTCACTAAAAAGGTCTCTGCCTGCGGTAGCTACGTGAGCGGGTCTCTTCCTTCCCTCGAATGTGGTTGAGGGGCGTGATGGCTGCTTTAGTAGTTAACTCGTGATCGAGTGCCGCTTGTGGAATCTGGTCCAACCATTTCTGTTCTTTTTTGTGTTTTTTGTTAATGATGTATTTAACTTTTAAAAAATAAATCTTTACTCGAAGGGCATCTCACTGGAGCTAATGGGGATTAAACATGTATCCAATAATATTAGAAAACATACAATTTAAAAAAAAAATGACGAGCCCACTGAGTTTCTTGCCGGATCTTCTCAGTTTGTGGCGGCTTTCCGATCCGGTGGTAGATTAATTTAAAAAAAAAAGTTATATTGACAATATGTAAGTGCCCTTTTAGGGCTTATGCATAATAAATGATTTGATTTATAGTGTTTTAATTTAAACAGGTTGTCCCGATCAATGAAAGGTATTTGGTTAGTGTCGCCAATAAGGAGGAGTTCTTTGGCCTTTACAGTGCGCATTAACAAGACCACGGAGCCGAAGTGGTTTATGAGCGCTTCGTCGATTATGAGTCGATGGAGCGCTTGATTTTTGCTCGTTCTGACTCCGTTTGTCAGGGCCGATGCCACTGTATAAACGTTCTTTGCCGCTTTCTCTCCCATGCGTTAGGTAATCCTATTTTTCAGGTCGTCTTTTGCCTTGAGCAATGATGTTAGAACGACGTCGTGTGTAGGATTGAAATTGTTCACAATCCAGGTCAAATTGCCGCATCCTGGGACTCCATTTACCAGGGTGATCTTGTCTGGCAGGTCCCATGCACTCGCCTCCAAATCTCTGGCTCGTTGTAAGATTTTTTCCGTGAGCCAGATCTCGGTAAATTTTGCGGTGACTACGATGGGGTCGTGTTCCGGGGTGTGGAATATGGTAGAACCATCCAGCCCAGGAGGCGAAGTTTAGTGAGATTCGCTTTCTCTCATTCTAACTAGATGATCGATTGGCGGAGTGAAATAGTAAGTTTTTAAATATTGTTTTGGTTTATAAAACTAGCAATAGAAAACGATTGCGGGATGATTAGATTTATATTTGTTTGTGTGTTCGTCGTTTTGTTTTGATATGTCGTGTTGATTTAGTTTCTGTCGAGATACGTTTTCTAAAATCAGTTTGCATAGTGTTGAATATCGATGTGATACGATTTCTGACTGAAAACCGATGTCAGATTCGTTTTGATATATCGGATGCATACCTATTCTCCAGTATTAGACGTCCCTCTGTTGTTTATAAGTCTATTCTGCCACTGTGGAATATTGGTCAACTATTATGGATAGATACAGAATTTTATGTCAAATTATGCCTCCTCCTCCACTATAAGAGATTGCATTTACTTACGTCACGTCGTTGAATTTTACGATACACCCGGGAATGTAAAAGATGAAAACACATAGTATTTTTTTAATCAGTAAATAAATCAAAATATTCGTAAATCTATCTCACTTTGGCGACCACGTATCGGGCGGTGCAGTATAGAACTCTCCCAAAAATACTAGGCGAACAGACCAGCAGAAAGTTGCTAGGGCGTCGTTGTATGCAAATGGCATAGGACTGCACTCTGTGGCGTAACATGAGGGAGCCCTACGTCCAGCAGTGGACGGCGATAATGATGAATCTCACTTTGACAATTTAGTATTAAGTAATTTAACAATATTATACTTAAGTAATATAAACCAATTACATTTTCAGTCTGCCACTAAAGACCGAGAAACACAGACCGAGGATTTAATATTACATCCAAATTTAGAAGCTGTGGAGAAATTTAAAAATACAATTAATAAATTGTACAAATTTTTTTTAAATTTATTATCTACAAATAATTTAGATCGAAATACGCTGTAAGGTAATTATTAGATAAGGTTTTTATTAATTTTTCAAAACATAACTCTCACTCTTTAATAGGCTACAGATATACAGATTTTAACTTTTACTACTGATAATATCAGAGCACAGAAATTCACATTAACATTTTTCAACATTTTCGGTCGTGGAAGGACATAATAGAAATAAAAAAGTTTTATTTTTTAATGTATACTTTCAGTTTAATGACTTTACTCTTTGATGTATACTTTTGTTCCCCTTTTGTGTTATTTTCAAAATCGCTCATTTAATCAACATTTTATGGTTCACAATACATCATTGATATATAATCATCTCATCATCATCATCTCAGCTCATATATATGACCCACTGTTAGGCTCGAGCTTCCTCCATAATGGGGGGGAAATCGACCTACTATACTACGCTGGTCAGACGTGTTAGTATAAGGTTTTGTTTCGAGTTTTCTCTCTCTTGTATAGATGTTATATGCGTTTTATATCCCTCAGTCGGCTTTTACGATCACCCACGGGTAAAAAAGGGGATGGTGAATTGTATTCTTACTCCGTTACTACACGGAAATACATCATATATATTAATACAACATTTAAATTTAAATTTGTTTGTTTAATGTTGTTGAATTTAACAAGTTCAAGCCAAAGGGACCCGCTCACCAGAGTTGGACGCAAGATCGGGTTTATTAGAACTTCATTCGTATGTCCGTGTCAATAATCTCGGTAAGTATAAAAATTTCATTTTAAGTTTAAAAGTTTTGAAGTATGTATTTTTCATTTAAATAGGTACATGATTCTCAAATAAGTTATTTTTGTCATATTGCTGTATTAAAAAAATACAATATTATTTTAAAAAGTATGTTTTAAATTTTCATATAATATAAGAATACACGTACAAGCTTTTTTTACATATTTTAAAGGCCTCCATACATAAATACTTCGATTACAATATACAGGATTGGGCAGTATTTGAATTACTTGTAATTAAAATACGTAATTGAAATACAAATACGTATTTGGTATTTGTATTTCAATTACTTCCTTAAAATGTAATTTGTATTTCAAATACCTGACAGCGAAGTATTTTGTAATTAGTATTTCAAATACTTGAGGCTTCAAAATACATTTTTAAATTAAAATACATTTAATTAACCTTCATTTAACGATCGTGAGTGTGAGTGCGAGGCGAGAGTGCAATGATGGTAAAGCAGCTATTGAGTTAGCAACACTTCATCTGTTGTATGTACACTATATCTGTACGTCAAAACTGGCCAACAAAACGCAAAAAAAATGTACGTCGAATTGTCAGCAAATGAGAGGCAAAGAATTCGAAAAATCTTGCCATTCATGCCTTAGAGACAAGTAACAAAAAGCATGAAATAATGGATGGAACCAGCAGAAGTAATAGTGGTAGGGACCACGCTGTTGACAGTATTCTGTCTACAGCCGCGGGCCAGTCCATCTGGGGTAGTACCACACTGTCGCAGAAGATCTACATCTGAGTAATGACAATGGGCTATTGCGCTTCGTTCAGTGAGCGAGAGAGCCGGAAGCCCAGCTGGGGTGGGTTTGGGGTTTGTATTGGTAGGCAGCGGTCTAGCTATATCCTTAGTATTGCAACGGACCATTGGCGGCAGTGACACTTACCATCAGGTGTGCTGTCTGCTCGTTTGCCACCATAAGCAATAAAAAAAAAGAATAGCACCACTATAAAGAAGATGATGATTTTATTGTTTTTGAGAACAGAGACAATGATCAACCACAGATAAAAAATGGAGTTAGAATTGGTCAGCTTCCTAAATGATAGAAGCAAAGAGCTTTCAATTCTTGAGCGCTATCCAAATATAAAAAATGCGTTGATACAATTTAATACAAGTTTGTGCTCATCAGGACCTATAGAAAGAAAGATTGTTTTCTTTAGCAGGTTTTATTCGCTCTCCAACAAGAGGCTGTTTTTCTGACAGTACATTTAAAAATCTAGTGTTCATGAGAGGAAACACTGCTTTTACTGATTAATTAATCTTGTTTTCCTCTACTTTTCAGCCCATGCTGATCTAGATTAATTATTTTGTAATATGTAATTTGTATTTTGTATTTCAATTAAAAATATCTAAAATACTGTATTTTGTATTTTATATTTCAAATACCTTACTTAAAGATATTTTGTATTTTGTATTTTAATTACTTGCGATACTGTATTTTGTAATTTGTATTTTAATTAAAGCAAAGCATGTATTTTGCCCAGCCTTAACAATATAGCTATATATTAAATAATTGTAGTAACAATAACATCTATATACTGGATGGTTATTACGCTCGTGATGTTTTTATTTTCACCATTTTTAAGCGATAAATTACATACACGTGATATTCCACTAAAATTCTTGTGGTGTGAATGAAGAAGTAGTGACAAAGATCAAAAAGAGTATGCTGAGGTGGTTTGGACACTTAGAAAGAATGAGTGAAGAGAGGTTGACGAAGAAAATATATAAAGCAAGCGTGAGTGGGACGAATACAAGGGGAAGGCCTCGTCATAATTTTCTGGATCAAATTAGCGATGTATTGACGAGAGGTCATATTAAGAGTATGCGTAATCGTAGAGTATGCATGAAGACTGTTATGAGTGTGAATGAAGCGATGGAAGTATGCCAGGATCGTGGTTTGTGGCAATCCGTAGTCTCTGCCTACCCCTCTGGGAAACAGGCGTGAAGCTATGTATGTAATTCTTGTAATATTTCATCATTTTGGTCTAACTCCCTCTCCCTTTTGAGCTTCACGTGATTAATGGACGACCTCTTATGTAGCTATTGCTCTTCCCTTAAGCTTATCGCATATATTTCATGTCAGTAGTTATGAGTTGATGCGATTTTCCACGCTTTTTATTAGCTTGACCTGTATGTTTGTAACCGACTCTTTTGGACTTGATTTTGACCCACTTCGAACGGTCAGATTTCATTTAAATTTAGTAGACTTATTGAGGACCGATGACAATGCAATAATTGAATAAGATTACACCATTATCCTAATCAGTTATTGGGATAGTCAGGATTAAATTGTTGAATTTAAGTTTCCAATTTCGAATTACGCGCCTTGGGGGCGCTACCGTAAAACAGCGTGCTTTAACAATAACAATGTCTCTCTATTTCATGACATCAAGCCACTGTGTGTTTTTCTTGTTAGTTTAATATTAAATAATTAACAAAACTCGAGCTACGTCATTCAATTTATCAAGTTAAGGACCCAGAAAAGCTCGGAAATAAAGACAGTGTAATATCTAATGGTAAAATCAGTGATCAAAGACATTGAAGTGAACATTAAAAACGAAACGTAGTTCGTGTAAAAGTTTTTTTGCTAGGTCTTTGCGAAGTATTTGAATTGAGATATCTATTTGAAAATGGCATTAAATAATACTCTCGCATTTATCGAAAACCTGTCTGGCCATTCTAATTATGCAACCTGGCGTTTTGCAATGCATACTTACTAAAGCTAAGATGAAAATAATACTCTCAGTCACTCCAACAAATTATCTGCACATTCAAATCTCGTATATTGCTAAAGAAATATAGAAGAAATTGACAGGAATTATCTGTGCAGTCCTCAGGACAAGTAAGCTTAGACATTTATATATTATATAGGTCATGACAAAAAGGTCCTGTTTAGTAATGTTTTACATGTTCTCAAACTAGCAACCTAGCAATCTGATATCTGTGAATCAGGTTATTCAAAGTGCTGGCCAAGTAAGATTTGACAAAACTGACTGTTATTATAAACAGTAAAAATCAGATAAAACAGAAAAATAATTTACGAGGGTTTAGTGTTTACGTGACTATTGAGCAATGGTAAATGTATTTTTTTTTTTGGTAACGCAGTGGTTAAAAATGCATTTTTCGCATACCCGCCCCAGGCGGGGTATGTGGGACTCGCAGGCCCTGAAGGGGACACTGAATACCCACTAAAACGTACTAACTGCGAGCTGTTAGCCGAAGGGGCTTTTACAGCTGAACCGGTCTGCGGGCGAGCCCGAAGGCTCTCAACCCGATGGAAGTGTGTTAGGCGACATCGCCCGAGGGCTCCCCCTGTGGGGAACGGGCCTCGGCTCGGGGCGTCGCTGAGGGCAAGGTGGACGTGGACGTGTCCATCTTTGGGTCGGTGATTTTTGCGCGCCGTGTTTTCGCACCTCGACGGCGAGGACGAAATCGCGGATATTTGTGTACGATGGCCTCGCGTGCGGCGTAGGCTTTAGATTGGGCGAGCGTTATGGCGTCGTCATCGTCGTTGAGGACGTGACGCGGACGTCGAATTTTAGAGATACGCGATGGGGTATAGGAAGCCGCCCCAACCACTAGTTGGTTGGGGTGTGTCATGACAGAGTCAAAGTAGCTCTGGGAGCTTCATAAACTGCATGATGGTCGGCAGTTCGAGGTCGATGTGAAGATCGGCGTTACGAATGAACCACGGTGCTCCCGTAGCTCGGCGCATGAACCTATTCTGTAAGGTCTGTAACCTATGGATCCTGTGTGCCTTGGTGTGCGCGAACACTACGCTTGCATAGGTCATGATCAGCCGTATGCAAGCGGTGTATAATCGGACCTTGCTGTTCAAGGATAGTTTCGACCTAGCATGGAGTAGGCTGTGGAGGCGTCCCATCACAAAAGCTGCACGATCACGTACACTCTTTATGTGGGGGGCGAAGCTAAGTCGGTCATCAAGGGTCACACCCAAGTATTTAGCTTGCCTGCTCCAAGAGACAGGCTTGCTAAATAGCTGGAGAGGTGGGATGTTGTCTATAGAGTAGGAACGGGCAGTTCTGCGAGTGAACATGACCGCCTGACTCTTTTCTGGATTGATTTCAATTCTCCATTTCCTGAACCAATTGGCTAGGGCGGTAACCGCTGTTTGGAGAGTCTTAACTACTGCTGTCGGGGTCCTGCCTGCACAGTAGAGTGCGGTGCCATCAGCGTAAAGCACTTTATGGACTCTGTTAAATTGGAGCATATCGCTATCATATAGCGTAAATAAGAACGGGGAGAGGACCGATCCCTGAGGGACGCCGGCCTTGATGGGGTGGGAGGTAGACAGCGTACCTTCCACCCTGTAGTGAAAGCTGCGATGACTCAAGTAGTCGTGTATAATTAAAATTAAATAATCTGGGATCTTTAGACGATAAAGCTTGTGAATGAGGCCCTCGTGCCACACTTTATCGAATGCTTTCGCTACGTCTAGGAATAATACACCGGTGAATCTGTTCATCATGAACTGACCACTTGTGTATTCCACCAATCTGTAGACCTGTTGTACGCAACTATGCCTCCCACGGAAGCCAAATTGCGTGTCTGGAATGAGGTTGTTATCCTCGGCGAATGTTCTAAGTCTGCTAAGGACTATGCGCTCTTAAAGCTTGCCTAATCCTTTCAGTAGACTTATCGGGCGGTAGCTACTGGGTTCGGTACGTCGCTTGCCGGGTTTGTGGATTCCGATTACCATGGCGTCTTTCCATTGCGAGGGAAAGATGTTATTGTTCAATGCTGCATTGAAGATACAGCACAGAATGGTAATGAGGTGGGCAGGGAATAACTTAATGACTTTATTGGAAATACCGTCCGAACTGGGGGCTTTCTTAGCGTGTAGACCCTTGACCAAGGTTTCGACCTCGTCGGTGGTCACTGCTGGAATAGGTACGTCTGGGTTGTCGTATTCAGAGGACCGAGAGATAGTGGTACGACGTTCCACTTCGCTATTTATACTACGGTGAAGATTTGTGTCGTCGGGATATAGTGTACTCGGCGTACACTGAAGCTCCAGACAGTCGGCCAGGCATTCGGACTTTTCATCGTCCAGGAATGCCTGTGGCTGGTTTGGTCGGTTGAGAGGAGGGAGAGTGGACACTATGTCCTTTTTGAGTGAGCGGGAAAGCTGCCAGAAGGCTTGGTGACAGGGCTTTAGCTCCTCAACCATGGCGTCCCATTTGCTCTGTCTCATGGCTTGTATGGCTTTTTTGACGTCCCTTTGTAGGGACCGCAGTCGAATGCGGTTGTCCTCCGTAGGGTATCGGTCGTAAGCGCGGGTAGCGGCGTTCTTGCGTCTTAACAGGTCACGGACGTCGTCCGGCAGGTGCCATCTACGATCGCTCGTAATTGGTACCCGCCGTGAGCAGTCGTCGATAATTGACTGCACGTGACTCGTAAAGGAATCGATTGCCTGAGAGGTGTCTTCCTTGGACCTAATGTCCTTTGGAATTTGATCAAGGTGGGCGAGGATGTTGATTGCAGACCTTTCTGCAATCGAGCCCAGTTGGTGGTCATCCTTGTCATTGTGTTGTTTTGGCCTGAGGGGCTGGGGGAGCGGGAGGCGAGCTCTAGAGTCACTGGACGGTGATCTGAGTCTAACTCGTGTTGTACTTCGATTGAACATAAGCGTAGGCTTATATTCTTGAGAAGAACAATATCGAGTATATCCGATCTGTGTAAGATGTTGTGTGGGAAGTGCGTCGGCTCTAATGTCACTATGACGTCATATCCCAGTCGGTCGGCGTAGGTCTCTAATGGTAAATGTACCCCTTTCTATCACTTATATACATATTAATATTCTATATTTATTACCATTTATTTTGTGTTTTATGTATATCTTAATCTCCACTTCTATAGTCATTTTAGGTTTTATCTGGGGAAAAATGCCTAGTGAGCTGAATTTTTGTATACACCTTTATTACGGTGTTATAATAATAATAATAATCATTTATTTGTTTGAACATGTTATTATGAAGATGTGAAAAATCCACATCGATATCGTGCCGGCTAAAAAACATTGCCGTCGCTTAAACGCAGAGTCAAGAAATGATGAAGATGTAGATTTAAATCAAGAAGTAATCCCACTCGACTTTTTGTAAGCAGCCAATAATGATAGTGAAACTGAAAATATCGACAAGGAATGACAAAAAAAATTATACACTAAAACTTTTTTTTAAGTATTATCAAAATTTAAATAAAAAAATATTTACTCTTGAATGAAAAAGCCTTTCACATATCATGGTGATATCATCATTATGATATGTAAAAGGTAAATGTGAAAGGTAAACTGTGTAAAGGAATTACATATCATGGATTATGCCTACTGGGGAAACCATGTAAAAAAAAACGCGCCTCGCATTCTACCTCGAAGGTGGTGAGGAAACGAATGCATCGTCATAGTATAGTCGCTTTCTCAGCGCTTTAATCCGAAAACCGTTAATTTTACAGAAAAACTGCAAAAGACATTTTTTGTAGACAATTTTATGAGGAACAATTTTTAATATGACCTCTATTGACCACCGAGCAATAGGTCGCGAAATATTTGCAAAATGCTGATTTTCTTGACCTTTTGATCTTTGTAAATTTTTTTAGCCGGCACGATATCGATGTCGATTTTTCACATCTTCATAATAACACCGTAATAAAGGTGTATACAAAAATTCAGCTCACTATGATTTTTTCCTCAAATTGGGGTTTAAAATGCCTAAAATGACTGGACTAAACTCTCTATAACGCCATACAATGTGCAGTTCCTTTAGCGTCGTTATATAGAGTTTACACTGTATATAGAATTCTGTTAATAATGTACATAGTAAACTGTAAATAATGTTCATAGAATACTATAGATAATGTACATAGACTATTGTAAATAATGAACATAAAATACTGTAAATATAAAAATCATGTACACAAAATATGCTTTTAAATAAGCCAAAACATGTGTTTAGCCAGTCCTAAGCCTGGATAAAGTATGAAGGGAAGTTTGTTTTATACTCTCTATAACAAAAACGTTTTCTTCTGTTTAAAATCTGTTCCGTTACGTTTTCCACAAAAGCCGGTTTTGCCCAGATCTGGTACTGAAGGAAGGTGGAGTCAAGAGTCTCCGAAACCGGCGAGCGTGTATGAAGAGAATTATGAATGTTTAGGAAGCGAATAAAGTATGCAAGGCTAGAGTTCTCTGGCACTCTGTTCTCTCTGCCTACCCTGCAAGGGATATGGCGTGATGATATGTATGTATATTCCATTAAAATACTTGTGATATTTCATCATTTTTGTCTAACGCCCTCTCCCTTTTGAGCTTCACGTGATTAATGGACGACCCCTTATGTAGCAATTGCTCTTACCTTAAGCTTATCGTATATATTTCACGTCAGTAGTTATGAGTTGATGCGTTTTTTATTATATAAACTTTATATATATATTGAAAACAAACAATGTGTCGATGATCAAAAAGATCTTTTGGAACATAACTTCAGAACTACAATGAAATATTGCACACAAGGAATTCTAGACACAAAATCAGAATATGATTCATTAAATATGGTAAGTAGGCTCAGTTATTTATGTTACACCATTCAACAACGCCTTAATGTGTTGTGAAAAAAGTCAGCAAGCAGGTTAGCTAATGAGAACCTTTATTAGGAATAAATTTTTCGCTCAACTTCCTATATTATGGTGGACCTCGGCGTTAAGCGCACTGTTGTGAACCAGACACTATTATATCCTCCTGAAACTTTCTATTGAAATTTCTTAGAATTATTCTCGAAAATCTGATCAAACAGAAAATAACTTTTAAGAATTTTAATTCTAAGCTTGAAATAAACCTGTTTATTCTAGGATAACAAATCTCAAGCGCATCATTCAAATGACTGCAAAGCTACACCACGATTAATATTGGCAATAGACATGTGTAAGTAATGCGAGTGATGCATCACACGTAATATTACCCGACCGCGTACTGTCATATTACACATTGCGCGACTAAACATGACATGACATTAAACATCACACATCATATTAAACATGACGCCGAACACTCGTATACTTTTCTGTATTTCTGCAATGTTCGGTAATTTGGTAATGGTTATCTATCTCTCAAACGCGCCGTGTGTCTTTTCGGGAGAGTGAGAGGGATAGAACGACTGGACCACGCTGCGCCTGCGGTCGATAAATATTTATTTTGAGCTCTATTTTTAGAAAATTAAGGCTTATATTAAATTAAATGTCATGTGTGATGTTTGAAGTGATGGTAAAATGTAATAATATTACTCGGCACGAAATGTAATGCAATATAACATCACTTCGCGAAGTACTGTTTCGCGCATGTCTAATTGGCAAGTCTAGACGGAGAAAGCAGTGATTCTGAATGCGAGGTGATTTCATATATTTCATGATTCAACACTCTCCTACTCTTATCCAAATTACTTGGGGTCAATATTGTATGTACTCTTGTTTCATAGTAGGTACATATTGCAAAAGTTATTGTTTTATGATCGGCCGCCTGCCAGGCGTCAATCCTCCTTGGAAATGTAATTGTTGACCAAAACGGCAGCAGATGAAGTTGGCCAGGTCGTTATGAATCTGTTAGTAAATTTTTACGACATCCACGAGCAAAATAAGGGTCGGTAGTATTCGTAGTCGCTACCACGCAGCTCGTCTATATTTAATAAATTTATACTTAAGAAAATATAATTATTTTAAATAATATACATATAGTGCCATATAATAAATGTCTGTTATGTATTATTTTAGGTCACTTCAGTATTGCTAATATGTAATCCATAGTGATACGTGACAAATATTTCTGTGACCGACGCATGGGCAAAAGCCCGTATGGGTTTCAAGTTATGTTGATGATATTATGTTGGGACCAAATATTTTTCATTATTTTATTTATCTCTCACTGTTAGGCACTAGCCGCCTCCCCAATAGAAAGGCAATTATTATAATATAATACACTAAACGTGGTCGTATAAGAATTATTTCTCTTACACAAATGTTAAACGTCTAAAGATTAATGCACTATGAGTATAAAAAACATACATACATGGCTGATTCTCAAAAATAGCTTTATCGAGTTGATCAGTTTTTTTTTTAACTCGTGATCGATTTTTTTTTGCTCAAGTTGTAGTATATGTCTTGTTTGAGGAAAATATTATAGTGGTCCCCAACTGTTTTGAGTTTGAATTGAATATAAAAAATATATATAGAATATAAAAATATGCTATGATTATTAAATAAAAAAATGCTTACCTTTTAATAACATTACGTGAGATAATGACATTAAAAATGTAATATTCAACAAACTTTTTATCAAAGTATTCTATATTTATTAGAAAATAATTCATTCCCTCATTAAAAATTTTTATGAGGGAATGACAAAACGTAACAAAATTGCTACAAACTTAGGAACATAACCTTACTTTCTTACGAATTGTAAACATTACTTTATTACTACCGAAAACATATAAAAATATGTTATGATTATTAAAAAAAATGCTTATCTTTTGATAACATTACACGAGGAAATGACATTAAAAATGTAATAATCAAAAAACTTTTTGTCAAATTGATTTTAAGAAAACATCCTTCCTTCAATTGTCCACTCTAGTGTATGTTCTCAAGGGCAGTGTTGCCAACTACAAAAAAAAATATGGTGGGACTTGGTAGGCTTTGGAGTATTGCTCCAATCACACTGTTACAAAACGGTGAGGGAATGATACTTTTTTTATGGACAAATTTTGAATTATATTAAAAATATTTCCATTCGCATTTATGAAACTATGAACTCATATAAGTATAGTCAATACTATCCTATATAAATAAAAAATATGATAATAAACAATTTGTTAGGAATTTTATGTTTTAAGTTAATGATTATCTTCAAATTTAGCGCTTGGGACATAGTGAGGGAATGATTTTCAGGGTACTTTCTTGGACATGTCTTTGTTGTTTATCATATTAAAAATAAATTTGTTTCATACATTCGTAGATATAGTACGTCGTTTTATTAAAAAAAAAACAACTTTTCATAATTCACGATTCTGGTTTATAAAAATGATCAAGGACATCAATTTCGATTTTTTTTGAGAATCAGCCATATACATACATACATATCATCACGCCATATCCCTTGCAGGGTAGGCAGAGAGAACAGAGTGCCAGAGAACTCTATCTCTGCATACTTCACTCGCTTCCTCAACATTCATAATTCTCTTCATACACGCTCGCCGGTTTCGGAGACTCTTGACTCCACCTTCCTTCAGTACATGACCGATCTGGTCTAGGTAGGTTAGTCTCGGTCTCCCTCGGTACCTACATCCTTCCACTTTCGCATTGTATATCTTCTTAACCAGACGTTCGTTCGGCATTCTTTCCACATGTCCGAACCATCGGAGCATTCCCTTTCGCATCTTTACACCAATACTCTCTTTCATACCTACTCGCTCTCTTACGTCGTCGTTACGAATGCGGTCGGTCAGCCTAACTCCACAGATTTTCCGCAGAGATCGCATTTCGACCGCATTAATTTTACTTTCATACTCTTTTCTGCATACACAACTCTTGCTTCCATACAGTAATGTTGGGACAAGCACTGCGTTATGTATTGCTACACGTGCCTTTTGGCTGAGGTGGTGGCTGCCGAGATGTGCTGCTGAATGCTTTTATTGCTTTCGATATTTAAAGTACATATTTATTGCCTTTTACCGTGTGTCGTTTGGTACAATATTTCAAAAGTTAGGACAATAAGAATGCGCAGTGCTGTGGTCAGGCAGCAACCGGGCGTACTACAGAAATATGGCTAGAAATCTATGATCGCCGATTGTGCGACCCGAACACAAGTAAAGGCGTGAGGGCAGCCATCGTTGATGATTATTGTATTTTTGACAGCACTATCGATTTGTTAATAACATACTATACCTGTATATATATATAGATAGGTAATGAAAGTTTGTGAAACATCTTTTTCTGCGCCTTGGCAGTAAAATTGTGTCGCCTACCGGAAATGATAGTTTAGGTAGGTACTAAGGTAAATATGTCACGCCGTGATACTACGCCGCTATTGTCTATTCATTTGTGTGTGCGCACGTATGCTAGGGATAGCTGTCCTTTATCAAAAAACACGCGGGCGAAGCCGCGGGCGAAAGCTAGTCTACAATAAATTCAGATTGAAATACGCTGTAAGGTAATTATTGAATAAGGTTTTTATTAATTTTTCAAAACATACCTCTTACTCTTTAATAGACTACAGATATACAGATTTAAACTTTTTACTACTGACAATATCAGAGTTTTGAAGTATGTATTTTTCATTTAAATAGGTACATGATTCTCAAATAAGTTATTTTTGTCATATTGCTGCATTAAAAAATACAATATTATTTTAAAAAGATTGTTTTAAATTTGCATATAATATAAGAATACGCTTACAAGCTTTTCTTATATATTTTAAATGCCTCCATACATAAATACCCCGATTACAACATAGCTATACATAAAATAATTGTAGTAACAATAACATCTATATTCTGGCAGGTTACGCCCGTGATGTTTTTCTTTTCACCATTTTGACGCGATAAATTAAATACACGTGATATTCCACTAAAATCCTTTTGATATTTCATCATTTTTGTCTAACTACCTCTCCCTTTTGTGCTACACGTGATTAATGGACGAGCCCTTATGTAGAATTTGCGCTTACCTTAAGCTTATCGTATATTTTTTATGTCCGTACTAATGAGTTGATGCGATTTTTATTATATAAATATTATATATATTGACGAAATTTTGTTTTTCAGAAAACAAATAATGTGGCTATGATCAAAAAATTCTAGACATGCAATCAGAAAATGAATCATTAAATATGGCAAGTGGGCTTAGTTATTAATGTTACACCATTCAACACCGCCTTAATGTGTTATAATAAAAGTCAGCAAGCAGGTTAGCTAAAGAGAACCATAGTAGGATTATAATTTTTCGATCAACTTTCTTTATTATGGTGGACCTCGGCGTGAAGCGCACTGATGTGAACCAGACACTATTATATTCCTGAAGCTTGCTATTGAAAATTTCTTGGAATTAATATGAGGGAGGCCTACGTCCAACAGTGGACGGCGATAATGATGAATCTCACTTTAACAATTTAGTGTTAAGTAATTTAACAATATTAGTTTTAAGTAATATAAACCAATTACATTTTCAGTCTGACAGTAAAGAACACAAACCGAGGAATTAATATTACGCCCAAATTTAGAGGCTGTGGAAAATTTAAAAATACATTTAATAAATTGTATGAAAATTTCTTAAATTTATTATCTACAATAAATTTAGATTGAAATACGCTGTAAGGTAATTATTGAATAAGGTTTTTATTAATTTTTCAAAACATAACTATTACTCTTTAATTTTTAAGCGATAAATTAAATACACGTGATATTCCACTAAAATACTTGCAATATTTCATCATTTTTGTCTAACTACCTCTCCCATTTGTGCTTCACATGATTAACGGACGAGCCCTTATGTAGCAATTGCGTTTACCTTAAGCTTATCACATATTTTTTAATGTCCGTACTAAAGAGTTGATGCGATTTTTATTATATAAACATTATATATATTGACGAAATTTTATTTTTCAGAAAACAAATAATGTGGCTATGATCAAAAATTTCTAGACATGCAATCAGAAAATGAATCATTAAATAAGGTAAGTGGGCTTAGTTATTTATGTTACACCATTCAACCGTTGTTGAATGCCCTAATGTGTTATGAAAAAGTCAGCAGGCAGGTTAGCTAAAGAGAACCATAGTAGGATTATAATTTTTCGATCAACTTTCTTTATTATGGTGGACCTCGGCGTGAAGCGCACTGATGTGAACCAGACACTATTATATTCCTGAAGCTTGCTATTGAAAATTTCTTAGAATTAATATGAGGGAGGCCTACGTCCAGCAATGGACGGCGATAATGATGAATCTCACTTTAACAATTTAGTGTTAAGTAATTTAACAATATTACTTTTAAGTAATATAAACCAATTACATTTTCAGTCTGACAGTAAAGAAACACAAACCGAGGAATTAATATTACGCCCAAATTTAGAGGCTGTGGAAAAATTTAAAAATACATTTAATAAATTGTATGAAAATTTCTTAAATTTATTATCTACAATAAATTTAGATTGAAATACGCTGTAAGGTAATTATTGAATAAGGTTTTTATTAATTTTTCAAAACATAACTCTTACTCTTTAATAGACTACAGATATACAGATTTAAACTTTTTACTACTGACAATATCAGAGTTTTGAAGTATGTATTTTTCATTTAAATAGGTACATGATTCTCAAATAAGTTATTTTTGTCATATTGCTGCATTAAAAAAATACAATATTATTTTAAAAAGATTGTTTTAAATTTGCATATAATATAAGAATTCGCTTACAAGCTTTTCTTACATATTTTAAATGCCTCCATACACAAATGTTTCGATTACAACATAGCTATACATAAAATAAATGTAGTAACAATAACATCTATATCCTGGCAAGTTACGCCCGTGATGTTTTTTTTTTCACCATTTTTAAGCGATAAATTAAATACACGTGATATTCCACTAAAATACTTGCGATATTTCAACATTTTTGTCTAAATACCTCTCCCTTTTGTGCTTCACGTGATTAATGGACGAGCCCTTATGTAGAAATTGCGCTTACCTTAAGCTTATCGCATATTTTTTAAGTCCGTACTAATGAGTTGATGCGATTTTTATTATATAAACATTATATATATTAACGAAATTTTATTTTTCAGAAAACAAATAATGTGGCTATGATCAAAAAATTCTAGACATGCAATCAGAAAATGAATCATTAAATAAGGTAAGTGGGCTTAGTTATTTATGTTACACCATTCAACGACGCCTTAATGTGTTATGAAAAAAGTCAGCAAGCAGGTTAGCTAAAGAGAACCATAATAGGATTATAATTTTTCGATCAACTTTCTTTATTTAGGTGGACCTCGGCGTGAAGCGCACTGATGTGAACCAGACACTATTATATTCCTGAAGCTTGCTATTGAAAATCTCTTAGAATTAATATGAGGGAGGCCTACGTCCAGCAATGGACGGCGATAATGATGAATCTCACTTTAACAATTTAGTGTTAAGTAATTTAACAATATTACTTTTAAGTAATATAAACCAATTACATTTTCAGTCTGACAGTAACTCGATTCTAAGAGAAACTCAAACCGAGGAATTGATAATACGCCCAAATTTAGAAGCTGTGGAAAAATTTAAAATTACACAAAAAAAAAATGTATGAAAATTTCTTGAATTTATTGTCTACAATAAATCTAGAGTGAAATACGCTGTAAGGTAATTGTTAAATAAGATTTCTATTAATTTTTCAAAACATAGCTCTCACACTTTAATAGGCTACAGATATACAGATTTAAACTTTTTACTACTGACCATATCAGAGCACACACATTCACAAATTTAATTATAACTATTTGATGACTATATCTCGATTTAATTTTTACTTTATCTCGAACATTTTTCAACATTTTCGGTCGTGGAAGGACATAATAAAAATAAAAAAAGTTTTATTTTTTAATGTATACTTTTGTTCCCCTTTTGTGTTATTTTCAAAATCGCTCATTTAATCAACATTTTATGATCCACAATACATCATTAATATATAATCATCTATATATTAATCATCTCATCATCATCATCTCCGCTCATATATATGACTCACTGTTGGGCTCGAGCTTCCTGCATAATGGGATGTAAATTGACCTACTATACCACGCTGGTCAGTCGTGTTCGTATAGGGTTGTGTTTCGAGTTTTCCCTCTCTTGCATAGATGTTATATGAGTTTTATATCCCTCAGTCGGCTTTTAAGATCAATGACGGGTAAAAAAGGGGGTGGTGAATTGTATTCTTACTCCGTTACCACACGGAAATACATCATATATATTAATACAACATTTAAATTTAATTTTGTTTGTTTAATGTTGTTGTAATTAACAGGTGCAAGCCAAAGAGACTCGCCCACCAGAATTGGACGCAATAGCGGGTCTATTAGAACTGCATTCAAATGTCCGTGTCAACAATCTCGGTAAGTATAAAAAATATTTACAAGTTTTGAAGTATTTATTTTTCATTAAATAGGTACACGATTCTCAAATAAGTAATTTTTCTCATATTAATAAACCCTGGATAACCCCCGGTCTATTACGATGCATACAAAACAGGGACAAGTTACACAAAAAAGCTAACAATACACCTGACAACGAAACTTTAAAAATAACCTATAAACGGTACAGAAACTTCTGCAACAACATATTAAAAAAAGCAAAGACATCTCATGAAAAAGAACAAAATGAAATCTGCAGTTAAGGACACTAAAAAATTATGGAAAACTATTAAAAACATTACTAACACTAAAAGCACAAAAGAACCATTAACAGAACTACTATCATCTACTTCACCTGAAAAATCACTACACGAAGCAAACAGATATTTTATAAACATTGGACGTTCACTAGCAGACAACATTTACAACGATGACACACATACACTTATTTATAGAGAAAACCTACGCACACTAAACTTAAATTCAAAAAGCACTCCACCAACTTCCTTTGTTATGCTAGAAACTGACGAAATTAGTTGCGGGTTCTTAAAAGAACATTATAATAAGTTTGTATCACCTCTAACAAAAATTTTTAATGATTGTCTTAGGCTTGGCATATTCCCAGACTCTCTAAAACGATCAGAAGTATGTCCTATTTACAAGAGTGGAGACAGAGACCGTATTAGTAATTATAGGCCAATATCGATTTTACCCGCAATCTCAAAAATTTTAGAAAAAATTATTAATGTTAGGCTATTAGACTATTTAGAAAAATACAGTTTACTTTCTTCAAACCAATATGGGGTTCGAAAAGGAAGGTGTACAGAACATGCGGTTAATAAATTAATAGAATACGCCTCTACAAACATGTCAAACAGAAAAAAGTGTCTTGCAGTATTTTTAGATCTCGCTAAAGCGTTTGATACGATCTCTGTACCCATCTTAATAGACAAACTAGAAATACTCGGTGTTAGAAGCATTCAACTTGAGCTATTTAAAAGCTATCTTTCGGGTCGATTTCAGTGTGTTCGAATGGGACAGTTTAGAAGTAGCTACCTCCCAGTTACCTATGGAATACCGCAGGGTAGCGTTTTGGGTCCTACTTTATTTCTCGTGTATATAAACGAACTTACACAATTGAGGCTTCCTTTGGGCAGCATCATATCCTTCGGTGATGACACAGCTTTAGTATTTGCTGGCATATCCTGGGATGAGGTATTCGATGCTGCACAGAAGGGCTTTAATACTGTTCGGCGATGGCTGCATAATAATATTTTAACATTGAACTTAGACAAAACAAAATATATTTGTTTTAGTATAAGACATACAACTGAACCCAGTAGAAATCATAGTATCGTACCTCATAGGTGTCAATCTGACACAAACTGTAACTGTATATCGTTAGAGCGCGTGGATTCTTTAAAATATCTCGGTGTCACAATAGATAGTTGCCTAAACTTCAAAGAACACATCAGAGTCTTGTGTGGTAGAGTACGTAAACTCATCTATATATTCAAAAAACTCAGGTACGTTACTGAACCTAAGCTTATGAAGCAGATATATTTTGCACTATGTCAGTCACTCATAGTATATTGTATTACCTCTTGGGGTGGGGCTTCAAAAACAAACATGAAATCTATTGAAATTGTCCAACGAGCCATACTCAAAGTTTCCATATCGAAACCAATTTATTATCCTACTGTAGAACTTTATAAGACTTGTGAGGTATTAACTGTAAGACAATTAAATATTTTAAACATCATTTTATTACAGCATAGCAAGCTAACTTATAATCCACAACTTTTCATAAATAAGCGTAGAAAACATATGGTGTGTCACATCCCCATGGAATCAAAAAGTAAATTCAGTAAAAAATTTCCTGTTTTCAGCGGACCATAGCTATACAATAAAATCAACATAGTTTTAAATATGTACCCGTTAACAAAATCCCAACGCAAAACAAAATTAACACAGTATATACAAAATTTAAATTACGAAGAAACTGAGCTTCTCCTACAAATAATGCAATAATATAATCCTAAATAACACTGAAATAAACCAGCATAAATATGGCACATGTGCACACACACTCATACATACTCACACACACACACACGCGCACGCACACAACCACGCACGCAAGCACTCATATAGACACACACACACGCACGCACGCACACAGGCACACACACAATCACACAATATATATTTTTAGCAACCAGAAGTGAGAATTGAATAAAAAAAATAATAAGGCGGTGGCCTAGCCTTATTTTATTTAATTAACTTTTAAACAATGAAATTACAAGAAATATCAAGAAATAATTACAATCAAATACAACCAGTTATTCACGACTTACTTCACAATTACATTTGAAAATAGAACAAGAATTAATTTAACAACAAAACACAGTAATTAACAAAATGGCTTACGTACACCGAGCAATCCAACCAAACGCGTCCGCACCGCGCGATGTCCGACAAGAAGTGACCGAACACTACCAAGCACCGCGCTTTTATAGGTTTACTCGGCGTACTTTATTGACAATCTGGGGGTATATCTAATACGGCCTCTCCTGACAGCTGGTCGTCCTCGATCCTGAAGTGCCTATGTCTGACCAGTCGTCCAGGATGTGGCCTAGTCCAGTAGTGGCATTGACAACCCAGCCGTACCACTTGTATGTGGTGGCGAGTCGATCGTACCACTAGCGTCGCATGGAGATGAAGACGGCGAAACAGCTGAAATCGCACCAGTGCGATCATGTTCGCCTGGTGGCAATTTCGGCGCTATCGGCTGAGCGGGCTCCGAGGGGTCTGCTTCATCTAGAACCATACAGTCATTATTAGGCCTCTAGAGGCCTATGACATATTACCAAACAACTTACTAGCGAATCGAACGCTACTGTTTTTACGATTGCTAACACTTTAAACAGTCAACGATATGTACGACTTGATATCAGATATCAACGATACACACGACTTGACAGACTAACGCCAATACGACTTAGCACATAGCGTCAGGATAACTTTGACGCTTGTGCTAACGCATTCGTCAGTATACGGCGACTTGACAACATGTCAACGCCCGTGTTCGCCTAGCGAGACAATTCGCTACGAACACACAGAATAGCGACTTGACAGTACTTCAACGCCTATGTTCGACTAGCAAGGCAAACCAGCCCGCTACGTAACATAACAGCGACTTGACAGCACTTCAACGCCCGTGTTCGCCTAGCGAGACAACTCGCTACGAACACACAGAATAGCGACTTGACAGTACTTCAACGCCCATGTTCGACTAGCAAGGCAAACCAGCCCGCTACGTAACATAATAGCGACTTGACAGCACTTCAACGCCCACGTTCGCCTAGCGAGACAACTCGCTACGAACGTACAATACTCACATTCAAAAAATGCAGCGCACGTTTCCGGAGACCACTCGCCACGCCAGGGCACCATGTGCTGAGCTGCGGCTTGCGTCGTCTTCCCATAGTCTCCAGAGATGAGTTTAAGTTCATAACGGCCGCTGGGGAGAATGCTCACGACCTTATAAGGTCCGCGCATTCCCGAATCTAATTTACCTGTAGACTGAGCAGTTTTAATTACAAACACAAGGTCATCAGTATGAAATTCCCTTGGAGGTCGTCTTGAACGATTTACACGTTCGTCTTGCTCAGACCGATTTCGGTCTAGAAGGTGTCGAGCTCTGCTCCTAGAAAGCTCTCTGAGCGCTTCCCGGTTAGGTGACAAGCTTTCGATAGCCACATCTCGCACAAGAGCACGAATGACTGGGGTCGTAGCCTCTGTTCCTATAAGGAGGTTAAGCGGTGATGTCTGGGTGGTTTTGTGTTTCGTTATATTAATAACGAGCTGCAGTTTCCATAGAGTGTTTGCCCACAATGCATTCTTATGGTTGGCCTCTATTCGTATCATGTTAAGTACGGTACGCATGTACCTTTCCACCTGTCCGTTGGCATGATGCATTCCAGGCGTTATGTGATGAAGTTCACAACCTAACTCGTTAACCCATTTAACAAACACATTTGATTCAAACATACGACCTTTATCGGTGACCATAAGTTTCGGCACACCAAACAGCGAGATCATTTGTGTAGCCACCTTTTTGAGCTCTTCGGCGTCCTGACGAACCATGGGATATAACATGCAGTATTTACTGAAACTGTCAACGATGATTAGGACATATTTATACTCCTCAGACAGAGGTAGTGGTCCCAGAGCATCGACGTGAACTGTATGAAACGGCACGTCTGGTTTCGGCCACGAAGTAATTTGTTGAAGCGGCGCACGTGGAAGTCGCTTACTAGACATACAAGTCAAGCAGTGTGCTATATACTTCGCGACAAAGTACTTCAAGCCAGGAAACCAAAAATGCCTGAGGATAAGGTCCACAGTTTTCTCCACACCGATATGTTCGTGCTCATCATGGAATATCCGGAGGAGACTAAGCCTGTGTCCTTTGGGTATGTAACACAGCAAGCGTGGCTCTCCACCGACCGGCGTATAACGATAGTAAAGTAGATCGTTACGTGCAACATACCTGTTTGCGTCTAGAGCACCATCCTGCAGTTTCTGAAGTAGGTCCAGGGTTTCTTGGTCGCTTTGCTGGGCAGTGTGAGCCCAGTTACGCGGTCTCTGTATTTGGTGTATCAGAGCAACAGGGTTTCGGCTAAGATAGTCAGCGTGTGACATGAGCACACCTTTCCTGTACTCAATTGAGAAGTCGAAATCCTGCAAGTAGATCCACCATCTTGCCACTCGCGGTAGCAAATCTTTCTTGCGCTCCGTAGCTTTCATGGCGTTACAGTCGGTGACGATGGTAAACTTCAAACCCACAAGGTAATGCCGAAAATTTTGAAGTGCTTTCACGACAGCTAGCGTTTCAAGCTCGTACGAGTGGTACTTGCTTTCTGCGCCCTGCGTGACCTTGCTGTAATACGCGACTACGTGTTTCTTACCGTCCGGATGAATTTGTTGCAAAACTGCTCCGTAACCAATGCTGCTGGCGTCTGTATGCACTTGGGTAGGTAATTTAGGATTAAAAATAGCTAGAACCGGCTCGTTTGTTAAGCACCTGATGAGCTCTTGACGGATGGATTCGTGTTCCGGCGTCCAGGAAAACTCGCAACCCTTATGAGTGAGGTGGGCAATAGGCGCAGTTTTGGTGGCGTAGCCTTTGATGTAACGCCTAAAATAACCAGCAAGACCAAGCAGTTGCCTAACGTGCTTAACGTTTACCGGTGCGTTTGAGTTAACCAAGGCCTCAACCTTTCGCGGGCTCGGCCTCACCTGACCCTTGCTAATTATTCTGCCGAGATACTCTACTTCGCTGACAAGAAAAGAGCATTTTCGTAGATTTACTGAAAATCCCGCACTTGTAAGTGTTCCTAGCACCCTACGAAGCACCTCGATGCCTTCTGGTACGCTATTACTCATAAAGAGTACATCATCCACGTACACCAATGTATTTCCGTCGTTTATGTGTTCACGTAATGTGTCATTGATAATTCTTTGATAGACGATCGGACTGTTGGCTAAACCGAATGGCATCTTTAAAAATTCGAAATGGTCCTCTGGCGTAACGAAACCGGTAAGATAGGTGCACTCCTCTTTTATTTTAATTTGATGGAACCCAGAGGCCATATCCAGGCTCGAAAAGTAAGTATAAGTGCCTAGCCTATCTATCTGATCCTCTATCAAAGGTAGCGGGTACCTGTCTTTAACCGTGACACGATTAAGGGCCCGAAAATCAACACAAAGTCGATCAGAACCGTCGCGTTTCTTAACCAGTATAATTGGGCTGGCATACTCTGAAGTAGAGCGTCTTATAATGCCTTTATCTAAAAGATCCGACGTTATTTCTCTAACCTTAAGTTTTTCGGCGTGTGAGAGCTTATATGGCCGATAGACCACAGGAGTGGAGCTAGTTAATTTAATTTCCATCTCGCCTGTCTTCACAGTGGTTTCAGCCGTACCCGTAATTAAGAACTGCGAATAATCCCTAACCACACTCAGCAACGTATCGCGCTCAATACCCTTTACTTGCGTATTTATCTCGACTTCATCCGTTCGTGATGTAACATTAACGCATTTCACTTGTTCCGAGTGAGAAAGGTATTGTCGGTCCTTTGTTCGTACGTAAGTCACACCGTCGCGGTTAAGTATATCCGTTCCTATTATTATCGGTGTTACCATCAATACTGACGGTACTATTACTAGGTCAGCTTCGATTGATAAACTGTCAAACTCAATAATAACCGTGATGTATGACGTCGAGAGAAATTCTTTATTTCCGATTCCTTTAAGTACGCAATGGCGAAATTTAGGCTGACAAGGAAGGTATTTTAATACAGCGGAAGAGACTAAGGATACGTTAAGTGCGCCACTGTCTATTAGTACGTCCATTGATACACCGTAAACGACAGCCGTGGTAATGTCGCTACTCTGGGTATAGTTCGAGCAGTCCGTGCACAAATTAACACTACGCTCATTTCGAGACTCTGCCCTAGCCTTAGCGAAACAATTGTTCTCCCTATGACCAGGTTTCTTGCAATACGTGCACAGAGTACTAGGACCGCTAGTATGTACCGGTGGTCTACTGTCGTTATTGCCAACTAGGGGCTTTGGCTTCGTGCTACAATTACGGCGTAAATGTCCCCTTTGGCCACAAGAGAAACATTTAATATCTTTATCACGGTTAATTTGCTGTGCTGGACGTGAAGAAGAAACTTTCAGAGCAGGGCCACGGGTTTCACGTATGTTATGATTCGGCTTAGTGTAAATAGACAGGAATGACACGAGGCTGTCTGGATTCAAATCTGCATTAGCGGCAGCCGCGCGTACTTGAGGATTTGCAATTCCTCTTATAACAATAAGAGTACGTAATTCATCGCTTAGACCTTGTACAATGCGCAAACGAAGTAAAGTGCGCCGGGCATATTCAGCGTAAGTGGCGTACTTATCCGAGGTATTGTTCATAGCGTCGAAGAGTATATTGGCGTAATCAAGCTTTGCCGGACAAAGAGACTTAAATTCCTTTTTAAAATTAGACCAGGTTCTATCGTTAGTGGCCCATTCACCTATCCACACCTTTGCATCACCCTTCAAGCAATTTGCCACGCGGGACAAACACTCGTGATCAGACCAACCGTTCGTCTCCCACGCACGATCTACCTCCTCGCACCACGTTTCGATATTATTAATACTGGGGTCAAAGTTAGAAACGAAGTAATTGCGCGTACGCACAGGTTGCACTGCCTTTACGGCATCGATAATCGCTTGAGCGAGAGTAGACGTCTCCGATCCGCGCTGAGTCGAATCTGAGACACGACCCTGCCCTCCAACGCTAGATTTCTCGAGCACGTCGTGCGTGGCGAATGGAACAGATTCTAGTCTACCCAGTGTGGGGGTTCGTAGTCGCGGCGGGGGAGTGTAACTATTTAAGTCATGACCATGTTTACTATAAGCACTGCAACGTCGGCACTTACGTCGGTAGCCGCGGGCACGTGACATACTGCGAGACCGGCAGGCGTGATGTGATCTACGGTGCCTTCGTTTCGAAATACGTAGCCCGCTACGGGATCGACTAGACCGATATGAAGTACTGCGAGAACAATGCGACCTATCATACGATACGCGATCATCGTTACTCGAAAAAGAACCCCGCGAACGCGAACGCGATCTCCTGCGATACTGGTCACGTATACGTTTGTCACGAGAACGAGAGGCGTGCCGAGTACGCGAGCCATTCTTACGATGCCAAGAGCGTCCCCGGGACGTACTTCGCGGCATTATTTATCTAACACCAGCTAATTACACTCTTATCGGCGAGTAATTCGATATAAATTATACGAAATACCGAATTACAGAATTTAAAGAAAAGAGGGTAGTCGTGAATCACTTGTTGCCTGTGAGCCTTGAGTTCTTTATCCCACTTCTGATTTTAGCAACCAGAAGTGAGAATTGAATAAAAAAAATAATAAGGCGGTGGCCTAGCCTTATTTTATTTAATTAACTTTTAAACAATGAAATTACAAGAAATATCAAGAAATAATTACAATCAAATACAACCAGTTATTCACGACTTACTTCACAATTACATTTGAAAATAGAACAAGAATTAATTTAACAACAAAACACAGTAATTAACAAAATGGCTTACGTACACCGAGCAATCCAACCAAACGCGTCCGCACCGCGCGATGTCCGACAAGAAGTGACCGAACACTACCAAGCACCGCGCTTTTATAGGTTTACTCGGCGTACTTTATTGACAATCTGGGGGTATATCTAATAATATATATATATATATATATATATATATATATATAGATGTATTTTAGATTATTTTCTCAGTACATCATCCCAAAAAGTTGCATACGCAGGACTTACTTATTTAATATATATCATTCGGGGCTTTGGCACTGATAGCCGAAGTACAGGCAAAAGCCTAGTTCGGTTACAGACGCTTAAATCATTAAATCATTCAGAAAGTTGTCAGCGTTTATAGTTATCTGTATAGATTATTTATCGTATAGATTTGACCCACATTAATAGTTTATCTTTTATATAATATTAAGTAAGCTAAAACAAAATAACCAAATATTAATTTAGCTTTGTATTATTTTTGTTGATTTAGTATTTTAAATGTTAGGCTTAAAACTTAAAAATTGTTACGTGTGGCAGTTTTTTCGTTTGGAATTAATATAAGAGTTTATGTTTTTTGAGCTTTATAAGGAGATCTTTCTCAGTGTAGACGTATTTTGTAATGTCGTCGTATATACATTAGATTTAAATCATATTGATATTCCTAAATTGTCATATTGTAATAATCACCATAATTTAATGTTTTGAATTACTGAAGGCAATTAAAATCAACGAGTGGGTCAAGATGTAATAAATAATACATACTATATTGGATATAAACTAACACTAAAATAGGGAGTGGTGAATTGTATTCTCATTCCGACACCACACGGGAAATTAAATTAATATTGCTGCATTAAAAAAAACAATATTATTTTAAAAAGATTCTTTAAATTTGCATATAATATAAGAATACGCGTACAAGCTTTTCTTACATATTTTAAATGCCTCCATACATAAATAGGTACTTCGATTACAATATAGCTATATATAAACTAATTGTAGTAACAATAACATCTATATACTGGCCGGTTATTATGCTCGTGATGTTTTTTTTCACTATTTCTAAGCGATATATTAAATACACGTGATATTCCACTAAAATTCTTGTGATATTTCATCATTTTTGTCTAGCTCCCTCTCCCTTTTGTGCTTCACGTGATTAATGGACGAGCCCTTATGTAGCAATTTCGCTTACCTTAAGCTTATCGCATATATTTTATGTCAGTAGTTATGAGTTGATGCAATTTTTATTATATAAACATTATATATACTGACGAAATTTTATTTTTCAGAAAACAAACAATGTGTCTATAATCAAAAAATTCAATCAGAAAATGATTAATTAAATGTGGTAAGTGGGCTCAGTTATTTATGTTACACCATTCCACAACGCCTCAATGTGTTATGAAAAAAGTCAGCAAGCAGGTTAGCTAAAGAGAACCTTTAGTAGGATTATATTTTTTCGCTTAACTTCCTATATTATGGTGGACCTCGGCGTTAAGCGCACTGATGTGAACCAGACACTATTATATTCCTGAAGCTTGCTATTGAAAATTTCTTAAAATTAATATGAGGGAGGCCTACGTCCAGCAATGGACGGCGATAATGATGAATCTCACTTTAACAATTTAGTGTTAAGTAATTTAACAATATTACTTTTAAGTAATATAAACCAATTACATTTTTAGTCTGACAGTAAAGAAACACAAACCGAGGAATTAATATTACGCCCAAATTTAGAGGCTGTGGAAAAATTTAAAAATACATTTAATAAATTGTATGAAAATTTCTTAAATTTATTATCTACAATAAATTTAGATTGAAATACGCTGTAAGGTAATTATTGAATAAGGTTTTTATTAATTTTTTAAAACATAACTCTCACACTTTAATAGGCTACAGATATACAGATTTTTACTACTGACAATATCAGACCATAGAGATTCACAAATTTAATTATAACTATTTTATGATTATATCTCAATTTAATTTTTACTTTACTATCTCGAACATTTTTCAACATTTTCGGTCGTGGAAGGACATAATAAAAATAAAAAAAGTTTTATTTTTTAATGTATACTTTTGTTCCCCTTTTGTGTTATTTTCAAAATCGCTCATTTAATCAACATTTTATGATTTACAATACATCATTGATCTATAATCATCTATATATTAATCATCTCATCATCATCATCTCAGCTCATATATATGACCCCCTGTTGGGCTCGAGCTTCCTGCATAATGGGATGGAAATTGACCTACTATACCACGCTGGTCAGTCGTGTTCGTATAGGGTTGTGTTTCGAGTTTTCCCTCTCTTGCATAGATGTTATATGAGTTTTATATCCCTCAGTCGGCTTTTAAGATCAATGACGGGTAAAAAAGGGGGTGGTGAATTGTATTCTTACTCCGTTACCACACGGAAATACATCATATATATTAATACAACATTTAAATTTAAACTTGTTTGTTTAATGTTGTTGTAATTAACAGGTGCAAGCCAAAGAGACTCGCCCACCAAAATTGGACGCAATAGCGGGTCTTTTAGAACTGCATTCAAATGTCCGTGTCAACAATCTCGGTAAGTATAAAAAATATTTTCAAGTTTTGAAGTATTTATTTTTCATTAAATAGGTACACGATTCTCAATTAAGTAATTTTTGTCATATTGCTGCATTAAAAAAAAACAATATTATTTTAAAAAGATTCTTTAAATTTCCATATAATATAAGAATACACGTACAAGCTTTTCTTACATATTTTAAATGCCTCCATACATAAATAGGTACTTCGATTACAATATAGCTATATATAAACTAATTGTAGTAACAATAACATCTATATACTGGCCGGTTATTACGCTCGTGATGTTTTTTTTCACTATTTCTAAGCGATAAATTAAATACATGTGATATTCCACTAAAATTCTTGTGATATTTCATCATTTTTGTCTAGCTCCCTCTCCCTTTTGTGCTTCACGTGATTAATGGACGAGCCCTTATGTAGCAATTTCGCTTACCTTAAGCTTATCGCATATATTTTATGTCAGTAGTTATGAGTTGATGCAATTTTTATTATATAAACATTATATATACTGACGAAATTTTATTTTTCAGAAAACAATGTGTCTATAATCAAAAAATTCAATCAGAAAATAATTAATTAAATGTGGTAAGTGGGCTCAGTTATTTATGTTACACCATTCCACAACGCCTTAATGTGTTATGAAAAAAGTCAGCAAGCAGGTTAGCTAAAGAGAACCTTTAGTAGGATTATAAATTTTCGCTTAACTTCCTATATTATGGTGGACCTCGGCGTTAAGCGCACTGATGTGAACCAGACACTATTATATTTCTGAAGCTTGCTATTGAAAATTTCTTAGAATTAATGTGAGGGAGGCCTACGTCCAGCAATGGACGGTGATAATGATGAATCTCACTTTAACAATTTAGTGTTAAGTAATTTAACAATATTACTTTTAAGTAATATAAACCAATTACATTTTCAGTCTGATAGTAACTCGATTCAAAGAGAAACTAAAACCGAGGAATTGATAATACGCCCAAATTTAGAAGCTGTGGAAAAATTTTAAATACACTAAAAAAATTGTATGAAAATTTCTTGAAATTATTGTCTACAATAAATTTAGATTGAAATACGCTGTAAGGTAATTATTAAATAAGATTTTTATTAATTTTTCAAAACCTATCTCTCACTCTTTAATAGGCTACAGATATACAGATTTAAACTTTTTACTACTGACAATATCAGAGCACACAAATTCACAAATTTAATTATAACTATTTGATGACTATATCTCGATTTAATTTTTACTTTATCTCGGAAATTTTACAACATTTTCGGTCGTGGAAGGGCATAATAAAAATAAAAAAAGTTTTATTTTTTAATGTATACTTTTGTTCCCCTTTTGTGTTATTTTCAAAATCGCTCATATAATCAACATTTTATGATTCACAATACATCATTGATATATAATCATCTATATATTAATCATCTCATCATCATCATCTCAGCTCATATATATGACCCACTGTTGGGCTCGAGCTTCCTGCATAATGGGATGGAAATTGACCTACTATACCACGCTGGTCAGTCGTGTTCGTATAGGGTTGTGTTTCGAGTTTTCCCTCTCTTGCATAGATGTTATATGAGTTTTATATTCCTCAGTCGGCTTTTAAGATCAATGACGGGTAAAAAAGGGGATGGTAAATTGTATTCTTACACCGTTACCACACGGAAATACATCATATATATTAATACAACATTTAAATTTAAATTTGTTTGTTTAATGTTGTTGTAATTAACAGGTGCAAGCCAAAGAGACTCGCCTACCAGAATTGGACGCAATAGCGGGTCTATTAGAACTGCATTCAAATGTCCGTGTCAACAATCTCGGTAAGTATAAAAGATATTTTCAAGTTTTGAAGTATTTATTGTTCATTAAATAGGTACACGATTCTCAAATAAGTAATTTTTGTCATATTGCTGCATTAAACAAAACAATATTATTTTAAAAAGATTCTTTAAACATCTATATACTGGCCGGTTATTACGCTCGTGATGTTTTTTTTTCACTATTTCTAAGCGATAAATTAAATACACGTGATATTCCACTAAAATTCTTGTGATATTTCATCATTTTGTCTAGCTCCCTCTCCCTTTTGTGCTTCACGTGATTAATGGACGAGCCCTTATGTAGCAATTTCGCTTACCTTAAGCTTATCGCATATATTTTATGTCAGTAGTTATGAGTTGATGCAATTTTTATTATATAAACATTATATATACTGACGAAATTTTATTTTTCAGAAAATAAACAATGTGTCTATAATCAAAAAATTCAATCAGAAAATGATTAATTAAATGTGGTAAGTGTGCTCAGTTATTTATGTTACACCATTCCACAACGCCTCAATGTGTTATGAAAAAAGTCAGCAAGCAGGTTAGCTAAAGAGAACCTTTAGTAGGATTATAATTTTTCGCTTAACTTCCTATATTATGGTGGACCTCGGCGTTAAGCGCCCTGATGTGAACCAGACACTATTATATTCCTGAAGCTTGCTATTGAAAATTTCTTAGAATTAATGTGAGGGAGGCCTACGTCCAGCAATGGACGGTGATAATGATGAATCTCACTTTAACAATTTAGTGTTGAGTAATTTAACAATATTACTTTTAAGTAATATAAACCAATTACATTTTCAGTCTGATAGTAACTCGATTCAAAGAGAAACTAAAACCGAGGAATTCATAATACGCCCAAATTTAGAAGCTGTGGAAAAATTTAAAATACACTAAAAATATTGTATGAAAATTTCTTGAAATTATTGTCTACAATAAATTTAGATTGAAATACGCTGTAAGGTAATTATTAAATAAGATTTTTATTAATTTTTTAAAACCTATCTCTCACTCTTTAATAGGCTACAGATATACAGGCTTAAACTTTTTACTACTGACAATATCAGAGCACACAAATTCACAAATTTAATTATAACTATTTGATGACTATATCTCGATTTAAGTTTTACTTTATCTCGAACATTTTTCAACATTTTCGGTCGTGGAAGGACATAATAAAAATAAAAAAAGTTATATTTTTTAATGTATACTTTTGTTCCCCTTTTGTGTTATTTTCAAAATCGCTCATTTAATCAACATTTTATGATTCACAATACATCATTGATATATAATCATCTATATATTAATCATCTAATCATCATCATCTCAGCTCATATATATGACCCACTGTTGGGCTCAAGCTTCCTGCATAATGGGATGGAAATTGACCTACTATACCACGCTGGTCAGTCGTGTTCGTATAGGGTTGTGTTTCGAGTTTTCCCTCTCTTGCATAGATGTTATATGAGTTTTATATCCCTCAGTCGGCTTTTAAGATCAATGACGGGTAAAAAAGGGGGTGGTGAATTGTATTCTTACTCCGTTACCACACGGAAATACATCATATATATTAATACAACATTTAAATTTAAACTTGTTTGTTTAATGTTGTTGTAATTATTAACAGGTGCAAGCCAAAGAGACTCGCCCACCAGAATTGGACGCAATATCGGGTCTTTTAGAACTGCATTCAAATGTCCGTGTCAACAATCTCGGTAAGTATAAAAAATATTTTCAAGTTTTGAAGTATTTATTTTTCATTAAATAGGTACACGATTCTCAAATAAGTAATTTTTGTCATATTGCTACATTAAAAAAAACAATATTATTTTAAAAAGATTCTTTAAATTTGCATATAATATAAGAATACGCGTACAAGCTTTTCTTACATATTTTAAATGCCTCCATACATAAATAGGTACTTCGATTACAATATAGCTATATATAAACTAATTGTAGTAACAATAACATCTATATACTGGCCGGTTATTACGCTCGTGATGTTTTTTTTTCACTATTTCTAAGCGATAAATTAAATACACGTGATATTCCACTAAAATTCTTGTGATATTTCATCATTTTTGTCTAGCTCCCTCTCCCTTTTGTGCTTCACGTGATTAATGGACGAGCCCTTATGTAGCAATTTCGCTTACCTTAAGCTTATCGCATATATTTTATGTCAGTAGTTATGAGTTGATGCAATTTTTATTATATAAACATTATATATACTGACGAAATTTTATTTTTCAGAAAACAAACAATGTGTCTATAATCAAAAAATTAAATCAGAAAATGATTAATTAAATGTGGTGAGTGGGCTCAGTTATTTATGTTACACCATTCCACAACGCCTCAATGTGTTATGAAAAAATTCAGCAAGCAGGTTAGCTAAAGAGAACCTTTAGTAGGATTATAATTTTTCGCTTAACTTCCTATATTATGGTGGACCTCGGCGTTAAGCGCCCTGATGTGAACCAGACACTATTATATTCCTGAAGCTTGCGATTGAAAATTTTTTAGAATTAATATGAGGGAGGCCTACGTCCAGCAATGGACGGCGATAATGATGAATCTCACTTTAACAATTTAGTGTTAAGTAATTTAACAATATTACTTTTAAGTAATATAAACCAATTACATTTTCAGTCTGACAGTAACTCGATTCCAAGAGAAACTCAAACCGAGGAATTGATAATACGCCCAAATTTAGAAGCTCTGGAAAAATTTAAAATTACACTAAAAAAAATGTATGAAAATTTCTTGAATTTATTGTCTACAATAAATCTAGAGTGAAATACGCTGTAAGGTAATTGTTAAATAAGATTTCTATTAATTTTTCAAAACATAACTCTCACACTTTAATAGGCTACAGATATACAGATTTAAACTTTTTACTACTGACAATATCAGAGCACACAAATTCACAAATTTAATTATAACTATTTGATGACTATATCTCGATTTAATTTTTACTTTATCTCGAACATTTATCAACATTTTCGGTCGTGGAAGGACATAATAAAAATAAAAAAAGTTTTATTTTTTAATGTATACTTTTGTTCCCCTTTTGTGTTATTTTCAAAATCGCTCATTTAATCAACATTTTATGATTCACAATACATCTTTGATATATAATCATCTATATATTAATCATCTCATCATCATCATCTCAGCTCATATATATGACCCACTGTTGGGCTCGAGCTTCCTGCATAATGGGATGGAAATTGACCTACTATACCACGCTGGTCAGTCGTGTTCGTATAGGGTTGTGTTTCGAGTTTTCCCTCTCTTGCATAGATGTTATATGAGTTTTATATCCCTCAGTCGGCTTTTAAGATCAATGACGGGTAAAAAAGGGGGGTGGTGAATTGTATTCTTACTCCGTTACCACACGGAAATACATCATATATATTAATACAACATTTAAATTTAAATTTGTTTGTTTAATGTTGTTGTAATTAACAGGTGCAAGCCAAAGAGACTTACCCACCAGAATTGGACGCAATAGCGGGTCTTTTAGAACTGCATTCAAATGTCCGTGTCAACAATCTCGGTAAGTATAAAAAATATTTTCAAGTTTTGAAGTATTTATTTTTCATTAAATAGGTACACGATTCTCAAATAAGTAATTTTTGTCATATTGCTGCATTAAAAAAAACAATATTATTTTAAAAAGATTCTTTAAATTTGCATATAATATAAGAATACGCGTACAAGCTTTTCTTACATATTTTAAATGCCTCCATACATAAATAGGTACTTCGATTACAATATAGCTATATATAAACTAATTGTAGTAACAATAACATCTATATACTGGCCGGTTATTACGCTCGTGATGTTTTTTTTCACTATTTCTAAGCGATAAATTAAATACACGTGATATTCCACTAAAATTCTTGTGATATTTCATCATTTTTGTCTAGCTCCCTCTCCCTTTTGTGCTTCACGTGATTAATGGACGAGCCCTTATGTAGCAATTTCGCTTACTTTAAGCTTATTGCATATATTTTATGTCAGTAGTTATGAGTTGATGCAATTTTTATTATATAAACATTATATATATTGACGAAATTTTATTTTTCAGAAAACAAACAATGTGTCTATAATCAAAAAATTAAATCAGAAAATGATTAATTAAATGTGGTAAGTGGGCTCAGTTATTTATGTTACACCATTCCACAACGCCTCAATGTGTTATGAAAAAATTCAGCAAGCAGGTAAGCTAAAGAGAACCTTTAGTAGGATTATAATTTTTCGCTTAACTTCCTATATTATGGTGGACCTCGGCGTTAAGCGCCCTGATGTGAACCAGACACTATTATATTCCTGAAGCTTGCGATTGAAAATTTTTAGAATTAATATGAGGGAGGCCTACGTCCAGCAATGGACGGCGATAATGATGAATCTCACTTTAACAATTTAGTGTTAAGTAATTTAACAATATTACTTTTAAGTAATATAAACCAATTACATTTTCAGTCTGACAGTAACTCGATTCCAAGAGAAACTCAAACCGAGGAATTGATAATACGCCCAAATTTAGAAGCTCTGGAAAAATTTAAAATTACACTAAAAAAAATGTATGAAAATTTCTTGAATTTATTGTCTACAATAAATCTAGAGTGAAATACGCTGTAAGGTAATTGTGAAATAAGATTTCTATTAATTTTTCAAAACATAACTCTCACACTTTAATAGGCTACAGATATACAGATTTAATCTTTTTACTACTGACAATATCAGACCACAGAAATTCACAAATTTAATTATAACAATTTTATGATTATATCTCAATTTAATTTTTACTTTACTATCTCGATTATTTTTCAACATTTTCGGTCGTGGAAGGACATAATAAAAATAAAAAAAGTTTTATTTTTTAATGTACCTATACTTTTGTTCCCCTTTTGTGTTATTTTCAAAATCGCTCATTTAAACAACATTTTATGATTCACAATACATCATTGATATATAATCATCTATATATTAATCATCTCATCATCATCATCTCAGCTCATATATATGATCCACTGTTGGGCTCGAGCTTCCTGCATAATGGGATGGAAATTGACCTACTATACCACGCTGGTCAGTCGTGTTCGTATAGGGTTGTGTTTCGAGTTTTCCCTCTCTTGCATAGATGTTATATGAGTTTTATATCCCTCAGTCGGCTTTTAAGATCAATGACGGGGACCACACGGAAATACATCATATATATTAATACAACATTTAAATTTAAATTTGTTTGTTTAATGTTATTGTAATTAACAGGTGCAAGCCAAAGAGACTCGCCCAACAGAATTGGACGCAATAGCGGGTCTATTAGAACTGCATTCAAATGTCCGTGTCAACAATCTCGGTAAGTATAAAAATTTCTTTTTTAGTTTGAAATGTTTTGAAGCATGTATTTTTCATTTAAATAACCTTTTTTTTTGTCATATTGCTGCATAAAAAAAAAACAATATTATTTTAATAAGATTGTTTTAAATTTGCATATAATATAAGAATACACGTTCAAGCATTTCTTACATATTTTAAATGCCGCCATACATAAATACTTCGATTACAATATAGCTATACATAAAATAATTGTAGTAACAATAACATCTATATACTGGCCGGTTACGCCCGTGATGTTTTTTTTTTTGACCATTTTTAAGCGGTTAATTAAATGCACGTGATATTCCACTAAAATCCTTGTGATATTTCATTATTTTTGTCTAACTCCCTCTCCCTTTTGTGCTTCACGTGATTAATGGACGAGCCCTTATGCATTAATTGCGCTTACTTTAAGCTTATCGCATATATTTTATGTCCGTAGTAATGAGCTGATGCGATTTTTATTATATAAACATTATATATATTGACGAAATTTTATTTTTCAGAAAACCAACAATGTGGCTATGATCAAAAAATTCTAGACATGAAATCAGAAAATGAATCATTAAATATGGTAAGTGGGTAGTTATGGTAAGTGGGTTATGGTAAGTGGGTTAGTTATTTATGTTGCACCTTAATGTGTTATGAAAAAAGTCAGCAAGCGCCAAGCAGGTTACCTAAAGAGAACCATAGTAGGATTTTAATTGTTCGCTCAACTTCCTATTGTTAAAAAGGCTATCTAGCTTTTATCTATGTTTTTGTGTTGTCATGGAAACTTAATAATATATATATATGTATATATATATATATATATATATATATATATTTATATATATATGTCTGTTGCCTAAGAAAAAAACTTCTTTTCCTTAATTCGATAGAGAATAAAAATCAGTGAATAAGAAATTGTTTATGTAGTCAAGTAGTCAATATGGCAACCAAACCTGAGATTACAAGATTCAAAATCGGGAACTTAGACGGCACAAACTGGTCGGTATGGAAGTACAAAATATGCTATTGAAGGGGATTCCAAAAGCCCTAGATATATTAGAAGGTAGATATAGCTTACCAGTAATGAAACCAACCACTGAAAAAGCATCAATTCCTATAAAATTTGATGATATTGCTATGACCGAATTTCAAGAATTAGACAGTACGATTTTAGTAATTCTCACAAGCAACATGACAGACGAAATTGTTCAAAGAATTATGCGTTTTGAGTCTTCTAAAGCAGTGTGGGATGAACTCAAAAGGTTGTTCGACGGAGATGGAGATGACTTAGTCTATGAACAGTGCCTACATTTTTTCGAGTACAAGAAGAATCTGGATGTCAACATGGCTGTTTTCAAAGCTAAAGAACATTTGGTTTAATTTGAACAAAGAGATCACAAAGCTTGAAGGAAACCATGAGTTGCCAGATGTAGTTCTAATATGCAAAATCTTAGACACTTTGCCTGAAGAATACGTAACGTTTAAATCTAGTTGGCTGTTGATGTCTAAAAAGGAAAGGACAATAGAAAGACTAACGTCACAACTCTGTGCATTTGAACGCCACATAGAGATACGTCCTAATACGTCCTCAAGCGAGAGTACCCAAGCTCTGGCAGTAAAAGTTTATTTTAACAAAGCAAAAGTAAATAATAACAGAAAAATCATAAAATGCAACTACTGTTTTCTGTTGTTAACTGTTGTGATGATGGGTACCGTCTTCTGAATATCAACTAAAGTGGATGTTCACTCGTATGTTCAAGAGATATGGTATTTCTCGAGACAGCGATTGGTAAGACCAATATCGAACAAAACAAGAACGACGAGTCGACAACATCTAACGAGAAAGATTCTGAAATCGAGATAAGTCTACGAATACCAGTAAGGGGGGAAGAAAATGAAAGTACGGAAATGTTTCAAGAATGTATACCTCCAGAATCGTTTGAGGCTATACCTCATACATCTCCAGAAACCCATGAAAAAGATGATGATATAGAAAACGATCAAAGATTACCAGAGTGTGTGAAACAAATGGATGATATTATGCCAGATAGCGAAATAGAAAATAAAGGACGGAAGACTCTTCGAGACAGAGCTCAGCTACGACCACCTGCTAGACTTGGTGATTACGTTGTACTGTCTGTAGATGATGGGACTGAAATAGATGAGCCTACAACATACAACGAAGCACTACAGAGTGACAACAAGGAGCTGTGGATAAAAGCAATGAAAAAAATGAGCTAAAATCTCTGGAAGACAATAAAACTTGGACTCTAGTTGATCTACCCAAGAGTCGCAAAGCTATATCGTGCAAATGGATCTACAAAGTCAAAAAAAACGCTGATGGTACGATCGACAAATACAAAGCAAGACTTGTTGCTCGAGGTTTTTTGCAACAACAAGGAGTGGATTATGACGAAACGTTTAGCCCTGTTGTAAAGATGACGACAATTAGGTCAGTCATAAGTGTTGCGGCAAACGAAGGTCTAAAACTCATGCAATTAGATGTCTCAAGTGCATTTCTAAATGGTTCTTTGAAAGAAGAAATTTTTATGAAACAACCTGAAGATTTTAATGACGGGACAAATCGAGTGTGCAAGTTGAAGCGCAGCCTATACGGATTAAAGCAATCACCAAGATACTGGAATCAATGTATTGTTGATTTAAAGTCAATAGGATTTCAACAAAGTCTAACAGATCCTTGCATGTTTATCAGAAAACGAGCGCAGAAAAAGATCATCTTAGTATTATACGTAGATGATGGACTGGTCTCTGCAACTGATTAAAAGGACGCGGATAAGTTTATGGCAGAGCTTAAACGTAGGTTTAAGATAACTGCAAAGCCTGCAGACTACTATCTAGGTTTGCAACTTCAGTATAGAGATGATGGCTTAATAAGCATAATGCAGAAATACTACACCGAGAAAGTGTTAGCTCGTTTTGGTATGAGTAACTGCAAAACAGTCACCACACCAATGATCAGAGATTCTGAACCAAGGCAGCCAGATAAAGAGGTAATAGACGAGAAGTCATATCCTTATAGACCAGCTGTTGGTGCTCTTACTTACCTAATAGTTCGAACGCGACCAGATATTGCCTATGCCGTTGGTATTATGTCGAGAAGCTTAGAAAACCCTTTCAAAGAAGATGTATTAAAAGTTAAGCTTATAATGCGGTATCTACAAGGTACAGCGGGTTATGGCTTAACATACAGGAAAGGTTTTATGACGGGAATACTGGACTGCTTCAGTGATTCTAATCGTGGAGGAGACCTTAAAGATGGTCGTTCAACAAGTGGCATATTGTGCTTATATGCTGGTGGAGCAATTGCTTGGGCAAGTAGAAAGCAGAAATCGGTAGCTATCTCTACAACAGAGGCAGAAATTGTCGCAGCAAGTGAAACAGTGCGTGAGATAGTATGGCTACAGAAATTATATAATGAAATTTCTGGCCTGAAAGCAAATTCCTATCTTGCAAGTAGATAACGACGCCGCAGTAAAACTGGCTCAAAATCCGGAATTACATAGAAGAACAAAGCATATATCGATAAGACATTTCTATGTAAGAGAACTGGTTGCAGATAGAGTAATTGAAATCAAGCATATAGGGTCAAACCTACAGAGTGCTGATTGATTACCATGACTGTATATACGGGAGCATATGATTGGGGCCACGGCTTTGCATATTAAAAGATGTAGAAAGAGTAAATAATAAGGACGATCAACGTGTAATAATGAATGTTTGCCATATTTTACCCACCAGTGGCCATGCAGGCGTACGGCGATTAAGTATTACCTTTGGCCAGATATTGAAGCTGATGCGATAGCTTTTGTTAAAAAATGTGACAAGTGTCAAAGAGAAAAACATACATCACATCATACAAGGAGCCCATGACTATAACCACTACAGTGCACTTAGCGTTTGAAAAGGTTTATTTGGATTTAGTAGGTCCGCTGGAAAGAGATTATAATAACAATGTGTACATATTGACTATACAGTGTGAATTGACCAAATATACTGCAGTTATACCCTTTAACTTCTAAGCAAACTATTGAGGTAGCTCGGAGTTTAGAAAATAACTTTATCCATATCTAATATGGCATCCCGAAAGAAATTGCCACCGATAGGGGGACCGAGTTTGTGTCAACCACCGTGAACGAGGTAAGTAAACTTTTGCAAATTAAACAGTTACAATCAACAACATATCATTACCAATCCATTGGAGCATTAGAGAATTCTCATAAGCAGTTAGGTAATTATTTAAGAATACAAACAGAAAACATACAATGTCATGGAGTACGTGGCTTCCGTTTTGGTGTTTTTCCCATAATACATCTGTTCATAGTTCAACTAAATTTACCCGAAAAAAGTTTTTGGGAAAAAATGTGTTTTACCATCAAATTTGAACTCGGGTAAAGTTGATCTTGTGTATAACTTTGATAGTTATCCTCTAGAATTGAAATATAGAATTCAAATATCACAAAAACAGGCACGGGAAAACTTAATTAATAGTAAAACAATGAGGAAAATAAAATATGATCGTAATATTAATCCAGTATCATATAAAGCCAATGATTTAATTTAAAAAAAAATGAGACAGGCGATAAATTCCAAAGTATTTACTCGGGCCCATATATCGTAATCAAGGATTATTCACCTAATTTAAAGATTGTTAAAAATAATAAAAGTTATTTAGTAGGTACATAAGAATAGAACCAAATTGTATACACCTGCTAGTTCTAATTAATTTGTAACGTAGTTTACTTTTGTTTCTTTTTTTTTTGTGTAAGAAAACAATGTGTAACCTGTATTTTAACTGTTTTAATAATTATTGTTTAATGATAATACACAATCATATTTAACATGTATTTAACTATTTTTGATTTGATGAAGCGAAAATAAAATATATTTACATTTATTGCACGCCTCATAAGCGAAGCGTTGAGGTCTTGCTCTACTCTCGACATATGAAAATCAAGCACTTTTCAAACATAAAAATGATTGTAATTTTCTCACATTGCACTTATAGGATAATATTATAATACATATGTCAAGAAAAAACATTCGTTTAAACGTATTTGATATTTTTAAAAAGCAATTATTTTGTTTAAAGTAAGAAAATAGTTGATTAAAAAAAAATATTCGAGGACGTCGGATAAAATATTTTTTGTATCTGGCAGGATTACGCCCTTTAAAAATGAATGTATCGAAGTTTTTCTTTTATTAAAAACTTCATAATCGCAACGCGCTATTTCCTTTCGAAAATGGTTTGGTAATTCTTTGTCGTTTAATTGCAATTAATAAAAAACTAAACTGCTTACTCTTCAGTGTATGTATACTTTATGAAAATTGGGTTCGTTTACATTTTTTTGTTCGTCCATTCGGACAGGCAAAGGAAATAAATCCCATTGAGCCTATACAGCTATATTTAGCTCTACGTCGAGAATGGCACGAAATTTCAAAAGTATTTCTTTTTTTTTTTTGTGTGACTTAGTTGTTAGCCTCAGATGGCTATGACAACTTTACCCGGACTGTGGGTGAGCGCTGAGGGCTATCAACCCGTTGTATTTCTTTTCTTTCATTACACGCTTATATTTAGTGTCACCTGTCCCGTTGTCTGTAATCAAATCTTGCAAGTTAAATTTGATCCACTTCCCGGTTTTCGATTGAGCTGAAATTTAGCATGCATATATAAATCGGAAGACAATGCAATATTATTGTGACATAGAGCTGATCTGATGATGGACCTGGAAGCTGGCCATAGGAACTCTGTAATTAAACGACGCAATCCTTTCGAGTTTGGGCTCATTTGATTTGTCTTGACGATTACTGTAATACTATATGGTAACCAGGGTCTGACGATGGACCTGGAAGCGGGCCAAAGAAACTCCGTAATTAAACGACGCAACCCCATCGAGTTTGGGCTCGTTTGATTTGTCTTGATGAGTACTTTGATACTATATGCTAACCACGGTCCGAAGATGGACCTGGAAGCTGGCCATAGGAACTCTGTAATTAAACGAAGAAACCCCATCGAAATTGGGCTTATTTGATTCGTCTTGGCGAGTACTTTGATACTATATGGAAACCAGGGTCTGACCATGGACCTCGAAGCTAGCCCATAGGAACTCCGTAATTAAACGACGCAACCTCATCAAGTTTAGACTCGTTTGATTTGCCTGGTCGAGTACTTTGAGACTATATGGTAACTAGGGTCTGACGATGGACCTAGAAGCTGGCCATAGGAACTCCGTAATTAAACGACGCAACTCCATCGAGTTTGGACTCGTTTGATTCATCTTGACGAGTACTTTGATACTATATGGTAACCAGGGTCTGATGTTGGACCTGGAAGATGGCCATAGGAAAAAGAAGGTGCTAAATTATCTTAATCACGCCATCAAAATGTAACACACTTTTATTTATAAAATTAGGACTGTGATAGAAACGGGCAGATTTAATAATTATGGTGTAAAGTTTTAGTGTTAAAAATATATAATTATGAACGGTATTGAATTATTTTGTAGTAGACGAAGAGGCTTAATTATCGTTAAAGGTTACAATGAACTTCTAAAGTGTTATATGTCTTATTAGAGTTAATTTATTTTTAACTTTTTATTTTATTTTTTATTAGTAAATAATAAAAGCTTGTTATTAAAAAAGGCTTTTTTCTTTAATTTTTTTTCTGGCATTGACTAATAGTAAATTATAAAAAATATAAAAATTATGAGGCGTGCACTTATGGATTTTCCAAATTATTTTATTTTCCTTTTGCGCGGGCGGTGAGATGTAGTACATATATAGATATGACGTGTACTTTATCTTTGTTATAAATACGTTACTCTTACCAAATATATGCAGTGTTTATTCAGCATTCGTTTGTTTTATTCGTCTCTAATAATCTATCCTTTACAGTAGCAATTGCGCTTACCTTAAGTTTATCGCATATATTTTATGTCAGTAGTAATGAGTTGATGCGATTTTTATTATATAAACATTATATATATTGAAGAAATTATATTTTTCAGAAAACAAACAATGTTATGGCTATGATCAAAAAATTCTAGACATGCAATCAGAAAATGAATCATTAAATATGGTAAGTGGGCTCAGTTATTTATGTTACACCATTCAACAACGCCTTAATGTGTTATGAAAAAAGTCGGCAAGCAGGTTAGCTAAAGAGAACCATAGTAGGATTATAATTTTTCGCTCAACTTTCTATATTATGGTGGACCTCGGCGTTAAGCGCACTGATGTGAACCAGACACTATTATATTCCTGAAGCTTGCTATTGAAAATTTCTTAGAATTAATATGAGGGAGGCCTACGTCCAGCAGTGGACGGCGATAATGATGAATCAAGACGAGCGGAACGACAACGGGGAAAACACCAAAACAGAAATAAAAACACCATTCAGCACAGTAAAAGCACTATTAAACCCGCTTCTTGCCGCCATCACCAAAAAACACGGCGAAGAAAACAGCAGTATGTGACTGGCATCTGCACTCGAGGCTTTAACTAGAAAAGAACACCCAATCGATAAAGAAGAAGAACCACAACTAAGCACAAACGCCGACAAAGGAATAGTGAAACCACCAAACTACCGACCGGTGAACACAACGTTGGACCTATATATGAATGCCTTCCTCGAATACAAGGCCATTTTAGAAGGCACAATAGTTATCAAAGCTCTGACCGCCAGCAAGATACTCGAAGCCTACCACTACCAAAGCGAAGGTTTGCTGAAAGTCAGACTCGAGGAAGAAGAGGCCAACGTTTACAACAACCAAACAGGCGAGGTCATGGCGGGTAAACCCATCTCAACCCACATGGCCGCGTTTAGTGCCACCGGAGGCTTCATAGACATCGATGAAGAAGCCACAAAGGAAAACGGTAGAATAACATTCCACACCTCGGAACACGACCCCATTGTAGTCACTGTAAAATTCACTGAAATCTGGCTCACAGAGAAAATTCTAAAACGAGCCAGAGATCGGGAAGCGAGTACATGGGACTTACCAGACAAGATCACCCTGGTAAACGGAGTGCCCGGATGCGGCAAATCAACCTGGATTGTGGAAAACTTCGACCCCGCACACGACGTAGTTTTAACATCACTGCTCAAAGCAAAAGACGATCTAAAGAATAGGATTACCCAACGCATGGGGGAAAAGGCGGCCAAGAACGTCTACACAGTAGCATCAGCTCTGACAAACGGAGTCAGAACGAACAAAAACCAAGCGCTTCACCGGCTAATCATAGATGAAGCGCTCATAAATCACTTCGGCTCCGTAGTCTTATTAATGCGAACTGTCAAGGCCAAAGAACTCCTCCTCATTGGAGATACAAACCAAATCCCATTCATAGATCGCGACAACCTATTCGAAATGAGACATGACAAGCCTCTAACCACACCATTGTGTTGTTCTTAATTGTGTCTTGCTGTGTTTAGTGCGTATTTACGTTTATTACGATAAGTATTTGTTTTTATTTATCCTATAATCCTGTATAAATCGGTAAGTCTTTTATTTTTTCTTAAGTAGTGGGTAGCGGCGAGTTACTTTTATAAACGTTAAAACTTTTATTCGTGAATTAATAGTTTGTTTACATTTGTTGATTATTTATATTTTTAATTAAAAATGCAAAAGTGTTATACGGACACTGAACCCCCTGATCGTGGGGAAGGTGTTTTTCGTCTGAGTCAATTGACTCCGCGATCGCCCCCTACCAGTAATACCAGACGCGCGCTTTATAACCAGCCATCACCTGCCTATGTTACACCTGAAACTAGGATTCAACAGGAGAACAGCAATAAAAATTCTCCATCACTCAATATTAGCGATGTTAGACAGGCCGATTATTGCGATCTTGTCTCTGAGGCCTCGTTATTTTTATCGAAAATTAACGATTTAGTTAACGATCAAGGTTCTCGCATGAACATCGCGAATAAAACGGCAATTATGGATTACACTCAACGTATTACTACCATCGTATCCCTCTTAGCTTTAAAGTCGTCGTATAATGAGACAAAACTAGCAAATATTGAGTTAGAATTTTGTCAAACTAAAACCCAACCGCCGTCAAACGCTCAAAAAACATCTTACGCCGAGAAATTAAAGTTGCCAAAGGTTGTTCCAAGTGTTGAGGTGCGAACATCACGCGCTCCCTGTGTCATCGCTTATCCGACAGCTGAACGATCATCAGCTGATTACGCGTCTTCATCTGCTACAAAGCAAGCATTACTGACCGCGATTAAACCAATTGACCACGGATTCCAAATTGTAGGCGTTAAAAAAGCGGCAAAATCAGGTGTCGTCCTACGTGTCAGTAATGAAAAGCAAATTAAAAAACTAGAATCTGTAGCTGCCATTAGAGCCGCGGGTTTGCGCTTAGAAAAACCAAAAGGCCGTCGACCTCGCTTATTAATTAAGGACGTCCCCATTTCTATGGAAGACAACGCGTTCCTTGTCGCTCTCTATCGTCAAAACATTCAAGATGAAATGTCAATTAAAGAGGACGATTTTATTAAAGCCACTAAAATTATTCAAAATCGGAAACTACAGAACGGACGAAAGTGGATAGGCGTGAAACTTGACCCAGAAGTACGGTCCCACCTGTTAGGCACTAAAGAAAAACTTTTTATAGATTGGGCTAGCTGTCATTTCTATGATGACCTTGAAATCGTACGTTGCTCAAACTGTCAGCAGTATGGTCACGTCGCTAAATACTGCATTGAAAAAACACCTACATGCGGTCATTGTGCGTAAGGACATATAACAAAGTCCTGCCCAAACAAGGACAAACCAGATTTTTCACCTAAATGTGCCGCTTGTAAACGCTTTAGAAAACCCCACGATCATTCCTGCGGCGCGACAGACTGTCCCACCTACAATTTTAAATTGGAACAACTAGTGTTAAATACTAACTATTAAAATGGATAGTTTAAACATAGGACAGTTAAATCTTCACAATGACAGGGTGGCGACATCAGAGTTAGAGCGTCTTGTTATGGAAAATAATTTGGACATAGTACTCATCCAAGAGCAATGCCAAAATGCTAACTTGCGCAGTAGGGTTATTCAGTTGGACAGCAAAGCACGAGCCGGCATCTATGTATCAAGCTCTAAGTTAACACGTCATTACAAAATCTTATGACATCACACTGTGCTGTCGCGGAAGTTACATCCCCATCCTGTAGGGTTTACGTTGTGAGCTGCTATTTTCAATACTCAGATCCTGTCACTCCACTCTTACATCCTCTTCGTCACGTCTTACGGTCCCTTACGGGCCGCAAAACGATAGTAGGAGCTGACGTAAATGCGTCATCTACTCTATGGTATGGCAAGTTGAGATACACCGATACAGATCGATGGTGTGCTATAGAAGATTTCATCGCTGAAATGAACTTATCCATCCACAATACACCCGATGCACCACCAACATTTTGCAGCCCCTTGGGCGAATCTTCTATTGACGTCACGCTTTCAAGCGCAGACGTCTGCTTGTATAGGTGGCACGTCCTCCCGGACGCGTCGTGTAGTGATCATCGCCTGATCGTGTACGAATTTAATCCGAGACAGATACAAGAGCCTCCTAGTCAGAACTACAACTTTAGATATAAATGTAAAGGAGCAAATTGGGAATTCTTTAGTTCTTTATTTTCCTCGTGTGCCAAGGATTTCACTCGTAGAGAATTAAACGCGGAAGAAAGCGCTGAACTAATGTCGCACTCTTTAATATACTGTGCCGACGTTGCTCTGGGCCGTACATCTCTGCCCAATACTAGAAGGTGTGACTGGTGGAATAATGAACTGGCTGAGCTTCGCAGACGCTTTCGAAGGGCACGTAGGAAACTCAATAAACTCAAAAAGTCACGAACAACGGGAATAGCGTTTGATGAGTCCTCACATGCACTAAGAACTGCAAGATCTCACTACCGGATTGCGGTCGAAAGATCTAAAGGTGCTTTATTGAATAGGGTGGTAGAAAGATTAGAAAACGAGGGTCCGTGGTCTCCACTATATCACGAGTTTAAAGCCAATCGATCGGTTGACCTAGCGTATATACAAAATATCAAAATAAATAATAGATACTCCACGGGTATAGAGGAGACCACTGAGGTTTTACTAAACACGTTAATACCGGACGATAATTTAATAATTGATAACGAACATCATGCGCAGATAAGGGCGTGGGCTGTATTGCCACCTCTATCCCCTATTTCTGATCTTCCTTCTCTAACTGAACTCTTAAGTACCGTAAGAGCTCTTCCACTCAATAAAGCCGCCGGTGAAGATAAAATTTCAAATAAAATGATTAAAGAAGCTTGTCGAACTTCAGCCGACTCGATGTTACTAGTGTTCAATCGTTGTATAGCCGAAGGCATCTTTCCTCATTTGTGGCGTCGTGGATTTATACGTATAATACCGAAACACGGTGATAAGCCGTCGGACGACCCGAAGTCATATCGGCCAATTACTCTACTACCATCATTAGGTAAGCTCTTAGAACGCCTGGTTGTTCCTCGCCTATTACCTGGTGGCCCGACTTTCAATCTTAGACAATTTAGATTTACCCCGGGGAAATCGACTGTCGACGCGGTCATTACCATTAGGAAAGCTGTTACGACATCAGCTTTTAAATATGTGCTAGGCATCTTCCTGGATATCTCAGGTGCTTTTGACAACGCCTGGTGGCCGATGTTACTACTTAAACTAAAGGCTCGTGGATGCTTCAGAAACATCTACCAACTCATACAGTCATACTTTTTACAAGGTTCAACCACATTGAGACTCGGTCACCATGCTGTGTCTAAATCTCTGACAATGGGCTACCCGCAGGGATATGTGTTAAGCCCATATCTGTGGAATTTAGGGTTTGATGGCTTTCTTGAGCTACCTCTACCACCAAATTGCTCATTGATTGGTTACGCTGACGACGGGCTCCTACTCGTACAATCTAACACTAGAGACGGACTTGAGAAATTGACGGATATGTGTCTTAATTTAATAGCTAAATGGGGCGCACAAAATCGACTTACTTTCGCTCCCCATAAAACCTATCATCTCCTATTAAAAGGTAATTTACAGTCAATGCCTCGCGTAAGATTTAATAACGCGACAGTTAAAAAGAAAGAATCGGTGTGTTACCTTTGCTTGGTATTAGAAAAAAACTTCTCGTTCATTAAACATATTAAGACTGTAGGTGAAAAGGCGAAACGGAATTTTTACGCACTCACTAGAATCTCCACATCCACGTGGGGCCTACGTTTTAATACGCTTAAAATCATATATACAGCCACATATCTGGGGTGTATATGTTATGGCGCGTCAGCCTGGGCCGACAGAACTACGATAGGCGCAGCACGTCGTAAACTACCCCAAAGTCAACGATTAGCACTAATATTCTTATGTAAGGCATACAGAACAGTTAGTACCGAAGCCTTGCCAGTGCTTGCAGGTTTACTTCCGGTCGACTTGGAGATACAAAGGCGCGCGTCAATGTAATATTCTACCAGGGAAAACATGAGCACCGATTTTCTTCTACCACGCGATCGTATTAAAATTACCAGACTTGTCGCACCGCAATCCGTCGTGTACGAAAAACGCCTGACCGAATGGCAGAAAAGGTGGGACTCATCAACTAAGGGTCGTCATTTATATCTTTTCTTCCCATCTATTCGAGAGCGTTTAGAGAAAATATGGTTGGAAATTAACCACTTTGTAGCACAATTCCTCAGACAACCACAACAGCTCACCACATCCTCTGGGAGTGCAGTCTCTGGCGTAACGAGCGCGATCTCATGTTAGTCAGTCTGAAAATCACGTCTGGGGTAGTATATTATACAGACCTTGTATCAACTCGAGAAAATTTTCGTGCGTTCAGGCGCTTCTGCCATACCTACTGTTGCAATCAATGTTAAGGCTCACATATAGTCCCCATAAGCGTTGCCATATCCGTGGTGCTGTACTGCTGCGCTTCACGTATCAGTACATCCTCTTATCTATTGGCCCTATTAGCCAATTTTTGCTTCATGTCTCCCGCTTTGCATAGGAGGGAAGTGGAATTTTTTTTTCAACTCCACCTGTTTTTCTTTTCTAATTAAATTTGTTGCGGGTTCCAAGACAGTTAAAAGCGTTTCCCGGGACTTCCCGAGAGTCAAATCTCGGTTTCTTATACGGAGACCATTGTGGATCCTGGCTTACAGGAGTTACAGTGGTGGGAATGTGTGGTGGGATTAGTCCCAAATAAAAAAAAAAAATAAGATCATAAAATCCCTGAACATATACAAATACACCGACGCCGTCATACCACCCGACATTCCCGAGACTCTATACCTGTCATACACCCAGGCAGAGAAAGAAAGCTTCAAGGAAAAGGGATACGGCACCGGTGAGGGCTCCGAACTGCGAACCATCCACGAGGCACAGGGACTCGGCGCACCTAACGTCATTATAATTCAGACTAGAGACTCGATGCAAAAGTTACATAACAGCATGCAACACGCCGTGGTCGCCATCTCCAGGCATACCAGATCCTGCACTTACTACACAGACACCCGTGAAGATGCCATCTGGAAACTCATGAGGAAGTCCATAGATCAGGATTCTGGTACTATACTGGAATACATCAAGAAGATGGCGGTAAAACATAGAGACGAAAGAGTAATGAAAGAGCTTGGTCTACTACCCCATTAAACTAAAGTCAACACAAGCGTGGAGTTAATTACCATCAACCTAGACATAGACTTCCAAATTAAACAAATCATAAAATAAAACGTCACAGACATCATTATCATCATCACCACATCACAGAGGACAGAAACATCTACAAGTAGAAGGGTTTCACCAACAACAAGACCACCAGCGCCAAGAAGAAACCCTAAAAGACATGTTGTCGCTCAACATCTATGACACATGAATTGCGCTCTTCAAACTTTATCCAAATGTAATAAAGACACTTCAAGAACATGAATTTTATAAACAAACCACCATAACAATTAAATTAAACATAAAAAGAGCACGGACAAAAAGTCTGTGGAATAACATACCTGCTCATAAAAAAAAATGATGAATCTCACTTTAACAATTTAGTATTAAGTAATTTAACAATATTACTTTTAAGTAATATAAACCAATTATATTTTCAGTCTGACAGTAACTCGATTCAAAGAGAAACTCAAATCGAGGAATAGATAATACGCCCAAATTTAGAAGCTGTGGAAAAATTTAAAATTACACTAAAAAAATTGTATGAAAATTTCTTGAATTTATTGTCTACAATAAAATTTAGATTGAAATACGCTTTAAGGTAATTATTAAATAAGATTTTTATTAATTTTTCAAAACATAACTCTCACTCTTTAATAGGCTACAGATATACAGATTTAAACTTTTTACTATTGAAAATATCAGAGCATAAAAATTTACAAATTTAATTATAATTACATAGTAGCAAAGCTAGCGTGTTCAAAGAGAGAGAATCGGGAAAAACATATAGATGAGACATTGCAATGGTTCTGCGCAATCGTAGTCGTCGTAATGACTGCTGAGATAACAAAAATGACATTTAATGTATAGTGTATGTTACTAATGTTATTATTAACGCCATGAAACGACTTGATGTTCGAACAAAACATTAAATAATAACATAATACTGGCACAGTTAGGAAATAGAAGTGGGTTTTGTTTCGAGTTTACCCTCTTTTGCATAGATGTTCTTCTTCTTAAGAACTTTGTTTTTCTTTTTCGTTTCTTTCGATGCTATTTTATAAGATTTTCAATATCTCATTTTATTAACCATACGAATTTAGATTTGTAATAATTTTTTTACCTCTATGACATGACATACTTTCATGTGGCAATGGCAATATGTAAAGCGTCACAAACCCAGCATCGCTCTTCGGATCCTTATAGCAATAAGTAAATTAAGCAAATAACATGGCAGTGAGTTATGGAAAACAAACCAAAACATCACTGACCTGTCCAGTTATCGAGGTATGATAGGCGCGTATATAGTCTCGTGCTGATACGTCTGCATAGACGTCACACAAGTATATTACGGTCTCAAAGAGGCATACGTTGTATTCGTTATAGAATTGTAGTGTTGCCCAAATGCAAGACTCCCGCGAGTCTCGCAAGTCTTACAACTCTCGCTGTTAGAATAACACAGAGTCACTTGTTTTGATAGAAATGAAATATCCAACTATAGTGATGAAATTCCATTCATCTAGTGGCACTAACTGTATCAAAATCCTTTCTTTGCCAAAGGAATCGTAAAATGCTGTCTAAGGGTCTGCTGTCTGCGAGACTCTTGCAGCGAGTCTTAGTCTTGCTTTGAGGCAACTCTATAGTATTGCAATATAATCTTCTTCTCCACCATTAGACGTCCCTCTGTTGTTTATAAGTCTATTCTGCCACTGTAGAATATTGAGAAAGTTGCTAGAGCGTCGTTGTATGCAGACGGCATAGGAATGCACTCTGTGGTGTAACATGAGGGAGGCCTACGTCCAGCAGTGGACGGCGATAATGATGAATCTCACTTTAACAATTTAGTGTTAAGTAATTTAACAATATTACTTTTAAGTAATATAAACCAATTACATTTTTAGTCTGACAGTAATTAGATTCAAAGAGAAACACAAACAAAAGAATTAATATTACGCCCAAATATAGAAGCTGTGGAAAAAATTAAAAATATACTTACTAAATTGTATGAAAATTTCTTGAATTTCTTTTCTATTAAATTTGAATTGAAATACGCTAGAGTTTAATGAGAGCGTGGACGAGACGATTGAGATTGATTAATTATTTTGAGCATGATGTATTAACCATTTTAGCGTAATGTATTTAGAAATATAAGATCAGGCTATAACTCAAAAGTTATTATAAATATTGCAACAAAAGTAATTCAAGACGCAATTGAGCGTGATGAAGTTATACTTGTTGTAAATACTGTAACACAGACAATGATGAAATTGAGAATGATGAATCACTGAGTGCTTTAAAAACAGACCGTTGAGTGCTATGAAAACTAATTCTAATAACGATATTTCGTACCATTAGCCTCATACGATTGTATCCAGAAAATGTGAAATGTCGGACAAATCCGCAATATGATTATAAAGACAATTCATCATTAAAAATGTCTCACGACCATGACCTGGTGAGTAGATTTTTATGGGTTTTTCGCATGGGTCGCATACTCATAGGTCTACGCATGAATGCGAGCAAAACCAAAACAATGGTCTTTGAAAGAGATGAAGCCAGAACAGATCTAAGAGTAACAATAGGTATTGATGTACTAGAGCAAGTGGATGAATTTGTATATCTTGGATGTGGATTTAGCCGAGATGGAAGGTACACCACTGATATAGAGCGAAGAATAAATGCGGAAAATAGAGTGAATGGAGCGTTGGGACAACTTATCGGTAGCCACCACCTCAGCCAGAAGGCGCGTGTAGCAATACATCACGCAGTGCTTGTCCCAACATTACTATAAGGAAGCGAGAGTTGGGTATGCAGAAAAGAGCATGAAAGCAAAATCATTGCGGTCGAAATGCGATTTCTGCGGAAAATCTGTGGAGTTAGGCTGACCAACCGCATTCGCAACGACGACGTAAGAGAGCGAGTAGGTATGAAAGAGAGTATTGGTGTAAAGATGCGAAAGGGAATGCCCCGATGGTTCGGGCATGTGGAAAGAATGCCGAACGAACGTCTGATTAAGAAGATATACAATGCGAAAGTGGAAGAATGTAGGTATCGGGGGAGACCGAGACTCACCTACCTAGACTAGATTGGTCACGTACTGAAGGAAGATGGCGTCAAGAGTCTCCGAAACCGGCGAGCGTGTATGAAGAGAATTATGAATGTTGAGGAAGCGAGTGAAGTATGCAAGGATAGAGTTCTCTGGTACTCTGTTCCTCTGCCTACCCTGCAAGGGATATGACGTGATGATATGTATGTATGTACCATATTTTTTTAGGGCGATTCCGGGGGAGACAATTTTTGACATAAATTTTTAAAACACAGTATTTGTGTACTTTTTTTTTACACCAGTACAAAGAGAAAGATATAAACTTAATAATAAAAAAACTTTTAAGAACTTAAGTTATTATTTTAATTTTAAGTTATTATTTTAATTTTTTGATGCGCTAGAAATGGTGGCGCCTGAAGACGATGCAAACCATTCATCGACACTTGTTAATTTTTTCACGAAATCGCTATTACCGGTGGTTTGATGTTGTATTTCACTGATGAATATTGAAGTCATAACATTTGTTTATTGCCTTATAAAAAAAATATTATTATTTTTCTAACAATATTGATTAAATAAGAAACCATTGTTAGTCAGTTACACCCGCGATATAACAGAAATGAAAGTTTGGTTTTCTTGAAGAAATAAATTGGTAATTTTTTAAAACTTTGTTGAAGTAAGAAAAAATAAAAGGGAAACTTGATTCAGTCGCAATTGAAGGTATGTTGTCATTTTAATTAGAATTAACGATGACTAAAATGAGTTGCACCCGAGGTCAAAATATTAGAATCGCGGGTGCAACAGTTATGACATTGTTATTTGTCATATATTTTTCATTTATCAAGTTTTTGATAAGTTCATATCTTATTTATAATTACTGATTCCTATTTAATAAAAGTTTATTGTTAATTTTTTACTTTTTTTGTGTAAATAGATCAAATAAAATGGCAGAACAGCAAAAGGAGACTGCTACTCAAAAATATCGGCGAAAACTAAAGGAAAATCCTAAACTTCTTGCAAACCATCTCCTTTGAGAAAGGGCTCGTGATTTAAAACGTAGAGAAGTTATGAAAAAAAAATATGGAAGAAAATGAAGAGTTAAAATGCTGGCTAGAATGCGTTCAAAAGAAAGAATGCGGGCGACAAGAGAACGTTGTAAAGAAGCAAAAATTGGAAGAACAAGTGTTTCATATCGTATCGTGTAATTGAGAGTATGAATACTCTTAAAGCAGAACACGGATTTACTCGCCTCGAATGGATTTTTTTTTTGTTTTGGCAAAGGTGCCGTCGATGGACTCGGAGGAAGTGTGAAAAGATCAGTGCGGACTGCTGTTAAAGCTCGGAAAGCAATCGTTAACAATGCTAAAGAATTTTATGACCTTTCTCTAAAAATTTAGTTTATATTTGTTTCCCAAAAACAAATTGAAGAAGGAAAAACCATGTTAGATGATAAGTGGAAAGGACTAAAAAATATACCAGCCATTCAATCCAAACATTTTTTTCATTTTGACAACTGCTACTAAATGTTTACAGCGATTCTGAAGATGAACCTTAAGGCTGATAAATCGCCGACTATTCCAAACAAATAATTTATTTAAGTCACATAGGATAGTGCTAATTAGTGATACAGCATCTATGATCTCATATTGTGAATGTATAATGTATAGTGAATAATTTATAATATTTATTTCTTTTAACAATTTTATTTAAGTTAATAATTAATTTGTTTTGTATTCTTTTAAAGAATGTAAAAAAATAATTTAATAAATATTCCATAATAAACAGACTTTTTTCATTCTAGTTTCATGACCTTTAATGGTGGGCCGATTTCGTTGCACCCGCTATAGCACTTTGAACTTTTCCTGTGTCTATTTATACATTTTATTAAATGTTTTTTATATTAACTTTTGCTAAACTGATTACAATGTAATCCTGCGACCAGTAATTTCTTCAAAACGAGTTTTTATTTTCTTAGTAAGAAGCCTTGAGTGAGTCTAAATGTTGCACCCGCGAGTACGGAATCGCCCTTTAGTCAATTGTAATATAACCTATTACTACTGCACTCGCCGATAACCGTAACGGGACACTTTTCGTGCATGCAGCCACCGTTTATCCATTTATTAGACGTTGTCACGTCAAAAAATTGGTGACGGAATCTGAAATGGATCTCACATGCGACCGTAGATCTACGCCTCAAGCATTAATGATCTATAATGGCGACAGTAGCAGTGATTCTGAATACGAGGTACGTGTATATACAGGTTGCCGATTTAATTAGTAGAATCCTTGAAGGGGGTGTATCAGACCATGATACACTATCCAAATCTGTAAAAAAATAGTACCTAAGTTTTGATTGCCATACTGATAAGCGGTCAATACACTTGTACTATAAAAATTCGATGTACGCATATACTCATGTTTGTGACACTGAACTAGTAAGCAAGTATTCACGCTCTCGCTGCGCTCACCGCCGCACAGTGGGCTGAAAATCGCGTTTCATAGACATAGAAACTTAAGTTATTACATATGATTTTTTGTGTGGAAATGTGTTCTCCTGATCATTACTACATTATAAAATATCATATGAGATAATTTGGTCAACAATCGAACGAGTTACGATTTTTTTTAGAAAAAAATGTATGGAGCGAACATGAAAAATGAGGATATCTCTGAAATCGCAAGGTTGGCCGTTATATCCTCGCAGTCGTATATAGTAATAATTATTTATGATTTTTTAACGTACTTCGTATTACGGCATCGCTTGCGATACTTTTTTTAAAAATCGTCAAAGTTTTATTTTTTTATTTTCTATGATAACTACTTTTACTTGTACATTTATTTAATAATAACGTTTAAATTTTTCAAATACGCATATATCTAGCTTACATACAAAGAAGTGTAATAAATCACGTTAGTCCGTTGTTTTATTTATCGTTTATATCCTTTGAACGTAAGTTAGTAATCTCCAATTCTTAGGTGCTATACTATTACTTAATGACTTCGCAGTAGCTAATCATTTCAAATATCATTAAGAACCTTCATTATACTTACGGCATTGCTTAATAAAACATAAAAACACATACACAAAAGAAATAAAGGAGTATATGGTTAATGGTGCAATTAAGTAATGTCATGAGCACCGTGTATTTAAGAAGAGTATTGTGTTTTCCTAATTACCTTCTAAAACATCAATTACTCAATAGCAATAAATAGTCATAATTGAAATCGAAGTTTTAGTTCATTTCGAGTATTTCTACGGCTAACATCTTTTAATATTTTTGTAAGTTGTGATTGTGAATAATGGCAAGTATAATTACAAACTTGGGCTTGTTTGTTGTTTTGAGTAGTCAGGATACTATTTCGTTTGATCACGAAGTATTATTCAATTCACTAATAGTTTGATTAGGTTCTAGCCTTTCTGATGAAAACAGTGTTACATTCAAGGAATTTTGCCGAAGATTTACACGAGCTGTTCAGAAGAGGTGTGGTTGATATCCAAACGTAATTCTGAGAAATTTAGACATAACTACTCTAATTGGCTTCAAACAAATATTGACTGGCCGATTTGCATGCAATCTGATTTACTCATCCAACATCCGTTCAAAGAAAATTTGAGTGACGAACCTTTACCATCAACGTCAACCATGATATCGATTTCAACAATGACAAAAAGATCTCGGAAGCCTTTTGAAGATCTAGGCAATAAGCAGAAGAAGAGAATGTCTAACGAACATAACGGTGAAAAACCTTTTGAGTTAGCATATTCAGCTGCAGCGCTCTTGAAAGAAGATGGTCGTGAAGATATCGCATCCGTTATTGAGTACATGCTCAAGAAGCCACAAGCAGCAGCAAAATTCAAGGAAATAATGAGGAAACCAGCTTCTTTATCATTATTTTCGCCAGAAAAAGAACTCGCATTGCTACTTTTATTAAAACTCTCAAAATGGCAATATATCACTTTGAGGGAAACTACAATTCAAGAAAGTTCTAAAGATGTATATCCATCTTATTATAAAGTACAAAAAGCTAAGCTGCAGTGTTACCCTCCAAAAAACTTCGTAACTGTAACGGAATCTTCAGCTAAAATTGCACTTCAAGCATTACTGGATTTAACAGTAAACAGGATTCTAGAAAATCTTCCTGATGCTATTAGGATACAAGACCAGAAATTGAATTTTACATCAAAGTGGGGATTTGACGGTGTATCTAACCAAAGCCGATATAAACAGAAAATGGACAGTGAGCAAGATGATTCCAGCATATTCATGACCTCTTTGGTTCCACTAAAATTGACAGCTGGAGATGAAACAATATGGACGAATCCGAAACCCTCCTCATCTACATATTGTCGTCCAGTACAGTTTACTTTCATAAAGGAGAGTAAAGACGTTGTCATGAATGAAAAAACTAGGATAGATAACGAAATCGAAGCACTGCTCCCCACAAAATACAAAGCAAATGAGGTCAGTCACCAATTATTGATGACAATGATAGCCGGTAAAATTTGTACATATTTATCTGATGCCAAATCAAGTGCTGCTTGCTACCTGTGTTTAGCTAAACCTACAGAAATGAATAATCTAAATAGCGTTACGTCAAAGACAGTGTCTTCTGGTGTATATGAATTTGGATTATCATCATTACATGCCCGCATTAATGTGATGGAATGTCTTCTACATATAGCCTATCATCTCAATTTTAAAAAGTGGTCTGCGAGAGAAGAATTTCACAAACAGATGTTAAAGTCAAGAAATAAACTTATCCAAGATAAATTTAACAATGAACTAAATCTTTTAGTCGACATCGTTAGGCAAGGATCTGGCACAACTAATGACGATAATACCGCGAGAAGGTTTTTTTGAGTTTCCTGACAAAACTGCTGCAATCACTGGACTAAACGAAAACCTAATTCGCAGGTTTGCTGTGATTCGGCAGGCAATCACTTCTGGTGAGATTATAGATGTACCGAAATTTAAAGAATATGCCAAAATAACAGCTGAGAAATATGTAGAACTATATAATTGGTATTACATGTCGTCGACAGTCCACAAGTTGTTAATCCATGGAGGTGACATAATCGCAGAAAATGCTATTGTACCAATTGGTAGTCTTTCAGAAGAAGCTTCAGAGGCGTGCAACAAAGACTTCAGAAGGTTTAGAGAACACCATTCTAGGAAAACAAGTAGATAAACCTCTAATGAGGATATTCTCAATATGCTTATCCTCTCATCTGATCCCCATATTACAGCAATAAGATCAAAGCTGGACGCTTATAAGAAACAAGCATATTTTAGTGAAACATTAGACCTGCTTAAACTCCAGGAACCGTTTCCCGTGTGGTGACGGAGTAAGAATACAATTCACCACCCCTATCTTACCCATGGGTGATCGTAAGAGACGACTAAGGGATTTAAAATGCATATAACATCTATGCGAGAGAAGGAAAGCTCGAAACAAAACCCTATACCAACACGTCTGATCAGCGTGGTGTAGTAGGTTAATTTCCCTCCCATTATGGAGGAGGCTCGAGCCCAGTAGTGGGACATATATGAACTGAAATGATGATGATGATGAAACTCCAGGAACTTTCGATAGAGTTTTCAGGTGTAATGGAAAACATAGAGCCCGATTCTGAAGTGGATTCGGATGGTGATGAAGAATATTAGATTTTTTTATTTAGTTAACTTAATTATTGCAGTTTATTTTTGTTACTTTAATTTAAGATTTATTTATATCTAAATATCATGTTAATTTAAATAAATATAATATATTAGATATCGTATACTTACTCTATGTAACATTTATTTGTGTCTAGTGACCTGAGGCATTTTTTTATTTATAAAATGTATATTTCCTTTTATTTTTATTAAGTTTTTGGTAATGTAGTTTTAGTTTCTTTACTTAAATAAAAATAAATACTATACTATTTAAAACTATTAACGCGAAAATGTCATTAATTCAAAGGTGGGCCCAGAATTTACACGTAATATTCGTCGGTACAATAATGCTTTTCAGATGATGTCATTCAAGAGCCAAGGTGTAGTTAGCATGATTTTCTAGATATAGCGCAACAGTTCAATAACCATAATTGGCTGAGTGAATGAGCAACATTGGCGGCGAAAAGTAAAGATGTCGAAGTCTCAATGCGATCATTCAGAATTTTCTTCCGGGACAGTTGGTCTCCTTCAAATCATTCGATACGGTTATGAACTAGGTGACGTAGTCAACTATCCAACGGAGTTTTTAAATTCAAGAGAATTGCCTGGATAACCACCTCACAATTCGCAGTTAAAAGTAGGATCAGTTGTCGTCATGCTGCGTAACATTAATCAACCTCGACTGTGCAATGGAACAAGACTGGCTATGAAAAAGGTGATTAATAACGTCATTGAGGCAACAATCATAAAGGGAAAATACAAAGGAGAGGATGTTTTGATCCCGCGTATACCGATGATTTGAACGGATTTACCATTCGATTTTAAACGTTTACAATTTCGGGTAAGTTTTGCGAGGACCATAAATAAACCGCAAAGCCAGTCGTTGGAAGTTTGCGAAATCAACTTGGACGCTACGTAAACACACTTCAATTAACAACTGACATGTGAGTACTTTTGCAACAAGATGAAGCTGCAAATGTGTTTGCGACGCAGTTGTTATACATTGGAAATAATAAAGTCGCAGTAGACACCTCGACTGGATTAATCACTTTACCCACCGATTTTTGATCAGAGATAGAGACAGATCACGAAAATAATATTAGGTAATAATGTTTTCGTGCTCTAATAATATAATGGTGACAGAATGTCAATTTTTTAAGTAATATTATTTTTTTATGTTTTTTTTTAATTGCTTACGGTGGCAAACGAGCAAGCAGCACACCTGATGGTAAGTTTCACAGCTGCCCATGGACCTTTGCTATACCAAGGGTATAACTAGGCCGGTGCCTACTATTACCATCCCCAAACCTACCCACAGACGTCGATCTTCTGCGAGAGTGTGGTACTACCCCGGACAGACCGTCCCGCGGCTGTAGACAGAGAATTGTCAATAGTATGTCTTGCCACTATTAAATAATAATATATACAATAATAAATAAATTAATATTATAAAACATTATTCTTCCTCTAAAACAATTTTCTTTTATTTATTTAACAATTATTATTGTGGCAATTTACATTTTTACAAAACTAACAAAACTATTCAGCTACCACCGGATCGGAACGCGGCTACACTGAGAAAGATCCAGCAAGAAAACTCAGGAGGCATAATACTATCAGTGACGGCCTACTTCATCTTACTAAAATTAATTAAATTTAAAATTTTAACTATTATTATGGGTCAAATCTATATAATAAGTGCTCATGTATAGATATGCACCAACAAACGAAATACCATTATCCGAGTAGATATTTCTTGGCTTTCCTCCACGCGATATGAATCTCTTTAATGCCATAATGAAAGTATTGCCTGTTAAATCATCGACTAGTTCAAGGTGAATTGACTTTGTGCAAAAACAAACAAAAGATAGCTATATAAACTTTAACCAGTTTTCAACCGCAACCTTGACAAACAGCTGATTGAATGGGACCTGCATAGTCCAAAGCTATGTTTTCAAATGGAAAACCTATGTGAAGTCGCGCCGCCGGTTAATTTCCCATAATTGGACTAACAGTTTCACCTTTAAAACGACAACAACGTATACATTGTCGGTAACACATTCTGGCCAAATTACGACCTCTTATGGGCCAATACTTTCTCGTATGGATGCTAACAGTAGTTGTGGCCCGGCATGAAATCATCTTTTACGCTCATAAATAAAAAGTAATTTAGTAAAATGATGACTTGAATGAATAAGAATAGTGTATTACTTCCAGACACCTACCAGAGCGCCGCGCAATTCGAGACGGGGTATAGTTATTGGTTTGAGTGATGCAACTCTACTCTTGGTTAATAATAAACGCACCAAAGTCTCACTATAACTATCAACACTTCGAACATAAAGACAAGCGCCGTATGCACGTTCAGATGCATCAATAAACATGTGAAACTCTAAAAAATCACACGAATCAACCAAAATTCGACGTGGAATACGTATTAAATTTAATTTAGGCAGATTGATGATAACTTCATTCCAAAGTTTAATATTATCTGGTAACAGTTGTTTATCCCAAGAAAGCCCTTCTAACCACAGTTTTTGAAGTAGAATTTTCATAGTAATTATATATGGTGCTAATAATCCGAGAGGATCAAAAACCTGTGAAATAATGGAAAGCATGTCACGTTTGGTATTATTAAATTTAATTGACTCGCTAATTGCAAAACATAAATAATCAGGCAACGGATGCCAATCTAAGCGCAAGGTTGGCTCAAATCCGCCAATATTCAAATCTAGTGAAGATAGGGGAAAGTCAGAACCCACCACCAATAGAATTTCGTTGGACTTCCACTTTCTTAAATTCATCTGAGCTGAAGCGAGAGTGGAAGTAACTTTATGACGCAATGCTATAACCTCATTAAGGTCATCTCCTCCCGTCAGAAAGTCATCAACATAGAAATCGTGAAGGATAACCTCGGAGACTTTCCTATCAATACCCTTTAAATCTAGACCCAGCCGTCGAAGGCACCGAGTCGCTAGAAAGGGAGCGCTAGCCGTGCCATAAGTCACGGTGTTAAATTGATAGGCTTGTAATGGAGATGACAGATTGTCACGCAAAATAATTTGTTGTAGATATCTGTCACTTGGATGAACAATTATCTGCCGGTACATTTTCTCAATGTCAGCAGCTAGTATATATTTATGTTGTCTAAAGCGCAAGAGGATCGATAAGAAGTCGTCCTGTACCACGAGTCCAAGCATCTGGATATTACTAAAGGATGTGCCTATAATCGTTAAGCTACTGGTATTAAATACCACCCTAAATTTTGTGGTTGCACTGCTTTCACGCAGAACCGCGTGATGCGCAATGTAAAATGCTTTATTATCAATATTTTTACATTTAGACATATAGTTTAAAGCTTCATACTCCAACATGAACTCCTTGTACATCTTAGAAAATTGGGTTTTACATTTAAATTTACGTTCTAAAGTAGAAAAACAATACTTGGCTCTTGATAGAGATTCACCCAAATGATCAGGTGAACTCTTCAAAGGAATTCTGACACAAAATCGACCGTTATCCAATCATGTAGTATTCTCAACTAAATGTTTTTCACATGTTTCCCTTCTGAGGAATATGGCGATGAAATACAAACGTCTTCAAGTTGCAAAAATTTTGTAAGTTGGCGATCAACATTAGAATTAAATTCTTCATAGTCATCTTTGTAAAGTTACATTTTAAAACTTTAGAAGAAGTGACACTTAGAATTGGGCCCGACACTATCCAACCAATAATATATAGAAATCCCAGAAGATGTCAGCACTGAGCAACATATCGACACTACTCGACAGGAGTCGGTGAGTGGAAGTTGGGATCAGCAAGACCAACATTAGGAAGAATTTCAATTTTGGACACATTACTCTGAATTTATATATATAACTAGCTGTTTTCCACGGCTTCGCCCGCGTGGATATGTATATATTAAAATATAGCTAGTTGTTAAGTGGTAAAAAATATCAGGTCGGTGTAATATATATTCCTTTTCCGTCGTATAAATTGAACAAAATATTGGCAATAGTTTTATGATCGGCCACCTACTTGACGTCAATGCTCCTTATGAATTTATTTACAGTTAAGTGACGATTTTCATACAAAATATAACCTCTAGTTTTGTTCCTGTAGGGTAGATTTAAAATACTGAGACATGCCTTTCTTTATTTTTATACAACAATATTTTACAAATAAAAATAAGTTTCTTACAAATTTCAAACCCCACATCCTTGTTGATATTGCAGATATACTGAAGCACGTATTTTGTCTTTAATACCATAGAGCCCAATACAAATTTTCATGAATATCAACTTATCATTTAGTCAAAACTGACAAAATTTAATAAACATCTTGCAACCCCTATTTTACACCTTTATAATAGGTAAGAAATTACCAAAAACGCTGATACACGCAACTCTTTATTTATTATTAAATTTGTCAAAACTAACAAAGCTGCTGCAGAAAAACTAACAACGCTAGCAAACGTAGCTGAATAGTTTTGTTAGTTTTTCTAAAATTGTAAATTGCCACAATAATAATTATCATAAATTAAATACTTTAATAATAACAAATCATAAACAAAATAAAATTTTATATATAGATTCATTTTCTTTTTGTACTGGCAATGAATTTGTATTAATAATGTGGGTCAAAATTTAATGAAGTCAAAATTTAAAGACACTTTAGTCCTCCTGTGGCCATGATCACTGTAAAGTGTTCGAAACGTCGGGAAATTAAAAATCAAATACAAACTCGATAGTATCCATAAAAGTAGTTTTATTTCAAAAGTGAAAACTTGTTTAGCGGCGATGTGCACTTTTTTTGGGATGTGTAAGAAATATTAAACTCGCGACAGGCCTCGTGACCTGACCAAAAATTAGCACGACGTAAGACGAAAATATTCTTTGCTCTTTCTACCGCGCGACGAATATGTATGCCTGCTACTGCTGTTTCGTTTAAGCGGCGCAGGGCGTTTGCGCGAGTGGGTCTCTTAATTGAACTTTTCAATAATAAATTTGGTTTAACGATATGTCAAATGATCGCAATCTTAGCACATCGAAATACAAAACTACTATTGATGCGGTCTTTATTAGACATTTAAATAGATTTGAATCAAAATTGTTCGTTTCTTACTTCAGCTACCATAAACATATTGTATCAGTTTTAGAGATTGGCGATGATGATGCTGGTAATGATGATGGTGAAAGAGTCGTTGAAATTATGGATGAAGGTTGATTTTTCTGACAGATAAACATTTTAATATAAAATAATTGTAATAGTTCTGAAGTGTTAATATTTTTATGTAATTTAAATTGTCATGTTTGTGTAGGATGGCACCATAAATGAATATTGTATTTAACCACATAAATGATAGTACTTTTATACCACTGGAACTACTTCTGTTTTACACCCTTAGAGGATAAATTTCCAAAACTGAAACACTTCTTTATTTATTTAATATTAAATAGCAAATACAAATTTTCGCGAATCTAAAGTCAAAACTCACAAAGTTTCATAAAAAAGTTGCAACCTTTATTTTTACATTCTTAGGGGAGAATTTCCAAAAATGCTGCGACACGTTTTTATTTTTATTTAATATTAAATAGCTAATAACATTTTTTTAACTAACTTCAAAACTGACGAAGATTCATACAAACTTGCAACTCATAGTTGCATCTTGGGAAAGAAATTTCCAAAAATGCTGAAACAGGTGTTTATTTATTTAATATTAAAAAAGCAAATACAAATTTTAACGGTTCTAACTTAAAAACTGACAAAGTTTCATAAAAAAACTTGCAACCCCTATTCCTCTCCCTTAGGGGAGAAATTTACAAAAATGCTGAGACAGGTAAATTTTTGATTAACATTATATAGCGAATAACAAATTTTCAAGGATCTAACTTTAAAACTGACGAAGTTTCATACAAACTTACAACCTCTTATTTTTCACCTTTAGGGGGAAAATTTCCAAAAAAGCTGAAATATGTGTTTATTTATTTAATATTAAATCTCTAAAAACGAATTTTCAGGAATCTAACTTCAAAATTGACGAAGTTTCATACAAACTTGCATGTCCTATTTTTCGCCTTTAGAGATAAAATTTCCAAAAATGCTGAAATAGGTCTTTGTTTATTTAGTATTAAATAAATAAATACAAATTTTGACGGTTCTAACTTCAAAAATGACAAAGTTTTATAAAAAAACTTGCAACCCCTATTCAACTTCCTAAGGGGAGAATTTCCCAAAATGCTGAGACAGGTAAATTTTTATTTAATATTATATAGTTAATAAAAAAATTCAGTGATCTAACTTCAAAACTGACGAAGTTTCATACAAACTTTCAACCCCTTACTTTACACCAGGGTTGGGCAAAATCTGATTTTTATTAAAAAAATCAAAAACCATTGATTTTTTTAAAAAAATCATGATTTATTTGATTTTTTAATTTGAACATAAAATTTGAACATTTTGATTCTTTGAAATTATTGTTAATTATTTTAATGTATAAGTCCAAAATTATAATACAATTTGCGCCTCAAAAACTTGTGACAACACATTTGTCGCGCTTCTTGCTTCTTGCAAGAAAATTTATTTATTTATTTATTTAAACTTCATGCAACATGTACATTGGCGGACTTAATGCCCGAGGCATTCTCTACCAGTCAACCACAGGTGACGCAGAGATGGTAAAAGGTAGGTGCATGTGTTGAGGAAGTTAGTTGAGAAAAAGAAAATTGTAAACTAAATAATACATTATGTAAACCGAGAAATACAAACAAGAATATGTAATACATATAAAATACATACATATATACTTATATATATTCAATAATGTACAATACATAATAATATACATAAAATAATATAAATATATAAACAATACATACACTAAAAATTCTTGTCGCGATTTGTTTTCCTTCTGTCCTATACACTCACTCACTATACAGTGCCGAGTGAGGCACGAACGCGTTTGTTGTGCTTTTTGCAAGAATATGCCTGTCGTGTCGTGTCGAGGCTTGTTTTCCTTTTCAACCTATAAATTGACGTTCGCGCATTTCGCTAGTTTAGTTAAGTGAAGTGAAAACATATAAATAAAGTAAAATGAGTGGCAGAAAAGAGGACCCAATATGGCAGTTCTATATTAAGACAACAAATCCAAATAAATTGGGGTGTAGGGCTATTTGTAGAAAGTGCAAGAAAGATATTCAAGGGTTAGTCCAAAGACTTAAAGCACACCACGATGTTTGTAATTATCAAGAGAGGAATACAGGTAATTAAATTATTAATTTTATTTTATTTATATTTTAGGCATATATGATTGTTTTTTGTTTTTAAATGTTAGGTGAAATCTAACACGTGGCGTGGCCTTTAATGTAACTTTTTTAACGCGACCTTTCTCAGGTTAATTATTAAAGATTATCTTTACTCTTCTATACTTACTTAATTTTTAATTTTTTTCAACTTAAAAAAATAAATTTGCTTTTATATCTCTATTGAACATTTTAACTTTATTTTAAAATCAATAATTCAATACTATATCAATATATCATCAATTATAATTAATCAATATCAATTTTCAGTTATGTTTTTTCTCTTTCCAGAGAGTCGAATGTCGCTTGACAGTTTTGCTAGCACATCATCTGCCTCAAGTTGTAGTTCACTCATGACGAAAGTACCAACACCAACAAGTTCAATAACTTTTGAGCCAGTCCAAAAAAAGAAAGCAATCGAAACTCAGCCTACCATGAGTACCATGAGTAGTTTTGTAATGCGGACTTCAAAAAAGCTGAAAAACATAAAATTGACAAACAAATAGCAAAGGCTATTTTTGCTACTAATTCGAGCTTCAGATGTATTGAGAATTTAGAGGTGAAAAAAGCCATTCAGTTATTAAGGCCTGGTTATACACCGCCCTCGAGAAAAACGGTAACAACAAGTCTTTTGGACGAAATCTATGAAGAGGAAAAAGAAAAATATTTCTCCTCCCTTTCAGGACAGTCCGTAAATATGTCAATTGATGGGTGGTCAAACGTGCACAACGAACCAGTGATATGCGCAACGATAACCATTGAAGATGGACAAGCCCTCCTATACGAAACTATAGACACATCAGGTAATCCACATACTTCAGAATATTTAACTCAAATAGTTTGTGACCTGATTTCTTCATGTGAATTAAAATACAAGTGTACCGTAAAATCTTTTGTGACAGACAATGCCGCAAATATGACACTTACGAGAAAAACATTAGAAGAAAAAACGAACGCAAAAGTTATAACTTATGGCTGCTCTGCACATATTTTTAATTTACTGTGCAAGGACTTTCAAGTTAAAGACGTTATAGAACATGTGGTCCAAATTGTTAAATATTTTCGAAATAACCATTTGGCTAAAGCTAAATTCAGTCAAGCAGGAGGCAGCGCTTTAGTCCTTCCAAGCGATGTGAGATGGAATAGCCTTGGCAACTGCTTAGAGATGTATGTCACTCAGTAGGACATCATATTAAAAATCTGCGAAGAAAATAAAAACGAGATTGATTCCACTATTTACCGAAAAGTTTCAAATATTGCGATTAAATATGCAGCGCAAGATTATTTAAACATTTTGAAACCTATATCAGTTGCTCTTGATACTGTGCAGAGAAAAAATGCTACTATCGCAGATACTGTAGAGCAGTGGAAACATTTACAATATATCTTTGATGAATCTGTGGAATTACCATTACAAAAAACACAACAATTTAATAATCGATATAAGCAAGCACTAACGCCATATCATTTTATAGCGTATATGTTGAATCCACAAAAAACAAAATACCAGTTAACACCAGAAGAAAAGAATATAGCTTTAGAAATAATTAAAGAGTTACATGAAAACAATGGACTGTTACCTTTAGTAATAAAGTTAAATGCCCGCAGTGCTCTATTTAAGCAAGTTATGTTTTCGGACGAAGTAATAAAAAATGTAAACGGACTACAATGGTGGTTATCACAAAATGATGAGCCGGAAATCTCGAAACAGTTGCCAATAATAAAACAGTTCCTGTGTGCAACTGCTTCTTCAGCTTCAGTAGAACAAGTATTTAGCTCTTTTGGTCTTGTGCACTCGGATATTAGAAACAGATTAGGCATAGAAAAAGGAGGAAAACTCGTGTTTTTGTTTAAATTGTATAACGAAAATGAATAGACTGAAAATATACGGTAATAAAATTTATGTGTTACGTTTATTATATATATATAATTTATTAATTAACGATGACGCATTATTGATCCCCAAAATGGAATTGCTCACAGTCTTCGCAGTTAAACCCAGCTTATGGTAAACCTTTTCAGTCATAAGACATGACATGCTGCCACTGTCAAGCACGGCATGAACAATGTGCTGTTGGCTATTTATTCCCATGATTTTAAGTAACAGTGTAGATAACAATATGTCACACTGGTCAACGTTCGCTGAGAGCGCCATGCTGTCAACAACGGGTTGAGTAGATATATTCATACTACTATTCCCGTTATCATTTTTAGCAAAAGTATCAGTTGAACCTGACATAGAAGACTTCGAAGAATTGTCAACGTGAACCAAAGTATTATGCTTCCGACGGCATATTTTACATCCAAGCTTCTTGCAGTTGTTAGCATAATGTCCCGGGTTGAAACAATTATAACAAATTTTATATTTTGGTAATAATTTAAATCAATCTGCATTACTTAGTGATAAAAACTGTGGACAGATGTTTAGTTTGTGATCATTGCTACACATAACACAATTTTTAGGTTTGTTAGAAAACAATTATCGTTTCTATTATTATGGACACCATTATTTGTAGTAAAATCCTGTGACATCATTGTTCGAACCTTGTTAGAATTTTTACTAGTAATAGAATGTTAAGTAGATGTAGAAGTTACCAATTCTAACGTTTCTAATATTTCAGAACGATTTTTAATAAAGGTTATAAACAAATTAAATAAATATTTTCAGTATCCTTAGCTAGGCAGCCTTTGTACTCCTCCCACTTACGATAAGTTTTATTATCTAACTTATGCGTGACAATATAAATGAGTAAAGTGTCCCAGTGTGAAACAGGTTCACCTAAGGATTTCGAGGCACGTGAATTTTTATTAATAACATCAAACCTTTTAAATTTACCGAAGACTCCCTTTGTAAAGATTCCATTTGAAATAATGCTGAAACGTGATGTTGTATAAGTAAATTCATATTGTCAAACCGCTCACAAAGAAGATTACAGGCGATGGAATAATTAGCTGTGGAAAACTGAATCGAGTTGATGACTACATCAGCAGACCCTTCCAACGATGATCTCAGGTAATGAAATTTATTTATTTCATTCATATCGTCGTTGGAATGAATGAGACTAACTAATGTGTCGTAGAATTCTAGCCAGTTTGTATAAAGGCCACTAAATTTCGGCAGCTGTATAGTCGGTAATTTAACAAACTTGTGATTACTATAATGCGACTCTAACTCACTTTTGTCATTAAAACATACTCCCTTATTATCATCAAGCAGTTATTGAGCTTGAGATAAAGTTTTGTAATAAAGAGATTCAAACTCGCTACGGTCCGATATTTGACTGGTCAAATTGTCAATACCACATTCCAATGCTAATTGTACTTCATCATATTGGTCATATAACGGCTCGAATCTATTAAAACGAAATTGCAACTCGCTTACCTCAATATCACTCAAGGAGGAAGGTTGTAAGGTATTTAAATAGTTCAAGAACACTGTTACCTTTCCATTAATACTAGCTCGTTTCCTAATGAGTTCCTTATCCTCTGGCATTGCGTTAGCTGTTGTAATCAACCTAAAATTTATATTATTTAATTTTAAGGAAACGTTTAAATATACTTGTTACAGTAGCCTGTAAAACTTGTAAACTCTATTCAAGTACTGTGAGTTAAATAACAATTGTTAATAATTTATAATAAACTGTACTATTTTAATAATTACAAATATAAATATCAAATATCTATATTGTCTACCTGTACTAACTTATGTGATTACCTAACCGTTACAGTAATTGTTTAACTAAGTACCTACACTACAAAGTAAAATAATGTAGTTACTGTACACTTAAATAACTACTTTTTTACAGTGTTTAATAATAATGTAAAACAAATACTGATTAGCTAATAATTATTACAATTTGTAACCACTCACATATCAATATAAATGACAATATAGTATATAAATACTAATCTGGTGGTTTGCGGCTGACTTACCCTAATTATACCTGATTAAAGGGTATTGGGTGGACTATTTCAATAAAGAATACATCTTTTCATAGCTATTAAGTATCCAGACCACAACAAATTTCAATTCTTCTGAAATGACGCAGCAGATCTGACCGGCTTTACTGGCGGTCGGCTATGCCTTATAATATCCACTAATTCTCTTGAGTCCTTTAAATAAATCGCTGATCGGAGTTAATACACTTCAAAACTCTACATCCGAGCTCGATGGACCATGTTTAGGATAATCCAGGTATTATTAGTGTGGAAATAAAGAAAACTACGTGTTGCTTGTATGAATATTAAAATTATATTAAAACATTAAATCAATGTAGGTAGTGACTAAACAAAATATATAAAATATAGAAAGCGCCTACTGATTAGCACATCCTCGAAATTAGCATGACACTTTCACTTAGGCATTTGCCGCAATAATAATTATATCTCGATTTAATTTTAACTTTACTATCTCGAACCTTTTCAACATTTTCGGTCGTGGAAAGATAAATTAAAATTTATAAAAATATTTTTATTTTTTAATGTAGGTATAATAGTTACTCAACTAACTTCAGAAATCAATATCATGAAATTGGAATGTGCTGAAATTTGGACATTATAAAGTCAATGATTGCCTACCGTATGTATTTGTAACAATACAAAAGTCATCATCATCATCTCAGCTCACATATATGTCCCACTGTTGGTCTCGGACCTTCTCCGTAATAGGAGGAAAATTAACCTACTATACCACGCTGGTCAAACGTGTTGGTATAGGGTATATGGTTTGTTTCGAGTTTTCCTTCTCTTGCATAGATGCTTTTTTTTATATATCAAAACATTGTGTTGTTCGCAGATGACACATCTTTGTTATTTAAAATTAAAAGACAAAAGCTTAATTTTGACGATGTGAACAACGCACTATCTAACGTTGTTCATTGGTTCAACACAAATAATCTAGATCTTAATGAAAACAAAACAAAATGTATTAAATTTACCACACCTAATGTAAGACAAGTGGGAACCAATGTTCAAATGAATGATGTGGCTCTAGACCTTGTGGAATCAACCATTTTTCTAGGCATCACTATAGATGCTAGACTTCAATGGGGCCCTCATATTGAAAAATTGTCAAGCAAGCTTAGCTCAGCGGCTTATGCGGTCAAAAAAATTCGAGTATTGACCGATATTGAAACAGCTAGATTAGTTTACTTCTCTTATTTTCATAGTCTTATGTCTTACGGCATATTGCTGTGGGGATGCTCCGCGGATTTGAGTAGTATTTTTCTTCTGCAAAAAAGGGCTGTCCGCGCAATTTATAATCTACGCCCAAGAGTTTCACTTCGAGAGAAATTCAATGAGGTGAATATTCTGACTGTTGAATCACAATATATATACGAAAATGTTTTTTATGTAAAAAGAAATTTCAGTAACTTTGAAAGATATTGTGACATTCATTGTGTGAATACTCGGAATAGGGACAAATTAGTTGTACACAGTACGCGTCTTGAAAGAATTAATAGGTCATTCATGGGGCAATGTATACGCTTCTATAATAAATTACCAAAAGATATCCGATATATGACTGTGAACAAGTTTAAAAGGGCTGTCAAGAACAGACTCTGTAAAAAAGGTTATTATAAAATCTCGGATTATCTAAGCGATAGTTCAGACTAGCTATGAGCACTATGAGCAGCTCCTCTTTCAGCAATTACATTAATTTTTTAAACTGTTTAGTTACTATTTCTTTTTAATAATTATACATACTTGTACAGCGTAGCGTGTGTTGCCTGACGAATTTTGACTTTTTTGCATTTATAGTACATGGCCAATAGTCATGCTCACTGAAAGGTCCACTTGCGGTAGCTGCGTGGAGCGGGTCTCTCCCTTCCCTCCAAGGTGGTTGAGGGGAGTGATGGCTGCTCTAGTAGTTAACTCGTGATCGGGGGACCAGCCCACGGCTGTAGACAGAAAACTGTCAACAGCATGGTCCTACCACTAAAAAACTGCTGCTGTAATAATCCTCTCTGCTTATTGAGCTTACCACTGAATGATAAAGAATTTAGATATTTATTAGAATTTGCATAACTTTTTTATGTGATAATCAAATTGAAAAAAAAAAATTAAAAAACCCCCGACACAAAAACCTAAGTTCCCTTTAAAAAGTATAAAATAAAAAAAGAAATTCGATCTTAAAGTACCTACCTAAGTATGTATTAATAATTCTAATAAAATACTTCGTGTTGGGGGACCGCTCCTAATTATTTATTACGTTACTATTATTATTTATTATGTATGGCACAGTCCGGAGTGTGCACGTCGCGTCCCCTGCCAGTCTAGTTAAACTTCAATCCGGCTCAAATGCGTACCGCAGTGCGGGTTAGGGCGTCCCCCAGAGGCGAAGAGTACGTACCCGTCCCCGTAGGTACGAAAATCGGCAGATGCGGCGATGGGGGCCGCCACCCATCACGCCTTGCCCAGTCAGGCGAGTCGAGGAGATCAGTGTACCGGGTGAGCAAGTGGAATGTAAGAGATTATGTGGAAGGTAAGTTGCACGAGCTGATAACCGTCATGGTGGACCAACAGCTAGACGTCCTCTGTGTAACAGAGACCAAGCGAAGGGGCAGTGACGCCTGCGATCTTCCTGGTGGCGTGATGGCTCTGTGGTCTGGTGTACCACAGAGCGATCGAGCCAGCATGGGGGTAGGAGTGCTGTTGTCCTCTCGCTTGGCCTCAGGTGTGAAGGATTACGGAATGTATGATCCCAGACTTCTTTGGGTCCGTATAAAACTAGCTGTCACCAACGTAATCATGGTTGTAGCATATGCTCCCGTAGGATCCTCTGTGGCCTTAAGAAGTTTTGGGATAATGTTATGGAAGTTCTGGATATGGCAGAAACCAGTGAACGCGTGATTGTATGCGGATATTTGAACGGATGGGTGGGTACCAAGCGTCCCGACTATGAGGACGTACTTGGTCCATTTGGTGATATGAGAGTGAACGACGCAGGTAGGCTGCGACTGCTTGCGGATGTATGCATGGAGAGAAACCTTATTGTGTCATACACATTTTTCCAAAGGACAATCCATATGTATACATGGAGAAGGAATGAACAGAAAAGTATTATACCTAGACCAGATTGGTCACGAACTGAAGGATGGTGGAGTCAAGAGTCTTCGAAACCGGCGAGCGTGTATGAAGAGAATTATGGATGTTGCGGAAGCGAGTAAAGTATGCAAGGATAGAGTTCTCTGGCACTCTGTTCTCTCTGCCTAACCTGCAAGTGATATGGCGTGATGATATGTATGTATGTATTATTATTATTATGTTATTTATATTTTTTTTATTATGTTGCTTAGTTAGGTTAGGTGAGGTTAGACTATTTGTAATTAAATTGTTAGGTTGGAGCGGTCCCCCAACGCGAAGTATTTTATTAGAATTATTAATACATACATACTTTAAGATTTCTTTTTTATTTTTTACTTTTTAAAGGGAACTTAGGTTTTTGTGTTGGGTGTTTTTTAAATTTTTAATTTATATTTTTTATTTTATACTTTTTAAAGTTACCTACATACTTATTATAATGTAGATTTTGTTAAGTTTTAAATACATAAGTTCTTAACGAAAATTTTTAAATTTATATTTAAAGTAAAGATTACATCATATTATTTTGTAATGGGCTCGTGACGCGCTTTCATTTGAGACCTCAGTTGAGTATATTTGTAGACATTCGGCTATTCTTCCCCACTTTCAAACTCCATAACTTTTGAACGACTTAACCGATTTTTAAACATGTCTAATAACACTCGCACATAAGTCACCTTTAATACAAAAAAAAACTAAATTGAAATCGCTTCATCCGTTCGGGAGCTATGATGCCACAAACAGACAGACAGATCCACACAGCCACAGACAGACACTTTGGCTGTGTATAGTTTTAGGCTGTGTATAGTTGTTTTTTTTTTAAACAAAAGTATAAATATTCATAAATAACAAACCAAGTTTATATAATTTATAAGTGTAACAATATTTTTTCTTTAAATTGAAATTTTTAAAAGTTACCATTTCATGTTAAATAATATATAATATATATAGCCTTTCCAGTAAATTGTAACGGTTTGGTCATAAAAACTAAAGACAACGTGGGTACAATAGTTTTTTTATTACCGCCATTTCGAAGGGTCTATGAACGTTAGGGCGATCTACGATTCTTATTGTAGTAATCTTTACCTGAGCTTCGCAAACGAAGTAAGCCGACTTATTTAAAATTCATTTTAAAATCGTGTGGTGTGAGGAATTGACGTTTAAAATGGCTTCAAAGATATGGTTACTTGTCGAATGGATACAACATTCAAATGAAATGTTTCCATCTTATGGAGTGGTGAAAGTGAAAACATCGGCTTACGATCCATCTGAACTTCAGCCTGGTAGTGAAATTTTCATACAAACTAAACATAGCAAGCCACAAGCGGCAAAGATTATGCGTATATCAGGTAAGATACTTTGTATAATATTTCCACAAAAGAAATTTTCTTCAAAACAAAGTCTGATTTGCAGGTCCGTTATTTCACTTGCCATATTATTCTCCTACTCTTATCCCAATTACTTGGGGTCAATACTGTATGTTTTCGTACTACAATTGTAAACGTTATTGTCAATAGTTTTATGACCGGCCGACTGCCAGACGTCAACCCTCTTTAGGAATGTAATTGTTGACCAAACGGCATCAGATGTAGTTAGCCCAGGTCGTTATAAGGCTCTTAGTCGTCTTTTACAACATCCACGAGCAAAGTAAGGGCTAGTAATATTCGTAGCCGCTACCACACAGCATATTTTCACAGAAATGGATTAACCTTTTTTTCATTGATATCTTCTCAGCCAATAAATATCACATTTTTGGGATCAAATCACCTCCATAATTAGAAGATGAATTGATTACCCAAAGTTAAATTATTATAGGAGATGAAAGGAAAAAAAGAAAATTTTATTCGAGTAGTCATAGGCTAATACAATTTTACAAATCTATGGTGTAGGTATCTTTGTCCTCTTACACTTCCACGTGCAGAAAATCTGGTAAAATATGATTTTCGTCGTAGATTTAACAACACTTTTTTTACAAAGATATACCGTCATATCTCTCAAAGCGTATTTCTTAGCTATAGCTTCTTTTTCTTTAGCCCACGTGGGTCCCAATATTGGGCACTAACTCTTTGAAAATGGGAGGGAAAAAGGTGCTATTATTCAACACTAACTACGACACACACACACGGCACACAACAGTTTTTATATCACTTTTCTTACAATCATTGATTATCATTGTAATCTATGCATCATCATCATCATCACAGACCATAAATGCCCCACTGTTGAGCTCGGGCCTCCTCCGTAATGGGAGGGAAAATAACCTAGTATACCACGCTGGTCAGACGTATTGGTATAGGAATTTGTGCACACATACCATCTAAATAGATAGCTTCATCCGTCATGAATGTCGTACAAAATAACAAGAATAAGCACTCTTTGTGATCTTGTACATAACTCATTTTCTGTATAGTGTCGAAAAAGGACAATGCTGTGTGGTAGCGGCTATGAATACTACCAACCCTTACTTTGCTCGTGGATGTCGTAAAAGACGACTAAGAGCCTTATAATGGGCCAACTACATCTGATGCCGTTTGGTCAACAATTACATTCCCAAGGACGGTTAGCGTCTGGCCGGCGGCTGGTCATAAAACTATTGCCAATAACTTTTACAATATGTACTATGAAAGAAGAGTACTTATTGTATCGACCCCAAGTAATTGATAATAAATGGAGGAGACTCGAGACCAACATTGAGCCGTATATGGCCTAAGAGATGAGATAGCAAAACCCATGGGATAGGAAGGATTAAAGATACTAGTTAATATTTAAATGAAACTAGTACGCTTTAATGTGTAGTTAGCATTTTTATTTATCATGAGTATATATATTAATCCGTGTGGTGACGGAGTAAGAATACTATTCACCACCCCATATCTTACCCGTGGGTGATCGTACGAGACGACTAAGGGATATAAAACGCATATAACGTCTATGCGAGAGAAGGAAAACTCGGAACAAAACCCTATACCAACACGTCTGACCAGCGTGGTATAGTAGGTTAATTTTCGCCTCCATTACGACGGAGGTCTGAGCCCAACAGTGGGACATTTATGGGCTATGATGATGATGATGATATATATTAATACATTACATATTTAGTATTAAAAATATTTACTGTTTTTTTTTATATTTCATTATTGAACGTCCAAATAAACGACGGAAATTACTTTTTGGCCTCACGCCATTTTCAAGTCGTCAATGAAGTTTTCGTAAGTTAGCTTTGTCAGCATAGCTTGCGAAAAAGTAATACATATAAACGTTTGCTTCACCACATGAGGATCAAGAGGAACCATGTAGTAAAATCTAGTCTATCTAATTAGCCATTAAATATTAATTTAGGGTGTAGTACAAAACATATTGCAAAATGAAAGAACTAAAACTGCAAACTAAGAGAACTTATCCATTTGGTGTAGAGCTTTTAGTCGGCTTTTACGACACTCAAAAATCCATATACATTAAAAATACACAAGGAATTTTAATCAGTATTTCGTTGGCTAAAAAGTAACATCACATTTCTCATAAATTTTAAAATTGACATTATTATTTAAGACGTTTTGTTATAGTTTGTACTTTAATTCTTCTTCTTCTTCTTATATATTGGCAATCAGCTACATATGCGAGCTATTGGTGCCAGTGTCAAGTTATAAATATTTTCACGTTTTTAGTCTTTCAGGTTAGTCATTGTCTAAGTCAAATTGTCGCCATTAACAGTGCAATGGCCACACTGTTAATGGTATCTTGTGGGAATTTTGATGGAAAACGAAAACGTTGTAAAGCACTTTTATATGATATTCACTATATCCCAGTAGTTCCGCCGCTTCATATTACATAAAATGCCATCAAAATTATCTAATATAACACGTTAAAACACTAAGATATCGAATATAATACAAGAGCACCACATGACGTTTTCAAATTCCCGTCAAAAGTCCGTACTTTAGTAAAGAAATGATTTATCACCAAATTTAATGTCAAACTGTGCTGTCAGAAGTATTATTCTATGGTAGTTTTCCAATTACAGCACTAGAGCGCATTATGCGGCATAATGCTTAACGTTGAATGTTCTCCAACTACAACAACGCTTCGCACAATCGAGCACTCTTAAAAGTAGTGCTTTCGTCTGATGCGTGCAATCGATACCAACTTAGTGACTGAAAATTAACAAGTGTTTTTTCTTTAAGTTGACATAATAATTCTTTAAGTTGACATATTGATCGAAATTCTTTATTTATATTATCGTTAGTAATATTATTTATTGGTGAAAAAAAATTTAAAGCTTTCGTTTCGTTGTAGTTTTTTGGAAATAATCAAAGTTAATTCAACCTGTGTTAAAAAAAAATATTATTATGAATGAAGGTACAAACATTGACTTTTTTTTTATATTCCACATTTAAAATGTAAATACAATTTTATTTTAGAATTCGAATCTATAAACAAATTTATTTAACAGAAATATACTTTTGTAAACATTGCAATGGCTTGATTGAATCATTTAATGAAGCTGGCGATTTTTTTTTTCAACGCTGAACTTAGCGCACTCTGCTGGTGCATTTAAAAACTAATTCACGTTCTAATTAAGCATCAGCATAATTCGGCATTGTGCGCCACTGAGTCGCATAATGCTCTGTAATTGGAAAACTACCTATATTACGCCGCACTTGTTCGTTGAAAAAAAAAACCTTTAAATGTAAAATTTGGTAGTTTTTATTAATGTCACTTTTCTATTTAACCGACGATTTATCTACCGTTATAAATATCTTATAGCTTTATGGGGATTTTTTCACGGCCTTTTGTATACATACAATAAATTAGAGTGCTTTGTTCTAATGTATTTTTTAAAGCAAGTCCAGTAAAAACACTTGGCAATATTCTTTTGTTTTGCTATTAGTTCTCATTTTATGTTATTTTTCATGGTAAATTTAATATAAGTATTCAAAAATTACAGGAAACTAGACAAAGGATATTTAAAAAAATATTGTGTTGCTTGATCTACAATAGTTATGCTTTGTTTTAGTATAATTGTAGTAAAGTTTTTTGAAAATAATACAAGTAATAATACTTGGCAACATTCTAATGTTTTGGAATTAGATACATTTCACATGAGGTTTGATCTGTTAAATTTTCTTCTTCTTATATATTGGCAATCAGCTACTTATATGAGCTATTGGTGCCAGTGTCAAGTTATAAATATCTTCACGTTTTTAGTCTTTCAGGTAAGTCATTGTCTAAGTCAATTTGTCACCATCAAAAGTGCAATGGCCACACTGTTAATGGTATCTTGTGGGAATTTTGATGAAAAACGAAAACGTTGTAAAGCACTTTTATATGATATTCACTAGATCCCAACAGTTCCGTCACATTACATTACATAAAATACCATCAAAATTATCTAATATAACACGTTAAAACACTAAGATAACGAATATAATACAAGAGCACCACACGACGTTTTCAAATTCCCGTCAAAAGTCCGTTAAATTTTCTATAAGTATGTAGTAATTTCATATCGCGATGTTAGTTTACGTCAATCCAGTTGACCAATCCAGATACCGGAAAATTGTGTTAATTTGTTTTATTTCATCCAGCTCGAGAGATATCATAATATATATATTTGAGATCCTGTCAGCGGGAATATTATGTACATTGTATTATGTATTATAAAAGTAGTGAAACTGAATAAAAAAAATACACCTTTATGCAATTTTAGACGAATAGATACAGAAATGTTAGGTCAAAATCCCACGACGTGCACTTTTAGCTTTTAGATGCTGTGTGTATGATGTTTTGTATGTTTATATTAAGTATATATATTGCCTCCTTCATTGATGAAGGTTTTCCATATTCACAATAGCAACTTTTCCTGTCTAAGGGTTTTATAAAAAAATCACATACATAGATGTTAAAATGTTACTCTAAGCCAGTGTTTCCCAAACATTGATTTGCCATGGCCTGGTACTTTTCACACTGCCCCTTTCTTGACCCACGTAATACTTTTAAACCCAATCTGGTTCCATTAGGTAAAATAAAACACATTTATTAATAGTAAAAAGGTTTTGTTAATACTACATATTTTTAAAACAAGGCATGTTGCGACCCGGTATTTTATTTTAATGGCCCGGTACCGGGTCGCGGCCCGGTTAATGGGAAACGCTGTTCTAAGCTATTAGGAATATTTTCATTATTACGGAGGCAGAATGGCAAATCCACATATTTTTTAATCACATCACAATTGACATATTATTATTTATGAATCTATATTTTTCAGAACACAAACAATATATCAATGATCATAAAGATCTTTTGGAACGCCAAAACGAGCATTTTAGGACGATAATGAAATTTTGCATGCAAGGAATGCGGGATATGAAATCTGAAAACGACTCATTAAATTTGGTAAGTGGATCTTTATCTTTAATCAGACTTATTAAATCCAGTAGTCTAAAAATGGCAGCAGAGAGAGCCGGAAGTCCAACAGGGTGGGTTCGGGGTTTCTATTGGTAGTCAGCGGCCTAGCTATACTCATGGTATTGCAAACGTCCATGGGCGGCAGTAACACTTAGCATCAGGTATGCTGCTTGCTCGTTTGCCATCATATGCAATAAAAAAAGCTGAAAGTTCTATAATAAGAACATCCAACAGGGCATAGTGAAAAATAACAAGGGAGCCTATCACTTTTTCAAAACGTATGAAGCGCAATTTGCTATCAATCTAATTCCATTTGGGTATTTTATACCATTATCACATAATAAAATTGTTAGAAGGGAGAGAAAAATTGGCGATAAGAAAATAACGTATGTCACAAGCAATCAATTCGCTATAATTTTAAACGTTTTTGTTTTGTGTGACTTAGTTGTAAGCTGCAAATGGCTATAATAACTTTATCCGGACTGTGCGTGAGCACCGAGGGCTCTCAACCCGAATTTTAAACGTATGTATTTGTATATACCTATGTATTTCTTCATCATCATCATCACAGCCCATAAATGTCCCACTATTGGGCTCGGGCCTCCTCCGCAGTGGGAGAGAAATTAACCTACTCTACCGCGCTGGTCAGACGTGTTGGTATAGGGTTTTGTTTCGAGTTTTCCTTCTCTCGCATAGATGTTATATGCGTTTTATATCCCTTAGTTGTCTCGTACGATCACCCACAGGTAAGATATGGGGTGGTGAATAGTATTCTTACTCCATCATCACACGGACCTATGTATTTATTGGCTCTTAATTATATAGGACTTTTATTTAAGACAGTAACAGTTCCATGCTACGTCAGATTGTGATAATACTATTGCTGCATCATATGAAACTCAAAAAGCTGGAATGCCTTCCAGGTAATTATATAGAGACTGAATATTTTGTCATTCAACCTTGCCTCCCTGTACATACAAATAGGATGCCGAATAACTGATAGAACCTAGAATTGATAGCGACGTGGTAAAATAATAGATTGTCTAAATTTTGCAATATCTGTTATTACTTATTAGTAAATATTAATTTGCCTTGGTTTTTCTAAGTAAAGTTTGATTTAGCTATTTTAATTTTTATATTTGTCTGTATATAATAAAGCTACAAAGTTTAAAGTACTGAAATTTTGCATTTAACATGCATGACTATTTATAAAAACTTGATTACGAGCGAAAAAATATTGTCACACATGGAATCCCATATGTGACAATCCTTTTTCGCTCGTAATGCAGTTGTTATAATGCTAGAAAGTTTGTTTAAAAATGTGGTCAGTCGTGCAAAATTATGCATTTCAAGCTTGCTATTGTTATTGTTTAGAAAATTGAGACAATCAATAGAAAAACCTAGTAATACATTCTTTTTTAATTTTTAAAAAGTATATAGCACAGTACATAACTGTATAATCGATACGACCTTTTATTTTAGACTATGAAATCCGATGCTCACCATTCACGTGACCGCAGAACTGCACCGCAAATAGTAATGGCAAATCTAGGAGGACAACGCAGTGATTCTGAATGCGAGGTAATTTCATTTGTTTCTTCTCCTTCTCAATTCATACACGTTCACATTCCACTGTTGGGATAGGTCTCCTCTACAATAGAACGAATATTGATCTAATATACCACACAGATCAGATAAGTTGCCACGTTCTTTTTTATCGAGTCTTTCTTACATCGACGTTACTTTTTTTTACACCCAATTAAATAATCCTTGTAATGCTTTGGACTTTACAAACTTATGAAAAACGCAGACAAATTATACCCAGACTCAGAAAATTTATGTATCGCATAAAGTGTAGCCCTGCGTTTTCTACGCAGGGCTACACTTGAACACACGGCACTGTCACGGAAGGTTGGTATATTAACCACTACGCCATCTGTGCAGTCTTACATATCTCTTAGTCGTCTTTAAAGACACCCAAAGAAGAAAGGTAAATTGTATTCTTACTCTTATCGCCAAAGATAATTCTATTTAATTATGATTTCAATATTTGATGCTGTTATGTTCCGCACACACTACTTGGAAAGAAAGTAGAAGCGACACTACTTGGAAAGAAAGTAGAAGCGACAATTATGTTTGTAGGTTCTCTCAATATTTGTTCTCGGTGGGAGTAATTTGTGTCTGTGTATTGTATATTTATAAAATCTTCGGCGAGACAAAGACTTTTGCCTTAATATCGAATGTTGCCTTTGCAATTATATTCTTATTCATTAAAAGCAATCAAAAATAAACCCAGATTGCAGGATCTGAAGTTCATCTTTCACGGGATCGTAGATCTACATCTCAAGTGTTAATGGCGCGTCATGGCGCCAGTAGCACTGATACAGAATCTGAGGTACGTATTTATCTTAGTTAAATTATAAGTGTATCTTAGAGATTCCTAGTTATTTGCGTTGCTGTTTAGACAATACTTGCTCAAGCAAGTAGTTTATATATTATGAATAATAAAATTTGTTATTTTGTTTTATATGTATATCAATGAAGGATTTTTTGATATTTTATTTTTAAAAAGACAGACATCCAGCTTTAAGGCAAATATCCTTGTATTGTGAGGGACTTTACAATACTTCATTAACGAATACAAATTACAGCCACCCCCAAGACGACAATTTGAGGTACGCACAAAATATTGTCCTGCGTGGGAATCGAACCTACGACACTGGCACGGTAGATCGGTATCTTAACCAATATGCCATTTGTGAAGTTTTACTGATACCTTTTCTTTTGATGGCATGCCATGCCCGGTTACTTTAATTATGATAATAAAAATACACAACGTGCTGTAAACTCGCCCTTTACCGAAATGAGTTTTTTTTTTGCGGTTGTTTTGATAATCGTACTTAAGGAGTAAACGCCAGTCGTGCGCCCTCCAGACTCGCCCTTTACCGAAATGAGTTTTTTTTTGCGGTTGTTTTGATAATCGTACTTACGGAGTAAACGCCAGTCGTGCGTCGGAGCTGACACACACACATTTTTTTTTTTTTTTTTACTTTGACACAGTGGTACATTCGCACAGTGTTTGATAGGACCAAAAAAATTTCCCTCTGCTGTTTATAGCTTTAATCGATCAAGGTATGCATTTGTGTGCACACGATCAATGCACGAGTAAAACACCCACGTGTTAAATTCAAATACATTTACTCGTCCATTTTAAATGTATACCTTGATCGATTAAAGCTATAAACAGCAGAGGGAATTTTTTTGGTCCTATCAAACACTGTGCGAATGTACCACTGTGTTAAAGTAAAAAAAAAAAAAAAAGTGTGTGTGTCAGCCCCGACGCACGACTGGCTTTTACGTTTACTCCTTAAGTACGATTATCAAAACAACCGCAAAAAAAAACTCATTTGACTAAAAATAATATATACATTTTTATTTACTTTTATTAAAACTTTTCAGTGAAGTATTATCTCACGTCAGAAAGTAAAAGTTGCGCAGAATAGGTTGCGCACCAAAAACCTGACAAGGTCATTCGATCACTAGATTTTACTCCTCAAATTTTTCTCATATCGGGCGTCTTATATGAAAATCGATTCTTAAGGAGTAAACTCCAAAAATAGTAACATAACTCACACAAGATAAGAAAAAATCAAAACAGAACATTGCATCTGACCCTGGCTTAACAGGGCTATTTCACTACCATACTGATTGCTTGTAAAGACGATAAATTGATTCGAATATCGTAGAAGTAATCCATCCTTCCTCAACATTCATAATTCTCTTCATACACGCTCGCCGATTTCGGAGACTCTTGACTCCACCTTCCTTCAGTACATGACCGATCTGGTCTAGGTAGGTTAGTCTCGGTCTCTACCGGTACCTACATCCTTCCACTTTCGCATTGTATATCTTCTTAACCAGACGTTCGTTCGGCATTCTTTCCACATGTCCGAACCATCGGAGCATTCCCTTTCGCATCTTTACACCAATACTCTCTTTCATACCTACTCGCTCTCTTACGTCGTCGTTACGAATGCGATCGATCAACCTAACTCCACAGAAAAAATACAATGTGCAATACATGCCTTTATTGCAAATATGCAATATAAACCCTAATTAGATTGTATGGGGTTTTATTGCTTGAAAAAAAAAAAAATTAGAGATGTCTCATGGCGAACAGTGAGTTTTTTACTTAGGTGTGGTTCATTAATTACGCGAGCACTCAATTGTGATGAAATATTCGTTAAATATTCAGCCTCTCAAAATTACAATATTACAGTTTAATCTTATTTTCTTCAGCTCTTAGACGTTTCACTGTTAGTCATTAGCCTACTCCAGAATGGAATATATATATGTATATATTTATAGGCAAATATTTACGCACTGTATATCTAGCAAATCGGCGAAAACACTACGAAAAAATCGAAATGAAACAATTTTTTAACCGACTTCAAAACGGAGGAGGTTCTCAATTCGTCCGTATTTTTTTTTTATGTTTGTTACCTCTTAACTTTCGACTGGGCAAAGCGATTTTAATGATTCTTTCTTTTTTTGAAAGCTGGTGCTTTCCGTGTGGTCCCATTTCAATATGGTCCAGTTCTGACAATGGCATCCATGAGAAAATCATATAAGTCTTTTTTTTTTTTTTTTTTTTTTTTTTTTATTGCTTATGGCGGCAAACGAGCAGACAGCACACCTGATGGTAAGTGTCGCTGCCGCCCATGGACCTTTGCCAATGGTATAGCTAGGCCGCTGCCTACCAATATAACCCTGAACCCACCCCAGTTAGGCTTCCGGTCTAAAATTAGTATTAAGTATGAGTGCGACAAATGAACGAGTAGCTCAAGCCCCGCTACTAATAGAACAACCTGTGTTAGTCAGTAACACTAAAAAGTAAAAAAATAAAAAAAACGACGTTTAAAAAAACGGCTTCAAAAACTGAAAACTACAAAATAACTTAAAATACTATCAGTTGTATGTGCTATCTATTGATAGGTTTGAAGTCGGTGCCGATATCGGTATTTTTAGTGTAGGAATTTCATTACAGTAAGTACCTAAGCTGCATATAACTTTGTTTAGGACTTGGCACCGATTTTAAAACTATCAATAGATAGCACATATAAATGATAGTATTTTAATATTCTAATCTTTTTTCTGTAGCAATGATGATACTTGCTTATATTTTCCATCAAATTCTATGATGTATCCGTGGAAGAAACGGTTGACGACACATAGTATTCTCCAACAATCTTTATACGATCGCTTGAGCATAATAACTAACACAGTATTAACATCAAAATATGTGCAAGTTAATATTGATTTTAGTAACATAAAACAATTACGTTTTCAGCTTGATAATAACGTGAATCATAGCAGAAGTTTAAACAGAACTGTCGCAAAGTTTTCTCGTCAGAATAGCCGCAAGGAGTGTAAAACTGTTAAGGTCCACAAATGTGCCCCTTGGGTCACTAGCACTCCACTTATGATTAAAGAAGGTCAGAATGTAATATTGCATTATAACCAAGAGACCCAAACAGAACCAATATTATTACATCCAAATATTGAAGCTGTGGAAAATTCGATAAAAGTTCTTTATAAACTTTATCAACAGTTTTTAAATTTATTTTCAAAAGTAAATTTTGATTTCAATGCGCTAGAGACAGGCATTGATGAGAGCTCAGACGAGACATCAACAGATTTTGATCATTACGAGTATGACGTATTAACAGAACATAATTTTAGTGCAACGTCCTCAGAACGTATAAGTTCGGAGTGTGAGCCAGAAGTTATGGCTGTTGCTAATGCAACAGAGACAGTTAACGATGAAACTGAGAGTAATGAACCACTAAGTGCTATAAAAACTAATGCTATAGAGGGGCCGTTAAGTATTATAAAAGCTAATTCTATAGACAGACCTTTGAGTGCCAGGAGTAACAAGTCTAATACGCATGCACCCAAAGTACGTAAAATAGACGGACAATCTAATAATAGTGTAGACAATTTATCGTTAAAGATGTCATACGACGACGAACTGGTGAGTTATTTACTAATTGTTTAACTTTATGTACTATTCCAATAAAATTGTGTTAATTATATGATATGTTGATTGATGCTGATTTAACAAACATAGATTCAAACCAAACAAATTTATCCAAAATTCGTAGAACTTGGTTACAGCGACACCTGGTAGATTTGTGAATCACCGTAGTCATCTAAGGACCCACTCAAATACAAACATTTCTCTCCATTCCGTATTGCCTTTTGTTATACTAAATATCTTTACAGAACGCAAAGTAGCTCAGTCACATAAATACATTGAGCTAGATTACATAGGTATAAATAAGTAGAACCAATAATTTGTCGCACGAACTTGATAATAATATAAGTAATTGCGGCAAAACACAGTTACCTATACAGTCACATAAAGTTCTGGCGCAACTAGCAAATTACAGGAATATAAATAAGAAACGATATCATATACATCGGGGATAATAACTTATTTACAAAAAAAAACTTTTACCTATTCATGTTCTGATTGTCCGAGAGAGGAATATTATAGAGAGAGGCATATTATTATAAGAGGATTTTAAAGTAGTAATAGGCATTCATAGGCAGTGATAGGTTTCTGTGTTCCATTCGCACTTTCTAAGAGTAATGGATTAAAACTCAAAGCAGATCCGACGGCTCCAGTACCAAACAAGTAACAATAAACTAACACACACTCTCTTACTTAATTATTAGGTGCCTTGTTTCGAGACTTCCTATTTTTTAGCAGTTCATTTAGCTCCCCATTAGGTGATCATAATTTTTTAAATAGAATTTGCATAAAGCATGATCATAATCGAGACTTGGTAAAAGCAAATTTATATTTGATAATATGATTGACTTAAGTTTATCTGCGACTTTGTGTTTTTACAGGCTGCTATTGGCAATGGTTATGCTAAAGTACCGTTTAGATTGCTGAATGGTATTGATTGGACCTCTCATACAACAGCTACGAGACATTTGCTGCAAGCTATCTTTCCTAGAAGGTAATTAATCCATTTAATTACAGAATTTCACTATACAATTACGTATATATCTTACATAATAATAATTTCACCTTTATTTTTAATTTATGTAATTTCTCCATAAACCTCGCAAGCGCCATATTATTTGTCATGAAAAAATACCACGTTTATCTATCAATAATAATCTAAGAATAAAAACTACAAAACTTCTCTATGATTGGAGTTTGATGACATAGAATTTATAATGAAAAATAATTTACTCTATAAGAAAGCTTTTTGATCAGGTAGATAGTACCTATTTATTTTAATATGTCCTGTTCTGATAAAACTTATTATATTTTTATGTTATAAAATCAAAAACGAAAACAAGGTTTTTTAATTATTATTCTTGGTAGTTCTGGTTCCTATAACTGTTTTATACTTATGTTACTCCTTTCTCTTCAGTGTTTTAGCTACTCATTCTCTTACTGGCAAACAATCCCCAGCGTTTATGAATCGCCCACCCAAGAAAATTCTGGATCCCAAACTCGTCGAGGACATAGTAAAAATTGTTTCAACACGATGCAATGTGCCCAAAAATTTGGTCAGGTACTGTAATAGCTAAAACTGCTAAAAGGTTTCTCGTTGTGAAGTATACATACATTTGTAATATTTAGGTCCCTTTTTGATAATGTTTCTTGTAAACTAAAGAATAATTATTTTTTATTTACAGGAATACCATAACAATTAAATGCACAGATGAAGCTAAACTGTATCGCAATCGCCAACAGTATAAGCTACAGCGTCGAACCAATGATAATGGTGAGAATATACCTCCAGTGGCGCCCTCTGTCGATGACGTAGTAATGAATTAAAATTAAGTGTTTGTAATCTATGTGCTGCTCGGCAGTTGATTCCGGACTTGTATATGCTCGTTCCTTACCAATTTCTTAACTACCTATTATTGTTAAAATATTAATATTATCGTCGCAAATATGGTTTGTCTCAATAGTTACATTACACGATTAGAGAATCAAAGGGATCAAATTTTAAGTTGGGCGAAAACTTCATTGAGATTATTTAAGAAAAACTAAACCGTAAAAAACACTTTATTTACCTTATGGATAGGTTTACCAATCATATACGCTATTCCCGTATTGTTTAGATTTTCTGTAAATTATTTATCACACACACATATTTGAACTTTTTAATTCGCCATAAAAGCCCCAGCTAAAGTAATGTATTTACTTGTGATAATAATACTTTAATTATAATTGTTTTTCGTTGATCCAATTCGCTCATACAAACATTGAAATGTTTATTTGTGTAATTACAATACTGACAAACATACCAATTAGATATTAAAATATGAAATTAGATAATTATAATTGTTATAATTAAGTAGGTGTGTACCTCAACTAGGTATATCTAAGTTTATTATGATTATTATGAGTAGGTATAAATAGGTACCTATCTAATTATGTACGTGTATGGATAGTAGTACCTAACTTAGTTTGCACATTGCACACACATCATGATGATGATGATGATGATGATGGATAGTAGTAGGTACCTAACTTAGTTTGCACATAGAGTTTCACCTCTCTTAATGGTCTACAAACACAAAAAATTGCATGAATGTAACTTAAACAATATCAAAAGAATTAGTGTTGCCCAAATGCAACATTACTAATCTTGGTCTTGCGGCATAACACCTGGTTTTGTCTTGGTATTTCGCACTTAATCCTTGGTCTTGTTCTTGCGGCAATAGTTTCGCAAGTCTTGCATCTTCCTCTGTTAGATTAATACAACAGAGTCATTTGAGAAACAAATCTAACCAAAATAATGAAATACTTGTTCTCGGTCTCGCAGTTTTCGCAAAACTGCAAGACCAAAACTATTAAGGCAACATTTTCTTCAACCGATCATATGGTGTGTCCATCAAGGTATATTATTCTTTCACTGTGTCTAAAATTAATGAAATAATTTTCATGAATAAAATCACAGCTAATTGACGACACATTAGTGTACATTAGACTAAATTATGACATTTAGTAGTGTACAGAACTAATTAATAGTTAAATTATATACTAATTATTGATTATATAAAATTAACTAATTAATAGTTAAATTATATATAATAGTTAATTAATAGTACAGAACTAATTAGTATAATCGCCATTTAGGTGGATACCTATTCTTCCGTGTAGATTGCGAAGTAAGTACCTACATACCTATCTACTAATTATTTAAAGATTTTAAAGAACAAGAGAATAGGTGGGTACCACATATCTTACTTTATGAATGTATACCTGGAATGATGCACTTTATGTATTAACCACGAAGTATAGAAACAAGGAGTCCGAACGTAGTGTTGAACAAATTGTCTCAATTTAGGGGACAGAATTTTTGCCGGTAGAGCGCGCCACTTTTCAAGAAGTAGGTACTCGTTTAAATCCTTACGCGGGAAGTTTTGTTGCTATTGACAGCTCTGAAATTTTATATTTAAATTAATTAAATTCAACATTCGCGAGCCAACGCGTGTTTGCGTGCAATAATAATAGCATCGGTACGTCCTAAACTCTACGCAGCCAGTGGCAGAAAGAGAACTAAGATCTGGGTTTATTATTGTGTCCATGAATACTATGGAAAAGCCTATACCGCTCGGACTCCTTGTATCTATACTTTGTGGTATTATTAACATTTAATGTAATTATTGATAGTAAATTGAACAACTTAAATGATTAATATTATTTTTGCTCTTTTTTATTTAATTTTACATTATTCTCATTAATCTTTAATTTTAACTAGGTATTTTTAATTGTTTAGTAATGATTCTCATTTGTACTAACTATGCTTTGTATTAAATTATATAAATTTTAAGCAAATTTGTTTTTTTTATGGCAGTTTTCTGCACTATACAGAGTGGAAGTGGACCGCTCCCGAAAACAAAGATCACCTGCCTTTGTTTACACTACTAGACCTACTTGTAATAATAGTCCAGAAAAAAAATCGATTCGGATGAAAAAAAAAATTTTTTTACTCGAGTTTTTGCGTTTTTCTACATTTTATCATATTAGGACAGTGCAGTGTAATGATAATTTCATAACAAATACATTGCTTTACTCAGATGAGAAAAACGCAATGTATTCAATAATCAAAACATCTGTTCGGCCGATACCGCAGTCATTCACCGCGGGCATGTAGGTATCACCTCTGGAACAGCTGATCTGAGTTTTGAAAACATTGCGTATTTTCTCATCTGAGTAAAGTTACGTATTTTTTTGAAATTATCGTTACAAGGCACGATGGTGTGTGAAAAACTTCCAAAAATTGTTGTGAAAAAATTTTTGTGTTTTCATCAGAATCGATTTTTTTTCTAGCCTATCATTACAAGTAGGAGTAGTAGGGTACTAGGGGTTTAGGTCTTTGTTTTCGGTAGAGGTCCCCTTCCACACTTTTTTTTTTTTTTTTTTTGTGGTGGGCCATGGACGTCGCACCCCGCCAAATCAGTCCGGGGTGACGGAAGCGGCGGCGCGCAACCCCATTGACCCACCCTGCAAGCACCTCTTCTTCGCCATGCGAGCGGGCCACCGGTACCCGATCTTTGTCTTCGGTGGCCCGCTCGGCGGTATGCCCTCTCGGGCTCCTCTCCTGTTGACGCCCCGACAGATTTCGCCGTCGAGGCGTCGTCCTCACGCGGTGGCCTCGCGTCGGGTGACCGGACAATTCCCCGGTCCGATCACCCGAAGCCTCGGTTAGGGCGGCATCAGGCGCAGGTATTCGCGCCTGCGCCGCCCCGGCCGCGGGCGGCGGCCTGGGTCACGGGAATCCTCCCGGTCCCGTTCCGCCGCCTCCTTCTGCGAGATGACAGCCTCGCAGAAGGCGGCGACCGCGTCCCAATTCCTGACGCTGTCGACCATCGCCCTCGCGACAGCCGGCAGCGTCAGGTCGGCACCGATAATAGCGACGAGGTCGCGGCGCTGCCCGTCCCAGCCCGAGCATTCCTCGAACGTATGTTGCGCCGTGTCCTCGTCACTACTGCAATGATGGCAGCCCGGAGTCCATTCCCTGTGCACGACCGTGTGCAGGTATTTCCCGAAACACCCGTGCCCCGTTAACACCTGCACCAGTCGGAAGGTGAGGACCCCGTGCCGCCGCTCCATCCATTCCATCAGTACGGGCCGGAGGGCCTCAACGGTAATGACACCGTGTCTAGGCCTCTCCAGCCGCGTAGCCCAACGGGCGATGACTTCTCGGCGGACGTCCTCGCGCCAGGTGGCTATCTCGTTAAACGATGGGGAGCCACCCTCTTCGCGCATTGAGGTAACCCGCCGGTAGAGGTCGGAGAGCATCTCCGCCTCTAGGTCCCACGGGGGTGTCCCGGCCAATAGGCACGCCGCCTCTGTCGACACCGTGCGGTACCCGCGAATGGCTCGCTGTGGCCTCCACAGTACCGCCCTGAGCTGGGCGTTCAGAGCCCTCGCCCACACGGGTGCGCCGTACATGGCCATTGAGCGGATCACCCCCGCATACAGCCGTCGGCCCTCGAAACTGGGTCCGCCCACATTCGGCATGAGCCGAGAAAGGGCGGACGCCGCGCCGACCAGCCGGGGAGCAATTTGGCGAAAATGCTCCCGGAACCACCATCGCCCGTCGAGCACCAGACCCAAGTACCTCATATGGGCCTGGATACTGATGTGGATGGAGTTGACGACTAACGAGGCGCCGATAGGCAGCCTCATACGGGGCCCATGGAATAGTAGGGCCTCCGTCTTGCTTAGGGCCACCCTGAGCCCCAGCGCCTCGATTCGCCTGACCATCTCCTCGGTGTCGAGAGTGGCCAGGCTCGCCGCCTCTTCGAGTGTCCTGCCTCGGGCTGTGACGAGCGTGTCGTCAGCATAGCAAATAACGCTCAGCCCGGGTCCCCTTCCACTCTGTATATTTGGCTGTAGACATTTACCTTTGCCAACATGTTACCTAGTGCTAGCCTTTGATCAGGGTAAAGTGAGCTTGGCTTTCAGCGCCGTTCCCACTCTTTGTGTTTTAGCTTTATGTTAAATAAAAATATTTTTTTCTAATCATTATGGGGTTTAAATTGTATGAATAAATAGCATACCTACCTAATAGGACTTCTCAGATGCCGTAGTGGAGAAGATACCAACTTACGTATCGCCAGTGTCGCGAGTATGAGTAATACAGAATCCATCCATCCATCCATCCATCAGCCCGTAAACGTCCACTGTTGGACATAGGCCTCCCCACGAGAATGCCATCTATAACGGTCCTGTGCCACCTGCATCCAGCGGTTTCCTGCGACCTTGATGAGGTCATCAGTCCACCGAGTGGGGGGTCGTCCTACGCTGCGTCGTCCGATTCGTGGTCGCCACTCGAGAACCTTTTTTCCCCAACGGTTGTCGGTTCGTCGAGCGATGTGGCCTGCCCATTGCCACTTCAACGTGCTAATTCTTCGGGCTATGTCGGTTACACCCGTCCTTCTACGGATTTCCGTATTTCGGATTTTATCACGTAGAGAAATACCGAGCATAGCCCTCTCCATAGCACGCTGAGCGACTTTGAGCCTTTTTATGAGGCCGACATTTAGAGACCACGTTTCAGTGCCGTAAGTCATCGCTGGTAACACACACTGGTTATAAACCTTTGTTTTCAGACACTGCGGAATATTAGACGAGAAGATCCTCCTAAGTTTCCCGAACGCTGCCCAGCCGAGTTGGATTCGTCGGCTGACCTCTTTCTCGAAATTGGATCTACCTAATTGGACTGTTTGTCCTAGGTAAACATAGTGATCGACAACTTCGAGAATCGCATTCCCAACCAGGACCGGTACAGAAATGACATGGGCATTAGACATGATTTTCGTCTTGTCCATGTTCATTTTCAGCCCTACTAGTTGGGACACCTTGCTGAGGTCATTGAGCATGGTGCCAAGGTCCTCCAGGGATTCTGCCATGACTACGATATCATCTGCGAATCGAAGGTGAGTGATGTATTCGCCATTGATGTTGATGCCGAGTCCGGTCCAGTCTAAGAGCTTGAAGACATCTTCCAGCGCAGTGGTGAACAGTTTCGGAGAGATAACGTCTCCCTGTCTCACGCCTTTCTGCAGCTGGATCGGTTTCGTACTCTTATCCTGGATGCGGACTGACATAGTAGCGTCTTTATACAAACACTTCAGCACTTCGATATATCGATAGTCAATTTGGCACCTCTGAAGGGACTGCAGCACTGCCCAAGTTTCGACAGAATCAAAGGCTTTCTCATAGTCCACAAACGCTAGACACAGAGGCCGATTATACTCCTCGGTCTTCTGTATAATCTGGCGTAGCGTGTGGATGTGGTCTATGGTACTATAACCTTTTCGGAAACCGGCTTGTTCGGGCGGCTGGAAGTCGTCTAGCTTGCGCGCGAGTCGGTTCGTAATGACTCTTGAAAACAGTTTGTACACGTGGCTCAGGAGTGAGATGGGTCTGTAATTCTTTAAGAGCGTTTTATCGCCCTTCTTGAAAAACAGCACCACCACACTCCTGGTCCACGACTCTGGAACGTCGCCCCCGAGAATGACAGAATTAAATAGCTTCTGTAGGGCTTTTAAAACTGGCTTGCCGCCTGCCCTCAGGAGCTCTGTGGGAATTCCGTCATCTCCCGGTGCCTTTCCGTTCTTTAATTGTTTTAGAGCCATTCTGATCTCGTACAAGCTGACGTCCGGGATTTCTTCGGTATAGTGCCGAGTTAGCTTGGATCTGGGGTCTTGGACCAAGCTGACAACAGGATTCAGGGATGATTTGTACAACTGCCCATAGAACCTTTCGACCTCTCCCAAGATCTCACTCTGGGATGAAATGACAGTACCGTTATCGGTCTTCAGCTTAGTCATTTGGCTCTGCCCGATAGACAAATCTCGTGCGAACACTTTGGAGCCTCGATTTCGCTCTATCGCCTCTTCAATACGCAGTGTATTGAATCGGCGAATATCGCGTCGCATAGATTTAGAGATTTGTCTATTAAGCTGCCTGAGTTCGGACCAATCGGCTGAAGACTGTACCGTAATTTCCTTTCTCCTCTCCATGAGTTGAAGAGTCTGGTCAGAAAGCTTTTTTGTTCTAGTAGCGCGACGGGCCTTAAAGAATTTTGACCCGACCGCGTGGACAGTTTCCACGAACCTGTTGTTCATATCGTTCGAAGATTCGCACTCTTCCAGGCATTGGAAGCGATTATGTAATTCGAGTTAATAGAGTTGTAATTCGAGTTAATTAGAATACAGAATAATATTATAATTATATGCAATCTACATATTGTTCTTCTGAGATGTAATTAATTTGTGTCCATTAATTAGAAGTTCGTAAAGTTCCCCGCAATATAAGGATTATTCGCTTAGTGCCTGCACTATGGCCGGGTATTGTCAGTAAAAACAAAATTAAGTAGTAGTAGATAATAAATATATAACAGCCCTGCTTCTTTAATATTAAACAAGTTCTTACTGTGTGTAAGGTTTGAGCAAACTTTTGTATTAACATAATTAGATATGTCATCAACTTGAAAAGCAAGAAGTTTATGGAGAAAATGAATGTCGAATAATATTGGTACCTATTATATCGATAAATGTTTTTCAATGCTCACAACTAAAACAAAATGGTAGATTTTTTGAAGTCGAAACAACTCTCATAGATTATGTATCCTTCAATAATTATTAGGTTTGAAAAATAATAACCAGTGTCATCTACTAATTACTGGAACGGAAGATCGATATTTTAATCACTACGCCATCTGTGCAGTCATCAACTGATAAATAATTACATGTTATTTATCAGTTTCATTTTGATAGATACGGTATGGTACTGCTGCTCAAAGACAAGTCAATTTTAATTAACTCAATAGTATGATACACTGAGTATTTCTTTCCAATGAGAAGTCATGATTTGGTGAAAAATATCTGACAATTTACATTTGGCTTTATTTGTTTTGTTACCTTTACCTGGCTAAATAGATACCACTTTTGAATTTAGGAGCTGCTCAATTATTTAACAAGCCGTTAAATATTTGAGTGGCGTTTCAGTATTCGGCCATAAAATGAATCAAAATGAAACATCATCATCGATCATATTTTGGAGCTTGGACGGGAACGTGAAAACGTCACTTGTTGATTTTGTATAATATTCTATATCTTAGTGTTTTAACGTGTGCTTTCCATTTAATACAAAAAGTGACGCAGTGTAACGCAGTGTTCGATAAAGCGCTTTCCATCAACAACACTGTTGAACACAGCCGTACACTGTTCGATACTCGAAAAAGTGGTGTTTGACAGATGCTTACCTACTTTCATAGAGTACTTTAAATATATAGGTACTACTTTGCTTGAATTAAGTATCATTACTTAACCTCGCAATTTTTTCGCCATATTCTAGTAGTATTATTTGAGATTATTAAATTGGGCTTGTCTCTTACTGCTAATTAAAATTTAATAAAAATGTAGAATGTAAATATTGCATTATTGAAGTGAGCCCTGATAATGAGGTTATGTTTATAAATTATTGAGCCAAGACTTTGTCAAGGAACTTGCATTTAGGTATACGACGCCCAGAATTTTGCCATATTGATGCACTCCAGTGTTATTTTGAGACAACTAGCTGTTTCATTTAAACTTTTACACAGTGTTTGGCAGTGTTTCACAATGTACCGCAGAGTCCCTCTGTGTTAACTAAATGGAAAGCAACCAATGTGAACAAAAAAATGATGGCATTTTATGTAATGTGATGCGGAAGAAGTGCTGCAGTATAGTGAATATAATATGACATGTTTTATATATATATTTCCGTTTTTCACTAAATTTGTCAAAAGATACCATTAACAGAGTGGTCATAACGCTGTTAAGGATAACGATTTGACTTACTTTAAGTGAAGTGATTATTTATATACAGGGTGGAAGTGGACCGCTCCCGAAAACAAAGACAGGTGACCCTACTAGTCCTACTTGTAATGATAGGCTAGAAAAAAAATCGATCAGGATGAATTTTTTTTTTTATCACATATATTTTTAAGTTTTTTTCATATTCCATCGTATTAGGACAGTTCCATGTAACGATAACTCGATAAAAAATGCGTAACTATACTCAGATGAGAAAAGACGCAATCTATTCAAAACTCACGATCATATGTTCAAGAGCTCAACGAACTCGCGTGGTGAAAAAAAATTTTTTTTTTTTCATCCGAATCGAATTTTTGTCTCGCCTATCATTACAAGTAGGACTAGTAGGGTTACCTGTCTTTGTTTTTGGGAGCGGTCCCCTTACACTCTGTATAAAATTTTATCATGTATAATTATGAAGAAAGACGTGAAGAAATTGATAATTAGTGAAGAAAATATATGACTTGGCTGTGTATGATTTTGTTCCCTTTACACATCCGAACAGACGAGCAGAATCAAAAATAATCTAATCTGTTTTCTAGGGAGTTTTGGCGCGAATGTGGAAATGTCATGTCACGCTCTTGTATTATATTCATTTCTTTAGTGTTTTGTGGTGTTATATTGAATAATTTTGCTGGTATTTTATGCAATATGGTACAGTTAAAATGCTGAAGTGTAGTGAATATGGTATAATAGTGGTTATGTGTATTTTCATATTTGCCCAAAATTCCCAAAGAAAATCATTAATTAGGTTATCAGCGACCGATTAATGGTAACGACTTGACTTACAAACAGACAATGACTATTAAGGCTTCATATTAAGAAATGATGAACAATATATGAAAAATAATTAAATAAGACCAAGTCTTAAAAGACCAAGTCGTCTGTATGGGCTTTGATCCCTTTGCCTATCCGAATGAAGGAATAGAACCAAAAAAAAAATCTGTTTTCTAGGTTATCCTTTCTGTTCTTACTTATTGCATGTGTATTTATTTGCTATATATTTACAACTGTTATATTTGAATCTGATTAATAATAATGGAGGATATTGAAGATACAGAATATGTTGCCTCAGAGCACGACCGGTTAGTGAGTGCTATAACAAAATTGGATAAGACACAGCATATATCTGAGCCTACCAGAAATGAACCAACGAATGTAAACTCCGAATTTAGTCTTATAAAGAGAAGCAATAAATTGAATATTGATAACATCGCCAAGGTGTTAGAGAAGACCTCGCATCATACACATATAAGTAAAAAACTAAAGAAAACTCAGAATGAATCTAAAGTATTGAATAAACCCCTGGAGAAACCACAAGCAGAACGTATCAAAAGAGCTACCGGTTACGATGAAACAAAGAAGCGAGTTGGAAGATGGGATCCTGTTGTGGCTAGAAGCAGAACTGTGGATTGTGTTTCCTTTCCATTAAAACATGTGTCTACTAAACTTCAACCTACAGGAGAGTTCTTATCAAAGTTTAAATTAAAATCTGATCTTGAGAAAGAGCTAGAGGATGTGGATCCTCCTACTGAAGTTGAGGAAGAAGAGGAAGAGGATCAAGTATTTCCTATGACTTATGAAGAAATGGTTGAACATAGACAACATCTTGCTAAAATGAGAGCACAACAATCATATAAAGCTGCAAAAGCTAAGAGACAGAGTAAAATAAAAAGTAAAAAGTTCCACAGGTAAATATAGTACTTTATTTTAGGCAGTCTATGATCTGGACACACACCCCGCTCGTAATTTGTGTTCCCTTCCCATCGGTATTGAACTGACCACTGGTGCCACTTCCTTGATACATGGTCGGCCAAGTGTGAATTTTGTCACTTGTTAAAAATGCTTTTTAACACACCCTACATTAAGGAATTAATATTTGTGTCACATAGGACTTTACAAACATAGTTAACCATTATAAATTAGTCTGGGAGACTTTATGGATTAGTCTGGGAGCGTTAAGCTTATTCAAACCTAGGAAATGACTAAAGTCAGGCAGCAAAACTGGTAACTCAGTAGTTGGAGAGACTAAACACAGTAGGTTGTGGGATTCTAATCTGCCCTTGCTTTGCCCATAACAACTGGGTGAGTTTATCTGGATAATACCTGGCCTAAAATGACTAGAATATAGAACTAATAGGACCTTTGAATTTTTAATTTGTTGATTGTAAAGTTATTATGAAACAGCATAAAATTTTAATGAATATATTATGAACATATTCTTTTAGAGTTTTGAAAAAGGAGAAATTAAAACAAGAACTAAAGGAGTTTGAAGAATTGCAAAAGAAAGATCCAGAGGAAGCCTTAAAGAAATTGGACGCAATAGAAAAATCTAGGGCCTTAGAAAGACACACTTTGAGACATAAAAACACTGGCAAATGGGCTAAGAATAAATTAATTAGAGCAAAATATGATAAAGAGGTAGGCATAATAATTTTGATTATGTAAACTGCAATCCTTGTGATAATGTGTTTAAAAATACAATATGTTACCATCCTTCACCATAGGAAGGATTGAGTTGTACTCATCTAGACACTTCTAAGAATCATTTGCAATTGGCAACCAGTCAAGCATGATAAATATACCATAGTTTTCTTTAAGAAAGCCTATTTCCAACAGTGGATGTCAATAGGATGATGGGTGAATAATTGATTGAGAGTTTGAATTCCCACATCATATTCTTCTTCTTAAGCAGGGGCCTGCTGGAAGAACAGTTTTGATCACTATACACCGTGGAATCTAATTGGCTGTTTTCCCGAAACGTATATACTCAGTTAATGATATAGAACCATAATATAGCATTCATTCAATAAAATAAAAACATAAATTCTAGTCATTTGCAATCCCGGACGTTTCCTTAAAATATCATTTTTGCATAACTGTAACATGTTTTGTCTAATAATTTTGTTATACCTACGGTCGTTTGAGAGCATCGACCATAGCTATCAACCTACGGTCAATGCTCTTACCTTCGTTACCTACTTTCTTTAATTACTTTAAAACCATGCCTCCATTTTCTCAAGAATTTCTTCTTCTAATCGAGCAGAATGTCGGCGATACCTACCTCTAGCCTGAGCACGTGTAAGCACTCAACACTGCCTGTGGGTTAGTAGGCGTTATGTGGCTGATAAAATTATCGCTGTTGTAGGCACAGGCGGATTTATAATGCCACATCTGCGTAACGAATCCAGGTGTTCTGGCTGAGCGTACAGGCATCTAGCCTTCGCCAAGTTGTCTCCAGCAATCGCATAAAAACGAACCATGTCTAACCACTCTACGTCAGAATACTGGTAATGATTTGTCATTTTTTCGCACTTACTAGCACTCGCGTTCGGGATTTGTTATAAACATATGATATACGTCTAAGCCGTTAGGCAAAAATTGCAAACTGACCTATTAAAACATAGACCAAGGTCGCGCGGCTCGGGCGCATCAAAAGCAAGGGGTGCGTGCGGGACGCGGGCGGGCTAGGAGCTACAATGCCTAAATATTTTTTTTACCTATTATTACGATTTAATTCGAATGCTATGTCGTAGGCATGTTGGGAACAATACCGTTGCATATCAGACAAACTTAAGAACGTCTATTTATCAGACTTTTTTTCAATGTATTATGTTTTTAGTTATGTGGGGATAGTAAGAATGATTAACTGAGTACATACGTTTTAGGAAAACAGCCAATTAGATTCCACGGTGTATAGTAACAGACGGTAACATTTTTTGTACCTCACTATGTCTCGCCTTCTTGTCCCAGTCAAGGTCATCCTACTCGACTTGTAGTATCACCTACAGCACACCTGATCTGGTCAGTTCATGGTATTGGTGAACTTCCGTGGGGCCTCGTGCTATTCACCTTGCCTTGGATACCAGGCACTCTATGCACTGGCTTTCACGTCTGGAAATGTGTTCGATAAAAGACACTATGTGAGGTTGCTATGCAAAATACACTTCTGATGGCTAGTTTTCTATCGAAACTGTCCTATCGAAAAGTCCACAATACTGCATTTTCTCCATCCACTTCCCGTAACATCAACATCCTCGTTTTTCCATCACATATGGAGAAGATAAGTCTGTATGAGCCCTATCCTTGAGACTTTCGTAATATTTTGGTCTTGAACATTGCCGCTCTTGTGATATGTAATCGTTATTGTTTGAATAAAGTAAAGTTTGTTGAGTTTGTTATGGTTTTTACCACTTGCGATTTGAGTCACTACCGAGATGTTACTGCTGAAGCTGTCAACAATCTATAACTTAGTCTCAAAACGGTTAATATTTAATCTAAAGACTATAGATGTAAAACTGGTTTATACATACATACATACATATCATCACGCCATATCCCTTGCAGAGTAGGCAGAGAGAACAGAGTGCCAGAGAAGTCTATCCTTGCATACTTCACTCGCTTCCTCAACATTCATAATTCTCTTCATACACGCTCGCCGGTTTCGGAGACTCTTGACTCCACCTTCCTTCAGTACATGACCGATCTGGTCTAGGTAGGTTAGTCTCGGTCTCCCTCGGTACCTACATCCTTTACTTTCGCATTGTATATCTTCTTAACCAGACGTTCGTTCGGCATTCTTTCCACATGTCCGAACCATCGAAGCATGCCCTTTCGCATCTTTACACCAATACTCTCTTTCATCCCTACTCGCTATCTTACGTCGTCGTTACGAATGCGGTCGGTCAGCCTGACTCCACAGATTTTCCGCAGAGATCGCATTTCGACCGCATTAATTTTACTTTCATACTCTTTTCTGCATACCCAACTCTCGCTTCCATACAGTAATGTTGGGACAAGCACTGCGTTATGTATTGCTACACGTGCCTTCTGGCTGAGGTGGTGGCTGCCGAGAAGTTGGCCCAACGCTCCGTTCACTCTATTTCCCGCATTCACTCTTCGCTCTATATCAGTGGTGTACCTTCCAACTCGGCTAAATCCACATACAAGATATACAAATTCATCCACTTGCTCTAGTACATCATTACCTATTGTTACTCTTACATTTGTTCTGGCTTCGTCTCTTTCAAAGACCATTATTTTGGTTTTGCTCACATTCACGCGTAGACCCCTTTTCTTACAATCTTCTGTCATTGTGTCATTGTCATAAAACTGGTTTATAACCATTTAAACGAAATGGCTTAAAACCGGTTTAAAAATTGTTTTAAACCATTTTCAAGTTGAACATGGTTAAGCTTTTCTTTTAATTATATACAGATTTCCTCGATCACATGGAGTAAGCATAGATAGAGAACACATGGAGTATGCATATACTGTGCTAAGTTTTTCTTACTTTACCTCCTTATTCTGCTATTAGTACTCACCGACGCTTGTGCTTATTAACCTTTTCATTCATGCAAGTTATTTAGTTTCATGGGTATAATCTTCATTTAAGATAATATTGCCCCTGTGATGACCCTAGTGGGCTCTGTAGGGACGTATGATTATATGCATGTTTCGGTGGTCGAAAAGGGTCTCAAAACATTTCAGCAAATCTTCACAGCTACATGAGAGTGGTTCTAGCAAACAACAGCTCCATTATCCAAACTGCTTTATAAGCAATGTGCATGCGCATATTGATTGAGACTCTGTTCGGATAACAGAGACTTCATGACGTGTTGACTATGTTTTGCCATCATTGTTTAAGAATGTTATGTTCTTAAACAATAATGGTATCATGACTATAGCATTTTACGATAGAGTGCCTTTCAGCCATTCAACGCCTCTCCTGTTTGCTGATAATAATAAATCCTTTCTGTTTCAGGCTAGACAGCAAATAGCTGAACAATTAGCTGTTAGTAGAGGTTTAACCCACAAAGTCCAAGAGAATCAAAGTTCTGATGATGAGTCTGATCATGAAATTATTCCTAATATAACTTTAGCTCAAGACCCTATGAATCCTTGGATGATGAAAAGACCTGATAAATCCAATATTAATACAGAATTTGATTTTGCTTATAAGAAGTTTGTGCTAAACAAAAATAAAAGGCAAACTGACAGTGACAATGACTCAGCAGATGAAAATATGAAAGATGGTACAAATATTAATCTAGATATATTAAAAACCAGTATTTGCAAATTATCTAAACAAGAAAATCCAATTGAAACAAATGCCATTAATAATGTTAGTGTAATAAACAATGAAGAAGTACTAAATAAAGATAATTTAAAAATAAATAAAGGAAAACAGGAAAAGCAAATAATTTACACTGAAAATGAAAGGAAACAAATTATGAAGTCAAAGACAAAATCACCTGTGGCTACATCAAAGTGGTTGGTAGAAACAGTAAATGATAATACTGCAGAAGAAATATCATCTGCATTTGATAACCACAAAAATAGTGTAGAAAAACAAGTTGAAAAAAAATTGAAAGAAATACGATGGAATATTGAAAGATTAGAGCGCGCTGCGCGTAAAGACAATAAAAAAGGCTTACAGAAACCAAAAGAAACTAAAGAAAAGGATACTTTAGAATATTTAAAATTGAAAAAAAATAAACTTAAACCTGTTATTGATGAAGAATTAATTGAGACCTCTTCTAAAATAATTGATGAAAAGATAAATACGGAGGATGATGATGTCCCCACATCTAAAATAGCAAATACTATTTCAACTCTACAAGAGACTACTAATTCGAATATAGATCCCACAAGATTTATCGAGGTTAAACCAAAATATTTAAATACTGCAATATCACAAGTAGAAAATGAATATGACGAGTTGGATGATGATGAACAAGTGGTTCCCAAAGTAAATATTGAAGAAGTGTTTGAAGAGGATGATGTAGTAGCTAGTTTTAGACAAGAAAAGGAGGATGCAATTAATAAGGACAAACCTGAAGATATCAATCTCAGCTTACCAGGTTGGGGAAGTTGGGGAGGAATGGGTGTGAAACCACAGAAACGAAAAAGAAATAGGTTTATAGCTAAACCACCACCTAAAATGCCACGCCGGGATGAAAATAAAGGTGATATTATCATTAAAGAATATAAGGATCCTAAACTAGCTGTACATAAAGTTAAAGATGTGCCTTTTCCTTTTGAGAGTATTAAAGACTATGAAGCATCAATAAGAGCACCATTAGGTAATACTTTCATACCAGAGAAGGCCCATAAGAAGTTGATACGCCCTAGTGTGATAACAAAAGCAGGCACTATAATTGAACCAATGGATGAAGAGGAATTACTTGTCCCAAGGAATCGTAACTTTAAAAATAAAGCTATTATAAAACTCTTGGGACAAAAATAATAAATTATTGTACTATAAAAGTATTTTTATTCTAACTTAATTTTAAATTCCTACTCTTACAGGTGGTGAAACAAGTATAACACCATCACCACGTACAAATAACATGGGAATATTCCTTTTTGTTGTTCTATATACTTCTTCATAAGTCTCTTCATCTATTTCAACTGTTGTGATAGTCTCTTCTGCATCACCTAGGACCATATTCAAGTGTTGATCATAAGCCTAAAATAAAAAAATATTTTATTTAACAATTGTATTCTATGTACCTAGTTACAAAGTAAAAATATGATTCAATAATCCTTCTGAGCACATGCATGTTGAAGAGGAAGGAATACTTGAAACGAAATATGTCTGACCAGTGTGATATAGCAGATCAATTTATATCACAATGTAGAAAGTGCGATAAATATTGACTGAAAATCGAGAAATTATGACAAGAAAAATTCTTAGTGTCCTCTGATTGCAAATTACAGGTAGAATCAGATTTTGTAAGTAATTAGACTGATCAAGGGCTTATATTAATTGCCATATTCTGAGAAACATTACTAAATAACAAACTAATTGAAATGAACAATATTAAATAAATAAATGGAATATACTTACATGTAATTTACCTCGCAGTTCGCGCTCATTTCGCATCTTTACATATATTCTTTCATCCAGACTTAACCGTATAAGGTCCAATGGTTCTTTTACCGTCATTATAGATACCTGAAATCAAAATAAACTATAGTAGTAGTTATATAATAATATACTTTCCCATTATGATATGAAAATGGTCAGGTATGCTTTTGATGCATCAAAACAAAAGTAACATACATTTTCTCCATCTTCCGCCATAGTATTCGAATTTGTAACCTAAAAGGTAAGTAAAAAAGTAAAATATTTGTATCTAAACAATCTTATAGAACCAATTTATGACTCTTTAAAAAACTTGATTGTAAGAAGACATTAATAGTCAAGAATTATTATTGCAGATTACAAAAATTGTTTTGAAAGAAATTACATGACATGATACAACATTAAGGATGGACATGATGTATCGATGTTATCAAAACATCGATACATCGTTGATAAAGATGGACCTTAAAATCGATGTTTTATTGCCCATACATCGATAGCTACTGTGATAAACATCAACATTGTTCATTCGTTCCTTTTCGATCGCCATTTCTTATTCTACTACGTAGTTCCATATATTAATCTATGGTACTCTGCCTCCTTATTATAACTACACGTGCTTACGTTACTGCTTAGTTTCTGTTCATTTACCTGTCATATCTTATTTATTTCATCAAAACAATTTTTTGTTGTTTTATTATACTTCCATAACTTTAATGGCAAGTAAATAAAGTATATTTGTAAGCTGTGATAGTACATTATTGCAGCGGCCAGCAAGAGGTATTGATGGACGAACGTGTAAATGCGGCGGGTTCGTTTACTTGCCAGTTATGTTATGCCACTGACTACTAAGAGATACGCTACATCGAGAATGCTATGAAATTTCAAACGTATTTTTCTTTTCTTTCATTTATAGCATTGACTAATTATGAGGCCGGCACTTTTGGATTTTTCAAAGTATTGTGAAACCATGTGCAGAATATATTTTGATTCAAAATGGTTTCTTTCAAGTTCCGTGAAATCGATTCCTCAATTAATCGATCTCAGATCGTCATACATTTGATCCATGCTTACTGCCTACTTGACTTTTACGAGAAGTTTTGGCGCTAATATAGAAATGTCACGCTCTTGTATTATAATATGCATTTCATTAGTATTTCGTAGTTCGTAGTTAAATTGGATAATTTTACTGTTGTTTTATGGAATATAATACAGTTAAAGTGCTGAAGTGTAGTGAATATGGAATAACTGTATTTTCATAGTTTACGTGTATTTTCATATTTTGCCAAAATTCCCAAAAACATCATAAATTTGGTTATCAGCGCCTAATTAATGGTAACGACTTGACTTACTGACGGACAATTAGTATTATATTAAGGCTATACAATATGAACATGTAATAAATAAGATATTAAAAAAAATAAAGAAGACTTGGCTGTATGGGCTTTAATCTCTTTGCATGTCCGAACGGACAAACCAAACAAAAAAATGACACTGTTGACACTTGACAGTACTTGACTGACAAATATAGCGTGGATTTATGGATCGAATAGCAAAATAACTTTTAATAGTTTTGGACTAAATATTAATATTATTACTTATTTAAGTTTATAAACATGGTTAGGAGCGGGTGAGTTATTAGTTGTGGAAATTTTCCAAAAATGGATTTAGATATTACGTTAGATTTATACTACGTCAAATTGTTTACAGGCGTGATCGGGAGAGAGACCGTGATCGAAGGAGGTCTCATAGTCGCTCTCCGACTCCTGATCGTAAGAGAAGAAGGTCTAGATCTAGGTCTAGAGACCGAATACCTAAATCGTCTAAGAGGAAGCGTAGCCGCAGTAGAGAGAGAGAGTCTAAAAGAGATCGGAGCCGGGATCGCAGCAGAGAACGTGAAAGAGATAGGGATAGAGAAAGAGATCGAGACAGAGAGCGTGACCGAGATAGAAAAAGGTATGTAAATAAAATATAAAGCTTAAATTGGACCAGGGAAAATTGTAGTAATGAGAAATAAATATTATAAAGCGGAAGAGTTTGTTTGTTTGTTTGTTTGTTTGTTTGTTTGTTTGTTTGTTTAAACGCGCTAATCTCAGGCACTACTGGTCCGATTTGAAAAATTCTTTTTTTGTTGGATAGTCCATTTATAGAGGAAGGCTTTAGGCTATATAACATTACGCTGCGACCAATAGGAGCAGAGCAACAATGATGAATGTGTAAAAATCGGGTTTATGTTTCCTTTTGAGAGCTTCCGCTGCGTAAACGGTTAAAGTTGCGCAAAAATAATGTACTACATAATTGTTCCCCTTTCAAAGTTCTAAATAAAAGTCCGCGACAGCATATGTCTATCTTTTAAGATTGGCTCACTATAACCTTTTTTACGCTAATCAAATTTGTTTTAAAATAATGTGATATTTTCGAAGGTGTTTTTATAAACATAATATTAATCCTTATCCAAATAAATGAGTTATTCATCACAAGTATTTAATTTAAAACAAAATTGCTCTTTACATTATTTGATTTCAATGAATATCTTAGGAAATATCGCAGTTTAAAAATAACATCGCAGCAAAATAATGATCAAGTACTGGGCGCGCATTTACGATAAAAATACTGGATCTTATAATCTTATATTCAAAAAAAACTCAACCTAATGTTATTTCAAAGTACTTCTGCACACACTACATTTTTAGTTTTGTTTTCTTCTCATGACCTTCCGTCGGCTTTACACATCCTAAATAATAATAATAATAAGTATAGGAAGTATTAGTGCCTGCCCTCATGTATGGCAGTGAAAGTTAGATTTGGCGGGGAAGACATGAAAATAGAATAAATGCTGTAGAGCTGACAGCTCTTCGTAAGCTGTGTGTGATGTAAGTATGAAAGATAAAATTAGGTATAATGTCATAAAAGAGCGCTGGTATGCTGAGGTGGGTTGGACACGAAGTGGAAGAAATAATGAGTGGGCAGAGGTTGACGAAGCAAACATATAAAGCAATCGTGAATGGGACGAATACAAGGGGAAGACCTTTTCTGGACCAAATTGGCGATTTGTTCACGATAGGTCATCATCATCATCATTCTCCTACTCTTATCCCAATTACTTGGGGTCGATACAATAAGTACTCTTCATTCATAGTACATATTATAAAAGTTATTGGCAATAGTTTTATGACCGGCCGCCTGCCAGACGTCAACCCTAATTGGGAATGTAATTGTTGACCAAACGGCATCAGATGGAGTTGGCCCAAGTCGTTATAAGGCTCTTAGTCGTCTTTTACGACATCCACAAGCAAAGTGAGGATTGGTAGTATTCATAGCCGCTACCACACAGCGATTTCATACACATTAAAAGTATGTGTAATCGTAAATAGGCGTAAGTGTATGTATGTATGTATAATATACATACATTGTATATATCTATAGAAAGTATAGATAAGGCCCAATACTTTTACTTGCATTACTTTATATGGTACTACATTGCATTATATGGATTACGTCAAACTTGAATCACTTTTAAATACTTATTTCGCGTAACTACAAATACACACAAAAAAAAAGAAACACATACATGCACGCACACTACATCACAAACACACGCACACCACACACACACACACATACACACACGTACACACACACATAAACACACGCACACACACACACACACACAAACACACACACACACAAACAAACGCACAACACACACATATACACGCACACACACACACAACGTGTGGGCGCGCTCACTAACACGTTAATTCTCACTCATTCATTTATTATAGATTTCTTTATCATTAGTCTTTATTACGTAAGATATATATATTCATTATTTATAATGTATGTTACTGTAAAATAATTTGATGTTCAAGATTTATGTATTTCGGGAAGGAACTGTCTCTTGAAACACAGGTATTACCTAATTCAAGAGGCAAAGACATCTATGTCAACTGTCATATGTATTTAGTTTTCAATAAAGATTATTATTATTATTTTACTTAAGGTTAAATATTCGACTCTTACTAATAAAAGGGTCATGTAGGTACCTAAAACAGCTTTAACGTATGTATTATTTAAAAATATTTCCACCTTTTACGTAAACGAATACGCGAGTTGAAGTTAACGTTAGCCCAAAGTAACCATTCCACGCGGACGAAGTCGCGGGCAGAAGCTAGTGAGAAATATAAGCTATACAAGAATCTCGATGTTACTGCTATGAAATATTGCATAGTGAATATTTATTGTCGTCAAAAATAATTTATTACTCTTATTAGGTACACACATCTTAGGGTGAATAACAGTTTAATTAGTCAATATTGTAGTAACAGAAATGTATGCTGTGTGGTAGCGGCTACAAATACTACCAACCCTTACTTTGCTCGTAGATGTCGTAAAAAACAACTAAGAGTATATTTCAGTACTTTATTATATATAGTACAGTATTTATTTTGCCCATCAGTATCATAAAAGATATATAAGGGATATGATATGCATATAACATCTGCAAAAGGAGGAAACCATGAAATGATACTTTATACCAATTCAATCAGTCTGGTGTAGTAGGTCAATTTCCCTCTTCTTGTGAAACCTTAAGGCTAGCAGTGGGTACTGTGTATGAGCTGCTGTAATGGTGATGCTGAGCCTGGTTCTTATTAATATGTTTATGAAGTTTCTTGCTATTTATAATAAGGTATTATTCCTTAATCCAAGTTGTTTTCCTTAAAAACAATGCTCATTATTCATATTTTGCAATACTGACCATTTAAATGATACTGTCATCCCTTTTTCAGCCCATATGAGTACAGCCTTTCTCTAGATTAGAAAGTTATCCTAATATCATATGTGCCAGATGAATTGCCTCAGAATTTTATTTTTAGAGATTTACTTCTCTTCTCACATTATTAAATGCTGTCAAATTTTCCAAAATATTCAACAATTTATGTTTATATAGAAATATAATAAAATATATAAATATATTTTTAGCGGAGATGGAAGGTACACCACTGATATAGAGCGAAGAGTGAATGCGGGAAATAGAGTGAACGGAGCGTTGGGGTAACTTCTCGGCAGCCACCACCTCAGCCAGAAGGCACGTGTAGCAATACATAATGCAGTGCTTGTCTCAACATAACTGTATGGAAGCGAGAGTTGGGTATGCAGAAAAGAGTATGAAAGTAAAATTAATGCAGTCGAAATGCAATCTCTGCGGAAAATCTGTGGAGTTAGGCTGACCGACCGCATTTGTAACGATGACGTAAGAGAGCGAGTAGGTATGAAAGAGAGTATTGGTGTAAAGATGCGAAAGGGAATGCTCCGATGGTTCGGACATGTGGAAAGAATGCCGAACGAACGTCTGGTTAAGAAGATATACAATGCGAAAGTGGAAGGATGTAGGTACCGGAGGAGACCCGAGACTAACCTACCTAGATCAGATCGGTCATGTACTGAAGGAAGGTGGAGTAAAGAGTCTCCGAAACCGGCGAGCGTGTATGAAGAGAATTATGAATGTTGAGGAAGCGAGTGAAGTATGCAAAGATAGAGTTCTCTGGCATTCTGTTCTCTCTGCCTACCCTGCAAGGGATATGACACGATGATATGTATGTATGTATAAATATATTGCCTAAATATATTATCTTTATCTGTGTGTTCATGGTAAGAATACAATTCACCACTACCAGCCGAATTATCAGCCATTAACAAAACAAATTATATAAGTTGAACAATGAAAATTGAGATAATTTTCAGACAGCATATCAATAATCGAAAATAGATTATTGACAATAAGTGCACATGCGAGGATCAAAAAATATCAATTCTCAGTTGTCAGACTTTTGACAAACAGGGCAAAATGACAGCTAAGTTTGTACAACCAATCTGTAACCAGGGCAATGATCAGTAAAAATATGTAATGTTTTAACTGTGAGGCTTGATCCCAACAGTGCGACGTGTATGAGCTGAGATCCATCTCAGCTGCCATATCCATATGGATGTGATTTTTAAAAAATAGATAATTAATATTAGTAATGTTTATTCTGTAGTGATAAGCGAGATGAGAAGAGAAATGGTTCTGGTAAGTCATCAAGAAGAAAATCACCAGATAAAGAAAAAGAGAGGTCCAAGTCTAAAGAGAAAACTGTGAAAAACGAATCTTCAGAATATGATCCTGGCACTGTTGATAAGGTTAGTGAAGTTCAGTGTTTAGGCCAGAAAAATTTTAAATGCCCATAGAAATTGTAAAAATATATAGAGAGAACTCATCATCTCAATGAAAAACCTATTTAATGTCTACTAAGCATGTGATTCTTTCCTTTCTGTAGTTTGAAAACATTTGTGGCAAATATAGAAACTGAATAACTTGTATAAGACTTTAGAAGCATATGTTCCAAGAATCCAAAATAAAAATATCATAATAAATTAGTTAGATGTATTCATATTTCTATAAATACCTGACTAGCTACTGAAATTTAGCATTTAACATGCTTGATTATTTATAAAAACTTGATTACAAGCAAAATATGATTGTCATATATGGGATTCGAACCCACACCTGTTCCAAATCCACCAATTTAAAGCAGATGCGTGCCATCTAGCGAAAGAAAAACGAAAATATAATACGAGGCGAAAATTTAATGTCAAACAACAGCTCACACTGGTGTAAGTGGTAGCATGGTCAGAATGGATTTCCAATAAGTGTGGGTTCGAATCCCATGTGTGACAATCATTTTTCGCTTGTAATCAAGTTTTTATAAATACCTGACTACACAATGATGAACTGGCATGCTGTGTCGCAGGTTTCATTAATCCTATGTGGGACGTTATCTTGTGTGATTCCTAAGATGTTATTCTGAATTTGTGTGTGGTTTGTGTCTGTTAATTATGTTTTTATGGGGTCCCTTAGGGTTATTATACAACGATTCGTTTTTTAGTGCTTAGACTCACATTATCTTATAAAGGAAAAAGTAATTTTTTTATTGTTGTGAGCATACCTGTAGCAGTTTTTTGGGGGTTAAATCGCCTTTTCGTTTCAGAAAAAGAGTATTGGTTTTCATAAAGTTGTTATGTTATATTATTTATTTAGGAGGAAGAGCAGTGTCGTTTGGAAGCAGAAATGCAAAAACGTCGAGACCGCATAGAGCGATGGCGAGCCGAACGTAAACGTAAAGAATTGGAGTCAGCTAAGAAAGAAGTGCAGAAAGGCAGTATTGTGACCAACATCCAGGTACCAGCCACAAAGAAATGGTCTTTAGAAGACGATTCTGGTGATGAAGGTAATATTCAGACAGTTTTGTATTTAACATAAGTAATTAATAACTTGTATGCATCGGGGTTTTATAACGTATTTTAAAAGTCGCATTAATATAAAACATTGCACGCTTACCAAGGACCGATGACAATACTACTATTTAAATAGTTTATACTATTATCCTTATGCTAGGGCCGTGCGTGTATCGTCCCGAAGTATGGCGAAGCTTCGTACGTTTTGTACACTAGAATGTTATCGCAATAATACTGTGGACATATTAGCGACTTCGTTATTTTACACGAAGTATCGTGCAATAATTAAAGATGGCCGAAATCATATCGATGCGTTTAACTATGGATGACGAGTTGCTTTACTTTTACAGCTATAATATGCTAATAATTACATAATGATTTTTCTGGGAGAGCATTTGACACAGTTGTACGAAAGGAACTTTGGGACATTTTACCGGAGTATGGTATTAACGGTAAACTGCTGCAAGCTGTGCAGTCCAGTTACATGGACTGTAGAGCTTGTGTGGGGCTAGATGATGGAATGTCGCCTTGGTTTGACGTCAATATCGGCGTTAAGCGGGGATGCGTTCTATCAGCCAGACTGTTTATCATATATCTGGATAAATGTCTCCAAAGGTTGAACAATATGGATGTGGGAGTCCAGATGGGCGATTCAGTGTTACCACCAACATTACTATATGGAAGCGAGAGTTGGGTATGCAGAAAAGAGCATGAAAGTAAAATTAATGCGGTCGAAATGCGATCTCTACTATACGGAAAATCTATAGAGTTAGGCTGACCGATCGCATTTGTAACGATGACGTAAGAGAGCGAGTAGGTATGAAAGAGAGTATTGGTGTAAAGATGCGAAAAGGAGTGCTCCGATGGTTCGGATATGTCGAAAGAATGCCGAACGAACGTCTGGTTAAGAAGATATACAATGCGAAAGTGGAAGGATGTAGGTACCGGGGGAGACCGAGAATCACCAACCTAGACCAGAATGGTCACGTACTGATGGAAGGTGGAGTCAAGAGTCTCCGAAACCGGCGAGCGTGTATGAAGAGAATTATGAATGTTGAGGAAGCGAGTGAAGTATGCAGAGATAGAGTTCTCTGGCACTCTGTTCTCTCTGCCTACCCTGTAAGGGATATGGCGTGATGATATGTATGTATGTATTTTTTTGGCTTTCATCATGGGTTCAGCTTCATAATGGTGTAAAAATTGCAACACCATTTCATCGCTTCATTCCATATTTATTGATTAACTGGAGACCCTCGAACGCATCTAAACACATTGAAAATTTCCGCCGCAATGAACAACGCTAGTGTGACCACAGAGGGCGATATATTAGTGTGCTAAAACCCTTTGACTTATCGTCAACCAAGCGATAACGCACACGAAGCCCGAATGTTCGCGACGATAGCCAATAATGACCGGTCACATCTGCGTGTATCGTCTTATTGCACGAAGCTTCGTGACGATACACGCAGGTGCGGCCCTAGCATTACAGATTAGCGATTTTTTTTATATCTGTCGCTGAAATTTTGGCGTGACTCGATAGATGTCGCTATCTCTATTTTCTACATCGCAATCACAGGCAAAATCGATTGTCTATTTTGAGTTTAAATTGAACTAAAAGTAAAAAGTATATATGTAATAAAATATAAGAAAACTGAAGATCACGCTGTTGTTTATAACCACAATAAAAATTAGGAAATAATTGTCAATAAATTTAAATTAAGAATAGATTAACATAGAATATATTTTATTGTATTAAGTGGGTTTTCTTACTGCTTTTGACTGCTGCTGCAATGTAGGAACAATTTCGCCAATGTCCAAGTAAAAATGTCTCGAAGGGCAGAGATACTGGTCACCAAAATGCCCATACTTTGCTGAGGAAAACTATATGTTAATATTTGTAAAAGTAGTGTAATTTTTAAAATATGTATATCAAACGCAGCTCACGCTTTTTAACCGACTAAAAATCCCTCAGTCGGTTTTTACAACTCTGATGGCAAAGTAGAGGTGGAGATGTATTGCATTTTTAACCTGTCACCATTCGGGTAATGGTCTCTGTGTTAATAAAGAGAAAAATGAAAATATAAAAACATTAAGAAGATAATCACTCCAGCGATAATTGCAATGGAAAATGTTTATTATATACATACATATCATCACGCCATATCCCTTGCAGGGTAGGCAGAGAGAACAGAGTGCCAGAGAACTCTATCTCTGCATACTTCACTCGCTTCCTCAACATTCATAATTCTCTTCATACACGCTCGCCGGTTTCGGAGACTCTTGACTCCACCTTCCTTCAGTACATGACCGATCTGGTCTAGGTAGGTTAGTCTCGGTCTCCCTCGGTACCTACATCCTTCCACTTTCGCATTGTATATCTTCTTAACCAGGCGTTCGTTCGGCATTCTTTCCACATGTCCGAACCATCGGAGCATTCCCTTTCGCATCTTTACACCAATACTCTCTTTCATACCTACTCGCTCTCTTACGTCGTCGTTACGAATGCGGTCGGTCAGCCTAACTCCACAGATTTTCCGCAGAGATCGCATTTCGACAGCATTAATTTTACTATCATACTCTTTTCTGCATACCCAACTCTCGCTTCCATACAGTAATGTTGGGACAAGCACTGCGTTATGTATTGCTACACGTGCCTTCTGGCTGAGGTGGTGGCTGCCGAGAAGTTGGCCCAACGCTCCGTTCACTCTATTTCCCGCATTCACTCTTCGCTCTATATCAGTGGTGTACCTTCCATCTCGGCTAAATCCACATCCAAGATATACAAATTCATCCACTTGCTCTAGTACATCATTACCTAGTGTTACTCTTACATCTGTTCTGGTGTTATCTCTTTCAAAAACCATTATTTTATTATATAAGATTTATTAAATGCATTGTTTGTTTTACATAGCGAAGCCGGCCTATTCAATTAGTGTATTCGTAGTGTAATCGGCATTTTCGAAACTATTCAGTTATGTTGTGTGTTTGCTTAGGTGAAGATGGTGAACCAAAGGAGAAGCCAATGCCAGAAGAGAAAATTGAAGTGGAAGATGAAATCGACCCTCTCGATGCGTATATGCAAGAAGTACAACAGGTGAATATATCTTTATCCTTAAGTCTTGGTCTGGTATCCCTAAGATTTGACATGTGCTGATCGAGTAAGAAAACAATTCATCATCTACTTACCCATGGGTTTTATAAAAATCACTGAGCGATATGAAATTAGCGATGCAAGAGAAGTTAATGTTAACTTGAAACCCTGTGTTAGCGCTTGTGACAAGTGTATAGTGGACCAATTGTTTTCTCTCAATATTGAGGTGGCCCAAATCCAATAATGGGACATATGGGCTGAAAAGAAGAAGTGTGATAGGTCACTTGATTCCGTCATTAATTGTCTACATTAACTGATAACGAAACAGTCTTTAGGTGGATGTAGGTGGACTTGTATTATTACCCCATTTATCACATTTAAAGCATGTAGTCAGTGTTGGGATGTTCATGCAAAAAAATATCGATATTTTTTCGATATAGTATATCGTACTGTTCTATGGATACTTTGCGATATATCGTAGAAATGTATCGATATCTTCGATATATCGTAAAAAAATGTATTTTTGTATTTAGCTAATCTATAATATTAAATATTTGACAGAGTTTCGATATTTGGCTGTTGAGACGAATATACATTATAGGCTAAGGTTATATTTGTACCTACTATTTAGTGTAATAACGAAATATTCGTTATTGTTAAGGCTAGTTATTTAATTATTCAGGATTTTACATTTTATTTTTACTCAAGTTGTCAGTAAAAGTAAGTTCTTTAATTTTTAACGATATTTGGTATATCGGTACATTTCATCCGGTATACGGATGAAATGTATCGATTGTATTTATCGATACTAGATTATTCGATAATTTCCGGTGGAAGCGATATATCGTACTCATATATCGATATTTCAGTCAGTGTCATGTTATATATTTTTCATTCACAGGAGGTGCGCAAAGTAAACCAAATGGATCAAGCTAGAGGTATAATAAATGTACCTACTACTGGTGGTACTGTCGAAGTAGTAACTGGCACGGCTAAAAAGAAGGTGACCGAACAGAAAAACAAAGGTAATATTTAGCTTTTTTTCTATTAAAGAGAGATACCTTTTTTTTGGCGGTGGGCTACGGTGCGGTCACGCCCTGCTAATCCGTCCGGGGCGACGGGAGAAGCGGTGCACGACCCAGTAGACCCGCCCTACAACATACCTCTCGACGCCATGCAGGTGGGTCTCTGATAAAACAGACTAAAATTATACAGGGTGGAAGTGGACCGTTCCCGAAAACAAAGACAGGTGACCCAACTAGTCCTACTTGTAATGATAGGTTAGAAAAAAAATCGATTAGAATGAAATAAAAATTTTTTTTCTCAACGAGTTTTAAGTTTTTTTCACATTCCTTCGTATTAGGACAGTGCCATGTAACGATAATTCCAAAAAAATATGCAACTTCACTCAGATGAGAAAAGACGCAATCTATTCAAAACTTACGAGAGTTCAACAACCTCGCCAAAAAAATTTTTTTTCATCCTAATCGATTTTTTTTCTAGCCTATCATTACAAGTAGGATTAGTAGGGTTACCTGTCTTTGTTTTCGGGAGCGGTCCCCTTCCACCCTGTATATAATACAAACTGACCCGACCGACGCTGTCCTCTAGATATCTAAAAGAAATAAAAATAGAATTCCTTGAAATGTAATGCAACGTAACTTTCTTAGTCCAATAACAGAGATATTGTTTTTTCTTTGGCGGCGGGCTATGGATTGGTCACACCCTGCTAAATCCGTCCGGGGCGTCAGAGGAAGCGGCGCGCGACCCCATAGACCCGCCTTACATGTACCTCTCTTCGCCAAGCGAGCGGGCCTCCGGAACCTGGTTCCTGCCTTCGGTGGCCCGCCTGGCGGTTTACCCTCACGGGTACCGTCTCGAGTCGATGCCCCGGCAGTTTTTGCTGTCGGGGCATCGTCCTCACTCGGTGGCCTCACTCCGGGCGACCGGACTAATCCCCAAAGGTCCAGTCACCCGATGCCTCCAATCATTAGACATTGCATCAAGTATAAGATTTGATACTACAACATCAAATATTTAAATAAATATTCAAATATTTGTGTTGTTGTTATATCAAATATTTGAATAAATATTCAAATATTTGATGTTGTAGGTATTTAATATTATATTATAATTGTTACTGAGTTATTCTGTTATATTTTATTAGGTGAACTAATAGAGCAGAATCAAGATGGTCTGGAATATTCTTCAGAGGAAGAGACGGAAGATATAAAAGATGCTGCTGCAAACCTCGCTTCTAAACAGAGAAAGGATTTGGCGAAAGTGGACCATAACAGTTTGACTTATATGACATTTAGGAAAGCTTTTTATACTGAGGTAAATGCATTTTTTACCCGCGCCAAGTATTTTTGGGTTTGATTTATGCATAGGATAATACTTTGTACGGTCTATAAATTGTTGTTTTTGCTCGGGTATAATTTGTGTCCATTAATTTGTATGTTTCCCCTACAATGGAAGGATTTCCTTAGCAGAGATGTCAAAAAAAGCAAAACAAAAAAGCCCATTTACATTTTTTCACATTGGGCAGAAACTTCATCCACAATGGGAGTAATTGACATATATTACCGTACTGAACAGATGCATTGTCATGAGTTTTTATTTTAGGTTTTATTTTTATCACGAAATTATTTTTCTTTCGAATAAAGTATTGCAGTTACTTTAGTATAAGCTTTCCAGAAAAGTAGACCATGGGGGTAGGCATCAGCCTATTCTCATGGTGATACATCAGCTGATCTTTAATACTCCAGGACATTATTGGGTAGTAGGTATGCGTCCGATATATCAAAACGAATCTGAAATCGGATTTCAGTCAGAAATCGTATCGTATCGATATTCAACACTATACAAACTGATTTTAGAAAACGTATTTCGGCAGAAACTAAATCAACACATATCAAAACAAAACGACGAAAACGCAAACTAATAATAAATCTAATCATCGCGCAATCGTTTTCTATTGCTAGTTTTGCAAACCAAACCAATATTTGAAAACTTACTAACTATCTCTTTCACTCCGCTAAGCGATCGCTTAGTCAGAATGAGAGAAAGCGAATTTCATTAAAATTCGCCTCCTTTCATTCTAACTAAGCGATCGTTTAGTGCAGTGAAAGAGATGGAGAGAATTGCGGTTTCTAAGAAACTAAGAATGGCAGATTGATACGAAACAGAATTATACGGGACAGGGAATAAGATCTATATCAGAATGCAACTACTTCCATGATAATATTACGCAATACGTTTAAGTTTTGCGTTTGTTAAATAGATTTTTTGAATTATTGGAGAGTTTTGATCCACACTTGACCTTGGTGATACGTGCAGTGTGCGCGTAATGTTATTTTTGTGTTCTCGTGAACTATATAATTATATAGGTATTTTATGATTCAATACTATACTAACGTATGTTAGTATCGTACATACGATTTGATGATAAATAAGAAATAACTATTAAATGTAAAATGGTAAGAAAAAAACCATACTAAAAATGTACATTATAATATAATCATGAAATCATTGTAAATATGACGATTTTTAAATACGCCAGAAAGTTTTGTATCACACTCAAAACAAAACATTTTTGCTAGTCTAGTACTCTAGTTAAGCCTAGATAAAGCATGAAGGAAAATCGTACACCTAAATCCAATCAACAAAGAAACTAAAGAAAAATATTTTGAATGCGTTTGTTCGTTTGCGTTTTTCGTTTGCTACGCTAAAATAACTAAAACCATCGAATATCGATCGAGACTAAGGTAAATCCGCTCCGACAATCGCTCTGGAAATCGATTTCTGAAATCGGTTTTTTAAATCGATTTCAATATCAGAAATCGAATTTGTATCGGTTTGCGTAAAAATCTGAAAACGCCCATCTCTATTGGGTAGTGACACATTTTTAATCTATTACCAAACTTACAAACTTTACATATATAATATTAAATAGTTTTGCCGAGATGCTCTACTAAATATCTAATAAATCTAATGGTATGCTAAGCTAGATATCTAATGATCTAAAAAGGTTAAAAAAAAGTAGGATTTTGTAACATCCATCGCAGCTCCATCTAGCGCGTCTAATATTCCATATAATTGTTAATTGTCAAAAGTTAATCTAAACCATTCTTGAATCCAGCTGAACGCGCATAAAATTTCATTAAAATCTGTCCAGCCCTTTGGGCGGAGTTTACACATAAATGATATACATATATAAAAAAATATTAATTTGTTGCTAATTCGCGTTGTTACTTTAGGTGAATGAATTAACAAGAATGACTCCTGAAGAAGTGGAAGCCTACAGAACAGAGCTGGAAGGCATTCGTGTGAAGGGCAAGGGTTGTCCAAAGCCTATAAGGTCGTGGGCACACTGCGGTATCAGTAAGAAAGAGATGGACATATTGAAGAGACTGAACTTTGAGAAGCCCACTCCTATACAAGCTCAGGCTATACCTGCTATTATGTCTGGAAGGTTAGTATAATATAGCATGTAAAAATATGACGCCCCACATTTTTTTTTTGGCAAGCCGTGGTCTAGAAACACCACGTCCATAGCATTCGGGATGATAGAAAGGTATTACGTACGACTACGTACGATTTATTATGTACGACCCTATACATAGATATTCCATATTACGTCTCCATGGTCACTTGGTTGGACTAAGCATTGATTTCTCGACATTGGTGGCAAGACAATATTTGACCATATGAACAGTTGAACACATAAAAATATTCATTCATACATCGGCCTATTGACATCTATTGTCAGACCTAGCCTTTCCCATGACGGTTAGACTTCCTTGGCAACCACCAGTGATCCAGTTGTCGAGTGTTAGATAAGTTTAAGATGCATATTGCTGTGTAGTGGCAGCTAGGAATACTTCCAACACTTACACTGCTTGTGGGTCGATACCAAAGAAGACAAATGACAGAACTTTACATAGATCCAGGCTAATTTGACCTGATGCCGTCTTGTTAACAATTACATTCCAAAGGAGAATTGACGTCTGGCATGCGGCCGGTCACAAAAGTATTGCCAATAACTTTTACAATATGTACTATAACAGAGTACATATTGTATCGATCCTAAGTAATTGGGATAAGAGTAGGAAAATAATGATGCATTTATTTTTGTTCCAGAGATCTAATTGGAATAGCCAAGACTGGATCAGGCAAGACTCTAGCTTTCATTCTGCCGATGTTTCGTCATGTATTAGATCAAACACCTCTAGAAGATACAGATGGCCCTATAGCATTGATCATGACTCCTACTAGGGAGCTTTGCATGCAAATTGGTAAAGATATTAAGAAATTTGCCAAATCTTTAGGATTGAGAGTTGTTTGCGTTTATGGGGGGACTGGAATTTCTGAACAGGTTTGTTGAATTTGCAATTGTTTTTTAAAAAACAAGCGTTAGCACTAAGAAATAATATCTTATTTTGCGGAACTTTACGATATCAATTAATGAAACCAAAATCTATAATCAAATCAATCATTTGCACATATCACAAATAAAGGTACGGTGTGGGGTTCGAACCCACTTTGAACTTGGAGGTCAGCATTCAGACCATGCAGTGCAGTCTATTGATTTCATTCTATATTGGTTTCATAGCATTAGTGTTGCAGTTTTTCAGCATTGATATGTAGCTTTCCATCTTGTAATAGAGTGTTCTCACTCTACTATTTAAACTCCCTCTTGAGAATTCCCATGGGTGCTGTAAAAGCGGACCAAGGGAAATTAGCAGATAACATCAGCAGTTGCAGTAGAGAGGAAAAATTTAAATAAAGCCACATGCCAACCTATCTTATCGACATGGTCTAGTAGGTAAATTTTCCGTCCCATAACAGATGCATGCGCCAAAGAATTATGTATATTAGACTGGGCCAAAACAAACGAACAATTTTTTTTATTAACGGTACTGTGAAAATATTGTTCATGATGACAAAAGAAAATTATTCTGAAAACTTGAGCCCTTAATATTAATATTAAGAGGTGCATCATTATGATTATCTATTTTTGAACAGCTACTGAATTTTTCACACAAAATTCGGACATCATGAAACTTAAAAATTTTTTCATTTCATATCTTTGAAGGCAATTAAATTCCCTACAAAAAAGCTCTCTTAATAAATTAACGTAGGACGAGCCGTTCCCTTGTAATCAAGCCTTAAACATTGATATATTTTTTTAATTTTTTAATTTGGATTCTGAATTTTTTTAACCACTATAAATATCAATATTTTTATATAGCAAATAATTATTCTTAAGTAAAATTTCATGCTCTACAAAAAGGTCTCTTAACATTTTTTATCAAATTCACTCCTTTCAAAGTTATTCGACTTTAAAATTAATTAATTTTAAAGTCGAATAACTTTGAAAGTAGTTAATTATAATTAATTAATTTTAAAGTCGGATAACTTAGGCTTAACTTAAGGCTTGATGACAAGGGAACGGCTCGTCCTACGTTAATTTATTAAGAGAGCTTTTTTGTAGGGAATTTAATTTCCTTCAAAGATATGAAATGGAAAATTGTTTAAATTCATGATGTCCGAATTTTGTGTGAAAAATTCAGTAGCTGTTCAAAAATCGATAATCATAATGATGCACCTCTTAATATTAATATTAAGGGCTCAACTTTTCAGAATAATTTTCTTTTGTCATCATGAACAATATTTTCACAGTACCGTTAATAAAAAAAAATTGTTCGTTTGTTTTGGCCCAGTCTAATGTATATGGACTGTAAAAGTATGGAATAACTGCCACATGGTAAATGTTATGTTAATAAACATCTGTCACTCCACATATCAATTTATTATAATCAACTCTATTGAGGGCGGCTAACTAGTCACAGTATGACTACCATTTAACAATAAACTCAACAATATTCTAAGGTACGACCATATGTATTTGATATTGACTGCACAGACGTCATAGAGGCCTTTGATTTCTATACAGAACTTTTATTTATGAAACACATTATTCAAATCCATAATTATTGTTCTGCTGCCGTCCATATGGTGATGGATTAGATTATAATGTACCCCTTACTTTCCCATGGGAATCTTAAAGACGTCATTAGAGGGATTGACAGCAACGCTCGTCTGCGAAATTCATAACACCAACTGCGATCGTTAAGCCACCTATTAAGCGTGACAATTATGGCATTGTCCATTGTCCTACTCCAAGAGTGAACGTAGGCTGATTGATAGGCTGATGATGATAATGATTGTGCCGAGATGATATTCATCTATTAACTTTTGTAAAGATTCAGCGATATATGCTTTTCTTTCTTACTGCACTCTTTCAGGTGTTATTTTTAAGAAATATTTATAGCTTAGATTAGGTTAGAGATGAGGATAAGTAATTAATATGTTTTTATCTATACAGATAGCGGAATTAAAACGCGGCGCTGAAATGATAGTTTGTACACCGGGACGTATGATCGACATGTTAGCGGCTAACTCTGGTCGAGTGACGAATCTACGGCGTGTCACGTACATAGTGCTCGATGAAGCAGATAGAATGTTCGATATGGGTTTCGAACCTCAGGTAATAAAATATTTATGGACTAGAATATTCTCTAGCGGTTGTATGGTACCGGAAGTCAGTCCAATGAAGATGCGGAGGACATGCGGGAGGTTATGGGGCGCGCAACGTCCTTTCGTCGCCCCAGACTGATTGAGCAGAGTGCGTCCAGGTCATAACCTGACACAAAAACAAGCGTATTCGTTATTTGTACTCTGCCCTGACTGTGCCCTGTAGAAATAAATGTGTATTCATTTATTTAGATGTGTAGTTGTAATAAAAGTTTCATGTTAGCGAGAGAGCCGACAGCCCAACTTTCTGGGTGAGTTTGGGGTTTTCATTGGCAGGCAGCAGCCTAGTTGTACCCTTGGGATTGTAAAGGTCCACGGGTGGCAGTAACACACACCATCAGGAGCGCTGCTTGCTCGTTTGCCACCAAGAGTAATAAAAAAATGTCCTTGTCATATTGATTGCACAGATGGCGTAGTGGTTAAGATACCGACCTTCCGTGCCAGTGCCATGGGTTCGATTCCTACGCAGTACAATACTTGGTGCGATCCGCAAAGTTATTCTGAGTCTGGGTGAAATTTATTTGCATTAATTATATGTTTGTAAAGTGCCCTGCAATACAAGGACTATTTCCTAAATGCATTCTTTAAAAAAAAATCGTTGAAATATGTTTTTTTTAAAGATAGCTTTATATAGCTAATGATAATTTTCCTTTTGTTCCTCTTTAGGTTATGAAAATAATAGATAATGTAAGACCGGACAGGCAAACTGTGATGTTCAGTGCTACCTTCCCAAGACAAATGGAGGCTCTTGCAAGAAGAATATTGCAGAAACCTATTGAAGTTCAGGTATGATTGCTTGATCATAATCTATAGTGTTGTATTTATTGACTTATTTTTACTACTAATTAAAAAATGAGTGAATAGACGTTGACGAAATATACAAAGTAAATGTGAGTGGGACGGTTATAATAGGAAGATCACATTATATTTTTCTGGATCAAATTGGAGATGTGCTGGCAAAAAAATAATTTTAAGAGTATGCCTAATCATATAGCATGCATGACGACTGTGATGAGTATGAATGAAGCGATAGAGGTATAACCTGACGGTGGTTTGTGGCCAACTCCATCTGATGCCGTTTGGTCAATAATTACATTCCCAAGGAGGGTTGACGTCTAGCAGGCGGCCGGTCATAAAACTATTGCCAATAACTTTTGCAATATCTACTATGAAAGAAGAGTACATATTGTATCGACCCCAAGTAATTGGGATGAGAGTAGGAGAATGATGATGTTGAAAACAGACACTAATATATTAAAGATCGTCTACACGCGTGGTCTGTAAATAACTATATCACTTATATATCACGCGTATTAGCGATCTTTTATTGTAAAATCATATGCAATTCAAAGTAATTCTTCTTATAGAATACGGGTCAATTTTTGTAAGGTCAATGTCTGTAATATCTAGCAGGCGGCCGGTCATATAACTATTGCCAATAACTTTTACAATATGTACTATGAAAGAAGAGTACATATTATAACGACCCCAGGTAATTGGGATAAGAGCAGGAGAATGACGAAAGATTAGTAAATACGTTTTCTCCTAGGTTGGTGGTAGAAGCGTCGTGTGCAAAGATGTGGAACAGCACGTAGCAATCCTGGAAGAAGATGCCAAGTTCTTCAAGCTGCTCGAGATACTTGGACTATACAGCCAAATGGGGAGCATCATAGTATTTGTGGATAAACAAGAAAATGCCGACAGTTTACTAAAAGACCTAATGAAGGCATCTTACTCTTGTATGAGTTTGCATGGAGGTGAGATTTTGTGAAGTGTTATTTATGATGTCATGAACAATCTATTCCTATCCTATTACAAGGCCTCTTTCTCATACCGCCTGTATGCGAAAGAGGTTAATGATCTCAGCTCATATATGTCCCACTGTTGGGCTCGAGCCTCCTCCGTAATGGGAGGGAAATTGACCTACAATAACGCGCTTCTATTCTACACCATCAGATCGTTTCGTACAGTGTTTCATTTACAGTTCTTTAGCAGTTATTTAAGTGCTTGCATCTCATAGCTTTTTGCATGATGACCAATGGAAAGGCAGAGGTGGTGACACATTTCTTACTCCGTCACACAGAAATTTAATGTATTTACTATTATAGTACAAAAATACTATGATAATCCACTTGATAATTTAAGTATCATTGGGAATTACATTGATAGTACACTAAATGGAATAAAATGTTCCGCTGTCAAAACATTCTCCATTCAATAATGACATGTATTTTGCCATTAGTATAAAAATACATTTACACATTGAAATAAGAGTGGTTGAGGCATTTGAATTTTCTAGTGATTTGGCCGTTGAGACCATTTTTTACCATTGTAAGTAAATGCGACTGTAAACATTAAAATTCTTGCTAAAAGTAAGATTTTTTAACGTAAGTCGCAGTTCACGATATGAAAATTGTGAAAATTCGTCTTTAACTGCCAGGCACTTGTCAGATGCAAGTGGTTTTTTATTGCTTATGGTTGCAAATGAGCAAGCACCACACCCGGTGGTAAGTGTTACAAACGCTCATAGACCTTTATAATATAATGGTTACCACTACGCCACTGCCTACTAACCAGAATCCAGAAAGTTGGGTTCTCTTGTTCACCGAAAAGAATATGGCGTATGGATTGACATGTAAGGAACTCTTTACACGAAATTCAAGTGTGATTGTTGAAAACAGACACTACGCTGTGTGGTAGCGGCTACGAATACTACCAACTCTTACTTTGCTCGTGGATGTCGTAAAAGACGACTAAGAGCCTTATAACGACCTGGGCCAACTCCATCTGATGCCGTATGGTCAACAATTACATTCCCAAGGAGGGTTGACGTCTGACAGGCGGCCGGTCATAAAACTATTGCCAATAACTTTTGCAATATCTACTATGAAAGAAGAGTACATATTGTATCGACCCCAAGTAATTGGGATGAGAGTAGGAGAATGATGATGTTGAAAACAGACACTAATATATTAAAGATCGTCTACACGCGTGGTCTGTAAATAACTATATCACTTATATATCACGCGTATTAGCGATCTTTTATTGTAAAATCATATGCAATTCAAAGTAATTCTTCTTATAGAATACGGGTCAATTTTTGTAAGGTCAATGTCTGCTTGTAAAACTAATAAACAGTATAATGAAAGTGATAGCACTATCTGAGTTCGTGTTTTAACATAGGTATTGAATGACGTGTTTGTTTATGTGCGTGTTAATTATTCAGTCTGTTTCTTAAAATATGTCTACAGATCACTTAGAAATGATAAAATGTCTAGTGTAAATTCTTGGTTTAAATTATTGATTAATTTTTGTTGAGTTAGGATTTGATATGCTAGTTTATACATAAAACTTATGTGTTACATACATGCAGATCATAAAACGTCATTTATAACGTAAAGACGTAAACGCGAGTGGCAATTTGGTTACTTTACGTACTTAATTATTAATAGTGGTAGGATAACGCTGTGGGCAGTTCTCTGTGTACAGCCATTGGTCGGTCCGTCCGGGGTAGTATTATACTTTCGCACAGAAGATCGACGTCTGAGTAATGGCAATATGCTATTGCGCTTCGTTCGGTGAGCGAGAGAGCCGGAAGCCCAACTGGGATGGGTTTTGGGGTTTGTATTGGTAGGCAGCGGCTTAGCTATACCCTTGGTATTGCATAGGTCCATGGGCGGCAGTGACACTTACCATCTGCTCGTTTGCCACCATAAGCAATAAAAAATAAACTTAATCACTCTGGCCTAACTGGTAGCGCGGTTAGATTTAGGTCTCCGATTTGATGTGGGTTCAAGTACCACGTGAGATAATTATTTTTTGCTTGCAAATCGTCGTCTATAGGCTGATAGTATAAGTGAATTATTACTCTTAAGCATTCATTGTCAATGGGAGAGTAAATTAGCTGGTCATAACACGCGGGTTGACATAGGATTTTCTTACGAATTTTCCACCTATTATAACAATGGTATCTGTTTGTAAGACATTTTATATCTATGGAGATTATTAATTTAAGAAATTCCTTTAATTAAAATGCTAAAATAAATAAAACTGTATATTTAATTTAAGGAAAGCTATTTACAAAAATTACTAATTAAATATTTTGTTTTCAGAGATCGACGTATCTGCGGCAAGCTGCAAAATGTCTTTTTGTTTTTGTCGTCATTTATAAGCGTACTATGATTATTTAAATACATTTTCATGTTATTAAATTTTAATGATGTTTTTGATAAAATTTTTATTGGTTAAATGAGTAATTTTATTAGAAATATATTGTATTTAAATAGAAATATTCGTACAATAATAGAAATATGTTCGTCTCCGTGAAATTCAGCTTTATTTATTATGTTATGATTATTACTTTATTGAGATCAGATTTAATCGAAATAAAGGTTAAATATTGCTCCAAGTTGTGGCTTAACTTTGTGGAAACTGTGAAAAAAAAGATCCGTTTTGTAGTTTTCGAGATTAGCGTATACATACATATAACCTGACATTAAAATAAAAAATGTGTTCTATAACTTTTTTTCTTATCGTCTCCACATTTTTTTTCATAATTTAATATTCTGTTTTACAGACTTTCTTATAAATTTGTACGCTTATAATTGTCGGCAGTTTTTTGTTGTTGTTTAGTGACAAATATATTAATGGTGGCCTGTTACAGGGATTGATCAATTCGACAGGGACTCCACGATCGTTGACTTCAAGTCTGGCAAGGTGAAGTTGTTGGTGGCAACAAGTGTCGCCGCCAGGGGATTGGACGTGAAACAACTGGTGCTCGTTGTCAACTATGATTGCCCTAATCATTATGAAGATTATGTGCATAGGTATGTTTAAGAAGTTAATTTATTCCATTTGATTACAATTTGGGAGCTAATACTAAATGTTATAAATACGAAGATTAGATGGGTGGATCATCATTCTCCTGCCCTTATCCCAATTACTTGGGGTCGACGCAATATGTACTCTGCTTCCTCTTATCTTACATATTGCAAAAGTTACTAGCAACAGTTTTATGACCGGCCGCCGCCGGCCTGACGTCAACCCTCCTTGGGAATGCATTCGTTGACCCGACGGCATTAGGTGGAGTTGGCCCAGGTCCATGAAGCTCTTAGTCGTCTTTTACGACATCCACGAGTGAAGTATTCGTCGCTACTACTACACAGCACACACTAGAAGATAAGATGGGTGGATATTTTTTAGTTAATGGCCAGGTAGTAATCGTATTTAACTGCACAGATGGCGTAGTGGTTAAGATACCGAATTTCCGTGCCAGTGCCGTGGTTCGATTCCCAACGCGAGACAATATTTTGTGCGATTCCCAAAGTCTTGTTCTGAGTCTGGGTGTAATTTGTCTACGTTAATTGCACGTTTGTGAAGTTCCCCGCAATACAAGGATTATTTCCTTATTGCAAGGTGGTGTCTTTAAAAAAAAAAATTGCATTTTTCGTTTACATTCTTGTCTTTTTTTTTAATGTAGAGCTTTTAACTCGCCATCTGTCCTACGTGTTTATATATTTTTCGGTTTTTAATATATTTTAAATGATAAATCCTATTAATATATAATTTTCCCAAGCCAGTATTCGCATCTCGAGACTGGCAGGTGTAGTTATATTAAAGGGTAGTTATATTAACTATCTATTATCAACTATTATCTTTTGTAGATGTGGTCGTACAGGACGAGCAGGTAACAAAGGTTACGCATGGACCTTTCTCTCACCTGAACAGGGGCGGTACGCTGGTGATGTCGTTCGTGCCTTTGAGCTAGCCGGTGCCACGCCTCCAAATGACTTGAGAATGTTATGGGAGAAATACAAGGAAGCCCAAGCGAAGGATGGCAAGAAAGTCCATACCGGTGGAGGGTTTAGTGGGAAAGGTAAATGAAATGTTTTGGCTTTATAAAATAGTTTTGAAAAATTCTTTACCAAATTTTAAGCGATGTTTTTGACAGTCTCTATACTTTATCGCAAAAAAGGCAGCCTAACTAAAGTGTTTTGGTGCTGCGCTAGTTAAGGGGGGCGGGTGGACGGATTGGGTATTAATCTGCCATTCGTGGAGAAGATGACCGCGTTAGGGCGACGCCACAGCACCTAAGCCGGGATGTCGATAGTGGATGAAACCCGCCACCACTGACAAGGAATATGTACCGGTTGTCAGCACAAATGGAGATGGGGAGGTAACATTATGTAGCCGCACGACGCATTACCATTAGACATGCGCGAAACAGTACTTCGCGAAGTGATGTTATATGGCATTACATTTCGTGCCGAGTAATATTACATTTTACCATCACTTCAAACATCACACATGACATTTCATTTAATATAAGCCTTAATGTTCTAAAAATAGAGCTCAAAATAAATATTTATTGACCGCAGGCGCAGCGCGGTCCAGTCGTTCTATCCCTCTCACTCTCCAGAAAAGACACACGGCGCGTTTGAGAGATAGATAACCATTACCAAATTACCGAACATTGCAGAAATACAGAACAGTACACGAGTGTTCGGCGTCATGTTTAATGTGATGTGTGATGTTTAATGTCATGTCATGTTTAGTCGCGCAATGTGTAATATGACAGTACGTGGTCGGGTAATATTACGTGTGATGCATCACTCGCATTACTTACACATGTCTAATTTCCATCATCCACGATGAAATTCGGATCTACCCACACACAATAAATTCACGGGTATGGCAGAAAATCAGCGTTGTATTTGTGACAGCAGAAGATGAGCCAATTCCTTTTGTCTTCTAGATTTAATTTTGTTTTATTATAATTGCTTGTTTTTAGTTTAAGTTCTGGAAAGGCAATAAATTATTATTATTATTAATTATCCAAACCTGTAGCTTCTAAAAATAAAACGGGTACTTAGCTATCCGTTTCTTAAATTATATATTTAGGTAATTATTATTACGGCCATGCTTTGGAATTTAATATTTGATATCATTATAGGATTCAAGTTTGACGAGTCAGAAGCACAAGCGGCGAGTGAAAAGAAGAAATATCAAAAGGCTGCGCTTGGACTACAAGATTCGGATGACGAGGACGTGGAAGGTGATTTAGACCAACAGATCGAAACCATGCTTGCTGCCAAGAAAATCGTTAAAGAAATCAAGGTATTACTCTTAAATAATGAAAATTAATTCTTAAATAATGAAAATTAACTCTTAAATAATAAAAACTAACTCTTAAATAATGAAAATTAAATCTTAAATAATGAAAATTAAATCTTAAATAATGAAAATTAACTCTTAAATAATGAAAATGAAATTACGAAATTTTGGAAGGTTCTTCGTTTTTAGTTTTGGTAATCGGCTACCAATAAGAGGCAATTAAACTTTGCACATACTTTTAAAGTCATATAAATTACTGAGATTTTGCATTAACAGACTTTTTTTTTGTGTCAGACTATGGTAGTATTTAATAGGTTAGGTTATTGATAATAACTTGTTTGCGTAAAATTATTGCTACTGAGGGACTTGAACCCACAATTTTGAAGCTATGTGGTAGCGGCTACGAATACTACCAACCCTTACTTTGTTCATGGATGTCGTAAAAGACGACTAAGAGCTCCATATTGACCTGGGCCAATACCACCTGATGCCGTTTGGTCAACAATTACATTCTCAATGAGGGTTGACTTCAGGCAAACGGCCGGTCATAAAACTATTTCCAATAACTTTTGCAATATGTAGGAAGAGGAATACATATTGCGTCGACTCCAAGTAATTGGGATAAGAGTAGGAGAATGATGATGAGGGACTTGAACCCACATCTATTGGGAATACGTTTTAATTGTCTTACGAATTATACGAGCGGGGGCTTTACGTATAACTAAATGATCGCTCATCTCATCTCCAATGTCTAAACTTTTTTCGATAGATGGCGTGTGAAATGTTAGGTAGAGACTTAGAGAGTCTAAATGATTGAGATTTAACATTTAACATGCTAAGTTATGTGGAATTTGAACCCACATAGCTATCGGCTGTCCGACGTGTGGCAATTGGTATTCGCTCACAAATAAGTTTTTAAAGTCATTGTCAATGGTTGCTTTCCATTTAGTTAACACAGAGGGACTCTGCGGTACATTGTGAAACACTGCCAAACACTGTGTAAAAGTTTAAATGAAACAGCTATTTGTCTTAAAATAACACTAGAGTGCATCAATATCGCAAAATTCTGGGCGTCGTATACCTAAATGCAAGTTCCTTGACAAAGTCTTGGCTCAATAATTTATAAACATAACCACATTATCAGGGCTCACTTCAATAATGCAATATTTACATTCTACATTTTTATTAAATTTTAATTAGCAGTAAGAGACAAGCTCAATTTAATAATCTCAAATAATACTACTAGACTATGCCGTAAATAAATTGCGAGGTTAACTAATGATACTTAATTCAAGCAAAGTAGTACCTATATATTTAAAGTACTCTATGAAAGTAGGTAAGCATCTGCCAAACACCACTTTTTCGAGTGTCGAACAGTGTACGGCTGTGTTCAACAGTGTCGTTGATGGAAAGCGCTTTATCGAACACTGCGTTACACTGCGTCACTTTTTGTATTAAATGGAAAACACACAGTAAGTCCATTGCCTTTAATTAAGCGTTGGTTGGCTACCCAATTACAGATCCTTCACAGATTTTTTACAGGACACTTAATCAGCATGCTTTGTGAAAGGTGACTTTCTTTACGAGGCCATCATTTATACCATGTAAAAGACTTTGCTCCTAGTCCATGGATTTTTAATATGTAGCAGATATAGACTTGAGATCCATCCATTTTGGATGTACCACAACCAGAAAAAAATATCTAACAGATTTTCAATAAAAAATATCTCAAATCCAAAGTCCAACAATACCCAAGTCTTATTTGTATTCACAAATATAACAAAAGAATAATAAAATTTAATCTTTTGTGTAATTATTTAAAAAACAGCACTTATCAAATGTTTTCTTTTAGTACACGTGATTTTGGCGCGTGCTTATTGCTTAGTAACATGTAAATATCTAAAGGTCATGATTTTGTGAAAATAAAAGTTTATATAACAAAATTAATGTTAGTTATCTACACGTTTGCGTATCGTTCATTTTATTATGACGAAAACGTCTTAAGGCAGTATATACATGCTCGTAAAAATTCACTTGAGAAATAAAATGACGAAAAATGTTTAAACCTGTCCCACAGTGATCATATATGATTACTATAGGAGATTAACGTATTTTGATAGATCTATGATTGTGCATTATCCGTGTGGTGACGGAGTACTAATACAATTCACCACCCCCTATCTTGCCCTTGGGTGATCGTATGAGACGACTAAGGGATATAAAACGCATATAACATCTATGCAAGAGAAGGAAATCTCGAAATAAAATCCTATACCAACACGTCTGACCAGTGCGGTATAGTATGTTAATTGCCCTCCTATTACGGAGGAGGCCCGAGCCCAACAGTGGGACATATATGGGCTGTGATGATGATGATGATGATGATGATTGTGCAGTAATCCCCCATTACAACACGGTAGTCTTATTTTTCATATTACGCGAATTATTATTTCATTCCCTCGTATAACACTGGTTTTCTTCCATATAACGCCATATAATATTTATTTGTAATATTCGATTTAAATCCCCTTTAACGAGAAAAGTTAAACTTGAATCATTTGTACATACCGCGTTATATGGGGTAATACGAGCGCGTTATACGAGAACACTCTTACAACGCTTTTCCTATAACGCGGCACCAAACTACCGTGCTATAGAGGGATTCTTATTTTTTTTTTAAAGATAATACATACATATCATCACGCCATATCTCTTGCAAGGTAGGCAGAGAGAACAGAGTGCCAGAGAACTCCTTGCATACTTCACTCGCTTCCTCAACATTCATAATTCTCTTCATACACGCTCGCCGGTTTCGGAGACTCTTGACTCCACCTTCCTTCAGTACGTGACCAATCTGGTCTAGGTAGGTTAGTCTCGGTCTCCCCCGGTACCTACATCCTTCCACCTAACCTGCAAAAAAGAAACAATCCTTGTATTGTGGAGGACTTTATAAACAAATAATTAACCGACCCATATTACACCCAAACTCGAAACAACAAACTGTATCGCGCAATGTATCGTACTGCGTGGAGACTCGACCCTAGTGTTTCCCAAATGCAAGACTCTTGCGAGTCTCGTAAGTCTTGTAACTCTCACTGTTAGAATAACATAGAGCCACTTGTTTTGATATACATGAAAAATCCACATGGAAATGAAAAATCTAGCTAAATTAATGTAATTCCATTCATCTCGTGGCACTAACTGTACAACTATCAATAGTTAGGTACATACCACTTAACAGGAGTGGGGCTATAATCACACCTATTTATCATGAGACGTTAAAACATCAAATTATTTCCCCGTGTGCTAACTAAGAATACAAAATATTGGCAATCCTTTCTTTGCCAAAGGCATCGTAAAATGCTGTCTAAGGGAGTTCTTGCAGCGAGTCTTGTTTCTTGTATTTGGGCAACATTAGTCGAACTCATTACGCTGCAGGCACGGCAGGCAGTCGGCTTATCTTAATTAGCACGTCATTTGTGCGGTCAAGTGAAGTCAGTCAATATTTTGAGAGATAACATTTTGATTGTGCCTATAGTATATCACTGTTTTTATATAATAAAAAATATTATCAAACTTTTGAGGTAATAAAAATACTGACACGAGTTCTTTTTTATAAATGTTTGTCGGTCACGTGGATAGTAACAGAAAATGTATTGCAAACATTTTTGATAGATATTAATTTTATCATTATAACGACCTGGGTCAACTCCATCTGATACCGTTTGGTCAACAATTACATTCTCAAGGAGGGTTGACGTCAGGCAGGTGGCCGGTCATAAAACTATTGCCAATAACTTCTACAATATGTATTATGAAAAAAGAGTACATATTGTATCAACCCCAAGTAATTGGGATAAGATTAGCAGAATGATACTTCATTTTATTATTATGCTTTATAGTGGCACATCTAAATGCTTTTTTTTGACGGCAGGCTATCGTGTGGTCACGCCCCGTTAATTCCGTCCGGGGTGACTGAAAGAACGGCGCACGACCCCATAGACCCGCCCTACATGTACCTCTCTTTGCCGTGCGAGCAGACCACCGGAACCCGGTCTTTGGCTTCCCTGGCTCAGCTTTAAATACGTACCTTAATTTCATAAGCATCGTAAAATACAGTTGAAAGCTCTACTTCAATCTGGGCCAATTTCACTCGACGCCAACAAATTGTAGTAAATGTAGGTGGGTCGTAATATTTAGTCCACATATTGTGCAGAAGAGGAGTGTGCTTTTCTTCCACCTATCTTAGAATACAGTTTTGCGCTGATCACATATATATACGGATCATTATCCGTCTGCGAATAGATAATTAACTTTTAGGGTCGTAGCTCACTTATACTACACCACCTGACGAAGCACTTAATTGAAATGTGAACTTTTGAGCGTCCTATGTAGACACACTTTACATTGACTTCTGACTGTTGTCAGTCTAAAGTGTGTCTACATATTGTACTTTTGCAGACAGACACTATTTCGCTGGGTGGGAGGCGGTGTTGTATAAGTAAGCTTACCCCACTTATAAATATTTTCGAAAGTGCACAAAAAAATATAAATATACACATAATATAATATATTTGGTTGAATGGGATCACCCTCAGGGGAATTTCATGTGAAAATAAAAATGTTGGAAAGAATGCCGAACGAACGTCTGGTTAAGAAGATATACAATGCGAAAATGGAAGGATGTAGGTACCGGGGGAGACCGAGACTAACCTACCTAGACCAGATCAGTCATGTACTGAAGGAAGGTGGAGTCAAGAGTCTCCGAAACCGGCGAGCGTGTATGAAGAGAATTATGAATGTTGAGGAAGCGAGTGAAGTATGCAAAGATAGAGTTCTCTGGCACTCTGTTCTCTCTGCCTACCCTACAAGGGATATGGCGTGATGATATGTATGTATGTAAGAAAAATGTTTATGTTTTTTTGGCTTACAACTGCTAGTTCTACAAAGCACTATAGGTATCAAACGACGCTGTTTGATTGAATATTTACCGACACCATATGCAGTCTTGGGTTCGTTTTGCACAATGGCGTCATTCACAAATCTTTGTCTTGATTTTGTGTGTAATTTGTGTCGATTAATTATACGTTTCAGAAGACATAATGTTATGCAATGTATATAATATTGTTTTTAAAAATATATTTAATGTATCGATGACTTGTATTATTAGCCGGGTGTGACTGCGACTGGTGCACCAGCTGTTGCAAGCGCGACCTCCGACGGCAAACTAGAGCTGGCTCGCCGCGCCGCTTCGCGCATTAATCTCGCCAAAGGACTGGGCGCTGATCAAAAGGGCGCTACACAGCAGGCCGCTGAAGCTATCCTCAAAGGAGCACCTTCAGCTCACACACTTATTACTGTAAGTTATTTTTATTATTATTTAAAACCTTTACGATTATCAAGTTCTATACAATTCACCACTCCCTATCTTACCCGTGGGTGATCGTAAGAGACGTCTAAGGGATATAAAACGCATATAACATCTATGTAAGAGAAGGAAAACACGAAACAAAACCCTATACCAACACGTCTGACCAGGGTGGTATAGTAGGTCAATTTCCCTCCCATTGTGGAGGAGGCTCAAGCCCAACAGTGGGACATATATGAGCAGTGATGATGATGATCGAGTTCTGTATATCACTCTATCATCAGCCAGGTGACACTTAGATGACATTTCAAATAGTCTATTTACTGAATTTGTACAGATAAAGTTGCACGTGTTATGACGAGTTAAGAATATTCCTTGTCGCGATTTCTTACATCCTTCCAGTGGGAGTTGTAAAAACCGTTAAAAGGAACGGCAATAAGTTAACAACTGTGACGATCTTACCTCCTGCTAAGGGAGAATTATGTTCACAGAGGATTTTGATTGGAGCATGGATGGATGGAAAGGTCTTGCAAGCGCCACATCGGTATACTAAAATTGGGTTTGATTTTATTTTAATGTTTAATAAAACGGGATTGCCTTAGTGTTCTAGTGACATAAGCATATGTTTTTACGACCTTGAGTTTGAAATGTGGCTCGCATTATAGTGTCATTGGGTTACCTGCTAACCCAAATGCTTAGTTACCCCAAAAGCACGAAGTCTAGAATGATATACTTGCTATAATGTTGGAGATTTAGAATCACATGGGTAAATGTAGATGTGGTCATTTAACTCTACCACTTCGAGAATAAAGTCAACAGGTGGTTATTGCAATTCATACTAACGTAGTTGTTTTCTGTCATCCTCAGGCCAAGATCGTGGCGGAGCAGCTGGCAGCGAAGTTAAACACACGTCTGAACTACCAGCCACGAGACGAGAGTGCTTCAGAGCCGGCTGAGGAAATATTCAGAAAGTATGAGACCGAACTGGAGATCAACGACTTCCCGCAGCAAGCACGCTGGAGAGTAACTAGCAAGGTAATATCGATTCTTCTTCTCGGTATATACAAGTCTTACTATTGGTTATGACTGTGTTTATTTCACTTTCACAATATAAGGGAATCTATAATAAAAGTTATAAAGCTTGCATATAGGCCCTCCCATTAAACTTTGTCGTATTTGTAGTACAGTACTGCCTTACATTCAGCTGAATAGTCAATTTTTGCTTCTCATGTCTCCAACATCGCATAGGAGGGCGATAGAAAACGTTTTTCCAACTCTTCCTGTTTTTCCAATTTCTTGCGGCATTTCTCAGGACATCCTGACGGTCAAATCTTAGACGCATTTACCTAAAATTAGCATATTGCCGCGATTTCACCCATTAGTTCCAGTTCTCGTGGGAATACGGGGATAAAATAAAATACCTGTGTTAATCGCTGATAATGTCGCTTTCTATTGCTGAAAGAACTTTTGAACAAACAATCAAACAAACATTTTTGTTCTACTCATATGTATGTTCCCTACGCACTCCAAAACGGCGGCAGCGATTTTTTTAGATTTTTTTTCAGATTTGCCTAAAAAGTCATTCTGTTTGGTAGCGATCGGCTCAATAGAAGAATTTTATTTTTTAAATTTTCCACATACAAACAACAGAATACTACGCAATACGCACTCGAAGCGGGTAGAAACAGTTGGTAAATAATAAAATACAAATGTTCGACCTTATTTATTAAAATATTTGCGATTCTCATTGGCAGTAAATGGCCTCATATTGTCTGTTCATTTAACTGCTGTCCTGACCTTTTTATTTATCGATAACATTGTCGCATGCATTATGCACCCTTATTATTATTATATATCCAGATATTCGAATAGTCCACGTTATTCTCTTGAAGAAGTTGGTCGTTGATGATGCTGCTTAAAATTTTAATAATTGGTGCTTTGATATGCCTCTGTGTCAAGTATTTTCCGAGGAAAATTGTACTAAAACGTTATTATCGTTGTTGTAATAAGAGTTAAGGTAAACAAAATGTCATGTATATTAATATCATCATTATCATCATCATCATCATCATCATCACTATTGCTATTATCACCATCATCATTCCATCAGACATTCATTATTGGATATAAGCCTCGTCAAAAAGGGTGATAATGTCTCTTAATCGTCTCGATTGGCAAGAGGATTGATGATTTATCATGATTTCTGATATTTATGCGACTATTACACTTTTGAAATTAAACTATTTTTACGAATTTTAACGATGTTGGGAGTGATGAACGCTGAAAAGCATCGAGAAAATATAAATTAAATACAAACGTGATAAAATCCGAAATAAAAAAAAAATATTTTTTACGGGATATTATCTCATCATCATGGTCATCATACTCATGTCCTAGTCACTTGCGGTCGACCCAAAATGTACTTTACATTCATCGTACATATTGCAAAAGTTTTGACAGTAACTTAACAGGCTGCTTGCCTGACGTGAATCCACCTTGGAAATGTAATTGCTAACCAGGCGGTATCAGATCATATCTCTTAGTCGTTTTCTACGACACCCACGAGCAAGGTTGTTGAAAGTATTCGTAGCCGCCACAACTCAAGAAATATTTTTATCTGCTTACATATAGATTTATACAGGAGCTACGTACTACGCAGAAATTTATTAATACATAAATCTACGATCTGTAATAAACGGATATAATTGAATTCCAGAGACCACTGCTTTTGCAAAATTTGTACGTCTTTATTATACCATTACAGAAGATATTAGTTTCTTGATTTCTCTCTGCAATCTCATCCAATTGTCATGTCTATGAGCTAAAAATATTACCTGTAGATCTCAACCTTCGCTTGCCCGTGGGCATTGTAGGAACCGGTGAGCACGAGGCCGAGTGTGTACCAATGCTCTCAAATTAACTATGATTGTCAACCCACCTGCAATTAGTAGCAATTTTGTGTGTTTATGACCAAAATTGGCAAACTGTGGTTAGGAGTTCATTTATATTATTAAGAATATTTGTCTGACGAGCTTGGTATAGCAGGTCAATATCACTCCTATTTTGGAGGAGCCTTGACCCCAGCAGTTGGACATATATGAGCTGAGATGATGATGATGACTATTTTCTATAGACCTACCTCTTCCCCACTTAGTCTTACAATATATCAAGTATTGTTTTTATTAAATCTTGATAATGTTGTTTATGAAAACATTTTAAAGTTTATATTTTTTTTTATTCGCAGGAGGCGTTAGCGTTAATCAGCGAATACTCTGAGGCCGGCATCACAGTTCGCGGCACATACGTACCGCCAGGCAAAACACCACCAGAGGGAGAGCGCAAACTTTACTTAGCCATCGAAAGTTCACAAGAACTAGCTGTAGCTAAGGCTAAATCTGAAATAACACGTCTCATTAAAGAGGAATTATTGAAGTTGCAGACTTCTGCTCACCACATGATTAATAAAGCAAGATACAAAGTTATATAAGTGTATTGAATATCAATTGAGAATGTAATAATTATAATAATTATATTTATTTTGTTTTATTTATTACATTATCCCTTTTGCCATCAGTTGTGTGGTAGCGGCTTAGAATACTACCAACCCTTACTTTGCTCGTGGATGTCGTAAAAGACGACTAAGAGCAGTAAGAGCCTTATAACGACCTAGGCCAACTCCATCTGATGCCGTTTGGTCAACAATTACATTGAAAGAAGTATGTATTATGAAAGAAGAATACATATACATTTGCTATTATCATTAAATAATTATTTTTATTTAATTCAGAGGCAAATACTTCGATTTGGTTTCGAACTCTGTATTGGTAAATCCAGATTTTTTTCCTGCAAATACTAAGGCAAAACATCTTGATAGCAGAAGTGTGGAATTGTCCGATAGACGGGAATGAGGGATAGAGAACGAACTGCACAGATGGCGTTAGTGGTTTAGATACCGAAGTGTTGTAACTATAAAAAGTTATTTTATAGTTGCAACACTAGTTAGTTTATTAGTGATAGGGCCACATTGATGACAGTTTTCTGTCTATAGCAGCGGGCCGGTCCACCCGGGGTAGTACCACATTCCCGCAGAAAATGGACTTCTGAACAGTGGCAATATGCTGTGCTGCTTTACTCGATAAGCGAGAGGGCCGGAAGACCAAATTGGGTGGAGTTTGGTTGGTAGGTAGCGGTCTAGCTATATCCCTGGTATTGCAAAGGGCCATGGGCGGTAGTAACATTTACTATCAGGTGCTGCTCACTGCTTGCTCGTTTGCCACCATAAGCAATAAAAAAAATGTCATTCAATTATCTATCGTACATAACCAAAATAGTAGTTTTATTTATTTATTCTATTGGGTGTTAAAGGGGTTTATGCAATATAGGAAACTGTAGTTAGTGCAATAGAATTAACAACCGATAACCGTGATAACTAATCTCAAACTAAATCGCATGTAAATGAGTTAGAGTGGTACCCGATGATAGTGATTTTACACAAAATATTGGTTTATGGAAAAGAGATCACAGAAAACTCAGCGTTACCTCTCGAGAAAGCGGTTGAATTGCGAAATAAATGTTGGCGATATGATCGTGCACATTAGGTGCAGCAAAAAGACAGACTGTAACAAGACCTTGTTAGACTTATTCCATATAACGTTAAAGCTCTGGTATCGGGTTACAGCTTCAACAAAGGGTTAAAACGATAAAGCGCCTAACACTTTCCATCATAGTTTTAATTTGTTGAAGAATCTTGACGTTTACATAGTGCATTTCAGCATTACAAAATTTAACGAGGAGCAATAGAACCCCCGAAACATCAAGGGTTTGATGAAATGACATACTTTTGAGGGTCTAGTGAACGTGTTATAGAAAATAATGTTTTCATATTTTATACATTTATGAAGTTTTATAGGCGCGTTATAGATTGGTCAAAGTCTCTGGTTTAGCGTCACGATATGCTGTTGCGCGCGTAGCTCGTACACATATAAACACTTTGTATATTTTTGACTGTAAATCATCTCTAGGTATCTGTGCCTTTTTAAATAGACGTACACCATCTATAAGAGGTGCGAAACGGAGCGAAGTGATGAAATTAATTATAATAGATGATTTGTTTTCACTTTTGTAACCATGATTGCTTGCTTTTTTAATTAACTGGTTTTCAACTTAGTGTAGAAAGTGTCACTTTGTAGTCTAAACGAATACAATATACTATTTGTTAAAGTCCATTCAATAAATTTGAGTACAGCGACGTCAGCCAAAAAGGATCACAAATAAATAGGTGATTTTCGGGTGTATGTAAGTATATATATCCGAAAAACATTCCTCTGTCGGACAGTGGGGATTTTTTGTGAAAATATTCATGCTCCCACAGATTTCCAATATTCTTTACTCGATTAATGACAACCCTAATATCATAGAAATGACTGCAAATAACAGAAACCTCAGTTCTTGAGTTCTTGATAGATTTTCGTATCAGTATATTTTTTTTTAAATATAATTCATAATACATTTACGACTAATCATTTCAGACAGATATCAAGTGCTTAATCACTTATGTTTATGAGAAAAATGTGATAATCACGTAATTAAAAATATTACCTATCTTTACTGCTAGATAGGTATCGCTAAATATATTTTGTAACATTGTTACTAAGCTAATCATGCAAGAAATACATAGAGATACAAAGTCATTTAAAAGTGTGGAATATAACTGGAATATTATATTGTTTTATTTCCTAGATGACTCCTGACCTTTGTCGTTATTACTTGGTAACATGTGACGGTTGTGCAACGTACGTAACTGGCGTGTGTCACGTTTAGAAATTATCTTTATCTTATATGATATGTTCTACTAAACGTTCACAACGCTAAAAATAACCTTTCAGGCGTTACACATGACGACCATGGTCATCGTGGTGGCGGCGAAAATATCTTTAATAATATAATTGTTTCGTTGACGTTACGGTCATGTAGAACCATCTACAAAACTGAACCAATTCTCCATTTCACTTGGAATAACCATTGTAACACTTACAAGGCGGCGCATTTTTTAACTCCCCTTCCTCCTGAAAGATGTCGTAAAATTTGTTACAAGACCCTCCCTTTTCTCCTTCAATCCCACGTGAGATCTTTCAAAATTTGTATTTTGAATATTAATGCCTTGGAATTATTTTTATTAAAACTGGTAGAAAACAATCTCTAATACTAGCCGTATTTGGGAATGTTTTAAATCGCAATCTAGCAAGTAATAACATTAAATTATATTTAAATGAGAACTACTAAAATTAATAGGGAATTTGATTTTAATTCAGTACATGTATACTAAATTAATCTGATTTACTCGCTTATTTACAATTCTTTTTTTTTTTTGAATAAATTCTGTGGTATTCAACGACCTGACGTGAGATTTAGTGAGATTCAGCTTAACTCCTCTAATATTCTTACGCCTCCTAAGCAAATGAAACGTAAAAATCATGGTCGTGAGCGTGATTGTTGGGAGCGCTTATTAGATCGTAACAGTTGTAATAAGGCTCTATGAGTCTATTGACGACTTCTATCACATACAGACCTCTTTCAAAGGACTATGTTATGTTTCGTAACTGCCACATTTAGCAGGCGGGTTAGCAATCGTAATTAGTGTAATAAGTTTCAAGGAGAGCTCTGTTGCCCATTCCTGTGGTGATTCTTCAGCTGATTTTGATACCTATGGACAAGTAAGTGCTGGTAACACTTTATATCCTTAATCCATTGTTATACTGGGTTAATTTACTAACATTAATAAGATTTTTCAAATCATATTTAGGAATTAATCATATATTTAGATAAAATCTAACCTTCACAATCATGAAGTTTTCTTCAAGCAAATGAAAAGTTCTTATTTTTAATTTTAAGCCGTAAGCGCATAACTATTCTTACGTAACGCGGGATTTTTATATATATTCTATACTAGCTTTCGCCTGCGACTTTGTCCACGCAGAAGTCATCTCTGACAGAGTTAAATAGAAAAAGCAATGCAAGGTGTTGAAGGTTTGTCGCCAGGACGATGATTAACAGCGTCAGAAACTGTGGGATGCGGTCGCCGCCTTCTGCGAGTTAGTTGTCTAACGGAATTAGGCAATAGGGTGGGTCCGGGAGAAAATACTCTACGTTGACACGCTCTACCGTCGGTGCTTTGGGCGGCGCAAGCGTGAGTAACTGTATTGAGGTTCACTGCATGAGAGCTTCGACTCGATATAATACCCGGTTGCGGTGGCCCGCCCGCATAACGTAGATGTACGTGTACCGCGCGCTATGGGGTCACGCGTCACCTCGAACGGATTGGGTGCGGTGTGTCTATATACCTACCATAGCCGGTCACTAAAGAAAAAGGTTGTTCAAAGTTCTATTCATTCTACAAATTATATTGCCTTTAATATACTATTTACGGTATGACCATGGGATAAAAATAACTAACTATCGCCACACTTTATTTGACTGTTTTGTTTCACTAGCAGAGTTGCGACCTCGTTAGATATGATTTATTATTTGAGTTATAGAGTGAACATTTTTGAAGCTAAACTTAACCTGTATCTTAAACCCTTAGGCAAGAACCTATTGCCGTCTACTATGTGTATCGTGTGCGCTCTAACGCCGGCACTCCGGTCGCCACGACGGCACTGGTGCAGGGTTGATGGAGAGGGAGAGAGAAATACGTGTTTATTTATCTTTACCGAAGAATATTTGTACGTAATTTGAAAACAATCGATAAGGAAATTTTCTTCCCATACACACTTTGCCACTTTGTTACACCCCTTTAGGGGCAGAATTCATAAAATTCTTTCATATCGTATCTTGAATCTCTATGTCATAAAAAGAAACATGCGTCAAAATTGAATGTTTCTAGCTTTAATAGTTTCGGTTTGGCGGTAATGAGTCGTTCAACCCGCTTCACAGGCCTAATTTACACAACCAGAGGGTAAAAATTGACAAATGCCGGACCCTAGAATATTTGATTCGACTCGTAATTTGAAAAGAATCAATAATGATTTTTTTCTACCCATACAGACTCGGTCACTCTGTTCCACCCCCTTAGGGGTGTAATTTCGTAAAATCCTTTCTTAGTAAATCTCTACGTCATAGAAAGAAACCTCTGTCAAAATTTCAAGTTGCCAGCTTCAATAATATCAACTTGGCGCTAATGACTTAATGAGTCGCCTAAGCCGCTTCGCAGGCCTAATTTACACCCCCCCGAGGGTAAATATTAACAAATGCTGAAATACGTGTTTATTTAGTTTTACTGAAGATAATTTGTACGTAATTTGAAAAGAATCGATGAAGATTTTTTTCTCCGAAAAAAATTTTTTTTTTTTAAAATTGACATAACTTTATTATTTATTAACTAATTGACATGAAATAAATAAATAATGTTAAGTGCAGCTTATCACAACATATTAGCGAAAACCGTGTCTAAATCGGATGAGCCGTTTCTGAGATTAGCGTGCACAAACGCACAGACAAACAGACAAACCGACAAACAGATAAACAGACAAAAATTTTAACAATCATTGTTTTGGGTTCTATTTGTGTTGATAAAGGTCAGCTCATATAAGTCCAAGTACTGGGCACGAGCTTTCCCAATAGGAGGAATATCACCCAGAATTATTGATATAGGGAGTTATTGGGAGTATTTTTTCTAGTCCAGTGTTATTTGTTTACATACTTTGTAACCTCCCTGAATTGATCCTCTTCTATTCCGCCAATTTTTAATTATGTAATTTCTTCTCAGCTTTTATGTGTATGTGTCTGTTTGGATTCTAGCTTGCTCCAAAGACGTACTATCATATCACCTAACCTACTATCAATTAGGTCATTACGTGATAGGATAGTTAGTAGGTTAGCTGATCAAACGGGTTGAAATATTTTGCTATATTGATTGTTCCATCTCTTGTAAAAATGTAACTTGCTTACAAACCCTAGTCATTTTTTACAACACCCCAGACAGAGATAATGTTGGAGGGGGCGTTCGACCATCGGGGCTCTACTACGCCTGAGGCAGACGGCCGCGGAGGCCGTCGCCGGGAATGGAGTGCTGTTGGCGGTGTCGTTGGACATAGCCAACGCATTCAATAGTCTGCCATTCGGCTGCATCAGGGAGGCGCTCCGGTCCCCTGTACCTCAGGCGGCTGGTGGCAGACTATTTGGAGGGGCGCAGTATCCTCTGCGCGGGTCTCGCAGGGGACATTGTGCGGACGCCCACGTCGTGCGGCGTTCCACAGGGGTCGGTTCTGGGGCCGACTCTGTGGGACATCGGGTACGACTGGGCGTTGAGAGGGAGTCTCCCCCCCGGGCTGAGCTTGGTGTGCTACGCTGACGACACGCTCGTCACGGCCCGGGGCAGGACACTCGAAGAGGCGGCGAGCCTGGCCACTCTCGGCACCGAGGAGATGGTCAGGCGGATCGAGGCGCTAGGGCTCAGGGTGGCCCTAAACAAGACGGAGGCCCTACTTTTCCACGGGCCCCGTGTGAGGCTACCCATCGGCGCCTCGATAGTGGTAAACTCCATCCACATCAGCATCCAGGCCCATATGAGGTACTTGGGTCTGGTGCTCGACGGGCGATGGTGGTTCCGGGAGCATTTCCGACAGATTGCTCCCCGGCTTGTCGGCGCGGCGTCCGCCCTTTCTCGACTCATGCCGAACGTGGGCGGACCCAGTTTCGAGGGCCGACGGCTGTATGCGGGGGTCATCCGCTCGATGGCCATGTACGGCGCACCCGTGTGGGCGAGGGCTCTGAACGCCCAGCTCAGGGCGGTTCTGTGGAGGCCACAGAGAGCCATGGCGGTCAAAGCCATTCGCGGGTACCGCACGGTGTCGACAGAGGCGGCGTGCCTGTTGGCCGGGACACCCCCGTGGGACCTAGAGGCGGAGATGCTCTCCGACCTCTACCGGCGGGTTATCACAGCGCGCGAGGAAGGTGGCTCCCCATCGTTGAGCGAGATAGCCACCTGGCGCGTGGATGCCCGCCGAGACGTCATCGCCCGTTAGGCTACGCGGCTGGAGAGGCCTAGGCACGGTGTGGAGACCGTTGAGGCCCTCCGGCCCGTATTGATAGAGTGGATGGAGCGGCGGCACGGAGTCCTCACCTTTCGGCTGGTGCAGGTGTTGACGGGGCACGGGTGTTTCGGGTTGTACCTGCACAGGGTCGTGTATAGGGAGTGGACTCCGGCCTGCCACCACTGCAGGAGTGACGAGGACACGGCGCAATACACGCTGGAGGTGTGTCCGGGATGGGAGCGGCAGCGCCGTGACCTCGTCGCTGTCATCGGTGCCGACCTGACGCTGCCGGCCGTCGCGAGGGCGATGATCGACAGCATCAGGAACTGGGACGCGGTCGCCGCCTTCTGCGAGGCTGTCATCTCGCAGAAGGAAGCGGCGGAACGGGCAAGGGAGGATTCCCGCGCCCCGGGCCGCCGCCAGCGGCCGGGGTGGCGCAGGCGCGAATACCTGCGCCTGATGCCGCCCTAACCGAGGCTTCGGGTGATCGGACCGGGGAATTGTCCGGTCACCCGACGTGAGGCCACCGCGTGAGGGCGACGCCCCGACGGCGAAATCTGTTGGGGCGTCGACGAGAGGAACCCGAGAGGGTGAACCGCCGGGCGGGTCACTGAAGTTAAAAATCGGGTCCCGGTGACCCGCTCGCACGGCGAAGAGAGAGGAGTTTTTACGGTGGGTCTATGGGGTCACGCGCCGCCTTCTCCGTCACCCCGGACCGATTTGGCGGGGCGAGACTAACCCATAGTCCACCAAAAAAAAAAAAAAAAAAAAAGACAGAGATAATGTTGGAGGGGGCGTTCGACCATCGGGGCTCTACTACGCCTGAGGCAGACGGCCGCGGAGGCCGTCGCCGGGAAGGGAGTGCTGTTGGCGGTGTCGTTGGACATAGCCAACGCATTCAATAGTCTGCCATTCGGCTGCATCAGGGAGGCGCTCCGGTCCCCTGTACCTCAGGCGGCTGGTGGCAGACTATTTGGAGGGGCGCAGTATCCTCTGCGCGGGTCTCGCAGGGGACATTGTGCGGACGCCCACGTCGTGCGGCGTTCCACAGGGGTCGGTTCTGGGGCCGACTCTGTGGGACATCGGGTACGACTGGGCGTTGGGAGGGAGTCTCCCCCCCGGGCTGAGCTTGGTGTGCTACACTGACGACACGCTCGTCACAGCCCGGGGCAGGACACTCGAAGAGGCGGCGAGCCTGGCCACTCTCGGCACCGAGGAAATGGTTAGGCGGATCGAGGCGCTGGGGCTCAGGATGGCCCTAAACAAGACGGAGGCCCTACTTTTCCATGGGCCTCGTGTGAGGCTACCCATCGGCGCCTCGATAGTGATAAACTCCATCCACATCAGCATCCAGGCCCATATGAGATACTTGGGTCCGGTGCTCGACGGGCGATGGTGGTTCCGGGAGCATTTCCGACAGATTGCTCCCCGGCTGGTCGGCGCGGCGTCCGCCCTTTCTCGACTCATGCCGAACGTGGGTGGACCCAGTTTCGAGGGCCGACGGCTGTATGCGGAGGTGATCCGCTCGATGGCCATGTACGGCGCACCCGTGTGGGCGAGGGCTCTGAACGCCCAGCTCAGGGCGGTTCTGTGGAGGCCACAGAGAGCCATGACGGTCAAAGCCATTCGCGGGTACCGCACGGTGTCGATAGAGGCGGCGTGCCTGTTGACCGGGACACCCCCGTGGGACCTAGAGGCGGAGATGCTCTCCGACCTCTACCGACGGGTTATCACAGCGCGCGAGGAAGGTGGCTCCCCATCGTTGAGCAAGATAGCCACCTGGCGCGTGGATGCCCGCCGAGACGTCATCGCCCGTTGGGCTACGCGGCTGGAGAGGCCTAGGCACGGTGTAGAGACCGTTGAGGCCCTCCGGCCCGTTTTGATAGAGTGGATGGAGCGGCGGCACGGAGTCCTCACCTTTCGGCTGGTGCAGGTGTTGACGGGGCACGGGTGCTTCGGTCTGTACTTGCACAGGGTCGTGTATAGGGAGTGGACTCCGGCCTGCCACCACTGTAGGAGTGACGAGGACACGGCGCAACACACGCTTGAGGTGTGTCCGGGATGGGAGCGGCAGCGCCGTGACCTCGTCGCTGTTATCGGTGCCGACCTGAAGCTGCCGGCTGTCACGAGGGCGATGGTCGACAGCATCAGGAACTAGGACGCGGTCGCCGCCTTCTGCGAGGCTGTCATCTCGCAGAAGGAAGCGGCGGAACGAGTCAGGGAGGATTCTCGCGACCCGGGCCGCGGCCAGCGGCCGGGGCGGCGCGGGCGCGAATACCTGTGCCTGATGCCGTCCTAACCGAGGCTTCGGGTAATCGGACCGGGGAATTGTCCGGTCACCCGACGTGAGGCCACCGCGTGAGGGCGACGCCCCGACGGCGAAATCTGTCGGGGCGTTGACGAGAGGAACCCGCGAGGGTGAACCGCCGGGCGGGCCACCGAAGTTAAAATCGGGTCCCGGTGACCCGCTCGCACGGCGAAGAGAGAGGAGTTTTACGGTGGGTCTATGGGGTCACGCGCCGCCTTCTCCGTCACCCCGGACTGATTTGGCGGGGCAAGACGAATCCATAGTCCACCAAAAAAAAAAAGACAGAGATAATGTTACGAGTATTCTTATTCCGTCATAGGGATGTTAAAAAATAATCGATTTTTATTTTAATCGATTATTTTTTTCAAAAAAAATCGATTTTTTATAATCGATTTTTATAGTAATATTAATCGATTTTTAAAAAATCGATTATATAAATTATGCGTTTTAATCGATTTTTATGAAAAGCGCCATCTATGGAACGGATGAATAAAACTCGAAGTAAATCCATTATTATTTACAAGTTAAGAGTGCCATAATATATGTAGTTGTTGGTAAACAATAAAAATATCTTGCAATAGTAAAACATCTAAAAGCGGTTGGCGAAAATATTTTACGATTAAGAAACATACAGCAATATGCAAGTACTGTTCCAAAGAGCTAAAAACTTGCAGTAATACTACAAATTTAAAACAGCATACATACATACCATCACGCCATGTCCCTTGCAGGGTAGGCAGAGAGAACAAAGTGCCAGAGAACTCTATCCTTGCATACTTCACTCGCTTCCTCAACATTCATAATTCTCTTCATACACGCTCGCCGGTTTCGGAGACTCATGACTCCACCTTCCTTCAGTACATGACCGATCTGGTCTAGGTAGGTTAGGTAGGGCTCGCTCTCCCTGAGTACCTACATCCTTCCACTTTCGTATTGTATATCTTCTTAACCAGACGTTCGTTCGACATTCTTTCCAGTTGCCCGAACCATCGGAGCATTCCCTTTCGCATCTTTACATCAATGCTCTCTTTCATACCTACTCGCTCTCTTACGTCGTCGTTACGAATGCGATCGATCAGCCTAACACAGCCACAGATTTTCCGTAGAGATCGCATTGCGCATTAATTTTACTTTAATACTTTTTTCTGCATACCCAACTCTCGCTTCCATATAGTAATGTTGGAACAAGCAAGTTATGTATTGCTACACGTGTCTTCTGGCTTCGGTGGTGGCTACTGAGAAGTTGTCCCAACGCTCTATTTCCCGCATTTACTCTTCGCTCTATATCAGTGGTGTAGCTTCCATTCTGGCTAAATTCACATCTAAGATATACAAATTCATCCACTTGTTCTAGTACATCATTACCTATTATTACTCTTACATCTGTTCTGGCTTCATCTCTTTCGAAGACCATTATTTTGGTTTTACTCACATTCATGCGTAGACCCCTTTTCTTACAATCTTCTGTCATTGTGTCGACTAGGGTCTGCAGGTCAGTCACTGACTGCGCCAGCAGGACTGCATCATCTGCATAGAGCAGAGCACTGACCACTGAGTCGCCCATCTGGACTCCCACATTTATATCGTTCAACCTTTGGAGACATTTATCCAGATATATGATAAACAGCCTGGCTGATAGAACGCACCCCTGCTTAACGCCGATATTGACGTCAAATCAAGGCGACATTCCATCATCCAGCCGCACATAAGCTCTACATCCCATGTAACGGGACTGCAAAGCCTGCAGCAGTTTACCGTTAATACCATACTCCGGTAAAATGTCCCAAAGTTCCTTTCGTGCAACCGTGTCAAATGTTCTCTCCAGATCCACAAAACTGCAGGAAACCCTCTGACCTAGAGCCAGATGCTTCTCCACAATGTTGCGCAGAGAGAACACTTGATCCATGCATCCCCTTCCACTCCTGAAACTTCCTTATGCCTCACACAGTAAACCATCGGACTCCATCCTCATTCTCCTTTCAATAATTTTAGCATACACTTTTGCTGCCAAACTGGTCAAGCTTATGGCTCTGTAATTTGCGCAGTCATAACGTGAACCCTTGTTTTTAAACAAAGGCACGATGACTGCGCTATTCCCGTCCCTGGGAACTATTCCCGAGCTCCAACATAAATTGAGGAATATCAGGAACGCCTCCCAGACACAGGTGCCGCCAAGCTTGATCATCTCGGCAGACACCATATCAATGCCCGCTGCCTTACCATTTTTCAAACTTCTTATCGCTCATTCAACTTCATCCATACTGATGCCATCGGAGGACGCTGGTGCCGAATGTTGATCTACTAGACCACGGATAATCGAGACAACCCAAGTATACGCATCGCCAAAATATGCCCTCAATCGGCTTAACACGTCTTGTATTTGTGTAAGAATGTCTTACCTTTAGACCTTATTTTATTCATTCTGAAGGCTGACCAACCACCCCGAGACCTCTTCACCTCTCTCCAAAAGAGTTTGGTGTTACCCTCGAAGTTTTTAGCCAGCCTATCTTCTGCACTCATATTTGTTCTATCACGTTTCTCTTTCACTAAGGCCTTGGTGTCATTCTTACACTGCCGATATATTTCTTTCTTCTGTTCAGTCATACTGTCATTCAGATTCAAAGAAGAGACATAGTCCAGCCACACTTTCTTCTTTTGCTCTACGGAAGCTGGCTCTTCCTCATCCTACCAAGGATCACCATTTGTTTTTCTATACTTCTTTGAGCTTCCACATACTTCTTTCGCTGTATCTACCATACTCTCTTTCAATATTCTCCAGCATTCTGGCTCGACCCACGTCGCCTCAGGTGGACACCCTAACCCGTACTGCGGTACGCATATGAGCCGGATTGAAGTCTGACTAGACTGGCAGGGGACGCGACGTGCACGTTCCGGACTATGCCTCCCTAAAAAAAAATCATGATGATGATTTTTTTTTTCAGGCTATTGTCGTCCACTGCTAGACGTAAGCCTAAATGTAAAATAGTATTGGACATTTATGGCATTTTTTTGTTGTGATTTATATTTTAGTTTTTGAGACAATAAGGTTGTTATTTTGTTAGGGCGCTCATCATTTCATTTTTATGGTAATAAAAAAAAGTGTCAATAATTACACTTGGTTTCCTTATTCCGTACCTTGAAAATTTAAAGGAATATTCGCTTTGATGAATTTTATATTTGAATTGGTTGATTTTTTATTCATATAATTTTATTTGATTTTAATCTGATTAATTGTTAATATGAATCTCTTAGGTTTATTATTGGAATATGAAAAGTATATACATTTTTAAATAATAGAAAAAAATCGATTATTTATTTTGATAATAATCGATTTTTGGAAAATCGATTTATATTAAATAAAAAAAAATCGATTTTTATTTAATCGATTTTTTTCCAGTAACCTCGCATCCCTATTCCGTCACTGCATAAAAATAAAAAAGAAAATTGCGTAAATTGTTAAAGTATTATTGCACGCCTCATAAGCGAAGCGTTCAAGTGATGCTCTACTCTCAATATGAAAATCAAGGACTTTTCAAAACTAAAAGTGACTGTATTTTTCTCACACTGCACTTATAAAATAATATTATCATACATACCTATGTCAAGAAAAACAATCGTTTAAACGTATTTGATATTTTTAAAAAGGAATTATTTTCAATAAATTAAGAAAAAAGTCGATTAAAAAAATATTTCCGTCGTTTCCGTAAGGATCTGGTACTTTCACGATCGCTTACGATTCGAAACATTAATGTATTGAAGTTTTTTTAATGTATTTACATGTTTTTGTTCGTCCATTCGGACAGGCAAAGGATACATATCCCATACAGCCATGGATTCACACAGCTGAGTTTAGCACTACGTCGAGAATGGCACGAAATTTCAAAAGTAGTTATTTTAATTTTATTTATGGCATTGACTGATAGTAAATGATAAATAATATAAAAATTATGTGGCATGTACTTTTGGATTTTCCAAATTATTTAATCTTATATCGAAACGACTTAAAATAGCAAATTGTGTCGATAACTGATGGTTGAATTATTATCTCGTTGATTAAATAAAATTTCGAGGCGTGATTGAAAATTTAAAGAATAATAATATTATTTAATTTTGTCTGTTTCATAATGCTGTTTGGTCATTCCTGGAAGAGTGCCTGGAAGAGTGCGAATCTTCGAACGATATGAACAACAGGTTCGTGGAAACTGTCCACGCGGTCGGGTCAAAATTCTTTAAGGCCCGTCGCGCTACTAGAACAAAAAAGCTTTCTGACCAGACTCTTCAACTCATGGAGAGGAGAAAGGAAATGACGGTACAGTCTTCAGCCGATTGGTCCGAACTCAGGCAGCTTAATAGACAAATCTCTAAATCTATGCGACGCGATATTCGCCGATTCAATACACTGCGTATTGAAGAGGCGATAGAGCGAAATCGAGGCTCCAAAGTGTTCGCACGAGATTTATCTATCGGGCAGAGCCAAATGACTAAGCTGAAGACCGATAACGGCACTGTCATTTCATCCCAGAGTGAGATCTTGGGAAAGGTCGAAAGGTTCTATGGGCAGTTGTACAAATCATCCCTGAATCCTGTTGTCAGCTTGGTCCAAGACCCCAGATCCAAGCTAACTCGGCACTATACCGAAGAAATCCCGGACGTCAGCTTGTACGAGATCAGAATGGCTCTAAAACAATTAAAGAACGGAAAGGCACCGGGAGATGACGGAATTACCACAGAGCTCCTGAGGGCAGGCGGCAAGCCAGTTTTAAAAGCCCTACAGAAGCTGTTTAATTCTGTCATTCTCGGGGGTGACGTTCCAGAGTCGTGGACCAGGAGTGTGGTGGTGCTGTTTTTCAAGAAGGGCGATAAAACGCTCTTAAAGAATTACAGACCCATCTCACTCCTGAGCCACGTGTACAAATTGTTTTCAAGAGTCATTACGAACCGACTCACGCGCAAGCTAGACGACTTCCAGCCGCCCGAACAAGCCGGTTTCCGAAAAGGTTATAGTACCATAGACCACATCCACACGCTACGCCAGATTATACAGAAGACCGAGGAGTATAATCGGCCTCTGTGTCTAGCGTTTGTGGACTATGAGAAAGCCTTTGATTCTGTCGAAACTTGGGCGGTGCTGCAGTCCCTTCAGAGGTGCCAAATTGACTATCGATATATCGAAGTGCTGAAGTGTTTGTATAAAGACGCTACTATGTCAGTCCGCATCCAGGATAAGAGTACGAAACCGATCCAGCTGCAGAAAGGCGTGAGACAGGGAGACGTTATCTCTCCGAAACTGTTCACCACTGCGCTGGAAGATGTCTTCAAGCTCTTAGACTGGACCGGACTCGGCATCAACATCAATGGCGAATACATCACTCACCTTCGATTCGCAGATGATATCGTAGTCATGGCAGAATCCCTGGAGGACCTTGGCACCATGCTCAATCACCTCAGCAAGGTCTCCCAACTAGTAGGGCTGAAAATGAACATGGACAAGACGAAAATCATGTCTAATGCCCATGTCATTTCTGTACCGGTCCTGGTTGGGAATGCGATTCTCGAAGTTGTCGATCACTATGTTTACCTAGGACAAACAGTCCAATTAGGTAGATCCAATTTCGAGAAAGAGGTCAGCCGACGAATCCAACTCGGCTGGGCAGCGTTCGGAAACTTAGGAGGATCTTCTCGTCTAATATTCCGCAGTGTCTGAAAACAAAGGTTTATAACCAGTGTGTGTGTAAGTCATCGCTGGTAACAACCAGCGATGACTTACGGCACTGAAACGTGGTCTCTAAATGTCGGCCTCATAAAAAGGCTCAAAGTCGCTCAGCGTGCTATGGAGAGGGCTATGCTCGGTATTTCTCTACGTGATAAAATCCGAAATACGGAAATCCGTAGAAGAACGGGTGTAACCGACATAGCCCGAAGAATTAGCACGTTGAAGTGGCAATGGGCAGGCCACATCGCTCGACGAACCGACAACCGTTGGGGAAAAAAGGTTCTCGAGTGGCGACCACGAATCGGACGACGCAGCGTAGGACGACCCCCCACTCGATGGACTGATGACCTCATCAAGGTCGCAGGAAACCATTGGATGCAGGTGGCACAGGACCGTTATAGATGGCATTCTCGTGGGGAGGCCTATGTCCAACAGTGGACGTTTACGGGCTGATGGATGGATGGATTGGTCATTCATCATTCTCTTACTCTTATCCCATTTACTTGGGGTCGATACAATGTACTTTTCTTTCATAGTACCTACATATTGTAAAAGTTATTGGCAATAGTTTTATGACCGGCCGCCTGCCAGACGTTAACCCTCCTTGGGAATGTAATTGTTGGCCAAACGGCATCAGATGGAGTTGGCCCAGGTCATTATAAGGCTCTTAGTCATCTTTTACGGCATCCACGAACAAAATAAGGGTTGGTAGTATTCGTAGCCGCTACCACACAACATTTTATAATGCTGTTTGGTGTCGGGTACAAATACTGCCAACACTTAGATAGCTCATGGTTATTTTAAAAGACAACTAAGAGTTTAATTGGATCAAGTCAACCTGATGTTATCTGGTCAACAATTACATTCCTAAGGAGGATTGATGTCAGGCAGGCGGGCGATCATAAAATTATAGGCAAAACTTGCAATATGTACGATAAAAGAATAGTGCATATTGCGTCGACCCCAAATAGGATAAAGAGCTTTCAGATTATGTGCCTGACTCAGTGGTTTTTGTATTTATTAATACAATGATAAGTATAGGTGTGATATCACAATGATAGGTAAAATATCTATCATCAAATAATATCATATATTATGATGTGATATGGATTTAAGGCTAATGTTATAGATATTCAGAAAGATATACCTTCTAAATTAAATAAGTTAGTATGATAAAAGGCAAAGGATTTATTTATTTTAATGATGAGAGTGTACCTGTAATGGAATTCAAGATATTCCAATCCAGGTTTTCTAATCTATAATTGTGTCAAAATTTACTACGATGGTTGCATCATAGATCGAAGAGACGAATAGACTATCCATTCATGAGTATGAACACGTACGCAGCCTCCTAGAAGTTACGTGCCAGTTAAATGGTTCATCATTTCATCATCATTTAGCCTCGTATACGTCCCACTGGTGTGCTCGAGCTTCCTCCAAAGTAGTAGTAACGAAATTTAGCTACTAGAGGTACCACACCGATCAGACGAGTTGCTAAAGTAAAAGTGGAAAAAATTATTACTCTTGTTTTATTATTTATTGCACAAATGGCGTAATTGTTTTAGTAATTACCGCAACGAGTCTTGAGGTGTCGACGCTCGCGTAGTACAATGTTTTGAGCGATCAACAAACCATTGTTCACACAGTACAATAAAAACAGACTAAGGCTAAACAAAAACAGACTCAGTATAATTCGTATTCGATAATTGTATGTGGTGGTAGGTACGGGACCTTTCTCAGTGGCATTTTTTCAGGCAATGTCACTCGTGATATCCGTACATACCCTAAATGTAGACTTGTGATCTTTTAAAATATCCAGAATAAATTTTAACAGAATTTGAATGAAATATTTCACAACTTGGTTTGCGTTCATTATCTAATTTTGATTAAGGATTACATAATGTTTTATTTAGCAGTGATTTCGACAGTGACATGGTAAGAATAAGCAGGTAGAGTAAAAGTTACTCTTACCTTTTAACTTTGCTAAAAAGTATTTTAAACGATTCTATACCTTTAAGAGTAGACCTTACTTGAAATAAAATCAGCGATATCATCTCTTTATTTTTTACTGCTGTGGTGCAGGCTGTTCGCTCGCTTCCTCAACATTCATAATTCTCTTCATACACGCTCGCCGGTTTCGGAGACTCTTGACTCCACCTTCCTTCAGTACCTGACCGATCTGGTCTAGGTAGGTTAGTCTCGGTCTCCCTCGGTACCTACATCCTTCCACTTTCGCATTGTATATCTTCTTAACCAGACGTTCGTTCGGCATTCTTTCCACATGTCCGAACCATCGGAGCATTCCCTTTCGCATCTTTATACCAATACTCTCTTTCATACCTACTCGCTCTCTTACGTCGTCGTTACGAATGCGGTCGGTCAGCCTAACTCCACAGATTTTCCGAAGAGATCGCATTTCGACCGCATTAATTTTACTTTCATACTCTTTTCTGCATACCCAACTCTCGCTTCCATACAGTAATGTTGGGACAAGCACTGCGTTATGTATTGCTACACGTGCCTTCTGGCTGAGGTGGTGGCTGCCGAGAAGTTGCCCCAACGCTCCGTTCACTCTATTTCCCGCATTCACTCTTCGCTCTATATCAGTGGTGTACCGTCCATCTCGGCTAAATCCACATCCAAGATATACAAATTCATCCACTTGCTCTAGTACATCATTACCTATTGTTACTCTTACATCTGTTCTGGCTTCATCTCTTTCAAAGACCATTATTTTGGTTTTGCTCACATTCACGCGTAGACCCCTTTTCTTACAATCTTCTGACATTGTGTCGACTAGGGTCTGCAGGTCAGTCGCTGACTGTGCCAGCAGGACTGCATCATCTGCATAAAGCAGAGCAGAGACCACTGAGTCGCCCATCTGGACTCCCACATTCATATCGTTCAACCTTTGGAGACATTTATCCAGATATATGATAAACAGCCTGGCTGATAGAACGCAGCCCTGCTTAACGCCGATATTGACGTCAAACCAAGGCGACATTCCACCATCCAGCCGCATACAGGCTCTACAGCCCATGTAACTGGATTGCACAGCCTGCAGCAGTTTACCATTAATACCATACTCCGGTAAAATGTCCCAAAGTTCCTTTCGTACAACCGTGACAAATGCTCTCTCCAGATCCACAAAACTGCAGGAAACCCTCTGACCTAGGGCCAGATGCTTCTCCACAATGTTGCGCAGAGAGAACACTTGATCCATGCATCCCCTTCCACTCCTGAAACCTCCTTGTGTCTCACACAGTAAACCATCGGACACCATCCTCATTCTCCTTTCAATAATTTTACCATACACTTTTGCTGCCAAACTGGTCAAGCTTACGGCTCTGTAATTTGCGCAGTCATAACGTGAACCCTTGTTTTTAAACAAAGGCACGATGACTGCGCTATTCCAGTCCCCGGGAACCATTCCCGAGCTCCAACATAAATTGAGGAGCAACAGGAACGCCTCCCGGACACAGGAACCACCAAGCTTGATCATCTCGGCAGACACCATATCAATACCCGCTGCCTTACCATTTCTCAAACTTCTTATCGCCCATTCAACTTCATCCATACTGATGCCATCGGAGGACGCCGTCGCCGAATGCTGATCTACTAGACCACATGCGACACCGGCGCCAACCGTAGCATCCGCATACATATCGCCAAAATATTCACTCCATCGGCTTAACACGTTTTGTGTTTGTGTTAGAATGTCTCCACCTTTAGACCTTATTTTATTCATTCTGAAGGCTGACCAACCACCCCGAGACTTCTTCACCTCCTTCCAAAAGAGTTTGGTGTTACCCTCGAAGTTTTTAGTCAGCCTATCTTCTGCACTCATACTTGCTCTATCACGTTTCTCTTTCACTAAGGCCTTGGTGTCATTCTTACATTGCCGATATATTTCTTTCTTCTGTTCAGTCATACTGTCATTCAGATTCAAAGAAGAGACATAGTCCAGCCACGCTTTCTTCTTTTGCCCTACGGAAGCTGCCACTTCCGCATCCCACCATGCATCACCATTTGTGTTTCTATGCTTCTTTGAACTTCCACATACTTCTTTCGCTGTGTCTACCATACTCTCTTTCAATACTCTCCAGCATTCTTCAATGTCCGATTGCGGCTGGCTTGCCATCGTCAGCCGTTCTCGGACACCCTCTGCATACTTTTCTCTTACACACTCTTCTTGCAACCTTTCAACCTTTATTCTTTCAAGCCCTCCGAAGTGGACACGCTCTCGCCAGTGCCTCCACTTTCTGAACAGACCACTAAATCTCGCAATAACGAGATAGTGGTCCGTATCGACTGTGGGGTCCCTGTAGTCTCTTGCGTCCAATATTTTGTTTCGGAGGCGACTGTCTACCAAAATTAAATCTATTATACTTTTCTGTTCATTCCCTCTCCATGTATACATATGGATGTCCTTATGTTGGAAAAATGTGTTTGGCAGAATAAGGTTTCTCTCCATGCATACATCCGCTATGAGCCTACCTGCGTCCTTCACTCTCTTATCACTAAATGGACCAAGTACGTCCTCATAATAGGGACGCTTGGTCCCCACCCATCCGTTCAAATCTCCGCATACAATCACACGTTCACTGGTTTCTGCCATATCCAGAACTTCCCTAACATTATCCCAAAACTTCTCTAGGTCTGATGCCACCGAGGATCCTACGGGAGCATATGCTACAACCATGAATACCTTGGTGACACCAAGTTTTATACGGACCCAAAGAAGTCTGGGATCATACATTCCGTAATCCTTCACACCTGAGGCCAAGCGAGAGGACAGCAGTACTCCTACCCCCATGCTGGCTCGATCGCTCTGTGGTACACCAGACCACAGAGCCATCCCGCCACCAGGAAGATCGCAGGCGTCGCTGCCCCTTCGCTTGGTCTCTGTTACACAGAGCACGTCTAGCTGTTTGTCCGCCATGACGGATATCAGCTCGTGCAACTTACCTTCCACACAACCTCTTACATTCCACGTGCCCACCCGGCACTCTGCTCTCCTCGACTCGCCTGACTGGGCAAGGCGTGATGGGTGGCGGCCCCCATCGCCACAACTGCCGAAGTTCGTACCGACGGGGGCGGGTCGGTACGCGTCGCCTCCGGGGGACGCCCTAACCCGCATTGCGGACTATGCCCCCTTTAAATAATTAATTCACATAATCAATCATCGTCTGGACTGAATGGATTAGTCAGCCATTGTGTGCAATCGGAAACAATTGGTAACTTATCAGATGCACTACTAGATGGAACTTCATTTGGCACGTTTATTGGCACCTCATCTTCTTCTAGCCACTCTGCATCTTTGTGCAGTAGGAGGATGAATAGTACGATGCAGCACGTTTAGGGGTTAAATTCTCTGCTCGAGGTATGTTCGAGCTGGGACGGGCAGTGCCATGACCTCGTCGCTGTTATCGGTGCCGACCTGACGCTGCCGGCTGTCGCGAAAGCGATGGTTGACAGCGTTAGAAACTGGGACGCGGTCGCCGCCTTCTGCGAGGTTGTCATCTCGCAGAAGGAGGCGGCGGAACGAGTCCGGGAGGGTTCCCGTGACCCGGGCCGCCGTCAGCGGCCGGGGCGGCGCAGGCGCGAATATCTGCGCCTGATGCCGCCCTAACTGAGGCTTCGGGTGATCGGACCGGGGAATTGTCCGGTCCGAATTGTGAGGCCACCGCGTGAGGGCGACGACACAGGAGGAACCCGTAAGGGTAAACCGCCGGGCGGGCCACCGAAGACCAAGATCGGGTACCGGTGGCCCGCTCGCACGGCGAAGAGAGGTGTTTGCAGAGTGGGTGCATGGGGTTGCGCGCCGCCTCTTTTGTCGCCCCGGATCGATTTTTCGCGGCGCGACCACATCCAAGGTCCACCCTGCGGAGAAAAAAAAAGGGGGTTAAAATCTCTATTATTTGAGCATGGGAGTTACGCGGGTTTTTAAAGTTATAAAATAAATATAAGTTTGAATGAAAGAATATGCCGCAGAGACCGTTATTGTTATTGAATAAAAAAAATCATTCAACGCTAGTTTTGCTTGAAAATAAAACAATATTGTTTTAATTTCTAATTGGTAAAAATAAAATTTATACGCGTAAAAATTCACTACAGTATAATTATTATTTATGACATTTAAAATGGATGAAAATGTACATATTTAAAATTTTGAAATTTTAATGAACAATAATTTGTAAAATATGATGTAAATTAAAGAAGAATTATGGAATGAAAAATCATTCAGCATCTGAAATATAAATAGATTGTAATAATAATAAGTTTCGACTTGTATAATATTACGTAAAAATAGCTTTTACCCTCTCTCCCCAAGATAAGAGCATGTATAGATCTTCTTTCCCTGGAGACCCTTACGTAATTAATGTATGGCCTCTAACCTGCCGTATTATTCAGAGCAGATCACTGGAAATGTTTTCTTTGTTCGGCCCAGGCGAAGGTACTTACTTCAGCGCCGCTTCGCACGCCTGCGACGGAGTAACGTAACGTGGATGTTTTTCTCCTCACGGACTCGTACCGACGCTTTCTTCTTCAAGATAAATACATGTTATATTTCCTTCTATAGTCGCAGAGGTTAAATCTTATCAGTGGCACGTATATGGCAAGTTAAGAAGAGGCCCGTGCCTAGCTGTGAGTCAAATTTGAGTTGAGATGATGATGATCTGTTAATAGCTTTCTAATGAGATTACTTTTCATATTTAGGTATCTAGAATTATACATTGACGCAAGCTGCTGATAACATCTATCTACGTTTCGATTTAATTTCGCAAAACTTCGCACAAACTATGTATTATGTAATTTTAGCGCTAATGTTCCTAAATAATTGATGAACTTTAGCACAATCAGGTCATAAGGTGACGTAGTTACCGATAAAATATATTATATCATATTTCTTTAAATAAAAATTGAAAATATTAACCTTGATTTTTATCACTGATAGTTTATTAGTGAGACTGAATACAGCGAAAAATATTTAAGAATTTGAGGAAGTCACGAAGTTTTACTCGGAGGCACGCAATTCTTTTGGAAAGTATACGAATAATAAGTCCAGTGTGTTTTCAGCGATGACTGAACTACACATCATCATTCTTTTGTTCTTATCCCAACTACTTGGGGTCGACGCAATATGTCCTCTTTTTCCATACAGCCTTCTATCAGACGTCATCTCTGTAGTCACTCCCTGTTTATACATATCATGCTTCACGTAGTCCATCCATCTTTTCTTTGGTCTCCCTTTACCCCTAGAGCCTTCAACATTCATACTCAAAACCTTCCTCGCAACATTACTTTCATCCCGTCTCATCACATGTCCATACCAGCTCAAACGTTCACTCCTTAATTTATTCATCACTGGCGCTACTTTCAAACATTCTCTTATACGTTCATTCCTTATCTTATCCATTCTCGTCACGCCGTACATCTATCTCAACATTCGCATCTCCACTACATGTAATCGTCTCTCATCCGTCGCTTTTGTCGCCCATCATGCTGATCTATACAATACAGCAGGTCTTATTAAAGTTTTGTAAATTTTTTCCTTTAATTTAAGGGGTACTCTGGGATCACATATTGTACCCGTGACCTGCCGCCATTTCATCCATCCCGCATCAAATCTGTGCTTTACCGCACGATACAGGTCGACGCTGCTTTGGATAAGCGAACCTAGGTATCGAAAGTTCGAGCATACTGGTATAAGTACTCTATCTAGAGCTATGGGTGTAACAATGGAGAGACCGCCGAAATCGCAGAAGATGTATTCTGTTTTAGGTCTGCTGATTTTCAAGACAACATTCTCCAACTTACAGCGCCACTTTTCCAGCATCCCGACTAGAAAAAAAAGTATGGTTGAACCAGATCATTTTGGATCAGGCAAGATATATAACGCAGATGATTGATTTGGTTCCGATCAGTAAAATTTCAACCGGACCCGATCAGGAATGCCTGATCTGGACCCGATCACGAATGCTTGATCTGAACCCGATAAGGTTTTCCTGATCGTGTTCAGATATATCTTCTGCGTTACATACCTTATCTGGTCCAGATCGGGCATGCCCGGTCCGGTCCTGCTAAGGAAGACGAAAAAATTTCTAGTCGGGATGCTCTGGACCTCAAGCCCATCTTTTCCAACGAGAACAACGATGACTGAACTACACAGAAATGTGAAATTCAAAGTCATACAGAGTGTTATGGAGCTCTGAATCAGAATTTTTCGGTAAGATAGGATCCCAAATATTTGGCTACTGTAGAAGAATGGATGTAATTGAGAAGTTACCGTTCTTCAGATTCAGAATTAGCCACTGAAGTGGCAATGAGTAGATTACGATGCTCGACAAATCGATAATCGCCAGGGTAGAGAGAATTATGACCATGTATCGAGTGACTGCGGGAATGCTCATGTGCATACTTGAATTTGGAGCCTGATGGAAAACATAAGAGTTGACAAAATTATAAAAAAAAACCTGAAATATTTGATAAAATTGATTGGTAGAAGGAAAAACTGCTCTTGTTAAATACGCTGCAGTTATAGTTTAAATTTATTACGATGAATAATGTCTTACAAAAAAAAAATACTGTAAGAGAATGCAATAGAGTTTCGAGGCCTTTGACTTAGTGTGGAGCCCTGGCCACGGAACCGGAGTACCTTTGAGGTAATGGTAGTACTTACCAATTATACTATTCCCCATGAGTCTATAGCAATTTTATAAACATATATCCTTTTTTTTTTTTCGCAAGGTGGGACCATGGATGTGGTCGAGCCCCGGCAAATCAGCCCGGGGTGACGGAAGATGCGGCGCGCAACCCCATGGACCCACCCTGTTAACACCTCTCTTCGCCATGCGAGCGGGCCACCGGTACCCGATCATTGACTTCGGTGGCCATAAACATATATCCTACGTTATCGTTTATGAAAAACTTTGTATCTCATTGTAAGGCAATTACATGAATACTTGTAAAATTTTCATAATTAAACTTTCCACTGAATATGTCTATATACAATAAAGTTTAAAATTGCTTGAACACAAATATCAACGTGGTTCTGTTGCTAGTTGTTTGTTGTGGAATCTTCCCGTGGCGTCGATAACCCGCGTTATCAAGTAGGCGGCGCCTGCGCACGAGACTAACTTTGTTCTTACAGTTATTTATAATTTAAAATAATAAATAGTCAAATAATATGACACAATTAATGATGAAGAGATCTATAGTGGCAATATATTCTAACGTATGCTTATAAGTGCGCTGTTTGCTACGTAAAAAGAACTTGGTAAGATTTTCTTTCATGGCTTGTATTTACGTTATTTTCGCTGCCCTATATGTTACTAGAATCGAGTTTTTTCTATTATTGAATTCAATGGTACTTCATAGATATAGGCCGGCTATTAGACTTGGCATTGGTACATACATCACGTCATATCCCTTGCAGGGTATGCAGAGAGAACAGTGCCAGAGAACTCTATCCTTGCATACTTCACTCGCTTCTTCAACATTCAAAATTCTCTTCATAAAAGCTCGCCGATTTCGGAGACTCTTGACTTCACCTTCCTTCAGTACTTGACCAATCTGGTCTAGGTAGGTTAGTCTCAGTCTCCCCCTGTACCTACATCCTTCCACTTTCGCATTGTATATCTTTTTAACCAGACGTTCGTTCGGCATTCCTTCCACATGTCCGAACCATCGGAGCATTCCCTTTCGCATCTTTACACCAATACTCTCTTTCATATCTACTCGCTCTTGACATTGGCATTGGAAAAAAATGTCTCATCTTGCTATGTAGAATATTACCAACCTTTACATTATCGTGGATGTTGTAAATAAGTCGTCTAAAAACTCTAAGTCTACTTAGACCAACGGTGTAGTTTGGCCTTTTTTTTTTTTTTTTTTTTTATTGGTGGGCTATGGATGCGTCTCGCCCCGCTGAATCGGTCCGGGGTGACGGAAAGGCGGCGCGTGACCATAGACCCGATAGCGGGCGGGCCACCGGTACCCGATTTTTGACTTCAGTGGACGGTGTAGTTTGGCCTAGGTAGACTAATCAATATTTACATTCTCAAGAAGGTATACGTCAAGCAGATGATGATGATTGGCAACAATGTCACATTCTAGTCAGCAGATTGTAAAAAAAGAAGAAAATTATTATCGTATCATTGGGCATTTTTGGCAGGCCTTGTTCTGGACACACGCCGTTTGTTCCGATCAGGGCGATAATGTGTACTCCCTGTATGTGACCGGTCTCTGGTATTGACTTGACGTCCGTGGCGATCGTATCATTGGCTAATGCAAAATCGCATTAGTAAAGTTATAGTAATAATTTTATTAAATCAAGGCTACAGATAAAACATCTCTTATCATATTTTTATAAACATTTACCTCGTGCTTTCTTATCGCAATTTAACGGATTTTCGCTGTAATAGGATTATTATTAAAATATATACAGTATATAATTGAAACTGACATAAATGTGTCATTAAAAGCAAGATAAAATTATTTATATGTATTGATACTTGGATTAATAAATACCTATTTATCATGCAATCAACATCCTCTGCATTCGTGAAAAATATATTACTTCAGATCAAAGTTCGTGCAGTGTATGTATAACTATATATAATTTCCGTGTGGTGACAGAGTAAGAATACAATTCACCACTCCCTATCTTAATCGTAGGTGATCGTAAGAGAAAAGATAAGAGACTGGCTAAGGGATATAAAACGCATATAATATCTATGCAAGAGAAGAAAAACTCGAAATGAAATCCTATACCAACACGTCTGACCAGCGTGGTATAGTAGGTTGATTTTTCTCCCATTATGGAAGAGGCTCGAGCCCAACAGTGGGACATATATGAGCTGAGATGAGATAAGATGATGTATAACTTGTATACAATGCCACTGAAGAAAAAGACTGCGTTCCAGTAACCAACCCGCATGGGGTCGAGACGTATATTGTAGTGCTAGTCTACGGGGTGGCAGCGCACGCCGCTTCTCTGTCGCCCCGGACGGATTAGAGGGGCGTAAAGTACCGTAGCCCGCCGCCAAAAAAAAACTTGTATACACTACAAGTGTGTTAACACTCCTAATTTGCTTGAGAGGGTCGTAAAAACCAGCTGATTACTAAGCGAATGGTGAATAGCACATTCCTGAAAAAAAATATTATGTGGCATATAGCCTTTATGTATAACCTATACGGGGCATGTACGAAATACATACTTGTAAATTTTGCAATTTTAAATCTTAGCGTAATAATCTCTTAGATCTGTGCCTATTAATACGTTTTCACTCAAATTTAAATATTAGAAAATTTAAAAATGCGAAGGATATGACTTTTTTTGTAATAGGTAGTTTATAAACTAAGATTAATAGATAAAAACATTCTCATCACCACACTTAGGTACAGTCTATGGTTAGATAACTTGTTATGCTTTATATTATAATGATGGTTATCTTTACTAAAATATTCTCAGGGAATTTTGAATTAAAGATTACTTCATATCCTACCAATTTTTGGGCATTACTTTAAATAAATGCACATTTTCAGGTTCGTGCCAAAAACATATAGGCGTATAGATAATTGTCGATATGGACTAATGTGACATTTGGCATTTTGCATTCAAAATGGAATTCGATATTTAAATTACTTGGTTCGTTTTGATATTGCTTTTTTTTTAGCGTCAGTTGTGCATTCTTTGTGTTTGTGAGTTGTGCTCCTTAGACCACAGTTCGCATTTTCCAAAATGGTTCAAATCATGTTAAAATTACCAAAATCCGTGAAGCAATAAAATTATAATTACAACAAATAAATATAATTGTTCAAATTTACTCATTTGGATTCGCAGTGAGTGGGTATTATACTCATTGAAAGTAAAGAATAGTAAAAATAATAATTAAATTGCGCCGAAGCCAGCTTGAATTTCTTGACTTTTTCGTGATGTTTTAAATCGGATTTTGGTAATGGTGGAAAATGATTTTTTTTTGTTAATTTTAAAAATGATAATGAAGAAAGATACTGTAAACTGCCCGTCTCCAGACGTACTTTTAACATAATTAGTATTTGCCGGCGTTTGCTTGTCCAAATTTAATAAAAAAATGTTTGTAAACTACTTTTACTCGTAGGAGTGATAGGACCACGCTGTTGACAGTTTTCTGTTTACAACCGTGAGCCGATTCGTTCCGTAGCACACTCTCGCAGAAAATCGACATCTGAGCAGTATCAATCTGCTATTGCGCTTTGTTTAGTGAGAGAGAGAGAGAGTCGGAATTCCCACTTTCTGGGTGGGTTTTGGTTGGTAAGCAGCAGTCTAGCTGTAACTCTGGTGTTGCTGTGTAGGGTATTGGCCGTCTGCTTTAACAGCAGTGCAGTATGTATACCTATAGCATATTGTTTGTTTGCAGCGAGCTGCAAGAGAGAGTTTGAGAGTGGCACCAGTGACGGAAAAGGGAACGCCTGGCTTGGTATGGACATGTAATGAGACAGGATGAAAGTAATGTTGTGAGAAAAGTTGTAAGTATGAATGTTGAAGGCTTTAGGGGTAAGGGAAGACCGAAGAAAAGATAGATGTATTTCGTCAAGCATCATATGAATAGAAAGCGAGTGAACGCAGAGATGACATTGGATAGGATTAAGTGGAAGAAAAGGACATATTGCGTCGACCCCAAGTAATTGGGATAAGAGCAGGGTAATGATGAAAATGCAGCAATGGCAATGGCAAGCAAATGGCAATGTGGTTAAAACTTTTGTGGACGCCTTTGTGATCTTTCCAGGTGAGGTAAGATAGTAAGGTTTATACAAAAAAGATTATGTAATTCTACTAGTAGTAACTAGTACGTAATTATCAGTATGATCTTCATGTACATATTTTTAATTAACCTTATCTAACTTTCTTAAGGATTTTAAATAATTTGACTTGTGCATTAGGAATTAGGAAGAACTATTTCCTTGTTCTGTGTTTTCAGGATATGAGTTTTTATTTATAATACTATTACTAGTATTAACGCTTTGTAAGTGCGTCAATGTGACGTAAGCAATTTAGTTAATTATAATTGTAGATTTTTTTTTTTCAAGTGCAACAATTATCATACAATGGATCGTTTCAAAGTTTAGTCAACTATTATTACAACTGTTGTTTTTATAGCATCATGTTTGAATTAAAAATACTATATATATATAATACATTTACTATATATATATATATGATATATATATACGACGTAAGAGAGCGAGTAGGTATAAAAGAGAGTATTAGTGTAAAGATGCGAAAGGGCATGCTCCGATGGTTCGGACATGTGGAAAGAATGCCGAACGAACGTCTGGTTAAGAAGATATACAATGCGAAAGTGGAAGGATGTAGGTACCGAGGGAGACCGAGACTAACCTACCTAGACCAGATCGGTCATGTACTAAAGGAAGGTGGAGTCAAGAGTCTCCGAAACCGGCGAGCGTGTATGAAGAGAATTATGAATGTTGAGGAAGCGAGTGAAGTATGCAGAGATAGAGTTCTCTGGCACTCTGTTCTCTCTGCCTACCCTGCAAGGGATATGGCGTGATGATATGTATGTGTATGAGGGAATTCCGTGTGGTAACGGCATAAGAATACAATTCACCACCCCCTCTATCTTACCCCTGGGTGATCGTAAAAGACCACTAAGGGATATAAAACGCATATAATATCTATGCAATAGATAGCAAACTTGAAACAAAACTCTATACCAACACGCTTGACCAGCGTGGTATATAGTAGGTCCATTTCCCTCCCATTAAGGAGGAGGCTGCAGCCCAACAGTGGGACGTATATAAGCTGAGCTAATAATGATGATATATATAATTATACACAAGCAAATTGTTAGACATTTCTTTTTAGATTATTTGGACTCTTAATTTCACTTAAGCGTAAATAATATCCATTTGAATAAACCTTGTTTCATTATTCTTACACTTGGTAATAAATAATACTGAATTTAAATCAAGTAGGTACATCGAGCTATTTTTATTAAATAACAAATATATTTTTACAATTTGATTATAGAACATTAAAATTATTTCATATATCTAAGTTATACATTAAATATATAATGTTAATGAAATAAATTTTGTTATTAAAGAAAAATATTTATCAAGATAAAAATATTGCACTATCTATGATATAGTCACTATCTATGATATAATATTGTAGTAACTTTATCTAAATGAGTGTACAATTATATTCTGTGACCACACCTTGATATCGGTATAGTTGATGAGATAATGAAATCGACCTCTTTCCAATCGAACATTTCCATTTAATAAGGGAGTAAGGTGTATGGATTAGCATGTTGGACGACTAAAGCGACGGATGAGAGACGACTGCATGTTGCGGAGATGCGAATGTTTAGATGGATGTGTGGTGTGACGAGAATGGATAAAATAAGAAATGAACATATAAAAGGCAGTTTGAAAGTTGCGCCAGTGACGGAAAAGTTAAGGAGCGAAAGGTTGAAATGGTATGGACATGTAATGAGACGGGATGAAAGTAATGTTGTGAGGAAAGTTTTAAATATGAATGTTGAGGGCTTTAGGGGTAAAGGAAGATCAAAGAAAAGATGGATGGACTGCGTGACGCATAACATGCATAGACAGGGAGTGACTGCAGAACTGCCGTCTGATAGGACTGTATGAATGACATATTGCGTCGACCCCAAGTAATTGGGATATTTGGAATAAGAGCAAGATGATGAAGATGAAGGGAGTAGGAGTAAAACTCATCACCTATTTCTTTCTGGCGTAAAGATTTTTAAGGTACATATGTAATTAACATCATTGCAAAAGAAATGAAGCCTGAAATTACTAAATATTCGTCGGACCTGGTCTGACCTCAACTCCATCCAATGCCGTCTATTCAACAATAACATTATCATAAGGAGGGTTATCTATGTGGTGACGGAGTAAGAATACAATTCACCACCGCCCTATCTTACCCGTGGATGATCTTAAGAGACGACTAGGAGATATAAAACGCATATAAAATCAATGCAAGAAAAGGAAAAACTCGAAACAAAACCCTATACCAACACGTCTGACCAGCGTGGTATAGTAGGTCAATTTTCCTCCCATTACGGAAGAGGCTCGAGCCCAACAGTGGGACATATGTGAGCTGAGATGATGATGAGATAATGAAGGAGGTTTGATGACGGACTGGTCACAAAACTAAAGCTAATTACTTTTTAAATATATTTTGATTGAAGAGGATTATATATTGTGTGGACCCCAGTAATTAGAATGAGAAATGAAAGTAGAATGATGATGAATAAGACGTTTATGACAAATTACTGAGCATTTAATATGCTTGATTATTTATAAAAACCGAATACGAGCGAAAAATGTCACAAGTGGGATTCGAACCTATTGGAAATCCGTCCCAATCATCCTGCCACTTACACCGCCGTGAACTATTGTAGGGCATTCAATTCTCGTTTCGTATTATATATACGTCTTTAAGAAGACGTGTGCCATCTACCCGATTATGTTTACACATTGTACAGGCTTAACACTTCAAGTTTTGCAGTTAGAATTGTATTAAACGATGGCATAACCCTGTTATGCAAATTACTGAAATTTAGCATTTAATGTGGTTGATTATCTATAAAAACCAAATACGAACGAAAAATGTCACAAGTGGGATTCGAACCCACGCCTATTGGAAATCCGTCCCAATCGTGCTGCCACTTATACCACCGTGAACTATTGTAGGACATTCAATTCTCGTATCGTATTATACCTATATACGTCTTTAAGAAGACGTGTGCCATCTACCCGACAATGTTTGCATATGTTTTTTATAAAGACGTTTATGGACTAATAAAGAAAAAAGAATGTTAAATAATGCTTAAAAATTCTTTAGTAACTAAATTATTTGTATCTCTTAAGTTAATGTAAGCGATAAATATTAATAGCGTCATGTGTCATGAGAATGTGCTGTTATGATTAATATCCTTATTTACTTACGCGCTGTTATCTTATGAATAAAATTTCCATTTGTAATTTACTCACAATCTTGTGTGTTAATTCATCAACCCGTAATTATTCCACTGCAGGTCGCGTGTCTCCTTCCCCGAACTAATTCTTAAAGACACTCATTGTATTAAACTGATTATTTATTTATTTATTTAAGTTCATCTACAGCAAAAGTATTAAAAAACAATTACATACATACATATCATCATGCCATATCCCTTGCAGGGTAGGCAGAGAGAACAGAGTGCCAGAGAACTCTATCCTGGCATACTTCACTCGCTTCCTCAACATTCATAATTCTCTTCATACACGCTCGCCGGTTTCGGAGACTCTTGACTCCACCTTCCTTCAGTACGTAACTAAAAATAATTACAATTTAGGCATATAGGCTGATACAGTTGTCAATTACAGATAGACCAGCATGTATATATTTAAAGTGAATATTTTAAATAATATAATAACTAACTTAAATTGAACATCATCATTCTACTCTTATCCCAACCATTTGGGATCGATACAATATGTACTCTTCTTTCATAGTACATATTGAAAAAGTTATTGGCAATAGTTTTATGACCGGCCGTCTGCCAGATGTCAATCCTCCTTGGGAATATAATTGTTGACCAAAAGGCATCAGAAGGAGTTGGCCCAGGTCGTTATAAGTCTCTTAGTCGTCTTTTACGACACCCACGAGCAAAGTAAGGGTTGGTAGTATTCGTAGCCGCTACCACACAGCTTACTAACTTAAATTAAACATACAAATTTACGTATATGGTGAACTTAGATGATTATGATGATTATTGTGCAGTTCAACCATATCTAAAATTAAATATATGCTTTCTTAGGTTTACGCTTGGTAGACAATATGGCGATTGCAGTTAGTTTTATTTATTCTCAAGGTATACTGTTACTCATTTCTCCAATGGTCCTTTGGTCGATTTTTAACAATGTCATAGTTAATGGCTGCCATATCGTATTTTCAATCTGTTACTTCACGGAGACATCACCATAGAATGCACCGATGACCGTAACATCACACCTTTACTGATTTTATATTATTTGTTTTTTTTTGCTTATGGTGGCAAACCGCACATCCGATGGCAAGTCACTGCCGCCCATGAGCAAAAACCTTTACCAATGGTATAGCTAAGCCACTGCCTATCAATGCAAATCTCGAACCCACCCCAGTTCGGCTGCCGGCTCTCTCGCTCACTGAACGAACCGCAATAGCATATTGCCATTACTCAGACGTCGATCTTCTGCGAGAGTGTGGTACTACCCCGGACGCACCGGCCCGCGGCTGTAGACAGAGAACTGCCCATAGCATGATCTTCCCACAATAAAGTTTTTTATTAATTAATTTTGGTTAACTTTTTTTCTGTATTTTCACGCTTTTAGCTCTAGCTGGCACAATTGTAATATAATCTATATGTAGTCAACTTTTTTTTAGTTGTTTGGGTTAAGTTGGGTTTTTATATATTTGTTTGGGTTTACGATAGTAAATATGTCCTTGTGATTTTAGTTGGGTTTTTACACATAAGTATAGTATAAAATACACACAAACATAAAATAGTATAAAATAAGTACAATTATAAAATTGTAAACAAGTAGAAGATTTAATTTAAAAAAAGATCTTTTAGATTTATGGTAAAAGTAAATAAAATATTTGTTTTTGTTAATTCTATCATATCCGAAGGAGGATGTACGCTAGTATTTGTGACAGCAAGTACTGAGGATACATCGACAACCAAAGAAAATCAATACTCTTTACCAGATTCTACACAAAATGAGAGCTCTACTAAAGCTATCATACTAACAATATCGACCTCGGAATCAACAGATTCTGATGCAGATGAAACCACAGCAGAAACTTCATTTACGGAGAATGTGCAATCTACTACGGAAAACATTCAAACAACATCTGATAATTCTGAGACCACTTCTGATATCATAGGAGTAACTACAGATAGTAAAAAAAAATGGAAGTAAAAAATCCTACACGGGTCAAGGATTCCTTGACGTGGAGCGCATTTTTTTATGCATAAATAGCTTTTCTTTTTTTTTTATTCATAATTTACTCGCGTGGTGATACCATCGTATAAGAATAGAGTTGTTGAGTGGCTCTTACTTTTCTCTAACAGTTGTAAAAGATTGAACACGAGAAAAACAGGCAGCAGCGCTCTCCTCGGAAATGTAGAACACCTGACTGCGATCGCCAATTCCTTTTGCCAAGCGTGGCAATAATGGCAATAAATCCTCCAATGAGTGACTATGTCATAAGGAATTTTGTAGTAGTAACTCATGTCCAGTAAAGGACAATGAAAATCTGAAGAATGATGAATTATGATAATAAATAGAAATATATCTGTAAATACTGTTTTAATTGAAATTGATATTAGATTCAATGCTATATTCAATAGGTATAAAAATATATATATATGTGTGTTATCATTTAACAATGAAGCCAACAGCGGTCAATGGGTCAGTGGTCAAATGTGGTTTCCTAATGATTGGCTGATATTAGTTACCTAATTTATTATTTCTTGCTAAAACCTAAATTATATTCGTTTTTATTGCGTAAATGTTCTGTAGGTATATCTGATTATCACATAGAGCGAGCTATTTAGGGGAGGGTACCTCTCAGGGGGTATTCCGTCGGGCCGGCCACTGACGACAAGTTCACGCTGCACCAGTGGCCGGTCCAACGACGTAGGCGAGGTTCGTGGGTGGGTTACGAGTATGCGTGCGTACGCCCCTCTCTCCTGCTCCTCGACCATAACCCACCCCAAAAAAAAAAAAAAAAGAGCGAGCTATTTAAATCAAGAAAATTATTCTGCTCAGCCAGCCAAAAGGGATATAGATAAAATAAGATAGGGTATAGGTTTGGAAGATAGGCAGGGGCGGCTTTAGCACATGTAGCGCCCGGGTGCAACCAATAACCTGGCGCCCTCTTGTAACAAAATGCACGAGCTAAATGATAGTTACAACATGTTCGACTAAACTCCGAACCTCGCTGGAATGAGTTGTCGCATGCTTGGTCGCGTTGTTTTGATACGAAACCTGGTAATCGCGCGATCGGATTATGAAGTTAGAGTGAGCATGGTGACAAAGCAACCTAACCGTGTGCACGCTCCGTGTGGAGTGTTGCAGTAGAGGCTCTATGTTTGTTTCCCGAGCGGCTCTCGGCGCCTCCTAACACCCGGCGCCCGGATGCACCGCACCCTTTGCACTATAGGCAAAGCCGCTCCTGAAGATAGGTATCGGGTATGAGTTTAATAAGATATTTTTTGGCGTAGGTAAAGTGACGGAGTAAGAATATAATTTACCTACTTATCTATCTTGACCGTGGATATTTTAATAGATGATCCCGACTAGAAATTTTTTCGTCTTCCTTAGCAGGACCGGACCGGGCATGCCCGATCTGGACCAGGTAAGGTATGTAACGCAGAAGATATATCTGGACCCGATCAGCCAAACTTTATCGGGTCCAGATCAGGCATTCCTGATCGGGTCTGGATGAAATTTTACTGATCGGAACCAAATCAATCATCTGCGTTATATATCTTGCCTGATCCAAAACGAGTAAGCCCAGTCCGGTCCTTTTAGAAAACATGAATACCTTAAAGAACATGTTTAATAAATAAAAATATAAATTAATATATGACGTAGGCAGTACGATATTCTTATCATAGAGATTCCCAGTGAGCCGTTCCAATTAGGGCGCAACCACCAGATGCTAACGACTTCAACTGTCGCCTGAATTCCTCATTCGTGATCGATCTGTTTTGATCTGATTCGATAACAACTAGTTTTATATTAGGCGATGTCATTACGCTTCGGAGAATCTTTACACCGCGATTCAGATAATGACGTCATTTTACTAACGCCATCAACAATTTATGACCCAAAACATTAAATGTTAGAATGGTTGTTACAATATTACTATATTTATTTCTATCTATGTTTTCAAATGTACCTATTATTTATTTTTGTTTTTACTTTAAATAGAAATTATTTTTATATTATTAATTAAACATTATTATTATTATTAAATACATATGATTAATTAAAGATTTCAGATTAATCTCCTCTGATGCAAATACAATTTACACCGTGGCATAAATATGACAATCATGATATGATACTTTTTTGAATTTTGATTGTTATTTTTTTTGTGTTACGAAAACTGTTTCTGGTCCTGATATACTACATGCCTTACCATATATTTGATTATATTTTACATCAGGCTGTCCTTATTTGGTATAGACTTGGTCCTGCTCCGGAATGCCTTACCATACTTGATGATATTTCATCCTGATCGGGTCCAGATACATGATCTGGTTGAACCATACTTCTTTTCTAGTCGGGATGTATCTATATAATATACATATAACATCTATGCAATAGAAGGAAAACTCAAAATAAAACTCATCACGATATCTCTGGAACCATAAGGCCTACAAACCTTAAATTTGGTAGGAATGTTTCTTTCGCCGAGTAGAGGTCAGCTAAGAACGGATTTTACGAAATTATGTCCCTAAGGGGGTGAAAAAGCAGGGCAAAGTTTGTATGTGACAATGTGATTTCTTGGTTCAATCTATTTCAAATTTTGCATAAACATTCTTTAACAGAATTGATGAAAGACATGATTCATATTCTATTGAGATTTATCTCCTAACTGGGTTAAAAAGGGGTGGAAAGTTATTTTAGGGGTGATTTGCTTTAAAGTTGATATCAATACTTCTTAGTGATTTTGATTTAAAAGACATTTTATTTTGACACATGTTTGAAAACTCAATTCGATTATATTAAAAAAACCGGTCAAGAACGACTCGGAGTCACGCACGAAGGGTTCCGTATCATTATCTATAAATGACAAATCATGTTTAATGACTTCAAATATTTACGCGAGTATTACACATTTGAAATAAAACTACTTTTACGGATTCTATCGCGTTTGTATTTGATTTTTAATTTCTATGGTCACGGGAGGACACATGAACATGTTTGTTGTATGGGAGCCCCTCTTAAATTCTCTATTTGTTTTATTTTAATTATTTATTTTGAAAGTGAATATATTACCAAATATTCTGTGAATATTTCAAACGTCGACCGATTTTTGTTATCAATATCGAGCAAAAACGAGCAAAAAGATTACATTTGTTGTGTGGGAGCCCCCTTAAATATTTGTTTAATTGTTTTTTAGTATTTGTCGTTGTAGCGGCAAAATAAATTCATCATCTGTGAAAATTTCAACTGTCCAACTATCACGGTTCATGAGAGCAACCTGGTGACAGACAGGTGAAGTAACGGACGGACAGCGGAGTCTTAGTAATAGGGTCCTATTTTATCTTTTGGGAATGGAACTCTAAAAAGGTTGATGTCACATTAACGTTTGGTACAATGCAAATACTTTTTAAAATTGAAATGTCTCGAATGTCACCGGACTATATTAGTACGGTGTTTATAGGTTTCTAAGCTTTAGAGAAGTCATGTACTTTTAGGACACGGCATCATATGAATGGCTTTGAAATTTGAAATGATTGGACGGTAATTTTCTAAGCAGTATATTGTAATTAAAAAGCCATGGTAATACCTTGCATCGAATAACTGAAATCCAACGCTCACACGATGCATTACAGTTTGTGTGACAATATGCCTTTGTGTCATGCTTCGGCGTTGGTCGATACTCTATTTCAGCAGTTGTTTGGTTTTTGAATTATGCTAGGATATAGCCATTGCGATACTAAAACCCCTAACACCTCTTTATAAAATTATAGGTATCTAATGCGACTTTTTATTTTACCCTATAATGATTAGGAAAGGAGTATAAGATCGTATGCTATATTTTCGTTCGCTGTTTAGCCAGTTTTTAATCAACATGTTTGCAAAAATCGAGACAGAAAGGATGAGTTATAATAGGAACAATCCGTATATATAGCGATAGGAAGACAGGACGTTGATGCTGACCAGCTGGGTCTCAAGACGCTATGACATTTGTGCGTTACTACGGTCGTGATACCATTTACTTGCAAATATTTGAGATCATTCCAAGGGGTTAAATCTATATATATAAAAGAAAGTTGTGTTAGTTATAACACTTAGGTATAACTCGAGAACGGCAGGAAAAATTGGTTTTATGATTTTTATGTTTTAGAGTTTGTCTTCGTCGGGAATAGGATATTAAAATATGATTTTAATCAACAAACAAAAAAAAAATTAAAAACATCAGTCTAAACGTTCATTTGTTTACGGGATAATTTATTATATTATTAAGAAAGGCGATAAAACGCTCTTAAAGAATTACAGACCCATCTCACTCCTGAGCCACGTGTACAAACTGTTTTCAAGAGTCATTACGAACCGACTCGCGCGCAAGCTAGACCACTTCCAGCCGCCCGAACAAGCCGGTTTCCGAAAAGGTTATAGTACCATAGACCACATCCACACGCTACGCCAGATTATACAGAAGACCGAGGAGTATAATCGGCCTCTGTGTCTAGCGTTTGTGGACTATGAGAAAGCCTTTGATTCTGTCGAAACTTGGGCAGTGCTGCAGTCCCTTCAGAGGTGCCAAATTGACTATCGATATATCGAAGTGCTGAAGTGTTTGTATAAAGACGCTACTATGTCAGTCCGCATCCAGGATAAGAGTACGAAACCGATCCAGCTGCAGAAAGGCGTGAGACAGGGAGACGTTATCTCTCCGAAACTGTTCACCACTGCGCTGGAAGATGTCTTCAAGCTCTTAGACTGGACCGGACTCGGCATCAACATCAATGGCGAATACATCACTCACCTTCGATTCGCAGATGATATCGTAGTCATGGCAGAATCCCTGGAGGACCTTGGCACCATGCTCAATGACCTCAGCAAGGTATCCCAACTAGTAGGGCTGAAAATGAACATGGACAAGACGAAAATCATGTCTAATGCCCATGTCATTTCTGTACCGGTCCTGGTTGGGAATGCGATTCTCGAAGTTGTCGATCACTATGTTTACCTAGGACAAACAGTCCAATTAGGTAGATCCAATTTCGAGAAAGAGGTCAGCCGACGAATCCAACTCGGCTGGGCAGCGTTCGGGAAACTTAGGAGGATCTTCTCGTCTAATATTCCGCAGTGTCTGAAAACAAAGATTTATAACCAGTGTGTGTTACCAGCGATGACTTACGGCACTGAAACGTGGTCTCTAAATGTCGGCCTCATAAAAAGGCTCAAAGTCGCTCAGCGTGCTATGGAGAGGGCTATGCTCGGTATTTCTCTACGTGATAAAATCCGAAATACGGAAATCCGTAGAAGGACGAGTGTAACCGATATAGCCCGAAGAATTAGCACGTTGAAGTGGCAATGGGCAGGCCACATCGCTCGACGAACCGACAACCGTTGGGGAAAAAAGGTTCTCGAGTGGCGACCACGAATCGGACGACGCAGCGAAGGACGACCCCCCACTCGGTGGACTGATGACCTCATCAAGGTCGCAGGAAACCGCTGGATGCAGGTGGCACAGGACCGTTATAGATGGCATTCTCGTGGGGAGGCCTATGTCCAACAGTGGACGTTTACGGGCTGATGGATGGATGGATGGATGGATAATTTATTATTCCGTAAACAAATGAACGTTTAGACTGATGTTTTCAATGTAGTTGCAGTTTACCGCAACTAAACAGCTCAATTAATGTAGTCTATGGTTTGAAAATGGCACAAAACGTTGAAATTAAAGTTGACCTGTCGATGTGTTTGTGAGTGCGAGTTGTGAGTTCTACGAGTTTTTACGAGCATTACTATAATAAATCTCATTGCGTCGAAATTATTATTAACAAAGTTTTGACCAAGAAAACATAATACTTCCCGACAAAGCCATAATGCAATTAGGATTCTAAACATCGCGAATGAAACTACTGAAGAAGAACGATACGTAAAGAGCGCTGCGTTAGTATGGTCCGACTTCGTGCTTCTCAATCACAAGAGCAAAGTGAGGCAGCCCCTGAAAGTGCTTGGTTGACTATATGAAATCGTTGAGCTCAGAGATCAACAATTAGATAATTTTCAACCCGCAAGAAGAAAAATGTCGTATATCACAAAGAACTTCTTCATCTCGCTGGCACGTTATTAAAAATTTAGATTTTTAAATTTATGGATTGCATTTATGTATTCATTTATGTTTATTATCAGAATAAAAAACATATCTTAATTATTTTGAATTAAATGAAACCTGCTCATTCATTAACTGTTAGGCGGAACGAAGTCTGCCGGGTCGGCTAGTATGTTATATGCGTTTTATAACCCTTAGTCGTCTCGTAGGATCACCCATGTGTAACATAGGGAGCGGTGCGGTGTATTGTATTCTTACTCCGTCACCACACGGAAAACCCATATCCACATTTTGCTATATAAATTACAACCTTTTAGTGGGTAAATAGTACCATCTACTAAGCACATTGCCAAATTTTATGCCGTTACTAAAAATTTTTTGACATTGAAATATTTATTGACGCTTGTCACAGCTTAACTCAGAATTTCGCGGTTTTTAAGCGCGTGCTTATATCATTAGTTAGATGTTAATTACACAGGGCATAATTTTAAAATATTTGGTATTATAACACTATATCAGAAGATAAGAAAATAATATATAAATCCTCTTTAAGGGGAATCCCTGTCGACATGTAATTTGCTTGTAATTGATGAAGTTTTAGTGGGTATTATACTGTGTTCTGGCATAATCCTTTTGTTAATTTGGCAAAGGGGGCTTTTTTCACGAAAAATAAAATTGCAGTTGCTGTGCCTAAATGATGGTTATTGTTTTCAACGATATGTGATAGAAGTTTGCAAGGCTTATTGCGTTCTCTACATGGAAAAATACGCACGTGGAACAGTTTCACGCGCGTACTAATATGTACAGTTTAATATGTACAGTTTCACTGAAACTATACATAGTTCTGACCAGCGTGGTATAGTAGGTCAATTTCCCTCTATCCATCAGTCAATCAATTCTCACTGGTCGAACTTGGTACCTTGGAACCAAGGCTATCAAAATTTAAAGCTTCCAAAACCACACCACTTACCATAATTCCTATAAGCCAGGGCATGATAGTAAGATTTGAGTCTCAGATAGATATTAGAAATGACTGCACAGATGGCGTAATGGTTAATATACCGACCTTCCGTGCCGGTGCCATGGGTTCCATTCCCACGCAGGACAATACTTTTTGCGAACTACAAAGTGTTGTTCTGAGTCTGGATGTAATTTGTCTGCGTTAATTGCATGTTTGTAAAGTCCCCCGCAATACAAAGATTATTTCTTTAGTGCAGGGTGGTGTCTATTAACCACCGAAGACAAAGATCGGGTACCGGTGGTCCGCTCGCACGGCGAAGAGAGAGGAGTTTTACGATGGGTCTATGGGGTCACGCGCCGCCTTTCCGTCACCCCGGACCGATTTGGCGGGGCGAGACGCATCCATAGTCCACCAATAAAAAAAAATAAAAAAAAAATAGGGTGGTGTCTATTAACAAAAAAAAATGTTTTAATTGTCTTGGCAACAAACTGGATTAGAAAAGTTAAAGAGATTTGATGATAAAAAGCATTGATTCCATTTCTCTTTTATACAATGTTAGAGACAGTAAGACATTGAATAGTCATTCAATCAAGAGGATGTACAACTACGATAAGCGCAACATTACAAAACCACACCATAAGATTGACTACAATAGTAGGTACGGCAGAAGTGTTTGAATGTACCTACAGCAATTTTCCGAGGTCCATTTAGGCTAATGCATGCGTGATTTGCAAACTGTTTAATATAAGATCACGCTGATTACGCCAGATATCATACTCCCAGAGAATGTGGTGTACTGATATAAATAATGACTAATTACTTTGAAGATAAGAATTGATTTCATAATAATAACAAAGTGATAGAATCGTGTAATAGTTTTATTGAATATTATTTAGATAACCCATTTCACGGTGACTGTAGTCTCACGCGATAATACACATATGTTTATGGATTAAGATTTTATGATACGAAATTGCATTGCATTGCATTTCCGTATGGTGACGGAATAAGTATTCACCACCTCATATCTTACCCGTGGGTGATCGTACGAGACGACTAAGGGATGTAAAAGGCATATAACATCTATCCGAGAGAAGAAAAACTCGAAACAAAACCCTATATCAACACGTCTGACCAGCGTGGTGTAGTAGGTCAATTTCCCTCCCATTATGGAGGAGGCTCGAGCCCGGCAGCGGGACGTATATGGGCTGAGATGATGATGATGATGTATTGCATTGCAAGACTAAAATAAGACTGGTGTAAAGTATTGTGTTAGTCCATTGGTCTAAATTTAGTGGAAGAATCAGGCCAATCATCGAAGCCGAAGCGTTTGTGCTATATAATAATCTATAGGTATGAGACTATGGTATCTTTTTCGTCTGTACGACACCCGCAGATGGGAATGGGCGTTGACGCATTATGTCCTTAGTTACATACATAATTAAAACAAATATTATCTTATTAAATATTTGTTAACGGAATTGGCGGAACTGTGTAGAATCTTAAAAATACAGCTGCTACATTTTTTTAATTGTTTATAATGGCAAATGAGCAAGTAACACAACTGATGGTAGGTGTTTTTGCCGTCCATGGAATTTTGCAATACCGGGCCGGTCCGTCCGGGGTAGTACCACACTCTCGTAGTAGATCAACGTCTGAGTAATGCCAATGTGCTATTGCGCTTTGGTCGGTGAGCGAGAGAGCCGAACTGGGTGGGTTTGGGGACTGTAATGGTAGGCAGCAGACTAGCTATACCCTTGGTATAGCAAAAGTCCATGGGCAGCAGTGACATTTACCATCAGGTGTGATGCTTGCTCGTTTGCCACCGTATGGTGCTATGCTGCCGTATTCCTTCCTTTTTTTTTGCTTATGCTATAACATAAAAAGAATACGGCTAGGCCTCTGTTCACCACTGGCTGGGAATCTCTCGTGGGACCTGGAGGCGGATACGTTCGCCGATTTGTATCGACGGATGTCGGGGGTGCGAGCGGAGGGCGGTGCGGTCTCGTTGAGCATTGCCCGTTGGGCAGTCCGCCTGGAGAAGCCTCGGTTTGGTGTGCGGACCGTGGAGGCCTTCCGGCCGGTGCTGATGCAGTGGCAGCACGGGGTGCTCTCCTTCCAACTGGTGCAGATTTTGACGCGGCATGGGTGCTTCGCCAAATACCTGCACATGGTTATCCGGAGGGAGAGTACACCGTTCTGCCACCACTGCGATTACGACCAGGATGCTTCGCAGCATACGCTCGAGGCATGTGCCGCTTGGGCAGTGCAGCACCGTGAACTCGTCGCAGTCATCGGTGCTGACCCGACGCTACCAACCATCGCCAGGGCGATGCTCGACAGTGTCAGGAACTGGGACGCGATCGCAACCTTCTGCGAGGCAGTAGTCTCGCGGAAGGAGACGGTGGAGCGCGTGCGCGAGAAACGTCTCCTCGGCGACTGGGGTGGTGCAGACGGGATTACCTGCGCCTGATACCGCCTTAGCTCAGGCCGCGGGTGACTAGACTGGGGAATCAGTCCGTCACCCGCCGAGAGGCTGACCGCGTGAGGAAATACCGACGTCCTCCCCGAGGCGTTTGGGTTGGGTTTCGGTCAAGAAGAGGGTACCTTCAGAGGGTATTCCGTCGGGCCGGTCACTGACGTCAAGTTCACGCTGCTCCGGTGGTCGGTCCAACGGCGAAGGCGAGGTATCACGGATGGGTTATGGGTGTGCGTGCTTATGCCCCTCTGTCGTCCCGGACGGAGTGGAGCGAGGAGTGCGCCGACCGTAGCACAACACAAAAAAAAAGGAAAGCCTCTGTTTAGCAACAAAAACTCAAAACTCACCCAGAAAGTTGAGCGGCCGGCTCTTACGCTCACCGAACGAAGAACAACAGCAATTGCTAATGTTTAGACGTCGATTACCTGCGAGAGTGTGATATACGGCCCAGACGGATCCTGGCCCTATCACTATTGATAACTTTGAACCGATTTTCTCTTTGTATTTACTTGTACCGTTGAAATCTAATAAAGATTTCATATGAAACAAAGAAAATTTGTCAAGAAAAGTAATTGTCTTGTAATTGTTGAAATATATTTGCTGAACTACATCGCAATCTAATGTTTTAAAGGTACATTTTAACGAATAAACAAATAGGTTTATGAAGTATAGTTTTTCTAAAGCATAATACATATTAAATAGATACCAATTTTTGTCATTTTATTTCGTCACGTGCATACTCTGTCTGTTATCATTTATTAAACTTTAACAATGATGCAATAGAGTGTCGTTCTGAACAAATACTAATCAAGTTATCATGCATAAAAATAACATTTACGTAATTATGTGACGAGTGATGTGTCTATTCGTGGTACATATCATTCAATAGCTTTTATTATTTTTATTTTTATGAAATAAATTCGAATTAGGAATTATTTTTGGTGGGAAATTGCACTTTTAACTTTTTTTATGACATTGAGTTCTTTAAATTTAATAATTATGGCGGTATTTATTATTTCGATCGATCATGATTACAATAATTTTGAAGTTAAGCTTTTTATGGGTAGTCTCTGAAATTCCGTTTGAAACTTTTTTGTGTAAAGAAGTTCTTATTACGCGTATTCGTTATACACTTTAAAACAGTCATAAAGTTTAATACTATAGATTTGTATTATTTTTTTATGAAACTTAAACACACATAGGTAATAAATAGTTATGTTGCCAGTGATCCGCCCTCGCTTCACTTCAGTTTCTGTCACTTTGCCCTCGCATTTTAAATCTATGATAACTTTGGAGATATTCATTTTAACAATTTTAATGATAGTAAAAGGTAGATTTATCCGTGTGGTGACGGAGTAAGAATACAATTCACCACCCCCTATATTACTCGTTGGTGATCGTAAGACACGACTAAGGGATATGAAATGCATATAACATCTATGCAAGAGAAGGAAAACTCGAAACAAACTCTATACCAACACGTCTAAACAGCGTGGTATAGTAGCTCAATTACCCTCCCATTATGGAGAAGGCTCGAGCCCAACAGTGGGACATATGTGAGCTGAGATGATGATGATGATGATGAAAAGGTAGATTTGCGTCTATAGTAAATGCACCACGTTATATACGTTTAATTGGATATGATATAGTACAGTATTATCTAAATTAGCTACAAAAATAACTTATTATTTTTAGTAATCCTTACTAATATCTATGTATTATAAATGCGAAAGTAACTCTGTCAGTCTGTCTGTAGCTCTTTCACGCCAAAACTACTGAACCGATCTAAATGAAATTTGGTACACATATAGTCTAGAGCCTGATAAAGAACATAGGCTACTTTTTAATGCAAAAAAGGGTTGTAAAGAGGGATGAAAAGTTGTAAGGAAGTACCATCATTTTTAAAGCCAGAGACTTGAAACTTATTTTTAGACTATTGATTAGATATAAATAAATATGACATTAACATGTTGTAAAAATTTACCCTTAAGGGGTAAAATAAAAATAGGGGATGAAAAACTTTAGAAAAGTAACCTTTTGCGGATGAACCCGTGGGCAGAAGCTAGTATGTAATAAATATTATTATTACGGTTTATTTTTAGGGGACAGACATATAAAATCACGAATTTACGACATCACTTTACAAATCTTTTAAATTCTCTGGTTTTTTTTCTACTATAACGTGCATATCTTCTTAATATATACAAAAGATCTATGTATATAAATTATGCGTCACGTTGTTTGTCCGCGATGGACTCCTAAAGTACTTAACCGATTTTAATCAAATTTGCATAGCATGTTTAGTTTGATCCAACTTAAAAGATAGGATAGCTTCCATCTCAATTTATAGTCGCAACATAATTTGACAGTCACAATTATCTGTTATTTCCAAACGATTCTAACAGATGGCGGTATCTGTTGACATGAAATGAAATTTTTAACGTACAAACGTCAAACATTTCATATAAAGCTACAATTTATTAGCATAACCACCACGTGTTACTGAGGCTACCTTAGCCACAGTAACGCGTGGCCGGGTCTGCTAGTATTATACATATAATCCTTTCCCTTAAATCAATTTTTATATTAACGAAAACCATATTAAAATCCGTGGCTTAGTTTAAAATATTTAAACGTGCAAATAGCGGAAGTGACTTCGTATTATACTACGAATGGAAGGTAATATTTAACAGAGAATACAGAGAAGTCGTTAACACTTTTCACTTCGGATATATAACCTCACAGTGTTAGAATTTTGAAGTGATTCTTTTTATGATTTTTTTTATTTTCTCACTGAAATATGTCAACTAAAAAACATTATGTTAGTACTACCTTTTACAGTAAACATATTACAGTTTTATAACGTTTTTCCTATCACTATGTGACTGAAGTAAGCTTGTTCCAACATCAAAACCGTTAAGAAGTTCTCGTGATGTCAGTTGATATCATTTATACTTAATATTATCAAAAAATTTGGCTTAATCTCATTCTCTTGTAAAGCAATAATACTTATTTATTTTATAATATTGATATGACAATAAAATAATGTAACTTTTCAGAGGTCATTATACGAAACTGAGTAAAATTGTTTATTTATTAATACAATAAGTATAATGTATTAATGTCACATTTTTTACCAGTTAACCACAGGTGACGTAGAGATGGTGCAATGTAGGGGCACGTTCCGAGGTAGTTATTTGAATTAATTGCAAATTTGAAAGCATAATTGAAGCTTATAAATTATATTAAGTAAAAATAGACAGATATATAATCATCATCATCACAGCTCATAAATGTCCCACTATTGGGCTCGGGGCTCCTCCGTAATGGGAGGGGAAATAACCTACTATACCGCGCTGGTCAGACGTGTTGGTATAGGGTTTTGTTTCAAGTTTTCTTTCTCTCGCATAGATGTTATATGCGTTTTATATCCCTTAGTCGTCTCGTACGATCACCCACGGGTAAGATATGGGGTGGTGAATAGTATTCTTACACCGTCACCACACAGATAACACATATACAACAACAATAAACACAACAATATATAACAAGTGCTCAAGATACATATATGCCAATAATGAACAATACGCAATTTACTGCGTGGTAGCGGCTACAAATTCTACCAATCGTTACTTCGCTCATAGATGTCCAACAGACAACTAAAAGCTTTATATCGACTTGGGCCTACTCTACCTGATGTCGTCTGGTCCACAATAACATTCTCATGGACGTCATGCAGGCGGCCGGTCATAAAACTATTGCCAATATTTTTTGCAAACTGCGGTCTTTTCCACATACATTTATAGTCACTGAGGGGTAAGGAAAGTAAAAATTAAAAAAAATGGGTATTCTAACCTGTGCTTAATAGTATAAAGTTGTATCGTTTACTAAAACCAGCTTGATCGGGCTTGGAAGTAACTAATAGTCGTAGGACCACGCTGTTGACCGTTCTCTGTCTGCAGCCGCGGGCCGGTCCATCCGGGGTAGTACCATACTCACGCAGATCATAAAAAAAAAATCGACATATGAGTAATGAAAATTTGCTATTGCGCTTCGTTCAGTGAGCGAGAGAGACGGAAGCCTAATTTGGGTGGGTTTGGGGTTTATATTGGTAGGCAGCGGCCTAATTATACCCTTGGTATTGCAAAGGTTTATGGGTGGTGTAACGCTTACTATCAGGTGTGCTGCTTGCTCGTTTGCCACCACTAGCAATAAAAAAAACTAATTCACCGATATTATAGTTTGTCATTTATCAGGAATACAAAATTGTTGCGTTTTGTATTCCTGTTAAAAATTACGAACTATAAATTCGGTCTTTAGGAAAAAAATATTTAAAGTGTCAAACAATCAGGCAATACGTGTGAAAAAAAAGATACAGTCGCATATTAAAACGTTATATATAAAAACATTACTCGGCAGTTTTATTCTTGGTTAACAGAGAGCGTTATGCACTCACCACCATGTTTTTAAAGCTACACTCAGTTACCAATATTATCGCTAGATGTCGTCATTTAACAGAATGACACTTTAAATGTAGTAGTAACAGATGGCAGCACTTGTTATTAGAAAGCTCTACAAATTTTATTTCGGATTCGGATATTGTAGAGTTTGAGTGCAATTTTTGCATTTTTGCTTATACGTGAGAGAAGGAACTCTATATTCAGTTTTATTTATTAAAGAGTGAGAGAGATCAAAGGTGATTTATGCACAAATACTTGTGTAATGACGGGTTAAGAATTAAAATGTTATCAGTAACCTACTGACTTTCCTATAGAAATGGTAAAATAAGCTGATCATTAGGAGAATTGACGGTCGCACTTACCTAGCCGCGTTATAACTCTATCTGCTATCGTCAAATCGCCTGACAAACGAGGTGATTTTTGGCGTTGTTGTACATTGAGAAGGCCTAGGTTCAGTTGTGTATGTTGATGGGCTAATGGATCTACAGGTAGATGGATAGACTTTAGTTTTATGCCTATGCTGTGTGGTAGAGACTAAGATTATTAGCAATCCCAAATTACTCGTGGGTGTCATATAAATCGAAAAAGATCTCTACACTAACCTGTGATAATTCTATTTACGTTCTCGAGGAGTGTTGATGTCATGCCGCCGGTTAGCTAAGCTTAGCGGTTAGGTTATCTTAGCCAAAACCTTTCGCATTATTTTCATTCTTATTCTACCTATGTTAGAGCAAGATGAAATGCTGCGTCGTCGAAATTTATTTCAGAGAAGGCAGTAGGATAGTAATATTAAGAACGAACGACTTCCACAAAGGGAGAGGCAATTGAAACTCTATACCTGACTGAAGCATATGATTAGTGCAGGCTTTATTTTAAGTGTTTATTATCTTTTAGTGATCTGATCTGTTTACGTTTCTAAAGGCCCGTGCAGAGATTGTTTACGTCGTTTATGGACACGTGTCCATGCCTCGTGTAAGCCCTCTAATAACGAGTCATAAAAACAAGCTGAGGCATCACAAGGAGAGTGAACACCATTATTCTAGTAGGAAACTTATAACGGTATATAAACACAGTGTATAGGTACCGGGGGAGACCGAGACTAACCTACCTAGACCAGATTTGTCACGTACTGAAGGAAGGTAGAGTCAAGAGTCTCCGAAACCGGCGAGCGTATATGAAGAGAATTATGAATGTTGAGGAAGCGAGTGAAGTATGCAAAGATATAGTTCTCTGGCACTCTGGTCTCTCTGCCTACCCTGCAAGAGATATGGCGTGATGATATGTATGTATGGAACATATAACATCAGCCGCGATCGCTAATACGCTGGCTAATCATGGCAATTATAGGATTATCTGCCATCATTGCGCTTGCCATAGACCAACAGGTAGAATTCGATAAATTGATATATGGATGAATGGACTACTATATGAATTTGAAGTGACAGATAATAGTTATAATTAAGTGATCTGTAAAATGTATTCTCCCTCCATTTCATAGCTATAGCAGTATATTTATGTAACATGAATAAAGTATAAAAACATTAGGTAATGAACTATATTGCAAACTTTCGACGCGTGTTAACTTGTAAAAAGATAATATATTTTAAGACTCTGTTTACATCTATCTTAATTAGGTAGATGACATAATACACGGGTTGTTTAGATGATAAATTGGCTTGTGTATTGTGATAGTAGTAAAATGATTAGTTATTATTTTCGCCAGTGAAATTATTTATAATATATTTTGGATTTTATTTTAATGTATACAGGAAAGTTACTTCGCACTGTTAGAGGTAAGTTGCGAGACCCTTAACATCTTTCAATATTTATTAAGACTCGATTACAGTTATTTCTGTATTAACTGTCAGTTTTTTTTTTATTTAATAATTTTATTAAATTATTTAATATTAGGGTGATTGGAATAAAATGCAGAAATAAATTGATAATAGGTTTTTTTATTAACTTACTCTTCAGTACGTCGTTTTCCACAATTTTGTGAAAACATTTTTTTTTTTCAAATATAAAAATATAACAATACGAACTTGAACATGTTCGATACAACATTTCTTATACAAATATTATTTAATCTTTAATATCACAAATATTACTTACATACTATATTTTTATTAAAGCTTTTAAGTTTGAACTTACTTACTAGATATTTTTTTTTTAAAGTTATTATTAACTGAACGTGAGATCTAGGTTTATATTGATAACGTGAACACGAATCACTTAACTGTTGGATGATAACGGACACATAGTATGTGTGCGACTCCGAACGGTGCTGGAACAGATGTGACCGCGGAGCCGGGTCCGCCAGCTCCAGTCACTACTGTTTACCATGGTCGCCACACTGCAGGACCCTTTGAGAATGTATTGGTCGTGCAGTCCAGAGGAGTAGCGGTATGCATATGCACGGGTGATGCTGGAGGCGATGGAGTCACATATCCAGATGTAGAGGAGGCAGTTGACAGAGCCGGGCTGGGTGGACTGGCTGGAGGTGTGTCCGCAGAGGCGGCTGCGCGCTGCATGTCATTGAGCCGGTGCCCCAAATGTGTCATTAGTTGAGTGCCTAGCCTCACATCCACTCCAGGAATAGAAGCCAAGCAACGGGACACTTCATTTGCAGCGTGTGTAAATCCAGCACGGAAGCGGTCAGCATCCACAGTCGGGTTCAGCGAGAGGCGACGCTGGCGGCGAAGCTTGTGAAGGTGGCGGACTGTCAATTCCAAAATATCGGCTTTTTCCAATTTTGCAACATTCTCTCCTTCTGACTGAAGAGCGCTGACCATCAACTCCTTTAGTTCATCGAGGCAGCGGTTGATACGAGCGCGCCTTTTGCGCTCTAACATCGGCTTCATCACTTTGCGATATTGATATGTTCGCGAGACTGGCTGCGGGCCGTCGTCTGCGATCGAGTACGCGATCTCGTAAGACATGTTTGACATTTGTGTGAGCGAGTGTAGAGTGTGCGTTAGCGTTGAGCGTTGAACGCGGAATGCGGTGACCAGCGGTGCGCGGGGGTTTATATAGGGAGCGGAGGGCGCGCGATCGTGGGAACGCACGGAGCCGTCGAGTTCCCACACGCGCCACCTGTGCGGAGCAGCTGCCGGCAAGGGGCGCGCGGGGGGACACGTGCGCGTGCGCGCCGTAAACAATCGCGCGCGGCCGCTCCGCGCACGCCGCGACGCGCGTCGCCTCGCGCCTCGTCGCGCCTGTCCCTCGACATTGTTGCGCTTACCGATTCTATTGTAGTGTGGCATTTCTTATAGAACGTCTTCAGAGCTATTATGTCGATTACAAGATACGGCGATAAACAATAACATTGTATATACATATCTGCGATATTATTCGGCTTGCATACGCAGTAATGGAGCTCTAGTGGTCGAATGTTACCTCATCCTTCGAAAACGATCTTGCCATAGTTGTTGAATTGGAACAATTAGTTTGATGAGTGGTCCTGTAGTCCGTCAGTAGAGCGGGTGGCGTGTCAACATCGTTGTTATGTACCCTGTTCGTACCCGTTCAGAACCCTGATCATCTTCCTTTATTTTTCAATCGAACGATCTTAGCAGGTTCACCATGGGGTATTTGGAATTAGGATTCGAGAAATGAGATACAGGATTAATCTTACATAAATTTCAAATGACAGTACCTACTCTATCTATTTCGTATATTTATTGGATAAATATATAGAGGTACGTGATTATATGTTTATTACATTTGTAATGTTAATGTAAATTTTACCACCACACTATACTACCACTTCACACACCACAATGTGCTAATTCGCCAACGTTAGCATACGTCTAATCTAGGCATCTTCAGCACCTTCCTTCCTTTTTTTTTTGTTAAAAATATAGGCTATAAGAATTTATTAATGATATGTTATTTTAAACATTATTAATATAATATATACCTAATAATATTTTTTTTTATTATAACTCATTATAGCACGTTTATTTAATTAACATAATTGTTTTATTATTATGAACACATTATTTAGATCAACTAAAGAATTTAATTAAATATATAGGTACAACTCTATCTCATACATGCTCGTTACTCGAACGATTTTAGTATTGAAATAGAATATTGAAACTATTGAATATTAGAAGTAGTATAACTACTTCTAATATTCAATAGTGTATATAATATATTGTCTTGAATTGATTTTACAATGTTACAGGTCATGACCATACGACTCGCTGAAAAGCTGGACTCAATTCATTTGGCGCCCCAGTTTTCTCTTTAAGCTTTTAGCATCTCAGTGTGTTGCTTAAGTAGACACTTAGTAAAAGTGTCTACTTAAAAAATACTTAACAAACATTACTTTATAATATTTGAAATTTAACTAAGATTTGATTTAAAAATTATAACGTTAATTAGGTTACATTGTTTGTTCTGTATAGAATTGTTTATAAGATGCTCGTAGCGCGGTGTTTTGTCGTAATACCATTTCAATCGTAATGAATAGCAATTACCTATTAATCAATTGTCAGCATATCAAACAGTGATTCTATTTCAACATGGTCGGTATTTAATTAAACTTGGGCCTAATTAAGAACAGATTTATGCATCAATGTCGTAATATAATGTTGGTGTAAATCGATCAATCAAGTCTTGGGGGCCGACACAGGCGCAGACCAATCTTACAGTACAATGGCTGAGCGTCAATTATATTCTGATCGGCTCGGCTACTGTTGGCATTCATCAATCATGGATTACGCTCCGTAATAATTATTGACAGACAGAATTACATTCGACATTGCTCTCTAAATGATCTTGCCTAATGACTGCAGATGGTTCTGTGTTACCATTGGTTTTAGTATGAGGAAAATGTTTAATATATAACGAAATCAAAGTAGTTTTTAGACAAGTTATATTATTATAAATGTAAATAAATTGTTATAATTGGGCAAAGTGTATACTATAGAAATGTTATGATTTAAAATCGTGAATCTTGTAAATTAAAGAGAGAAGTGAAAAGCTTCTGTGTAAGTATTTGACGATGAGGGATTGTATATTAAATCCTTTGCTATAAACGATTTTTTTTTTATATATGACTCACAATTAACTCTTTTCTTATATGTACCTAATTATGTGCAACCTAACGTAAAGATTTTAAAAGAAAAAAATCTTTAGCGTCAATTAGCGCATCAATTTTTTTTTGACACTATGTTCTTGATAGTGTCTAGTTACTCAAACCGTTGTTGTAACCTGTATGCACGAGAAGGAACACTTGAAACAAAATCGTATATAATATTTTTTTTTAAATAAAACTTTTTTACGGATTTTATCGTGTTTGTATTTGACTTTTAATTTCTCAACTTTTGGAACACTTCAATTATGACACTCGGCTATACATCAGAAGTCGATCATTTTCTCTCCTATTGTAAAGGAGGCTGGAGCTCAACATTGAGAAGTATATGAGCTGAGATGATGATGGTGACTTCAATACTTATTTGATATAACTATTTAAGTGGTATTAAAAAAAAAACTATAAATCAATGTTAAGTTCTGCAACGGGAATTACATATACAAGAATGTACAGCCTTTGATCATTAGTGACGTATGCGCAGGCGCCGACCGCCGCCAGTAGCGGTTTCATATGTAGGTGAGTATTAGTCAGACGCTCGTCGAGTGGGCGCTCGACCTACGCAGCGCCCCGATGAGATATTGTCCACAGCGTCCGGTATCGACATGCACTCATTATTCGGTTTTCTCAGAAATACACCCACTTTAATACTCGAAAAGTTTATATGTATATAAATATATATATAAGATATACTCGAAATTCTTCGTACATTTAAAGATAAAAGTTATCTTATGCTAATAATATGTTTGTTATTTTTCTTATAACAATAGCAAAGTTATTATTCATTATTGAATGTACGTACAATTGTGAGGTGAAAAAACGATAGGAAAACGTGCTAAATATTTTTAATGTTTATTGACTTTAAAAAGGTTTTTTTTATTATAATAAAGTTTTGGTCCACAGACTTCTGTCCGTGCCTTTTTTGTTTTGTATTTTAATTATTATATTGATGTTATATAATTCAAGGTTTCTTGAAGTGGCTTTAATACATTTATGATGGTTTATACATATGTATTATGTATACATATGTATATTGGCGCGTCCTTGATGTTGTGTGATTGCATGTCCCTTTGGGGTTTTCTACTTTGTCTTTAAAAAGGTTATAAGATATTTTATGAAAATATAATTTTGCCCGAGATTAGATAAGGCTTGGTATGATTTTTCATCAAAATTACCTTTATTGAGACAAAAAGCAGCCTAAAATATTTGGAGTCAATACCAATTTTATTTTCTTTTTTAATAAAATGATGCTATTATTGTGTTTGAAAGAATTTTAAAAATCGCTAATATTTATAGAAATTATACTTGTAATATTAATAATAAATATCTCCTCCTTTTCTGTGTGGTGACGGCTACAAATACTACCAACTCTCACAGTGCACGTAGGTGTCATAAAAAACGACCATGGGTTTTATATAGACCTGTTTGCTACCATCTGATAATATTCCCAAAGAACACTATCCATCTGATGCCATTCCCAAGGAGGGTTAACGTAATACAGGCGGCTGGTCATTAAATTATTACCAAAACTTTTTGCATTATGTACGATAGTAGAAGATTAAGTTGTGTCGACTCCAAGTAATTGGGATAAGAGCAGGATAATGATGATTAGTAAATAGTTCCTTCTCCTCGTGATTATACATTCAGTTGTTAAGAGTTCCACGGGGAAGTATTTTATATTTTTAACGGAGAAATATTTTTCTTTTAAAGTTTTTTTTTTTTGATAAAATAATCCTTGCATTGAGGGGGACTTGGTGGATGATGACTTGAGGATTATGGTGGTACATTTGATTTCTATTCCTAGTCATCATCGAATGATTATAAGAGAATTACTACTCTTATCCCAATTACTTGAGGTTGATACAATATGTACTCTTCTTTCATAGCACACATTGTAGAAGTTTTGGCAATAGTTTTATGACTGGCCGCCTGCCAGACGTTAATCCTCCTTGAGAATGTAATTAATGACTAAACGGCATCAGATGGAGTTGGTCTAGGTCTTTATAATTTTTTTTTTTTGTGTGACTTAGTTGTTAGCCTCAGATGGCTATGTCAACTTTACCCGGACTGTGGGTGAGCGCTGAGTGCTCTCAACCCGTAAAAGTTAAGCGACCGTTCCCGAGGGCACCACTTGTGGGGTACGGACCTCGGCTCGGGGGGTCGCTGGCAAAGTGGGTTCTCCCACGTTTAAGATTTGAACGCGACACGACTTCCGACTTCGGATACTTTAACGGCGAGGACGGAATCGTGGATAATTATTTGGGTCTTTATAAGACTCTTAGTCGTCTTTGACGACATCCACGAGCAAAGTAAGGGTTGGTACTATTCGAAGCCACTACCACACAGCTTTTTCTATTCCTAGTCAACATGGGTGTATTTTTATTATTAATGGAATAGAAACTAGGCTATCAGTAAAACATATTGAGTAAGCAGCTCAGCATATTTATTGCTTGTCAAATTTGTATAAAAAATTCCATTGGCCTAATGTTGTGGAATGGAAAAATGTTAATTTGACATCCATTATCAGAAATAGTTACGTGTTCTGACGCACGCTTACAAGCCATTGTTAAATAGTCACCATTAATATATAACTATATATTAATAACATGAAACATTAATTGACGGAAATTTTATTCCCTAAGTAGGTACTTGTTACATTTTAATATTATCTGTTATCGTGTTATCATTACAGTGATATTGTTGATGGTTCTGCTGGAGGTCGTTTTAGAAAAATAGGAAACGTATACAATATTATTATTTAGGCAGACATAAACATACACCAATTTTCCGTATGTTGACGGAGTAATAATCTTACCCGTGGGTGATCGTAAGACTAAGTGATATGAAATGCGTGTAACGTCTATGCAAGAGATGGAAAACTCGAAATGAAACCCTATACCAACACGTCTGACCAGCGTGGTATAGTAGGTTAATTTCCCTCCCATTGTGCAGGCGGCTAGAGCTCAACAGTGGTACATATATGAGCTGAGATGAAACATACACTAAATTCGTCAGTTCATTTTATTGTGAGGATATCGTCTAGCTTTAAGCTTTTTCATTATATATTTCAATTATGTATATTATATCATACTTGTATTATATTAGAGAAGGAAAACTCGAAATGAAAGCCTATATGAACCTGCCTGACTAGCGTGTTATAGTAGGTTAATTTTTCTTCTATTGTGGAGTATGATCATGCCCAACAGTGGGACGTGTATGAGCTGATATGATGATAATATTTATTGTTTATTATTTTTTATAGGTAGGTATATCGGAAACATTGCATGTCTTCACATTATGATTATTCATCATTATACTATGCTTCTCCTAAAAATTTAGGCAGCGTTTTTCGTTGGAATTTGACCTATAGCAGGACGACAGTAGATAACTTATTTTAATTTTCAATAAACCACACTCATTTGAATAGGTACGTGAATAAGTAATAATTGTATTTGAGTACTTGTAATAATGTGAATTTTGCATAAAAATAACATATATATATATATTTTTTATTAAAAAGACAACACTTTATACACACTAAGGAAACAATCCTTTTATTGCGAGGGCATTTACAGATATGTAACTAAACGGACTCTGTCTGGACTATTGTCCCGCGTGGGAATAGAACTTATGGTGCTAGCACGGTAGGTTGCTACTTTAAGCGTTATGCTATCTGGGCAATCAAATATGTTGATAATGAATAATACTAGTGTCAAATTTATCTTCCTTTAGAGTGGCCAATATTTAGCAGGTGATGTAAATATATTTTATTATTTTTTCTAATTTCTCTGACTAATTTCGCTAACTGTTCTTGTAGTTATCTTATTGAAGACTTTTAAAGTAAGAATCCAAAAACTAAATTTACTCATCATATTAATAAATCTTACAAATATTATATATAAAACATGTACATTTCGTTTTATATGGTAAATGATAACGAGGTCTTAACTGACGAAACATTAAATCCGTTTAGGCAGTCTCAATATAGCTGGGATCAAATGTGGGTGGACCGATGAACGTAATTGGTTGTCAAATAACCCAGCATTATTACGATGTCCGCTTAAATCGTAACATAAAGGACCCATTTATGAGAATGAAGGATATTATATTGAAGATTGTTTCGTGTAATTTACTATATTTCGGCAGATATACCTACTTTTTTATTTTATTTAAAATAAATACGAAAGTATTTTAAAGATACATGCTAGCGTTTATCAAAATTCGACAAGATGAATTTACTCGCGATTACCACGTAATACCATCGAACTCATATGGTCATTTATAACGTAATTATGCAGGACATGGGTAATCAAAATGTAATAATTATACTGTGTGTTATGCCAAGGAGCTGTTGCAGTAATGGATCTTCAAGCTGTACGCAACAGCACTTAAACTAAAGTAAATATAATATAATGTGATATATTGTAGGGGGACGAGGTTTTAGTAGATATTTATGATATTCATGGAGGTGATCATTGTGTTCGTACCTCCTTCATAACCACTTCTTATTTCAAATTACTGAAATTTAGCATTTAATATACATGATTATTTATAAAAACCGAAAAATGTCACAAGTGGGATTCGAACTCACACCTATTGGAAATCCGTCCCAATCGTGCTACCACTTACACCACCGTGAACTATTGTAGGACATTATTCAATTCTCGCTTCGTATTATTTTTACGTCTTTAAGGAGACGTGTGCCATCTACTCGACAATGTTTACACATTGTATGGGCTTAATACTTCAAACTTTGCAGTTAGAATTGTATTAACCGATGACACAACCTTGTTATTTAAATTACTGAAAAGCATTTAATATGCTTAATTATTTATAAAAACCCGATTACGAAGCGAAAAATGATGTCACAAGTGGGATTCAACCCCACACCTATTGAAAACCCGTCCCACGATTGGGACGAATTTCCAATAGGTGTGGGTTGGTGGGTTGTTGGGAGTGTGAGCAGAAAAGTATTATAGGATTTTGAAATGAGTTGTTCAAATGAGTCTAAAAATTATCTATATGCTTAATTTGTATAACATCTATGCTCACCTTTTCCGGGGTCAATACCACAAAAAAGGTGTACATAAAAATGATATCCATATGTCCTAATATGAACGACCGTCAAAATTTAAGATCTTAACTGATAAGGAACCATTTTATGTAATACTATCAGTGCGTTCCCTGTGTAGCGCCGGAGTAAGAATTCAGTACTGCCCCACTTCTTACTTACTCATGGGAATCGCAAAAATCATTTGAGAGTTCAATAGGAGAATTGGTAGAAGCACTTCTTGTGAGAAGTACGTATATAACACTTTACTACAATCGCCAATACGCTTGCCAAGCATGACAAATAAGGCAATAAACCCTGTGAAGAATATCCGCACATATGCCATATGGTATACATGCATTCATTATTGGACAGTGAAAGGCTAATTGAAGATGACGAACGACTGTCTAGTGAATGATTACATTGCCAAGGAGTATTTATTATAAAATTAGGTTATTGAACTACAATGGCTTAAGATTATGTGAAAGATATTGGCTGCGTGATAAGTATTACTCATCAAGGTTAGGATACACTTCAAATACGGAAGTAACTTGTGTTTTTTGTATATAACATGCATATTTATATATGTGTCATATATTCCATCGATTAGGAAATAGATACGCAAGTACATAATGTTTTAATAAATAGCAGTATTTACGCATCAGTCTGTATATTGTGATGACGCATAGATTTTTATGTACTTCGGTCTGTTATCGTAATTAGCAGTCAACTTGATGTCGGAGTAGGTCAGGTCGTCCGTAGACCTATTTTTTTATCTTAACTTCAACAATGTCAAAAGGGACAGTCATTTTAAATAACCAAAAGCATATAATACTGGGGATTGTTTTGCTCGTACTGACTAAATTAATAATAACGAGATATAAAAGTTAACTAAAAGTAATATCAAAAACTTAAACTTAATTTTTATTTTAGTTTGGAATTTTTAGTTTTCAGAATAATTGAAAATAATAAGCATGAATATACAAAGAGATCGATAAGAACTTAATTAAGTATATCTTAAAATTACCACTGTTTTATCACCATCTTTTCGTATGTAGCCGCGCGTGATGCAAAAGAAATAGGGTGAGTTAATTCATCCGAAGTATAAATAAGGACCGATTTAAAAAATCATAAATAGCCGTTCATTTATTGTTTAATTCTAAATGTTATTTAGCACGTTACTATTTATATATCAGTAACTTTTTAAGTAATGCGTATATAAATATGTTCGAATTACTGAAATTTAGCATTTAATATGCTTAATTATTTATAAAAACCCGATTACGAAGCGAAAAATGATGTCACAAGCGGTATTCGAACCCACGCCTATTGAGATTCTGGCCCAATCGTGCTGCCACTAAACCGTGAACTATTGTTGGACATGCAAATCAAGCGATCGGGCCGGAATCCTAATAGGTTTCCGGCCCGACCGGGGGTTCGAATCCCGCTTGTGACATCATTTTTCGCTTCGTAATCGGGTTTTTATAAATATGTTCGACTAACATACACAGAAATATAGCTCTTTAAATCTTTATATGATTACAATACCTTTACAATCTCTGACCCATGAACATCATCCATCATTGATCAACATTCAGGTTGCCATTAATTAATTTCACCCATAGACCGGTTAAGCTGTCAAAGACACCTCGGCTAACAGCTCGCAGTTTGGTTTTTTAGTGGGTATTCAAACCCCCTTCTGAGGCTGCGAGTCCCACACTCTCCGCCCGGGTGGGAGTGCGAAAAAGGCATTTTTAGCCACTGCGTTACCAAAAAAAAAATACGTATGGGCTACTGTTAGCCTTTTTTGGACCTCTTTTTTCTCACACATCTGACTTTATAGTATGCAGTGGTCTCTCTATACCTTGGTATAGATGCACCATCTATAACTATATAAGTGTCGGTTATTATATGTCGAGTAAAATTTTTAGTTAATGATTATTTAAGTGCCCATTAGTTGTTGCACAATAATTTTGTTTCAATTCCAAGAAAAACGATACATTTTGTTGTTTATAAAAGAGACGTAGTAAGTACATTAGGTACTTATTGCCTTATCAAGATTATTTAAACAATGCTTCTTTATTTATTGCCTTGCCTTTTCAGTAACATTTTAAGGTCCTTTAGAATTTGATAATCTAATATTAATTGCGATCTATTTCAAGCTTCTGATAACTCTACCTTAATGTTTTATTTAGTACTAGCGAAAATCGATCACTAAAACACTTTTACTCTTGTCTACCGTGAAAATGCATGCTTAGTTCTGTATATATTACTTCCCTAAGTAGAACCCATAAAACTGAAAAACATAGCTATTACAATTTTATATTGTATAATATCGTTCCCCTTGTTTTCGGGTTTGGGGTTTAGAATACAACGTTTCACTACTTCCTACTTTTTCGCAGTGGTCGTATACTCATAATGACGGATCATTACAAGAATGGGCAGATAATCAAGTGACAGAGATAGAGCCAGAAGCCCAACTAGAGTGGGTTTGGGGTTTGTGTTGATAGGCAGCGGCCTAGCTATTGCAAAGGTCCATGGGCGGCAGTGACGCTTACCATCAGGTGTGCTGTCTGCTCGTTTGTCACTATAAGCAATAAAAAAAAAGAAAAAAGAAGATCAGCAACCCAGTTGCCAAATAATTGTGACAATTATGCCACTCAAGAAGGCGATCGATAGGCGATATTTGTTGCTTTCCTGTTATCCAACTCAGGTCAAAGGAATATTTATAATTAAAAAAGTAATATTGCTAAAGTTTCCTTTCGCTTAATGTACATTAATGAATGAATAAATTAAATAACCATTTGCAATGTTGTCACAAAGATAAAATAATAAGGTTAATCGTTAGTGTCGTGTACGGACAAATATGTGTACTTGATTATTATAATAATAGGAATTTTCCTATTTATAATTCTTTGTTTATTATTTGTGAGTCCGTGCACGCGTACGTAATTGTGCGATGATAATTATTATTCAAATATAAATAACTGATAAGGATAGTTCGTAGATATTATTAGATATTAGTTTTTAGATAGCGTCATAGAGTAAACTTGTGGAAGAAGCCAAGTTGATATCTGTTTTACTGTTTGTTTATGACTTCACACTAAGGTATAAATCCTTGTGACGTGGTATATATACCACGTAATATATATATTAGCAGACACAAATATCACCTAGACTCAAAATAATATGTTTGCGGTTTGTATAAAGAAATATCCGCATGGAGATCGAAACTATGAAACGTGGCATGGGTAGTCGCTATTTTGACTACTAGCTGTGCAGTCAAATCAATTTGTGGTAATTAATAATTATTAAGAGAATATACAAAATACATACATACATATCATCACGCCATATCCCTTGCAGGGTAGGCAGAGAGAACAGAGTGCCAGAGAACTCTATCTCTGCATACTTCACTCGCTTCCTCAACATTCATAATTCTCTTCATACACGCTCGCCGGTTTCGGAGACTCTTGACTCCACCTTCCTTCAGTACATGACCGAACTGGTCTAGGTAGGTTAGTCTCGGTCTCCCTCGGTATCTACATCCTTCCACTTTCGCATTGTATATCTTCTTAACCAGACGTTCGTTCGGCATTCTTTCCACATGTCCGAACCATCGGAGCATTCCCTTTCGCATCTTTGCACCAATACTCTCTTTCATACCTACTTGCTCTCTTACGTCGTCGTTACGAATGCGGTCGGTCAGCCTAACTCCACAGATTTTCCGCAGAGATCGCATTTCGACCGCATTAATTGTACTATCATACTCTTTTCTGCATACCCAACTCTCGCTTCCATACAGTAATGTTGGGACAAGCACTGCGTTATGTATTGCTACACGTGCCTTCTGGCTGAGGTGGTGGCTGCCGAGAAGTTGCCCCAACGCTCCGTTCACTCTATTTCCCGCATTCACTCTTCCATACAAAATATAAATCGTTTATTTATCCAGTGATGATATGGTTTGATTACCTGGTCTATTTAGATTTGCTGAAATATCATTATTTAACTTCTGAAAGTCATGAATATATCTTGGAATGACAATCAATATTTTTTTTTCGAATTACTAACACGGATGATGACAGAATAATTATCTTCCCATTCCCATTCTTTCCTGTGAAATATAATGATGAATAAGAGACGACTAAACCATTTTATGTAGCATTCTTAGAGGGAATAAATGCTGCTGAGCTGATGGATTAATGAAATCATCCAAAGCAATGGCAACTGGATCGTGCAATGAAATACAGAATTGACGCGATATGTATGCAAGGGCGGTAGGTCACGGATACGTGTGACTTCCGAATACCTCTTAAATTAAAGGGAAAATTACAAAACCTTAATAAGGCCTGCTGTACCGTATGGATCAGCAAGTTGGGCTCCAAACGTGACAGATAAGAGAGGACTGCGATCATTGAGATGGATGTGCGGTGTAATGAGAATGGATAAAATAAGGAACGAACGTATAAGAGAAAGTTTAAAAGTTACGCCAGGGACGGATAAGCTAAGGAGAGAACGCTTGATGTTGTATGGACATGTGATGAAACGGGATGAAAGTAATGTCGTAAGGAAAGCTTTAAATATGAATGTTAAAAAAATTATAGATGGACTGCGTGAAACATGAAATGGATAGTCAAGGAGTAATGCCACAGATGACGTCTAATAAAGTTGCATGGGGCAGATTCGACTCCAAATAACTGGGATAAGAGCAGGAAGATGATAATGATGATGAGTTATAAAATTTCTTAAAGATATTTATAAAATCTTGTTTACGAGTATCATGTTTGGAAATTAGACCATTATTTTGACAACCTTCTTCTAGATAAATCAAAATTTCTGTACTGGCCAAATATACGCGAACAGCGGCCGGCAAAAAATGTATGACAATCCATATCTGTCGTGTTTTGGTGGCCAAATAAAAAAAAGTGTATTTTAAAAATGGAACGATTTGTTACTCTAAAACATGGCAACCAAATAGGCAACTTATCAGAGTTTTATGTATATTTCAACTCAAATAAGAAACCTGTTTGATATTGATAAAAAAAAACAAATTACCCCTTTGTCATGTGTCTATACAGATTTACTTAGTTTTAATTTTCGCGCATTATTTGGGAAAGTACTATACAAGCCTTGATCACAACTAGGTTGGTGATAGACTTGCGTATGTGTGCCTCGACTTCGCCTCGGCCCACATTTACATGTTCGTCCATTAATGCCTCTTTTGCTGGCCGTTGCAGTAATGTACTATTATCTACTTGCAGTGTTCTATTTAAAACGACACAAATAAAGTACATACTTAACGATAATATTTGTCTATTTTTTTAATAGTATCGGTAATAGATATATGTTAATACATTTATATAATATATAACGGTACATGCCACAAGCAATTGTGTCATGATTTATTCTCACGCTAGCCTCCACGTGCCGATAACAATACACTTCTGGAAAGTTTTTGATACTGCTTTCTTGTCAACAATTACTTACATCACTATCATTGATTATATATATGACGTATCTACGTAGTTTACCCATTAAATTGTGCTGAGTTTAAATTACCATCAAGAATTATTTCCTAAGTGCAGAGTGGTATTTTAAAAAAAAATCTGCTTGCGGTCGATAGAAAATAAACAGTGAAAAAAATATTTCCTTTCAAACTTGTCTATGCTTCGCCGGCCATTCGTCATCTTTTGTTTTCCCTTACCCTTAAATTCTTCATAGATAAAACTTTTCTCAGGACATTAATCCCGTTTTATTAAATCTTCATACCAAGTCAAACGTTTCCCCCTATAGACCTTCCTAAGAAAGGGTAATGTTATTAGCGGTTAGGCGATCGTCACTGGGGTTATATATTGACTGTTGCTGTCCAATTTCCTGCTGATTTCTTAGCCGAGTTTTATGGCTACCACAAGAAATAGTAGCAGGACTACGCTGTGGACAGTTCTCTGTCTACAGCCACGGGCCGGTCCGTCCGGGGTAGTATCACACTCTTGCAGAAGATCGACGTATGAGTAATGGCAATGTGCTATTGCGCTGCGTTAGGTGAGCGAGAGAGCCGGATCTGGAACTGGGGTGGGTTCGGGGTTTGTATTTATATTACTTACTCTGTTAATCATATGGTGAAATTATGAAATCCCTTTACAAAGATAAATAATCATCATCATCACAGCTCACATATGTCCCACTGTTGGGCTCGGGCCTTCTCCGTAATGGGAGGAAAATTTACCTAATATACCGCGCTGGTCAGACGTGTTGGTATAGGGTTTTGTTCGAGTTTTCCTTCTCTTGCATAGATGTTATATGCGCTTTATATCCCTTAGTCGTCTCTTACGATCACCCATGGGTAAGATAGTGAATGGTGAATTGTATTCTTATACTCCGTCATCACACGGATATCAACTTAGCGTTCACTAACGAAAATATTTTTCATTCATTTTCATATCGCATGGTTAGAGATGATGAATTGTTGGAAAAAATATGTTGTCGAATTAGTTGGCGATGTAATGGATAGTTAGCATTCTCATACATACCATCACGCCATGTCCTTTGCAGGGTAGGCAGGGAGAACAGAGTGCCAGAGAACTCTATCCTTGCATACTTCACTCGCTTCCTCAACATTCATAATTCTCTTCATACACGCTCGTCGGTTTCGGAGACTCTTGACTCCACCTTCCTTCAGTACATGAGCGATCTGGTCTAAGTAGGTTAGTCTCGGTCTTCCCCGGTACGTACATCCTTCCACTTTCACATTATATATCTTCTTAACCAGACGTTCGTTCGGCATTCTTTCCACATGTCCGAACCATCGGAGCATTCCCTTTCGCATCTTCACACCAATACTCTCTTTCATACCTACTCTCTCTCTTACGTCGTCGTTACGAATGCGATCGATCAGCCTAACTCCACAGATTTTCTGTAGAGATCGCATTTCGACCGCATTAATTTTACTTTCATACTCTTTTCTGCATACACAACTCTCGCTTCCATACAGTAATGTTGGGACAAGCACTGCGTTATGTATTGCTACACGTGCCTTCTGGCTGAGGTGGTGGCTACTGAGAAGTTGCCCCAACGCTCCGTTCACTCTATTTCCTGTTACCATTCTCAATGTTTTGATTCTCCAAACTATAAAAAATAATATGGATTTCGTCCACGCTATTATAGTCACGTAGGCTTCTAAGTTTTCACAAATATTTATCCTGTGTATATTTACCTACGTGCCAAACTAGATGTTTGCAGTTGTCACGCGGCTTAATAATTATGATTACTATTTAGCATTGTATTATGGTTGGGTTTTATACGAACTCAGATTTGATATATGTGATTTGGTTTTCCTTGTGTTGAGTGATTTGAAGATTAAAAAAAAAACCTTCGAATTATATGATTTCTTGTTAATTAGTTTCATATTTTTAGTTCAGAAATTTCGATAATTTCATAGTTTTATTTCAGAAAATTCATAGTTATAGTTCAGAAATTTCATAGTCTTAGTTCAGAAATATCTTTACTTGCACTTGTGCGAATTTTCGCACATAAGCTATTTAGCTTATTTGCTCACAATTACTAAGGAAGACAGAAGGTTATTTATTAAAAATGACAATTTTATAAGAAGGTCTACGGCATGTCGCAGAGGACGTTACAAATATGCAATTGACGGCCAAAATTTACAGCCAGATTATCATTTGACGCCGCAACAAAGTTCATTCTTATTGCTTGAAAACGTCTTGAAATGCTAAAAATAAAAATAAACGGCAATAGATTTACATGCTAGGATCTATTACGTCAACCCGGGCTTCGAGAAAATGCGATGCTCATCGTCAAAGTGAGTACGTATAATCGATTCTAGTGCGTTAGTACCTTTACTAATAATAATAAGCCCATGACCAAGACCACTGGAACGCAGGACAATACTTAGCGCTATCCACAAAGTGTTATTCTGAGTCTGGGTTTAATATGTCTGCGTTAATTGTATGTTTGTATAGTCCCTTCCAATACAAGGATTATTTCCTTAGTGCATAGGTGTCTTTAAAAATAAAATATGCATTTAACATCACATGTAAGACAAGTAAACTTGATATAAAGCCAACACGTTTTATCAGTTTGGTATAGCAGATCAATTCTCGAGCCCAATATTGGGACGAATATCGGTATGGTGATGATATAATATAGGTGTTTTTCAAGCTAAAATTGTCTTGACAACAATATCACCTCAAGATCCACTAATATAATATCTATGTCTAAATCCGTATCACATGTAGGTATCACCATCATCACGTAGGTAGCTATACACTAGCTCGCCAGTTGGCACTCGTACAGGTCGGACGTGTGCACTGGATGGAGTATTGGGTTAGGTCGGTCTTTGTCATCGAATTGGATTGTCGGGTTGTTGTCATTGTCTTGTCTTGTCGTTGTCTTGTCGTGTTGTGTCACTGTCTCGTCATAGTTGAGGGAGGGGAAGGGAGGGGTCACTTAGGAAGGTACCGGGACTGCGATCGTTCTGTCGTCGCCGTCGGCCGGTATTCAAAAAGTTGTGACAAGTTGCTCGTCGTGGCTGGGTCGTGTATATAAAGTTGATGAAAAACTTTGATATCGCGATTCAGCCGTACTGATATTGTTTGAAAATTTTTAATATCGCAATTCAGCCGCTGTGTTGAGATAATTAAAATTAATATTTAGTGAAACTTCGTCTCACTAAATGGACGACGAATCTGAAGGAGATACGGACGCACGATCAGCTGTCGATTGCGACACGGACGCGCAATCGGCTGTTGAATGCGACACGGACGCACGATCGGCAATTGAATGTGACACGGGTGAAACAGACGCTACCCCCACGGGGAGGAAGCGTCACTATACAAAGGCCTGTCACTCTGGGTGGAAGGATGTGAGCTCCGACACTGAAGTGGAGCCTAAATCAAAGGTAAAAACCTCGCGTCGGGGTAAGGCAGCACAAAGGGGCCATAATGTGGGACTAACACGTGCTAAGGCAGACCTCCAAAAGAGAGACGTTGAAGCCGAAGAGGTTGAATATGAGCGTGTGCTCAGAAGTCGTGCCTTTCGCAAACCAGCTGTACAACCAAGGGTGGACTCAGCGGACACCTCGGCGTCGGAGTGTCCTGCGCTAGATAACCTGTCCGCTATAGGACCGGAGGAGATACGCGCCCGTGGGGGTCACAACGCAGCCATAATCCTGGAGGTCACGCGGAAATCTGGCCACCTCCAAGGTCCTTTTATAAAAAAGTTACGGGATGCAGCAGCAGAAATGCAAGCTATTATCGAAGCTTTATGCTCAAAATCGGAGGCGGAGGAGACACGTCGACTGAGAACAGAGAATAGCAGGCAGCGCCAGGAAGTAGAAGCCCTCAAGGCGGAATTGAAAGCATACCGCCGCGAATTTTCAGAAATGAGGGCTGCTACTTCTTCGTCTGGTATGGGGCTAGACACAATAGAGGATATCAAATCCTCTATTGTGAAGTCAGTTGGGGAGATGATAAACGCCCGGCTTGCGGGATTAGAGGATCGCCTTCTCCCCGCTAAGGTGAACCGTCCGCCTCTAGCTGCGGACAAAAAGAAGAGTACAGCGGCTGCTGTGGCCACTGTTGCCGTCCGCACGGCCGCACCGGTGAATGCTATCCAGCCAGTCCCTGGTCCTTCGGCAGTCACTCCTCCGGCCCCACCCGTGCCTGCAGACAGCTGGACAACCGTTGTGAAGAAGGGGAAGAAAAAGTCTTCTCCTCCTCCGCCACCTACAGCGGGTGCTGCGCCCACCTCGCACGTGGCTGTCTCGGCGCAGAAAAAGCTGAAGTCGGCGCTTGCTGCCCCCCGCACCCCGGCTGTAATCTTAAAATTGCAGCCGGAGGCTGAGAAATTGGGGGTCACATACGCCGATGCAATGCTTCGCGCCGAGCAGGGAGTCAATCTCCAAGAGATGGGCATTAAAGAGGGTCTTAAAGTTAGGCGCTCCATGACTGGGGCTAGGATCCTGCAGCTGCCCAAGTCTCAGTCGACAGAAGTCGCTGACCAGCTGGCGGCGAGATTGCGCACAGCGCTCGTAGGAGTGGCAGATGTCGTTCGCCCGGTCAAACGGGCCGATATTCGGGTGACTGGAATGGACGACTCTGCCACGGAGGAGAAAGTGCGTGCCGCGGTTGTCCGCACATGTGGCGGTGCATGTGATGCTGCGGATGTCCAGGTTGGAGAAATTCAGCGTGGACCCCGTGGTATGGGCATGGTGAAGGTGCGTTGCCCTGTCGCCGCTGCAAAATTGCTTGCCGATGCGGGCAGGCTTCTGGTCGGTTGGAGTTCGGCTGGCGTCCAGGTACTGGAGAACTTACCTTTAAGGTGTTTCCGGTGCCTTGAGCTGGGGCATACGGCCTTATTGTGCTCGTCTGCTGTCGATCGCTCTGCACTCTGCTACAGGTGCGGCGATAGCGGACATAAATCGGCCGCGTGTGTGGCCACGCCGCGTTGTGCAGTGTGCACCGCAGCTGGTCGCACTGCGGAGCACACCATGGGAGGGAGATTCTGCCGAGCCCCCTCGTCGAAAGGTAAGGTGGCCCCTGGACCTCGGGCCGCTGCATCCGTGAATGGCCGTAGAGGCCAGGAGGAAGCTGAAATGTCAACCTAAATGGGAGACAGAGTACGCTTCCTCCAGGCGAATTTAAACCACTGCGCCGGGGCTCAGGACCTGCTACTGCAGTCCATGGCGCAGTGGGAAATTGATTTAGCTGTGGCCTGCGAGCCCTACTTTATCCCTCACTCACCCAATTGGGTGGGGGACAATAAGGAAGAGGTGGCTGTCCTGTCCAAAGGATCTGTCGGCCCTCCCCTCTCCACACTGGAGAGGGGCAATGGTTACGTTGTGGTGGGGTGGCGAGACTTCGCTATCATCGGTATTTATTTCTCCCCCAACCGCGGTCTGGCGGAGTTCGAGTTATTCTTGGACTCCGTCAGTGCCGCGGCTCGGCGTCAGTCGCCGAGGAAAATTGTGGTTCTCGGCGACTTTAACGCGAAGTCTCGCATTTGGGGGAACCCTGCCACAAACGCTAGGGGCACGGCCGTCGAGCAGTGGTCCCTGCTCTCCGGTCTGTCCCTACTTAACAGAGGGACGGTTCACACCTGCGTGCGACATCGGGGTGGGTCTGTGGTGGACCTATCGTTCGCCAGCCCCGCTGTCGCTCGCGAGGTGAGTGACTGGAGAGTAGAAGAAGGGGTGGAGACTCTCTCGGACCACCGATATGTGCGGTTCGAGATCTCTGCCCCTCGGGGACCACCAGAGCCCCGGCGCGGAAGAAGGCGTGGACTCCCAAAGTGGGCCATTGGTCAACTTGACCTAGAAATGGCCCGGGAGTCTGCCATAGTACAGCGCTGGGGTAGGACAGGACAAATGCTACTTACAGATGTGGAGGGGCTCGCAGGTCAAATGAGAAGTGCCCTTGAGGTAGTTTGTGATGCGGCGATGCCGAGGGCTCAGCGAAAGCCGCCGCGTCGCCAGGTGTACTGGTGGTCGCTCGAGATAGCTAATCTTCGGGTGGCTGCCAATCGGGCGCGGCGTGCTTATGTTAGATGCCGACAGCGGGCTAACTGGGATGACGTTCTAGAGGGTCAGCTGCGGACGGAATATACAAGAAGGAAGAAAACTCTGCAGCTGGCCATCAGCCAGGCGAAGGAGAGGGCCCGTGAGGAACTCCTTACGGGCCTCGACAGGGATCCTTGGGGGCGCTCATATCAGCGGGCGCGAAACAAAATTCGCGCCTGTGGCGCCCCCATCGTCGAAACGATGGATCCGGGTTTCCTGTCGGGGCTAATGGGGGAACTGTTCCCGCGTTCTGCGGGACACGTTCCCCCCCGAATGGCTCCTTGGTCGGTGGTAGAGGTGGAGACCTCAATCCCACTCATCACCGACCAAGAAATGGCGACAGCCCTCTCCCGACTCCGCGGGAAGCGGAAATCGCCTGGTCCGGACGGCGTCCCGGCAATTGTACTCGGCGTTGCCGCGGAATACCTCAGGGGTGAGCTCCGGGAACTGCTCAATACGTGCCTGAGGTCCGGGCAGTTCCCGGAGCAATGGAAATGCGGCAGGTTGTGCTTGCTGCGGAAGGAGGGTCGCCCAGTCGACTCCCCTTCCGCATACAGACCGCTGGTGCTGCTGGACGAGACGGCTAAATTGTTCGAGAAGGTGCTTGCGGACCGTCTCGTCCAGCACCTCGAGGAAGTCGGACCGGGACTGTCAGAGAGTCAATACGGGTTCAGGGGTGGCCGGTCAACTATTGACGCACTGGCCGCCCTGAAGTCCTTGGCCACCGATGCTGTGGCCAGAAAGGAAGTCCTCCTGGCAGTTTCGCTGGACATAAAGAACGCCTTCAACAGCCTCCCGCATGAGACGCTAAAGGAGGCACTCCAGTATCATGAAGTGCCTCCTTACCTCTGGAGGCTGTTGGAAGCGCACCTCGAGGGAAGGCACGTGCTCTGGGAGGGGGGCGACGGGCGCATTCATCGTCATCGGGTGGAGTGCGGCGTTCCACAGGGATCGGTCCTTGGCCCGATCCTGTGGAACGTCGGATTCGACTGGCTCCTACGGGGTCGGCTTCTTTCCGGGATGGGGGTCATCTGCTATGCTGATGATACCCTCATCACGGTGAGGAGGCCTGACTTCCTGGGGGCTGCTCGATTGGCAGAAGAGGGGGTTGCGCTCGTCGTGGGCCGGATCAGCATGTTGGGCCTGAGGGTCGCGGTGGAGAAAACCGAGGCCCTCCTATTTCATGGCCCGGGTCGAGGTCCCCCCCGAGGAGCACACATCAGCGTGTCTGGGGTTGCTGTGCCGGTGCGGGCCCAGATGAAATATCTGGGTCTGCACCTTGATTCTAGGTGGAGTTTCGGGCCGCACTTTGCCCAGCTCGTTCCGAGGCTCATCAAGACAGCCGCGGCGTTAGGTAGGCTTCTGCCAAACACAGGCAGTCCTGGGTCGTCCTGTCGGCGTTTATACGCCGGAGTGGTGCGGTCCATGGCGCTGTATGGTGCCCCTATTTGGGCGGACTCTCTCACCGTCCGCAACAGGGCCCTTCTGCGACGCCCTCAGAGGGCCATGGCGGTGAGGGCTGTCAGGGGCTATCGTACGGTGTCATGGACCGCAGCGACGTTGCTGGCGGGCGACCCACCTTGGCCACTTGTGGCCGAGGCCCTGGCTGAGGTCTACCGGCTCCGTGTCGCGGCGCGGGCCAACGACGAGCAGGTCTCCGTAAGGAGACTGGGCAGAGTACTGGAAGTGGCCCGAAGGGGAGTCACTCAGCGGTGGAGAGAAGATCTGGAGTCCCCCGTAGCAGGGCGGGGGACTGTGGAGGCGGTTGCGCCACATCTCCACCGCTGGATTAGTAGAAGGCACGGCAGCCTAAGCTTTAGGATGGTGCAGGTGCTTACCGGGCATGGGGTCTTTGGTAAGTACCTGCACAGAATTGGAAGAGAAGGGGCCCCAGGATGTCACGAGTGTGGTGCGCCAGTAGATGATGCGCGTCACACTCTGGAGGTATGCCCTGCCTGGGGGCCCCAGCGCCACGTCCTATCGGCGGTCGTTGGGAGAGACCTGTCGTTGTCGACCATCATCTCGAAGATGCTTGACAGCGACAGGTGCTGGTCGTCGATGGCCTCCTTTTGCGAGGTCATCATGAAAAGGAAGGAGGCCGCGGAGCGAGAACGCGAGGCGCTTGCGTCAGCTGACTCGCTTCGCCGCCGGCGACCGGGAAGGAGGAGGCGCCGTTATGCGCACCTCCTCCCACCGCCTTGAGGGACGATAGGACGTGGCCAGAAAGCCAAGCGTGGGGGTGCTGGGGATCGAATGTCAGTAGACGATCTCTCCGGCTCCCCGTAAAAGCGCGGAAGGGGCCGCTGTGGTTTTAGTGGGTATTCCGGCCGCTAACATCTATGGCCGGTGAGTCCCACACTCCCCCTCGCCTGTCACCGGCGGGGGATAGCGCGCAAATGCGTTTCCTCAGCGAAAAAAAAAAAAAAAAAAAAAAAAAAAAAAAGGTAGCTATACACTATCTCTGAAGATAATCTCTGACGCGTCTAATCTCTGTGTTATTTCTCTAATAGTCGTCTATCAATCGTTTTTTTGCAAGACCTATATTAGACGTAAGGTTCCGGAGTAAATCAGCCAAACATTTTTTATAAATAAATTTTACAGAAGAGCACTGTTAACCTTTTTCCTGGTACCTAAATTGTAATTTTAATATGGGGAATCATCTTGTATTTCTCTCTCTTTCTCTACCCGTGTGGTGACGGACTAAGAATACAATTCACCACCCCCTATCTTACACATAGTTGATCGTAAAAGATGTCTAAGGGATTAAATATGCATATAACATATGGCAGGAGAAGGAAAACGTATAACTTGCATAGGCAGGAGAAGGAAAATTCGAGATAAAACCCTATACCAACACGCCTGACCAGCGTAGTATAGTAGTTCGATTACCTTCCATGTGTGGAGAAAACTGGAGCTCAGTAGTGGGACATATTTGAGCTCAGATAATGATAATGAATCACCTTATCTCAGTTTATATACGTCTTATTATTAGACTTGAGAGTCTTCTAGAATGAGAGAGCAATTTTTTTTTTTTTTTTTTACACCAACCTGCACTAAGGAAATAAACCTTGTATTGCGGGGGACTTTACAAACATGCAATTAACGCAGAAAAATTACACCCAGACTCAGAACAACACTTTGTGGATCACACAAAGTAATGTCCTGCGTGGGAATCGAACCCACGGCACTGGCACGGAAGGTAATCTTAACCACTACGCCATCTGTGCAGTCAACTTAAATATGCTACTAAATATATTTGTCAAGCGGATTGGTAGGATTGAATGACGGATAGGATTTTATTTCAAATTTTCCTTTTCTTGCATACTTACTGTCTACTTATTATATCACTTCGTCGTCTTTTACGACACATTGCAAGAGAGCTGGAAGTCCAACTGTGTGGGTTTGGAGATTTATATTGGTAGAAAATGGCCTAGCTATAGCATTATATAGCCTAGCTATAGCATTTCACTTATTGCCTTTGCCTCTCATATATATGACATGCATGTTAAAATATACAATAAATTGATAAACTTGTAAATTTTGTTAAAAGTGTAAGCCAACCGGCAGATTTTGGAGGACTTTATCAAATCAAATCAAATCATTTATTTTGCATAAGCCCCATAGGGGCACTTACATATTGTCAATTTTACATTGTTTTTCTTTATAATTAAATTTAATTAATCTACCACCGGTTCGGAAAGCAGCCACATACTGAGAAGATCCGGCAAGAAACTCAGTGGGCTCGTCATTTTTTTTTATTATATTTTTTCACAAAAGAGTTTGGTTATATGTTTAATTTATGTTAGCTCCAGTGATATACCCTTCGAGTAAAGATTCATTTTTAAAATTTTGTATATAATACAAAATTAAACTAAGAATATTTATAAAACAAAAAAGAAAGAAAAATGGCTGGACCAGAACCCACAAGCGGCACCCGATCACGAGTTAACTATTAGAGCAGCCATCACGCCCCTCAACCACATTGGAGGGAAGGGAGAGACCCGCTCCACGTAGCTACCGCAAGCAGAGACCTTTTCAGTGAGCATGACTACACCATAATCTATAAATTTCAAACAGATAGCTTGGATAATTAAATACATAACTCGTTAGGCAAAACACGCTACACTGTACAATTAAGATAATACAAATAATACAAGAGTAAGTGATAAACATTAAAAGGGCAATTGCTGTGTGATAGCGGCTACAAATACTACTAACCCTTACTTTGCTCGTAGATGTCGTAAAAGACGACTAAGAGCTTTATAACGACCTAGGCCAACTTCATCTGATGCCGTTTGGTCAACAATTACATTCCCAAGGAGGTCTGGCAGGCGGCCGGTCATAAAACTATTGCCAATAACTTTTACAATATGTACTATGAAAAAAGAGTAGGTACATATTGTATCGACCCCAAGTAATTGGGATAAGAGTAGGAGAATGATGATGATATCTTACAGTATATAAACGTAGAATATTATTTATTTTTAGTTTTAAAATGTTAAGTGTATGTGTTTTAAAATGTTAATCCATGTGGTGACGAAGTAAGAATACAATTCACCACCCTATCTTACCCGTGGGTGATCGTACGAGACGACTTAAGGATATAAAACGCATTTAACATCTATGCAAGAGAAGAAAAATTCGAAACAAACCCTATACCAATACGTCTGACCAGCGTGGTATAGGTAGTAGGTCAATTTTCCTCCCATTATGGAGGAGGCTCGCGTCCTACAGTGGGACATATATGAGCTGAGATGAAGATGATGATGAATTGTGTCAAGAAATATATATTATATAGCTCATTAAGGTGGAGTCAAGAGTCTCCGAAACCGGCGAGCGTGTATGAAGAGAATTATGAATGTTGAGGAAGCGAGTGAAGTATGCAAGGATAGAGTTCTCTGGCACTCTGTTCTCTCTGCCTACCCTGCAAGGGATATGGCGTGATGATATGTATGTATGTATGTATTAAGTATTTCGTCGGAGCACTTTACGCATGCGAATAAACTCGCCTCATTATTAACTTGTTAAAATTTCATTAGTAATACTATTAATTGTTTATGATTCAAAAATGTTCGTGTGTTGATGACGACTGTTGTTTTTAATATTTGACTTTGTTGTTGATGTTTAAATGTCATCTTTTACCTGGTGGACAATATCAAAAAATCCCGGTATGATAGCAAGATAGCGTGGCACGCCATGACACGTCTGGCGCTGGTTATTCGACTTTTAAGCCTACCTCTGGTTCATGTTAATGAAGTGAATGGACGTGGCTCAGGTAAATATCTTGTCTTCAGGTTCAGCTATTATTTCTTTTTTTTTTTTTTATATTTCTATTTAGTTGATGTAGGTGAAGTATGGTCAGTAGTTAGATAGTAGTTAAACCAACAAATAAATAGCTATAAAGAGTTCGAAATTTTAGCGTAATAAAAATGTATTTGGTAGGGTTGTCATTCATTAAAATTAAGTAATAGATACCAGTGGTCGAATAGAATAATACGATTAGTTATGGTTTGTCCCGACCTATATTCTATTAAAAAAAAAAGGAATATCGTTAGTAATACAAGTTTTAACAAAATTTGCGTTGATACACGGCAAATGAGTATTAAGCAAAATTTGAGTATTGACTAAGGAAAAAGGCATTTGCGGTTTCCGTATTAATTAAAAAGGAATTTGACGATTTGTTGCTTTGAATAACTTTGGCAGCCCTAGGTGACACATTTAAAATTATGACATAGTTGATCGCACGTGCCATACGATGCGTACGCGTAGACATGAGGAAACATCTAGTTAATATTGTGTCACGTTTTATTTTATTTTAATGCAACTCTACGTTATGTGGTCAAATGAAATAGCTGACTCACTTATTAGCAACGAGATGGTAAACCACTGTTTACGCTAGTATTAGTAAATACATGATTCATTGTATTTTTTTAAATTAATTTATTCTCGTCTGTGGATTACTAAGGATGATATAAATTTTTGTGACTCATGTTATCTGAATAAAACATATTCTCCAGATTTCTTTCTTTACTTCTCTATTCATTCTATCGACGTTCTCTGTTAGAAGCCTCTTTAAAAGGGGTATAATGCGTTATTGCCTGCTATAACTGGCAGACGGGTTTTTTTTATTGCTCTTGATGGTTAATGAGCAAAAGTGTTACTGCCAGCCATGGACCTTTGCCATACTAGGGTATAGCTAGGCCACTGCCTACCAAATAAAACCCCAAACCAACCCTGAAAATCGGGCCTCCGGCTCTCTCGCTCACCGAACGAAGGACAGCCGCACATTGCTACTGCTCAGACGTCGATTTTCTGCGAGAGTGTGGTACTATCCCGGACGGACCGGCCCGCGGCTGTAGACAGAAAACTGTCAACAGAGTGCACACCACTATTTGTAGTAATTATTCGTAACCAGCAGCACACAACAACGAGCGGGATGAGCGAGCTGATATTATATATGATGGAAATAAGCAATTAACAAAAATAATAATATCCAAGATGTATTGGTCATAATATACGTGAAATAAAAAGGTAGCACCTTATCATAATAATTTACAGATATACGATGACAGACCAAATGATAATGTGTTTGACATACGTGGTAATTATTGCAACATTTTGATAAATTATCAAATATAAAACATTATCTGTGTTATAAAAAAAAACAGTTATCGAAACTTAAAGATTAAGAAGACCTGTCTTCTGATTAACAATCGTTATGAACAATCTGCAAGCTTGTGAAATTGTACTGTAAATTTGCAATTACTAATACATAGTTGCTGTTTTACTACTTCATCTGATGCCGTTTGGCATCAGATGAAGTAGTAGAAGGCTACGAATACTACTAACCCTTACTTTGCTCGTGGATGTCGTAAAAGATGACTAAGAGCCTTATAACCTGGGCCAATTCCATCTGATGCCGTTTGGTCAACAATTGCATTCCCAAGGGTTGATGTTTGGCAGGCGGCTGGTCATAAAACTATTGCCAATAACTTTTATAATATTTACTATGCAAGAAGAGTACATACTGTATCAACCCCAAGTAATTAGTATAAATGTAGGAGGATGATGATGAGTCGTAATTAATCTTTTAATTTTTATATCATTAGAATTGTTGGTTTTCTTAATGTTATGTTTCAAAATTTACAAAACTGCACCGATAATGTTAAGGATTTCTGATGTTTTTTTTGACTTATCATCTCCCATTGATGGGCTTGGTTTAACCTCGTCCATAATGGAAAGAAATTCGATTTACTATACGTGTTATGCTAGTTTTTTGTCGAGTTTTGCTTTTGCGTTATTCAGATGTCTGTTGTGACACTAACGGGTAAAAGAGCGGGAGATAAATGGTATTCTTACTCAGTCATACTCATAACACAAACAATAAAATACCTATCGTTGTAGTTTTCCTATAAAATGTTAAATAATTTATTTATTTAATTAGTTATTCTTATATACAGCCCATATACGGTATATTAATTATGAGCCTACTAAGTAGAGGGAAGGAAAATTTGCCCGGTTACTCTCCCGTGCTAACTTAATGAGCTCGCATATGGGTTTCTGTCTTTTGTTACTTATGTATTGAGTGCTGGCAGTTAGGTATATTAGATTGCATTGTTCGTGTTTGTCGTGAAATATAGCTAAGAGCTTTATTTCTACCTGATCCAATTTTATGTGAAGCCTAACTACATTTACTCAACAATTACATTCCAGAGGAGGGTTGACGTCAGGCAGGCGGCTGGTCATAAAACTATTGGCAAAACTTTTGCAATATGTACGATGGAAAAGGAGTACATATTGCATCATCTCCAAGTAATTGGGGTGAGAACAGGATGATAAAAGTAATTATGATGACGTTTATCTAGTTATTTTCATTAATCATCATCGTTGTTATTTGAAAGTGACAGCGCCATTACGGCTAGTCTGGAGTCTCAACCACTGTGGAAGGGAAATTGATCTATTATATCACGCTAGTGGAACGGGTCGGTACAGACAGACAGACTTACTTAGACAGACTTACATATATATATATATATATATATATATATATATATATATATATATATATATTATCTGTATGTGTATTATACCACTTACTCATTTTTATGACATTTTTTTTTTATTACTTTTAGTGGCAAGCGAGCAGACAGCACACCTACTGGTAAGTGTTACTGCCGCCCATGGACCTTTCCAATACCAAGGGTATAGCTAGGCCGCTGCCTACCAATATAAACCCAGACCTACTCACTTGGGCTTCCGGCTCTCTCGCTCACCGAACGTAGCGCAATCGCACATTGTCATTACTCAGACGTCGATCTTCTGCGAGAGTGTGGTACTGCCCCGGACGGACCGGCCCGCGGCTGCAGACAGAAAACTGTTAATAGCGTGGTCCTACCACTATAATGGGTAAGATGGTGAAATCGAGCAACTACATCAAACGAGCTACTACAATCATGAATGTCAGACGTGTTGGTATATTATTTCGAGTTTTCCTTCTCTTGCATAGATGTTTATGCATGTATTATCCCTCAGTCGTCTCTTACAATCACCCACAAGTAAGATAGGTGGTGGTGAATTGTATTCTTACTGCGTCACCACACGGAAATCTTAATCCATCACTAAAGTGTAATTTAAATAATCATTTTTATTTGTATAATATTTATTTGCGTGAAGTAAGAACCGGTTTTGTGTCGAGCCATTGACTCGCGTATAGTCGTTGCGTCCTTGCGGTTCGTTTCACTTGTGACGTTATTATATGACTCACATTTTCATTGTTGATGCGATTGGTGATATTAATGGCGTGATGTCTTTAGTTTGTGGTACTTATTAATCCCAATTAATAGGAATTATCGTAACAACAGTAACGTCATAAAAATGTTGAGGGTTAATTTAATGATGAATCATAAAATACAGACTGTATCCACAGGTTCATTAAATAATTATTTAATCTATCTATATATATTTAATATATTATTTAATCTATGTGTACATACTTATACGTCCGTGTGGTGGTGGAGTAAGAATACAATTCACCACCCCATATCTTACCCGTGGGTGATCGTACGAGACGACTAAGGGATATAAAACGCATATAACATCTATGCTAGAGAATGAAAACTTGAAACAAACCCTATACCAACACGTCTGACCAGCGCGGTATAGTAGGTTAATTTCCCTCCCATTACGGAGGAGGCCCGAATCCAATAGTGGGACATATATAGGCTGTGATGATGATGATGACATAGTTATTGTTCATATTTTAATACTACATATGTCTTTATTTTAATATGATATGTGTGCATAATACTTTCATGAAATTTCAATACGAATTTGTTATACCAACAGTCTTTAAGATAACAGCGTTTTTCTAGCAACGCTTTAAAAATGTGTCATTTTTATCAGTTTATTGTTTATATGTCAATGCCTATAACTACTCTTGATATATATGATAAATATATTCTTTAGTGGTAGGACCTCGCTGTTGACAGTTCTCTGTCTACAGCTGCAGGCCGGTCCGTCCGGAGTAGCACCATACTCTCGCGGAAGATCGACGTCTGAATAATGGCAATGTGCTATTGCGCTTCGTTCAGTGAGCGAGAGAGCCGGGAATTCCAACTGAGTGGGTTTGTATTAATAAGGCCTAGTTATGCTCATGGTATTGCAAAGGTCTAAAGGAAGCAATAACACTTACCACCAAGTGCGCTGCTAGCTCGTTTGGCACTACAAGCCATAAAAATAAATTTAAAAAAATTGTATAAAATAGATATAATAGAAAAGGTTTGTGAAGGCAAGCTGAGATAAAGAACGATCTACACAATTCCAGAGTGAAAGTGCTTAAAGCAACAAAACTTGAACATATACATACATTAAACCTTTAAAATCATTATACCTCATCACATTTTTTATGAGAAAGATTTATATTTTCCAATACATTTGTTATCAGTGCCAAAATAAAAACTCATATTTTTATAATATATGATCAATCATTAGGTCATTAAGTTGTCTTTTGATTACGAATACTACCTCCCCTTACTTTGCTCGTGGATGTCGTAAAAGACGTCTAAGAGCATTATAACGACCTGAGCCCACTCCCTCTGATGCCTTTCGGTCAACAATTACATTCCCAAGGAGGGTTGACGTTTGGCAGGCGGCTGGTCATAAAACTATTGCCAGTAACTTTTACAATATGTACTATGAAAGAAGAGTACATATTGTATCTACCCCAAGTAATTGGCATAAGAGTAAGAGAGTGATGATGTATGTGTAAAACATAACAGAGAGTTTTTAAATCAAGAACCACACAAAAACAGTCACATAAGAAAAGTATTATAAATATTCAAATAGCATGCCAAAAACAAAACCGGTTTCGATAAACTCAGTAGTGATGAAACACGTTTTATTACGTCTAAAAACGGTTGATGTCATATAAAATACGTCATAATGTCTGCGTATTAGATGAGATCAACGGAGAAATATTAGTCAGAAACAACGTCATAAGTGAAAGGAATTGCAGCACAAAATTATTCTGAAATTAAAATGGTTATAAATGACAAAACTGGTGTGACAGCTTTTATTACGTTCAAAAATTACATACGTCATAACGTGTGCGTCTTGGATGATATTAACAAATATGAATCATAGACAACGTCATTGATCCAGTGAAATTTGTCATGCAGTGGTCTTTTTTAGGGTTCCGTACCCAAAGGGTAAAAACGGGACCTATTACTGAGACTTCGCTGTCCGTCCGTCCGTCACCAGGCTGTATCTCAAGAACAGTAATAGCTAGACAGTTGAAATTTTTACAGATGATGTATTTCTATTGCCGCTATAACAAAAAATATTAAAAATAAAAATAAAAAATATTTAAGGGGGGGCTCCCATACAACAAACTTGATTTTTTTACCGTTTCTTGCTCGATACTAATAACGGTGACACCTGTCACCGTTATTAGTCTACCTAGACTTACTACCTAAACAGTCTACCTAGACGCTTTAACTATTCACAGAATATTTATTTTTATGTTCTCTTTAAATATAATTAATTAAAATAAAATAAATAATTAAGGCGGCTTCTATACAATAATTTTATAGGTATATTATATTATGGTAAGGCACCTTTCGCGCGCGAGTTACTCGTCACTTAGCGGATTTTATTTAATTATTTAGTGTTTATATAATGTTCACTGTTGGGCATAAGTTTGGGCAATACTGTTGTGTGGCAGCGGCTACGAATACTACCAACCCTTACTTTGCTCGTGGGTGTCGTAAAAGACGACTAAGAGCCTTATAACGAGCTGGGCCAACTCCATCGGATGCCATTTGGTCAACAATTACATTCCCAAGGAGGGTTGACGTCTGACAGGCGGCCGGTCATAAAACTATTGCCAATAACTTTTATAATATGTACCTACTATGAAAGAAAAGTACATATTGTATCGACCTCAAGTAATTGGGATAAGAGTAAGAGAATGATGGTGACTGTTGGACATAAGTATATAAACAAAATCTATTTGGAGGCAAGTTGGTCTGCTAGATATACTAGAGGTGGTTACAGCTACAGGTAGATATTCGTCAAATGTGTTACCATAAACTTTAATTTGGATAGGTTTTCTCTTGCAGTGATGTTAATGTCTGAAGTCTCTTAACTTCAGTATGATACCTTTTGAACTTGAATATAAATAATATTTCAAAAACATTATGCGAAAGATTATGGCTGGATTTGTTTTCACAAGCGAAACTTGATTAAACAGTTAGCTGTTAGAAGAACGATCACTTAACTACCTTTTAGGGAAGGGACAGATTTGTTTCATGTAGCTACCACAAGTGAAGAGGTTATAATAATTCCATCCATCCTAATATCTACGTCATCTTGACACTGGTTCCTGCAACACAGTATGCAACTAGCGTAGGAACCAGAGAACTCGAAATATTGGAACGAAGTTCCTTATCGCGCATTGTGAAAGGGGGCTAGACGGAAAAAATTCTTACGAAAAGTTGTCACGACACTTTTTGCTATAGTAAGCTATTGTAAGCTGTGCGGCGTCGCTCGTCGGCTCTCTTATAGAAAGCAAGCCAGATATTTTCATTTCTATTTCGCATTGAACAGTGTGGTGTCGCGACGATTTTTTTTATAGATAGAGTGATTCAAGAGGAAGGTTTATATGTATAATATATGCATAATGTACTAGAGAAACACTGATAATTTTAGAGGTTTCTAATGTGATGTCGTAAATAAACACATTATTTTGCGCTTACATTGCAAACGCTGGCTGAACCCTACGAAATAGATCAAAATAAAGTACTACAGTATTATACAGCTTAAAAAGGCCTATAAAAAAGTCCGCGATGGTATATATCTATCTCTTAAGGATAACATACTATATCCATTTTAATACTTTAAAAAATGTTCTATTATAAAACGGTAATTGAAAAGCTATTTACACAAATACTGTATTAATCCTTATCATTTTAAATACATTAGTTGGCTTGAGCATTTCATGAAGATATTTTTTTTCCTTCAGACCATGCAAATTAAATCAATACCTTAAGAGATATAGCAAAATCAAAATAATGCGCAACGAAATTATTTTCGCCCTTGACCGGGCCGCGTGGCCCGCTCGCGTTCGAGCTCGGGGCCGAAAAGTTTTGGTAGACTAGTGGAATTGTATATCCTATTATTAATATTATAAACGTGAAAGTTTGTAATAATGTATGGATGTGAACATGTTTGTTGCTCTTTCACGTAAAAACTACTGAATGGATTTTGAGGAAATTTATAGTAATATAGCTTGCACATCAGAATAACACATAGGCTATAATTTATAAAGATATTTTGCAAATTGGCTAAAATATAACGATAAAAATCGCTTAAGGCAGAAAAAAATTATATAATTAAAATAGAACTTCGTTCCATCCGGGTGTCCCTTGACACCTCCGGTTTTTTTTGTATAAAATCTTACATCGAATAAACAATTATTATTATTATTATTGTATCTCCTTTTAATTCACGGGATCTTCCATAGGGAAGATGCCCGGTCCTTTGGGAGGCTTACATGGGGATATGGATCCAACACGCAGGGGCCTTTGGAGAAATTTAATCTAAATATTGGGATGGGACACCTACCGATGACATTCCACGTCTGCACTTAACATACGTGGAATGCCAGCAGTAAGTGTAAAACTATTGTATGATGGTGGTATCTAATATATGAAATATGGGAGTGGGTGTTTAGTGGACTGGTTCATCTTAAATCTATGAATATATAACTGTCGTCTGCCTTCAAACCCATGTTAAGAGCTGAACGGTGGCAGACGGTGACTCGCCAACTCACTGAATGGGCCCCCTAAACAGTCGCCACAGGCACACAAGTCATACAGGCAACAGAGGGCAACATTGATGTAAGTGGCTAGGGGTGTCGAGCGGTGCGGCGCCGGTTTCACCATTGAGTCTGCAATAAACAAACTCATGGTTTGTAAACTTAAACTTATTATTATTATTAACTGTTAAACTTAGAACTTAAGAAGTCCTAAATTAATGTCCTAAGAGAGATAATGTTTTAATTGTGACAGTTTATTTAAGCATAATTGGTTGTAACTATTTTGTTGGTAATACTATCCTTGTGATTTCTCAGCCTATACTATTCCCATATGAAATTAAAAGTACCGTGAAACATTGCATTCTCTCTCACCAGTTCACCACATAGATAACAATATAATAACAATCATTGTTCATAATTTAAACTCTTACATTTTTGTGATTAAAACAACTATTATATCTGATGTTTATGCGAATACAACATATTTGAAATAAAACTATTTTTACGAATTTTAACGCGTTTGTATTTAATTAATTTGAATTTATTCATTTTTCGAAGCTTCGAATATTTTTTAGCGATTATGGTCATGGTAGCGAGCCTTTTCAACACAACTAATTTAAATTATTCAAGCCGATGCCGAACCCCTATCTTGCCGTGGATTTCGTAAAAGATGATTAAGGGATTATAGTCTTCATGTACCTAATATCTAATGTAAGAGATGGAAAACTCTAAATCAATCCTATACGAGTCAATTGACCGCCTATTGTGGACTCTCGAGTCCACTAGTGGGACGTATATCAGTTGAGATGATATCCTTATGTTCATACAAACCATTTGATAATAGTGTTATTTTTTATAAGGAGAGATGAGATAGATGTTGGGGCTGAAGAAAGAAAATTTTGAGTGTCGGAATACACTCAAAATTTTCTATTCAAAAAAATTCTATGGCCTATCTCAAAATTTCTATGGCCTATCTCACATTAAATACCTTACTTCTTCGAGTATAAAGTTGTAAAGTTCAAGCAGGGTAAGTACAGGAATCGAAAATGTTTTGCCTAACATTTTAAAGAAGAATAAAGAGAAGATACTTAAATAAATACCATAATTTTATGAACTGGCGAGCAAACGAGAAATTCACTATTTTAGAAAAACTATCAGTTTATACTTTTTTTTTATAATATACATATAAATCAAAAGAAGAAACTTTAACACGGGTGAAAGTTTTTAACTGCTACACAAACTAAAGTCTAAATGTCTCTTGTGGGAATTGTTTCTTTACGACCCTTATATATTAATCATTTTCCGTGTGGTGCCGGAGTAAGAATACAATTCACCACCCCATATCTTACCCGTGGGTGATCGTATGAGACGACTAAGGCATATAAAATGCATATAACATCTATGCAAGAGAACAAAACCTCGAAACAAAGCCCTATACCAACACTTCAGACTAGAGTGGTATAGTAGGTCAATTTCCCTCCTATTATGAAGGGGGCTCGAGCCCAGCCGTGGGACATATATGAGCTGAGATGATGATAACAATCTATCTACTATTTAATACATACTTGAACTTTCATATAGTTTTGCATAATTTTGTCTTACTCATGTTGTCACCGATTCGTGTTTCTCGGTTGATATCATTTATGATGCGCAACTAATGACGTAGGCCGCTATTTCGTTTACGGATGTAACTAAAGTTATTGACCGCGGCTAGTATTTAGTAAGAACTGCTAAAATTATGCGAACATGAATGACATTCATTATTGTCGGGATTTTCAACAGTATTTAAAATATTTTAATATGACTCATACAGATGATGCTTGGTGTTAAGCTTTAACTTTTTGGAATGTCCGTAAGACCTCCGTTTTTTTACACACTCGATGGTCAGCGTCACTGCCGTCCATGGACCTTTGCCAATGGCATAGCTAGGCCGCTGACTATCAATACAAACCCCGAAACCACCCCAGTTGGGCCTCCGGTTCTCTCACTCACCGAACGAAGCGTAATAGCACATTGTCATTACTCAGACGTCGATGTTCTGCGAGAGTGTGACCCCGGACAGACCGGCCCGCGGTTGTAAACAAAGAACTGTCCACAGCGTGGTCCTACCACAATAAACCTAATCTAAATATGGATTATTTAGGTTGATACCAAAGCCAGTTTGCGGTTCTGTACAAGGCATACGAGTAGGTCCGATAGTGCGTGTAGTATATCAATCATATTTATGTAGATGTTTCCAAATGTTTTTAATTTAGTTCATGCCTATCTGGTTAAGTTCAATCTTCAGAATCACAAGCAAAGGTGAAAAGGCATTATCCATTGATCCATCAGCCCTTAGACGTCCACTGTTGTACCTAGGCTTCCCCTCGAGAATGCCACTCAGAATGATACTGTACCACCATCATGCAACAGCTGCTTGCGACTTTTATAATGGCGCAAGTCCATCTAGTAATGGATTGTCCTACGGTGCGTATTCATGATTGCCATTCGAAAATCTTTTTTCCCAACGGTTGTCGGCTCGAACAGCGATGTGGTCTGTGCATTGTTAATTGAATATGCTAATTATTCGGGCTACACCCGTTCTTCTATGGATTACTGTACGCCGGCTTTTATCACGTTGAGAAATATCAAGCATAGACCTCCCCATAGCACGCGGAGTGACTTTGATTCTTTTTATGGGGCTAATTCTTTGATATGCTAGGTTAAAATAGGTTAGTATTTGATTTAAACGCTCAACTTTTGTAACACTTAAACCAATTTTAACATCAAAGTTTCATGTTGAATAACATCATCATCATCATCACAGCCCATAAGCGTCCCATTGTTGGGCTCGGTCCTCCTCCGTAATGGGAGAAAAATTAACCTGCTATACCGCGCTGGTCAGAGGTGTTGGTATAGGTTTTTGTTTCGAGTTTTCCTTCTCTCGCATAGATATGCGAATTATAAGATAAGATTTCTTTAACTGTATTATCTTTAAATATTTTAATATAATCATCATCATCATCATCACAGCCCATATAAGTACCACTGTTGGGCTCGGGCCTCCTCCGTAATGGGAGCGAAATTAACCTACTATACTGCGCTGGTCAAACGTGTTGGTATAGGGTTTTGTTTCGAGTCTCGAGAGTTCTCTTGCATAGATGTATGTGTATATGCATTTTATATCCCTTAGTCGTCTCGTACGATCACCCACGGGTAAGATATGGGGTGGTGAATAGTATTCTTACTCCGTCACCACACGGAAAATAACATAATATCAATCAATCAATGACGTATTGTGTACTATAGATTGTTTTAGACGTTACCTAAAATTTAGATATCGTATCAAATCGGCATAAGTCCTACTTATGTAGTATTAAATATTATTGTTTCATTTTTAGTTAGTTCTTATAATTACAAATATGCAATTTTACTAGTCACGATGAATTGGGACATATTATTATCACGATATGATTATATGATAAGCCACGTCATTATATAATGTACCGACATTCACGTGGAATTGATTAAAATTAGGTGTGCAATCGCATCTTTCAAGTAGAAAAGGGTCATTATGAAATTTGTTTAGAATTCTCGAAGCAAAGGCAAGGCAAAGAAAGAAAAAGAAATACCTATTTAGTTAAAGAAGCCAGACAATACATGTTGGGTATATATATATTTACTCTAAAATTTAAATAAATACAAGAATAGATCTTTAGACAAAAAAAAATAAAAGAATAAAGAAGAATAATAGAAGGTTAAATAAAAGAAATCATCATCATTTTCCTATTCTTTTTCCAATTACTTGGGGTCGATACAGTATGTGCTCTTCTTTTATAGTAGGTATATATTGTAAAAGTTATTGGCATTAGTTTTATGACCGGCCGCCTGCCAGACGTCAGATAGAGTATCAGATGGAGTTGGCTCAGGTCATTATAAGGCTCTTAGTCATCTTTATTACATCCACGAGCAAAGTAAGGGTTGGTAGTATTCATCGCCGCTACCACACATCACAGTTAAATAAAAGAAAGGAATTGAGATAATTCCTAGGTCATCATCATCATTCTCCTACTCTTATCCCAATTACTTGAGGTCGATACAATATGTACACTTCTTTCATAGTACATATTGTCAAAGTTATTGGCAATAGTTTTATGACCGGCGCCTGCCAGACGTCTACCCTCCTTGGGAATGTAATTGTTGACCAAACGGCATCAGACCGAGTTGGCCCAGGTCGTTATAAGGCTCTTAGTTGTATTTTATGACATCCATGAGCAAAGTAATCGTTGGTAGTATTCGTAGCCGCTACCACACAGCAAGTTAATCCATAAGTATTAGGTATATAAAATTCCTATGCCTTGTGACTGTACTAAAAGCATCTCGCTTAGCGTTTGCCAGGCACAACGCACAACGCACTTTGATATATTTATTGAAAAAATCAATAACTGAACTGATATTTGCAACAATTTTACTATGAAAACTCAATCATTAATCAGTTGCCATGAAATCTCAATCATCAATCCATCTAGTCGACTCAAAAACTACTATTGACAGTCGTTGATTTATATCACCTAACTAACAACTTTCCGTGTGGTGACGGAGTAAGAATACAATTCACTACCCCCTATCTTACCTGTGGGTGATCGTAAAAGACGACTAAGGGATATAAAACGCATATAACATCCATGCAAGAGAAGGAAAATTTTAAACAGAACCCTATACCAACGCATCTGCCCAGGGTAGTACCTATAGTATTTCAATTTCCATTATGGAGGAGGCTTGAGCCCAACAGTGGAACATATATGAGCTTAGATGATGATGATGAACCAACAAGGTGGTAGACTCAGTAGTAATTTATCTAAGTAAATACTGGTCTCTAACTCAAATACTGGTTTTGATTGAACTTCGTTCAAGGATTATTTTGTTGATTCTTTTTTATCTGTATGACGCTATGTAGTAAGGCTGGGAAATTTAAATAACATAATTTATTTGTATCGCCCAAATTCGGGGATTATCCGTCTGAGCTGATAGATCATTTTGCTTTTGTAACTCTATAAAAGTTTTAGATATTTTGTTTTGAGAGGCAATATTTGAGGCTTGTTCGTGAAAATGTATAATTAGGTGATCTAGAGATTATCCTTGTGATGTCCGTCATCATAAGATACAGTAAGAATATAATGGTCACCACCATTTCTATTCTTATGGGTGATCGCAATAGACGAATAAAAACGCTAGCAGATAACGTCACAGCAGAAGGAAAAGTCAATTACCCTCCTGTAACCCACTACGAAATTGACTGGAGTAAAAGAAGACTAAGGGTCTTTTAGTCGTTTTAATATATAAAAATGTTTATAAAATTTATGCAAGAGAATGAAAACTAGAAATAAAATCTTACAACATACGGTCAGTCCAATGTATAGTTGATAAATTTCCCTGCTATTATGGGGGTGACTCGAACCCAGCAGTGGGACGTATATGAACTGCAATAATGACGATATGATAAAGAAAGAAAGAAAGAAAGGAAGAAAAACAAGTGTCAGAGTGTGTGTGTGTGTGTATGTGTGTAACGATGTATAAATAATTTTAACATAAGTATAACAACATTGCACACATATATAATATAAATAAAATTAGCAATATTTAATAATTTTTTTTTTTTTAAGAGTATCGAAATTTTGCACTATATAATACAGTGTAATTGTGCATTAAGTAAATGTTGTTGATAAACGAGGTAGAAAAATATCACGAGGATAATTTACATAATTAAGGCTACGCACATTTTTTTTTGCGATGCGATGAGACCCATAGGTTCTGGTCGCACCCCGCTAGATCCGTCCGGCTAATCCGCCGCGCGACTTCATAGACCCGCCTCGCAATGTACCTCTCCACGCGGTGCGTGTGGACCACCGGAACCCGGTCTTTATCGTCGGTGGTCAAGGTTAAGTACCTAAGAGGTTACATGATTTAATACACACGTATCAACGATTTTAAGTGAAATTCAGAATGAAGATACCTTCTATATCAATATAATTTTATAACATTTAAACCGAGTAAAATCTACTGTTACTGTGTAAAAATATAATAAGTATATAGTTTATATTAGAATCCGTGTGGTGACGGAGTAAGAATACAATTCACCACCCCCTATCTTATCCGTGGGTGATCGTAGGAGATGACTAAGGGATATAAAACGCATATAACATCTGTGCAAGAGAACTTTCGAGACTCGAAACAAAACTCTATACCAACACGTCTGACCAGCGAGGTATAGTAGGTTAATTTCGCTCCCATTACGGAGGAGGCCCGAGCCCAACAGTGAAACTTATATGGGCTGTGATGATGATGATTATATTAAAATATTTAAAGATAATAATATATATATTTAAAGATAATCAGTTAAAGAAATCTTATAAAGTTTAAATTTTCTTTTTCAAAACAAAGACATATTCCGTCACTGACGATAGACAGTTTTTCTCGTCCGCTTGTAACACAATCGACATGCATTAACATAGATATGATACCTAATCCAACGGTCATTTGTGTTCATACGGCGGCTCGTCAAATATTATTATAGCGGTCGTTCTTTGTAAATCTCCTCTGCGACCCATGGCGGCTACTGCAAAAGAAATTTTAAAACCGGCGGCGCCGAGATTGGCAACCGTCGCCAAATATTTGAGAGCGAAATGTCGTCTTTAACTAATGAGTAACATGTGCATACTATTTTTTTTATATTCTGAAAGCGATAAGTTGTGATTTTTTCACTTCCTATACTTCAACTCATAAAGCTTAAAAGCTTAGTGTTTGTAATGATTGCTGCAGATGTATACTTTGATGGGTGGTTTTAACGGTCGTTGCTTGTTGAAAGATATTAATGCAATTTTGATATTTTATTCGTTGAACATCATTGTATCATAAAAAAATCTCTTTTTAGATATAAATAAATCGTTTTATAATTTGTAATATCGTTTGTTAAGTAAATGAAAACTTTAAATAAATATCTTTATCAATTCGTCTGATTAATTAAATACCTACATATGTAGGTCAATTACACTCCTATGGTGGAGAAGGTTCGAGTCCAGCCATGGTACATATATACATGAGCTGAGCTGTAATGATGAAAATCATGACCTCTCATCATCTCAGCTCATATTTCTATTGGGCTCAAACCTTCTCCATAATCGGAGAGAAATTAATTTGCTATACCATGCTACTCAGACGCATTGTGCATAGATATTAGTTATTCTTTTAGTATATCCATGGGCAAGGAAGAGGGTGGTGAATTGTACTCTTACTTCGTCACCACCCAGTAAATATCCTGCGTAATAAAACAATTAAGTATTTTTTACATGTTCTTAATAGTGGTTTGTTAATTTATTCATTTCAACTGTATATGCTACTAGCTTCTGCCCGCGGTTTCGCCCGCGTAAAAGGTTACTTTCCTAAAGTTTTTCATTCCCTATTTTTATTTTACCCCTTAAGGGTAACTTTTTACAAAATTTTAAAGCTATATTTATTTATATCTAATCAATAGCCTTTTTTTTTTTTTTTTTTTTTTTTTCACGCTGTTGAAACGCATTTCCGCGCTATCCCCCGCCGGTGACAGGCGAGGGGGAGTGTGGGACTCGCCGGCCAGCTGCCTGACCGGAATACCCACTAAAACCACAGCGGCCCCTTCCGCGCTTTTACGGGGTGCCAGAGAGATCGTCTACTGACATTCGATCCCCGGCACCCCAACGCTTGGCCTTTGGCCCACGCCCTGTCGTCATTCAAGGCGGTGGGAGGAGGTGCGCATATCGACGCCTCCTCCGCCCTGGCCGCCGGCGGCGGAGCGAATTTGCAGACGCAATTGCCTCGCGTCCCCGCTCCGCCGCCTCTTTTGTAGAGATGACCTCCTCGCAAAAGGAGGCCATCGACGACCAGCACCCGTCGCTATCGAGCATCTTCGAGATGACGGTCGACAGCGACAGGTCCCCTCCAATGACCGCCGACAGGACGTGGCGTTGAGGCCCCCAGGCGGGGCATACCTCCAGTGTGTGGCGCGCATCGTCCACTGGCGCGCCACACTCATGGCACCCTGGGGCCTCTTCTCTCCCAATTCTGTGCAGGTACTTACCGAAGACCCCGTGTCCGGTAAGCACCTGCGCCACCCTGAAACTTAGGCTGCCGTGCCTTCTGTTGATCCAGCGATGGAAATGCGCCGCGACCGCCTCTACAGTCCCCCGCCCTGCTACGGGGGACTCCAGTTCTTCTCTCCACCGCTGGATGACTCCCCTTCGGGCCACTTCTAATGCTCTGCCCGGTCCCCTTATGGAGACTCGCTCGCCGTCGGCCCGCGCCGCAACGCGGATTCGGTAAGCCTCCGCCAGAGCCTCAGCCACTAACGACCAAGGTGGGTCGCCCGCCAACAACGTCGCCGCGGTCCATGAAACCGTACGGTAGCCCCTAATAGCCCTCACCGCCATGACCCTCTGCGGTCTTCGCAAAAGGGCTCTGTTGCGGGCGGTGAGGGACTCCGCCCAAATAGGGGCTCCGTACAGCGCCATGGAGCGCACAACTCCGGCGTATAAACGCCGGCAGGACGACCCGGGACCGCCAGTGTTTGGCAGAAGCCTACCCAACGCCGCGGCCGTCTTGACGAGCCTTGGGACGAGCTGGGCAAAATGTGGCCCGAAATTCCATCTAGAGTCAAGGTGCAGGCCCAGATATCTCATCTGAGCCCGCACTGGCACGGCAACCCCAGACACACCGATGTGTGCTCCTCGAGGGGGGCCTCGACCCGGGCCATGAAATAGGAGGGCCTCGGTTTTCTCCGCCGAGACCCTCAGGCCCAGCATGCCGATCCGGCCCACGACGAGCGCAACTCCCTCCTCTGCCAATCGGGCAGCCCTCCGGAAGTCGGGCCTCCTCGCCGTGACGAGGGTATCATCCGCATAGCAGATGACCCCCATCCCGGGGAGAAGCCGACCCCGTAGGAGCCAGTCGAATCCGACGTTCCATAGAGCCGGACCGAGGACCGAGCCCTGTGGAACGCCGCACTCCACCCGATGGCGATGTATGCGCCCGTCACCCCCCTCCCAGAGCACGTGCCTTTCCTCGAGGTACGCCTTCAACAGCCTTCGGAGATATGGAGGCACTTCATGGTACCGAAGGGCCTCCTTCAACGTTTCGTGTGGAATACTGTTGAAGGCGTTCTTGATGTCGAGCGAGACTGCCAGAAGAACCTCCTTTTGGGCCACCGCTTCGGTGGCTAGAGACTTCAGGGCGGCCAATGCACCGATTGTTGACCGGCCGCTCCTGAATCCGTATTGACATCCTGACAGTCCCGGCCCGACTTCCTCGAGGTGCTGTACGAGACGGTCCACAAGCACCTTCTCGAACAATTTGGCCGTCTCGTCCAGCAGCACCAGTGGTCTGTACGCAGAAGGGGAGTCAACTGGGCGACCCTCCTTCCGCAGCAGGCACAATCTGCCAACCTTCCATTGCTTCGGGAACTGCCCGGACCTCAAACACATGTTGAGCAGTTCCCGGAGTTCACCCTTGAGGTATTCTGCGGCGATACCGAGCACAAGCCCCGGGACGCCATCCGGGCCAGGCGCTTTCCTTTTCCCGTGAAGTCGCGAGAGGGCCACTTCCATTTCTCGGTCGGTGATGGGTGGAATTGTGGTCTCCAACTCCATCACTGACCGAGGAACCATTCGAGGGGGAACATGTCCCATAGAACGCGGGAACAGCTCCCCCATTATCCCCGACAGGAAACCCGAGTCCATCGATTCGATGATGGGAGCGCCACAGGCACGCAGTTTGTTCCGCGCCCGCTGATATGGGCGCCCCCACGGGTCCCGGTCGAGGCCTGCAAGTAGTTCCTCACGGGCCCTCTCCTTCGCCTGGCTGATGGCCAGCTGCAAAGACTTCTTCCTAGTCTTGTATTCTTCTCGCAGCTGACCCTCAAGGACGTCGTCCCGGTCGACTCTCTGACGGCATCGAACGTAGGCACGCCGCGCCCGGTTAGAAGCCACCCGAAGATTCGCAATTTCAGGTGACCACCAGTACACCTGACGGCGCAGCGGCCTCCGCCGAGCCCTCGGCATCGCCGCATCGCAGATTGCCTCAAGGGCACTTCTCATTTGGCCTGCAAGCCCCTCCATATCTGTGGATAACTGTCCCGTCCTGCCCCAACGCTGTGCTATAGCAGACTCCCGAGCCATTTCCAGGTCGAGTTGACCAATGGCCCATTTTGGGAGTCTACCCCTTCTTCCGCGCCGGGGCTCTGGTGGTCCCCGAAGGGCGGAGATCTCGAACCGCACATAGCGGTGATCCGAGAGGGTCTCCACCCCTTCTTCCACTCTCCAGTCATTCACTTCGCGAGCGATAGCAGGGCTGGCGAACGTTAGGTCCACCACAGACCCACCCCGATGTCGCACGCAAGTGTGGACCGTCCCTCTATTAAGGAGGGACAGACCGGAGAGCAGGGACCACTGCTCGACGGCCGCGCCCCTAGCGTTTGTGGCAGGGTTCCCCCATGTGCGAGACTTCGCGTTAAAGTCACCGAGGACCACAATTTTCCTCGGCGACTGACGGCGGACCGCGGCACTGACGGAGTCCAAGAATAATTCGAACTCAGCCAGACCGCGGTTGGGGGAGAAATAGATACCGATGATAGCGAAGTCTCGCCACCCTACCACAACGTAACCATTTCCCCTCTCCAGTGCAGAGAGGGGAGGGCCGGAACATCCTCTGGACAGAACAGCCACTTCTTCGTTATTGTCCCCCACCCAATTGGGTGAGTGAGGAACAAAATAGGGCTCGCAGGCCACCACCAAGTCTATGTCCCACTCCGCCATGGACTGCAGTAGCAGGTCCTGAGCCCCGGCGCAGTGGTTTATGTTCGCCTGGAGGAAGCGTACTCTGTCTCCCATTTAGGTTGACATTTCGGCTTCCTCCTGGCCTCTACGGCTATTCGCCAATACAGTGGCTCGAGGTCCAGGGTCCACCTTACCTTTCGACGAGGGGGCTCGGCAGAGCCTTCCCCCCATCGTATGCTCTGCAGAGCGACCAGCGGCGGCGCACACCGCACAACGCGGCGTGGCCACACACGCGGCTGATTTATGTCCACTGCCGCCGCACCTGTAGCAAAGTGCAGAGCGGTCGACAGTAGACGGGCACAGTGGGGCCGTATGCCCGAGCTCCAGGCACCGGAAACATCTCAACGGTAGGTTTTCCAGCACCTGGACGCCAGCCGAGCTCCAGCCGACCAGGAGCCTGCCCGCATCAGCGAGCATTTTTGCAGCGGTGACGGGGCAACGCACTTTCACCATGCCCATGCCACGGGGTCCACGCAGGATTTGTCCCACCTGAACCTCCGCAGCATCACAGCTACATGTGCGGACAACCGCGGCACGCACTTTCTCCTCCGTGGCGGAGTCGTCCATCCCGGTTATCCGAATATCAGCCCGTTTGACCGGGCGAACGACATCCGCCACTCCTGCGAGCGCTGTGCGCAAACTCGCCGCCAGCTGGTCAGCGACCTCTGCCGACTGGGACTTGGGCAACTGCAGGACCCTAGCCCCAGTCATAGAGCGCCTAATTTTGAGTCCCTCCTTTATGCCTATTTCTTGGAGATTGACTCCCTGCTCGGCACGAAGCATGGCATCAGCGTAGGTGACCCCCTTTTTTTCAGCCTCCGGCTGCAATTTCAATATTACAGCTGGGGTGCGGGGGGCAGCAAGCGCCGACTTTATCTTTTTCTGCGCCGAGACAGCCGCCGTGGAGTTAGGGGGCGCAACAGCTGCGGAAGGTGGTGGAAGAGGAGAGGATTTTTTCTTCCCCTTCTTCACAACAGTTACCCAGCTGTCTGCAGTTATGGGCTGGGCTGGAGGAGTGATCTCCGAAGAACCGTGGATTGGCTGGATGGAATGGCCTAAAATAAGTTTCAAGCTTCTGGCTTTAAAAATGGCGATAATTCCTTACAACTTTTCATCCCATTTACAACCCTTTTTTGCATTAAAGAGTAGCCTATGTCCTTTATCAGATTCTAGACTATTTGTGTACCAAATTTCATTTAGATCGTTTCAAGTAGTTTTGGCGTGAAAGAGCGACAGACAGACAGACAGAGTTACTTTCGCATTCATAATATGTAAGGAAGTAAGGATTAGTATATAAAATGAGGGTTAATTGATGGCAATTTGTATCGGGTTGAGAGCCCTCAGCGCTCACCCACAGTCCGGGTAAAGTTGTCATAGCCATCTGAGGCTAACAACTAAGACACACAAAAAAAAAAAAAAAAAAAAAGATGGCAATTTGTTTTATTACTGTGACATTTTGGATATTTTACAGCTTCTATAGTCACGGAGAGATTGAAGTATTTTACGATTAACATCTAGCAAGTTACTTAAAGATAGGCAAGGATTAATAATACACATACATACATACATATCATCACGCCATATCCCTTGCAGGGTAGGCAGAGAGAACAGAGTGCCAGAGAACTCTATCTCTGCATACTTCACTCGCTTCCTCAACATTCATAATTCTCTTCATACACGCTCGCCGGTTTCGGAGACTCTTGACTCCACCTTCCTTCAGTACATGACCGATCTGGTCTAGGTAGGTTAGTCTCGGTCTCCCTCGGTACCTACATCCTTCCACTTTCGCATTGTATATCTTCTTAACCAGGCGTTCGTTCGGCATTCTTTCCACATGTCCGAACCATCGGAGCATTCCCTTTCGCATCTTTACACCAATACTCTCTTTCATACCTACTCGCTCTCTTACGTCGTCGTTACGAATGCGGTCGGTCAGCCTAACTCCACAGATTTTCCGCAGAGATCGCATTTCGACCGCATTAATTTTACTATCATACTCTTTTCTGCATACCCAACTCTCGCTTCCATACAGTAATGTTGGGACAAGCACTGCGTTATGTATTGCTACACGTGCCTTCTGGCTGAGGTGGTGGCTGCCGAGAAGTTGCCCCAACGCTCCGTTCACTCTATTTCCCGCATTCACTCTTCGCTCTATATCAGTGGTGTACCTTCCATCTCGGCTAAATCCACATCCAAGATATACAAATTCATCCACTTGCTCTAGTACATCATTACCTATTGTTACTCTTACATCTGTTCTGGTTTTATCTCTTTCAAAGACCATTATTTTGGTTTTGCTCACATTCACGCGTAGACCCCTTTTCTTACAATCTTCTGTCATTGTGTCGACTAGGGTCTGCAGGTCAATCGCTGACTGTGCCAGCAGGACTGCATCATCTGCATAAAGTAGAGCAGTGACCACTGAGTCGCCCATCTGGACTCCCACATTCATATCGTTCAACCTTTGGAGACATTTATCCAGATATATGATAAACAGCCTGGCTGACAGAATGCACCCCTGCTTAACGCCGATATTGACGTCAAACCAAGGCGACATTCCATCATCCAGCCGCACACAGGCTCTACAGCCCATGTAACTGGACTGCACAGCCTGTAGCAGTTTACCGTTAATACCATACTCCGGTAAAATGTCCCAAAGTTCCTTTCGTACAACCGTGTCAAATGCTCTCTCCAGATCCACAAAACTGCAGAAAACCCTCTGACCTAGAGCCAGATGCTTCTCCACAATGTTGCGCAGAGAGAACACTTGATCCATGCATCCCCTTCCACTCCTGAAACCTCCTTGTGTCTCACACAGTAAACCATCGGACACAGGATTAATAATACTTGATTCCAATCTATTTCTGTATATTCAAATAAGAGAATAGATTAGTATTTTAAAAATGATTTAACGTTTTTTATCTATTTTTACGAATAACGTTTGGCAATAATAATAAGCTATCCATTTATTTTAAGAATTCGTCCTTGTCGGTGTATAAAACACTCAAACGAGAACAATATAACTAACTAACACGTGTTCGTAGCTAATTTTTCTAAGAAATAGAAAAAAAAGATCTTGACAATGGATTGTAAAAACAGGTACAAGAGACAAGTGCATTTTAGAAATAAACAAAAGGGATGACACTTGAGACAGTAACGGCGCTTTGGGGGTCGAGATAATATAATGTGGCGCCAATTTTTTTAAACTTGTCAAGTTCTCCAGAGATTAGTAGTTGTCGGGGGTGTTGGAACAAATAATGTGAAATATCTGGCTTTTGTATTCAAACCCTCAGTATGAGGACGACAGGGTATTTGAATGCAAATGATAATAAGAAGTTTTAAAATAAATAGCTACAGCCCTTGAAGTGTTGAGGACTATACGATAACGGAACCATATTGCAGGTATTATTATCTCGACCACCGAAGACAAAGATCGGGTACCGGTGGTTCGCTCGCACGGCGAAGAGAGAGGATTTTACGGTGGGTCTATGGGGTCACGCGCCGCCTTCTCCGTCACCCCGGACCGATTTGGCGGGGCGAGACGCACCCATAGCCCACCAATAAAAAAATAAAAAAAAAATAAAAAAAAAGGTATTATTATCTCAAATTTACTTCTTATTGTATATTTATATTTTTTAAGTAATAAACATACGGCTTTTGATTTGGAAACTAAATTCATTTTTACTTAACAATGTAAAAACTATTGATTTCAAATTAATTGTGAATATACAAAGCTATTATCAGCTTTTATTATTATTCATCAAAGCACATCATTACAAATTTATAATTACGGACTTTTCCTAAAATTTTATAGATTCCCAGGTACTTTGTACAATACAATAAAGCGTAAATAATAGTTCTTTTCAAGGAAACGTAAATGTATGTATGAAAAGGCTCCTTTAAAATTCAGTTAACTGTATATATAGAGGTGTTATATGAATTCCAAGAAAGATTAAAACCCCTTTTTGTGTTAAATGCAGAATACACGTGCTTCTCGCCGACAAAAGACTACAATATTAGTCATTAATGTGAAGGACGCGCCACAAATTATAAAAATACTTGAGAAGCCTTTATGTGGTGCGAGTTTTACAATAGGAAATGATGTTTACGATTTTAAAAGTCATATTTTATTGTAGTGTCTAGTTTACATTTTACGGGCAATTTTATTTTTATATTATTTGGGGGTTTTTATAGTCGTCTGCTTTGTGTTGTCACCGCAAATTTTATGGTTACCGTAATGTTAATTATGGTTGAGATATGGGACGTTAATGTTGGGACATTATGAGCTTTTAGCGGGTTGTAAAATATATTATAAAATTAATGCATTGCACAGATGGCGTAGTGGTTAAGATACCGACTTTCCGTGCCAGTGCCCAGGGTTCGATTCCTAACCAGGACAATACTTTGTGCGATCTACAAAGTATTGTTCTGAGTCTGGATGTAATTTGTCTGCGTTAATTGCATGTTTATAAAGTACCACGCAATACAAGGATTATTTCCTTAGTGCCGGGTGGTGCCTTTTAAAGAAAAAGAAAGAAAGAATTATTATTATAGAGTAATTTATAATTATTAGTTTAAAGAGTATCGAGTTTTACATACATACATATCATCACGCCGTATCCCTTGCAGGCTAGCCAGAGAGAACAGAGTGTCAGAGAACTCTACCCTTGCATACTTCACTCGCTTCCTCAACATTCATAATTCTCTTCATACACGCTCGCTGGTTTCGGAGACTTTTGACTCCATCTTCCTTCAGTACGTGACCAATCTGGTCTAGGTAGGTTAGTCTCGGTCTCCCCCTGTACCTACATCCTTCCACTTTCGCATTGTATATCTTCTTAACCAGACGATCGAGTTTTAGCCCTTGTTACGTGGATACAAGAGAATAGCGTGGCCAGCGTGGTATATTATCTACAATTTGCCTCTAATTGTGGAAAAGGCTTGAACCTAGTGGGGTGACGTATATGAGCTGGAATGATGATGATGATGATTGACTATCGTGTATTAATATCATAATTTATTTGACTATTGTGTAAATAATTCGATGTAAGTAATTAAAAACTTTGAACTGTTGCATTACACATGCAACAGTTCAAAGTATCAATTACTGTTTTAAATCGTATGTACTTATATAGGTAGGTATATATAAATGCAATGCATATATGTACTTATACTATGAGCTCACGTTTTGCTCGCTGACGTAGTTAGTGGCGGTAATGGTCTTTGAAAGAGATGAAGCCAGAACAGATGTAAGAGTAACAATAGGTAATGATATACTAGAGCAAGTGGATGAATTTGTATATCTTGGATGTGGATTTAGCCGAGATGGAAGGTACACCACTGATATAGAGCGAAGAATGAATGCGGGAAATAGAGTGAACGGAGCGTTGGGGCAACTTCTCGGCAGCCACCACTTCAGCCAGAAGGCACGTGTAGCAATACATAACGCAGTGCTTGTCCCAACATTACTGTATGGAAGCGAGAGTTGGGTATGCAGAAAAGAGTATGAAAGTAAAATGAATGCGGTCGAAATGCGATCTCTGCGGAAAATCTGTGGAGTTAGGCTGACCGACCGCATTCGTAACGACGACGTAAGAGAGCGAGTAGGTATGAAAGAGAGTATTGGTGTAAAGATGCGAAAGGGCATGCTCCGATGGTCGGACATGTGGAAAGAATGCCGAACGAACGTTTGGTTAAGAAGATATACAATGCGAAAGTGGAAGGATGTAGGTACCGAGGGAGACCGAGACTAACCTACCTAGACCAGATCGGTCATGTACTGAAGGAAGGTGGAGTCAAGAGTCTCCGAAACCGGCGAGCGTGTATGAAGAGAATTATGAATGTTGAGGAAGCGAGTGAAGTATGCAGAGATTGAGTTCTCTGGCACTCTGTTCTCTCTGCCTACCCTGCAAGGGATATGGCGTGATGATATGTATGTATGTACGTAGTTAGTGAACAATTGTCATGTCATTATTACATTATTATGCACCAATAGTTTAATTGCTAAAAATGACAATTTTTTTTATCATGGCTACACGCTGACTAAGTAGGGTCCCCAACCCTCCCGGGTTGCCCGGGAGACTCCGGTAGTAATGGTTATCCTCCCGACCTCCCGGATAGCAATAATTTCTCTGGTTTTTCTAAAAATTAAATGCATCCGTCGCTCGCTCATCGCTATTCACTCGCTTTGCGACTAGATTATTTAGATGCTGCTCGGAAACAAAATAAATTAAAAATTAATTCACGATTTTTTTTTCAAATCCCCGGATATAAATTTCCTAAACATACAATTCTCCCGGGTTGGTCCTTTCGAGAATTGGCAACACTATGACTAAGGGATGAAAGGACGATGTGCAACTATATAACCCTGTATTACCCCTGTTTGACAATAGAATGGCAGTGATTTCTTAACTTGAAGTGATACCTAATATACTGAAAGTATTTAGTATTTAGTATTCTTGTAGCAACATTTTCAATTACGTATTCCACCATCATTCTCCTACTCATATCCCAATTACTTGGGGTCGATACAATATGTACTCTTCTTTCATAGTACATATTGTAAAAGTTATTGGCAATAGTTTTATGACCGGCCGCCTGCCAGACGTCAAACCTCCTTGGGAATGTAATTGTTGACTAAATGTCATCAGATGAAGTTGGCCCAGGTCTTTATAAGGCTCTTAGTCGTCATTTACATCAACGAGCAAAATAAAGATTGTTAGTATTCGTAGCCGCTACCACACAGCTATTTTAATTACGTATTTATTATATATAGTTTTTGATTAAAACAAGGCGATCAGCTTGTTCGTATATTAATGATTTATATCAGTTATCAACTTATCGACTTATATATTTACGAGTGCCGTATTAATTCGTGTAATCTTTTAACACGGCGGCACCGCTACCGCCTGAGGCTTACCCAAACACATAAGAAGTGATAATCGTTTTAACGACTACCGGTCATATCGAAAGATCATTAGTTATAAGGCGGAAGATTCTTGATCGTGTTTTATATATTTTTTTTTCTTAAGTATATCAAAAGATGAGTTATATGATAAACTGACAAGAAGATACTAATTTTCCGGTGAAAATATATGACTATATATTAAATCAATCAAAATTGATTACGTCAATTTTAATATCAATGAGCTTCTAATAAGATCTAATAATAATTATGTAGAGGATAGAGAGAATATATCAGCGTTTAATGAATTATTAAGATATTGTTTTAAAGCAATTTTTTTGGGTAGGCTATGGCTCGAACACACGTCACCCGTTCCGTCCGGGGCGACGCAAGGCCAGAGTGGGTCCCGGTGGGTTACCTTTTCGGGTACCATCCACGTCAACGCCCCAGCTAACTACCGAGGCGTCGCCCTCACGCGGTCAGCCTCTCTGCAGGTGACGGACTATTCCCCGGTCCAGTCACCTGCGACCTCGGCTAGGGCTGCATCAGGCGCAGTTGTTTTAAAGCTTAGAATATGAATAATCAAAGTAAGTGATTTGTATTATAACAATAAAAGTTTGCGGCAAAATATTTAAAATTACTTGTTAATTTATAAATACCCGATTACGAAACGAAAAATGATGTCACAAGCGGGGTTCGAACCCGCACCTATTGGGAATCCGGCCCAACCGTGCTGCCACTTATACCATCGTGAACTATTTTAGAACATGCAAATTTCGCTTCATATTATATCTTACGTCTTCAAGGTGACGTATGCGATCTATCGGACAATGTTTACACATTGTATAGGCTTAATACTTCAAAGGTTAGGCAAAAAGTTAGGATTGTATTAAACGATGACACAACCTTGTTATTCAAATTACTGAAATTTTTAGCATTTAATATGCTTAATTATTTATAAATACCCGATTACGAAACGAAAAATGATGTCACAAGCGGGGTTCGAACCCGCACTGGCCACGGCCACCAGCACGGTTGGGCCGGATTCCCAATAGGTGACAGAAGAAGAAGACATCTTTTACAACATCTATGGCAAAAAAATAATTGCGATTTTTTTAAGTAGCATCTTGCACTAAGGAAATTAGTAATCCTTATATTGCGAGGGACTTTACAAACATGTAATTAACGGAGACAATTTAAATTCACACTTAGAATAGTTTGTGGATCGCATAAAGTATTGTCCTGCGTGAGAATCAAACTACGACACGGGCACGGTAGGTCAGTATTTGAACCACTACGTCATCTGTGCAGTCACTGGAATAAAATAATATTATTCCAAGAATTTTATTTATATTTGCAGTTAAATTAAATTTATTTTATACTAGCTTCTACCCGCGGCTTCGTCCGCGTAAAAGGTAACTTTTCTAAAGATTTTCATTCCCTATCTTTTATTTTACCCCTTTATTTTACCCCTTTCTTTTACCCCTTAAGGATAAAATTTTACAAAATTTCAATGTCATATTTATTTATATTTAATCAATAGCCTAAAAATAAGTTTCAAGCTTCTCGCTTTAAAAATGACGATACTTCCTTACATCTTTTCATCCTCCTTTACAACCCTTTTTTTGCATTAAAAAGTAGCCTATGTCCTTTATCAGGCTCTAGACTATCTGTGTACCAAATTTCATTTAGAGCGGTTCAATAGTTTTGGTGTGAAAGAGCGACAGACAGACAGACAGAGTTACTTTCGCGTTTATAATATTAGTAAGGATTTACCTTTTCTAAGAAAATCAAGTAGCTGCGGTTTTACTTTGGCAATGGGTTACGACGAACTTGAACTTTGTACGTACCTATAGTATTGTGATTAGGTATTGTTAAGTTAATTTTCTTGAACAACAACTTGTGAATTGACGTCATTCAAGAGATTAGCATAGGTTGTCAGTCAATTGCTGTGGAATTAATACATATATAACAAAAATACTATTATTAATACATTACTGAAGCGGCCAGCAAAAGAGGCATTGATGGACGAACGTGTAAATGTGGGCCGAGGCGTGGCCGAGGCATACATACGTAAGTCCATCAATTCCTAGTTATAGCCAAGGCAAAGAAATTAAAACTAACTAGTACTAAGTAGAACTTTGTTTTTTTTTTCATTATCAAACAGGTTTCTTTTTCAAGCCAGTTTGAAATTTAAATAATACTGATAAGTTGCCTATATGGTTAACATAATATAAATATTTTGAAGTAACAAATCGTTCCATTTTTAAAATACACGATAGATATATGTAATATATTTATTTGGCCGCTAAAACATGACAGATATGGATTTTCATACATTTTTTGCCGGCCGCTGCTCGCATGTATTTGGTCAATACCTACAGCAATTTTGATTTATCTCGAAGAAGGTTGTCAAAATAATGCTCAAATTTCCAATACATGTTTGAGAAAAATACTAGATATTATATAATATATACTATACTAAAAATAATATTTTAAATGTGGTGACGCGGTAAGAATACAATTCACCAACCCCAATCTTACCCGTGGGTGATCGTACGAGATGACTAAGGGATGTAAAACGCATATTATATCTATTCGAGAGAAGAAAAACTCGACACAAAACCCTATACCAACACGTCTGACCAGCATGGTATAGTAGGTCAATTACCCTTCCATTATGGAGGAGGCCCGAGCCCAACAGTGGGACGTATATGAGCTGAGATGATGATGAAGATGAACAAAAATACCCAACTTCAAATAATTATTAACATGGCAATTGATTTACATTTACTTTTACTTCGAACAATTCCCTAGTATAATTTTGAAGTTCAAATGCCAATATAATTAATATAATATCAACCTTGTGGGCATTTACAGCCAAAAAAAGAGTTATTTAAACTAGTTTATAAACAAAAAGATTATGATCTAATAGCCATTAAAATATACAGTTGATTTAAGAAACTTTTGGCTTTTTGAAATCGTTACAAAGTTAATGTGACTGCACAGATGGTGTAGTGGTTAAGTTACCGCCCTTTCATGCCAGTGCTTTGGGTTCGATACCTATGCAGGACAATACTTTGGGCGATCCACAAACTTATGTATTGAGTCTGGGTGTAATTTGTCTGCGTTATATGTTTGTAAAGTCCCTCGCAATATATGAATGATTCCCCTAGTGCAGGTTGGTATTTAAAAAAAATAAGGTTTTATTAAGATTAGTTAAGTTGAATCACAGAGCAACACCTAAAGTATTAAGATAATTAATCTGCAGTATAAGACACTGTCTATTAACACGTCGAAATGCGATCTCTGCGGAAAATCTGTGGAGTTAGGCTGACCGACCGCATTCGTAACGACGACGTAAGAGAGCGAGTAGGTATGAAAGAGAGTATTGGTGTAAAGATGCGAAAGGGAATGCTCCGATGGTTCGGACATGTGGAAAGAATGCCGAACGAACGCCTGGTTAAGAAGATATACAATGCGAAAGTGGAAGGATGTAGGTACCGAGGGAGACCGAGACTAACCTACCTAGACCAGATCGGTCATGTACTGAAGGAAGGTGGAGTCAAGAGTCTCCGAAACCGGCGAGCGTGTATGAAGAGAATTATGAATGTTGAGGAAGCGAGTGAAGTATGCAGAGATAGAGTTCTCTGGCACTCTGTTCTCTCTGCCTACCCTGCAAGGGATATGGCGTGATGATATGTATGTATTAACACGTATTATTATAATATTTACGCAGCCAAATGATCCATAAATTAATAACATATGGAAATAAGTAGGTAAACATGTATGTAGAGCAATAGTAGCATAGAGGTTCTACTCATGACTGAAGATACCCCAAAGAGATTATCATACTTATAACGACAAAGTAAAGGAAGTGAATTAAGGCCAGTATTTCTCAAATTCTTTGGGGTACTTTACCTATTCATGCCTAGTTGGCATATCATCTCGTCTCATGCTAACGCCAATAGTATCTTAAAGTCTTAAATAAGGGTTTAAATTAATTTGACACAATTATTAGATCAATGAAAAAAATTAGAAGTGTTATTAATAATTTAATTATTCAAATGAATTCTAGAGAAGGTTGTGGAATATTTTTTACGTTTCACTGCGCTATATACTTTTTAAATATTATAATTAAAAATAATGTGCTTATATATAGCGACCGTATTTCATGGTCATTTCATATTTATGCGACATGAGTAAGAAATATTCCGGATGGCAAAAAAAAAATATATCTCACAATGATTCAGCAAATTTGTATAGAATTCAGAGTAATATTTTATAATTGGCGGGAATTCAAACGATGGAATGACTTAAGTTACGGAAAATCCATTCTACGTTTTCAAAGTCCACAACATCATTCAATATTAAACTGTTATGTAAATTATCTTCATCGAAATGTCAAGAAATAAAATTAATGTTTGATTACTATCAGTGCGAAAATGGTTGCCTGTTTTTATATTTTTGATTTTGGATAAGCGGATATTAATGTGAGCGAGTATTGCTAGTTTATAAGTACATAAAAGATCTTACATCTTTATAAATATTAGAATCATGGTTAGAAACACAAAACTATGAGGATATAGAAAAATTATTTTTACATTAAAATAAAATTTCAAAAAAGTCAATTAAAAAATATAATATATAATAATCCAAGTTTCAGCAAATACATAAATAAAGATAATAAATTAATACATATAAAAATGGAGATAATTAGTTATATTCATTTAATACACAAATGGAGATAATAGATTAATAAACGTTAATTTATTGAATGGCAAACTAATCTTCTTAATATTTTAATCTTCGAAGAAAAAGAAGAAAAAGGAAAAAAAAAGAAATGCATTGTTCTGAGTTTAGGGTCGATCACTAACAGTCTTTATATTGTAAATTACATTTTTTTTTTGCTATATTTTTTGATATTTTATGTTATTTTTTTGTTTTCTTTTTATGTTAGTGAGTAAATGTTAATATATATTTAATATAAATTATAAATTTATTTTAAAATACTAAGTTTGTAAGTACCTAATTATGCTTAGAAATTAGTGAAACTGTAGTATTGTTGTTGGAATCAATAAAGTTATTTATTATAGAAATATTTCCGTTATGAAGTACTAAAACATAAATTAAGATTGTCACATGACTCCAAGTTCCCGCCAAAAAATGACCAAATCTTTCTAAGAATATGCAGATACACGTATTTTCAATTTTTTACATTGAATTAATTTCCTTATTTAATTGTCTATGGTGGCCAACGAGAAAGTAGCACACCTGATGGTACCTAACTGATATTGTTGCACATGGACTTTAGCAATACATCAGGGTTACAGCCAGCTCGCTGCCAAATTCTATATTTTAAATTTAATTAACTTTAGTAATACTTTAGTTTTTTATAGTAAATATGTTGTATTTATTATATTGAATATTTTTTCTGTCATTCCATGTATTGTAAAAAAGAGAAAGTGCTAAAGTATAGTGCTCTGTACTTAGACGTCACCGCCATCTGTACCATCTGTGCAGTCAGTCAATTAATTACAACATTATTACCAGTTTTATTCACAGGAAACGTCTTCTATATTATCTGTGTACTTGTCAGAAATGTCTCTGCAAGAAAGTCGAAAGGCTTTCAAGGTGTCTGTATCTCGACTGTTTAATTCACCTTAATGCCGGTTATGTTAACGTTTATAGGACAAAGCTGATAATACTCTGTAAGGAAGTTTCACAAAGATCATGAGTTTTGGCACTCACGACAGTCATGCTTTGCTTTGCGGGATCAATTGGATGGTCAATACTGTTGTGTTGAAAATAAAAAATAAATAGTTGACTAGCAAAATACCTGAGTGATTAATAAGCTAATAAAAAATATGTGTAAATGGACTGAGTGATTAATAAACTAATAAAAATATGTGTAAATGGACTTTGGTCTGATAATTTAATAATTTGTTAACTGATTATGATATTTTGTATTCCATTCGCGGGTTTTCTATTTATCAGACATTTGCACCTAGGAGATTTTAGGAGGCTCTGTTTATATTTACTTGTTATGTCACCCAAATTTTAGATAATGAAGTTTTATTGCTCTATATCTCTCAAGATTGAAGAAGTGAGCTGTGTGATAGCGTCTATGAATAATACCAACCTTTACTTTGCTCGCGGATATCGTAAAAGACGACTAAGAGCTTTATATCGAACTGTGCCTATTCCACCTGATGCAGTTTGGTCAATTACATTCCCAAGGAGGGTTGACGTTAGGCATATCCGGCTACCTGCCTGATGTGATAGTTTTAACTATTGCCAATGATTTTTGCAATAAGTACCTACGTTTCCATATTGCGTCGACCCCAAGTAATTGGGATAAGAGCAGGAGCATGATGATGACCTCTCAAGATAGAACACTAAAAATAAAGATACGTGGGTAATACTCATTTCCATGTTTACTAACAGCTTCGAGCGTGAAAAGTTTGAATCTGTCTGGAAAATTAAAAAAAAAATGATAATGCGTGTGTACAAAGTACATAATAATATATCAGCAGTGAAACTTCGGCAAACTATTTTTGAAATCTATTTTACATACATCAACTAATAGCGTGTACTCTCTCTCTCTCTCTCTATATCTCTCTCTCTATCTCTCTCTATCTCTCTCTCTCTCTCTCTCTCTCCCCCTCTCTATCTATCTCTCTCTCTCTCTCTCTCTCTCTCTCTCTCTCTCTCTATCTATCTCTCTCTCTCTCTCTATCGCTCTATCTATCTCTCTATCTCTATCTATCTCTCTCTCTCTCTCTCCATCTCTCCCTCTCTATCTATCTCTCTCTCTCTCTCTCTATCTATCTCTTTCTCTATCTCTCTCTATCTATCTCTCCCTCTCACTCTCTCTACCTCTCTCTCTCTAGTGGGGAGTTAGATAGTGGGGATGCTACGAAGAGTCTCACAAAGAGGAGACCGAGAACGCCTAATGTGTTCTATCTCATTCTCTCGCCGGCTGAATCCTATACATTTATGTGTTTGTGTCTCTATGGACTTATTTTTTCGTTTCATCGAGTTTGAAATCACAACGATTCTAAAGAAGTTTCACTTCAAAAAGCAACTTAAAAACTTGTCGTAAGATATTTTACTGTATTCGTAAGTTATTCCATATACCGTATAACAAGAAAATACTCGACACTAGGTTAAGTAAAGATGGATTGGTAACCACTAACCACCTGTACTAACTGTATTATAACCTTGAGCCTTAACGATGTTCTTACTACATAAAGAGCGGCCATGCAGTTGACCTTCTTTGTATCAAAACAACTTCGATTATTATTGTATTTATTGTTATTTTATTATTGCTGACTGAATATAGGTATGGCGTAGTGTTTAATATAGCGAACTACCGTTCCAAGTCTCGCGGGTTCGATTCCTTAATACTTTGCTTATATACTTTGCGATCTACAATTTGTTAATTTGAGTCTGGGTGTGTCTGTTTGTAATTGTATGTTTCTGAAGTCTTCTGTAATATATCGCATCGTATTATATTCTCGTCTTTAAGAAGACGTGTGCCATCTACCCGACATTGTTTACACATTGTACCGACTTAATACTCAAACTTTACAGTTAGAATTTTATTAAACGATGACAGAACCCTGTTATTAAAATTACTGAAATTTATAAAAAAAAACCCGTGAAAAAGTGGGATTACCACTTGTGACAATAATTTTTCGCTCGTAATCGGGTTTTTATAAATAATCAAACATATTAAATGCTAAACTTCAGTAATTTGAATATAAGCACTAGTTATTTAGTACAGTTCCTTGGTTCTTGTGTTTGTTATGGCTAAATAAACTTGTAGTTTTAAAAAGCGTTAAATAATTTTTTAACGCATTATTACGTGATAGACTACGCTCTGGTTACACTCTGTTTAAGGGGTAATATCCACCAAATGCTCAAAAAAAAAGGCTTTTTTCATGATTTTTTTAAAGGACATTTGAGATGTAAGGTATATAAATAATATATCATTGGATTAAGCAACTCTTGAAGAATAGAAAAAAAAATATTGTTATTTTTTTTACAAAATGGCGGCTGTGCAGCGATTGCCGTGAACTGGGCAGGCCACTGGAAAGTGGTGCAGGCGTTGAGTAAATTTGTTATTACAACCTAAGCGCTTCTCCGTGTGGTGACGGAGTAAGACTACTTATTCACCACCCCCTTTCTTGCCCGTGGGTGTCGTAAAAGCCGATTAGGGGATATGATATGCATATAACACGGAAAAATTCAAATAAAACCCTATCTGTACTTATTCGTATATTAACCAGTGTAAGATAGTCGGCCAATTTCCCTCCCACTTTTGAGGAAGCTAGAGCCCAGTAGTGGATATATGAGCTGTGATAATGATGATGACGATAAAACTAAGGACTGACGCTTATACCTTGTAAGTGACGATCCTCCAGCTAACACTTGTGTTGGCATTGAAATACCATTCTAAATCTTCAGAAAATCGTCCTAGAAATTTTATATAGTACATAAAACCTTACATGAATTCTTTTTATTGTCCTTATGCTATACAAATGTCGCACAGCTTTGGTTTAATCTCATTAGTGAATTACGATTCACCATACCCATTTTACTCCATTTATTTTTTTATTTATTATTAATTTTAAAGGAAACTGACAGCTAAAAGAATTACAATTATGACTTAAATAGCAACATAAACCAATTTATGAGAAGACGCATAAAATTTTATTTTAAAATTTATAAAAGAAAACAATAGCCGTTCTATGTTCAACAAATATTTGAGTAGCAAGATTATAAGATTTCTATTAAGATTTATTATTTTTTTATATCAATTCCGAAGATATAAAAAGGTTCATGGATTTTTATTAAGATTTTTATTTTTTTTTAATATTAATTTCGAATATGTAAAAGTCTTCAAGGAATATAGCTTCAAATATTGAGATTTTCTTGGAAAATTTTGTAAGATACTAATTTACATTTATAGCGACTTTAAACCTCGCATTTGGCAGTCGCACGCTTATATCACTAGAATAATAAGGTAGTTAATTCAGTATGTATATATTATATTTATTCAAGCCGCAACTCATCGTATATTTAGTAAGAGTTGTTCTTAGATCTTTATCAAGATCCTTATGAAGAGCGTTTACCAAATTTCAAGGGTGTATATGTTATAATTCAGGTATTTGCTCTTTATGTCCTTCATATTATACATATGATAATAACTTGTAGAATTTCCATTAAAATGTAATACAGGCTTGTTAATTGAGATTTTAAGATAGATAAGACAAATATTCAAATTAATCTAGTGATCAAATTGATAGATAAACAAGTTTTTATTGAAACAACAAAATGTTTCGTCTAGTAACCATTGGATATTTGCGTCCTTAATATTAGCAAGGTCATTTGTTTATAGGGTTGTGCTGTGTGGTAGCGGCTACGAATACTACCAACCCTTACTTTGCTCGTGGATGTCGTAAAAGCCGACTAAGAGCCTTATAATGACCTGGGCCAACTCCATCTGATGCCGTTTGGTTAACAATTACATTCCCAAGGAGGGTTGGCGTCTGGCAGGCGGCCGGTCATAAAACTATTGCCAATAACTTTTAAAATATGTACTATGAAGCAAGAGTACATATTGTATCGTAAAGTAATTGGGATAAGAGTAGGAGAATGATGATTTGTTTATAGGGTTGACGAAATATTTTTTTCAAGCCATTGAAAATCGTGCAGTTATTTAATTTCACATGTAAGTCAATGAGATATAGTAAATATATAAATTGCATTCTATATATAGTAAATATATAGAATGCAGGGTGAGAGTAGGATTTTTCTTATATTTCCTGACAGTAAAAACCTAACAAATCACGACACAGCTTTCAAATCCAGTACCTAAGGTACCTACATCTGTAATTATTTATTTTTTATACACTTTTTGTTTTAATTGGTAGGCATCAAAGGATTTTTGAAATTGATTCCTTAGACTAATTGTTAAGTAACGTCTTAAATAATTACCCAATATTAAGCAATGATAATGACGCAATCAATATCAAACCAATTAAGTGGAATTAATTAACTTAACAAGATGTGATGGATAATTCGATGCGTTTATCGAGATGGTATGAATGGATGGTGTAATCCAGAGTGCACTAGTAAGTATTGAGGCATTCACGTGAACGAGGCGCTCTCGCATGCATGCGTTAATTACGAAGCGCCGATATATGAATGAGCTGATTAGGGTTGCTGAAAATATTTTTTAGTTTATAAAAAAAAAATATTTATCAGCAGCAGTGTATTTCCGTGTGGTGACGGAGTAAGAATGCAATTTACTATTATAGAAAGAAAGAAAGAAAAGATCTTTATTTGTTTTTATAAAGAAAAAAAATACATTATAAAAGTTAAAAAAAAAACAAATAGGTAATAAAAGTAAAAACAAAATAGTATTGGGCTTAACTTGTGGCTAGGAATGCGGGTACACCCCAACCGTTGATTTTCAACCCAAGCAATAATGAATATTATAATTAAACACACTCAATATAACTACTAACACTGATAATTACAAATTACCAAGTACGAATAATTGTTATGGAGAAAGAGTCGAAGGATATTTACTTCCTTTCTTGTTAAATAGTCTTCCTGATAAATTACAGCAAATGTACAACTCAAATCCTAAACACTTTAAATATCAACTCAAAAAAATGTATGTAAGTAACAAATAATAATAATAGGTAATATTGATACATATAAATTGTAATAACAACGACTCACCGCAACCCAGATAAACCCTTCGTGGTTTACGTGGTACGGTTTATTATATTGGAGATTTACTTTTTAAGAATATTAGAAATAAATAAATAAATAAAAAAAAATAAAAAATAATCATAAGTGACGACTAAGGGATATAAAATGCATTTAACATCTATATAATAGAAGGAAAACTCAAAACAACACCTCTGACCAGTGTGAAACAATAGGTTAATTTCCATTCCATTATGAAGACGGCTCGAGCCAAAAAGTGGGACATATATAAGCTGGAATGATGAATGAATATTTATCAGGCCATATGGCTATGACGAGGAATGTTGGATATATCCTTTCGATAGGGAGATATTTTTATAATTAATACGCTTTATAGTCAGGTTAGCTATCACGGATGGTGTTGTGTTTCCCAAGAGAAAGATTCTGTCAACTTACCTTAGTCGAATTTTACGACGAGAAAGAGTAGCTGTTATAGGTATATTGTTAACCCGATAATGTACTTGAAAACTGTAATCTCACCGTTGTTTGTTTATGTTTATTCAGACTTAAGTTGGCCTTTCAGGGTTATATCAGGGCAGTATTAAAATGCATACATTCTATTTCATATCGTTGTTAATCAATGATTTAAGGACAGCTGGCAATGCTACATCCATACCAATGATTGCAGCAAATTTAAGGTGCTTATTTGCCTAAGTTAAACCTACAGTAACTAAAACGACGTGTCTGTAATCGCAGTGATTGAAGGCTGGAGTTAGTTTTCTGTTCGTATCTAAACTTATATGGTAATTAAAATTGAATTTATTTCAACCGAATCGTTAATGTGGTAGCCCTAACAGCAATTATATGGAATCGTATGTTATTATCGGTTAATCGACATGCTAGATGTTACTTATATAACGCTGTAGAGTTTTTCCTGCTTTTAACTAGCGTAAGGCGTATTGTAAGAAACATTTAAATTTATGGTTTTATCCGGTTTGAATATAGATTAATAGGCATTGTACCTACCTATGCTTGTAAAAAAAAAACATGGGGAAAAATATTTTTACTTTTAAAACGGTATATAATATTGATTTTACGGTAATACAAAATTTCCTCGGAATAAGTTTAAGAATTTTTTGAGTTGTAAAATATTAAGAATAAAAAGCATCACCATTTATAATATTTTTTTTAATTTCTGATTTTTTAAGAATGAAAGCAAATAGCATTGTTTTATAAAGGACGATCTTGAAACAAAACTCTATGCCTTTCGTGGGTATTCTAATGTGCTAGGATATTTGTTGCAATTCTTTCCCATGCATTGTTCTAGAATGTAAAAGGCATGAAGAATACGAAGGAATAGTCCTATTAAACTATTGTGTCGATTCTCATGTAGGGTATCTCTATGACTAACAAGTATAGTAATTTTAAGTTACCAACCTATCGTTGATTGCATGTTTCTAAAATTCTTAATAATTTATTCCTTTAGTCTTTAGTATAAGGATTCTCATCATCATTCTCCTAATCTTATCCCAATTGCTTGGGATCGATACAATACGTACTCTTTTTTCATAGTATATATTGTTAAAGTTATTGGCAATAGTTTTATGACCAGCCGCCTGCCAGACGTCAACCCTCTTTGAGAATGCATTGTTGACTAAACGGCATCAGATGAAGTTTACCCAGGTCGTTATAAGGCTCTTAGTCGTCTTTTACGACATCCACGAGCAAAGTAAGAGTTGGTAGTATTCGTAGCCACACAGTAAATTTAGTATATGGATTCTATTTTAAAGAATAATAATTACGTCTTTAAGCAAAGCATCATTCCGTCAATTTGTTTTAATTGATTTCCAAAGTGGTCCAGATAGATCCTCGGGAGTTCACGGGAGGCAGGGACTGCGTGGACGTGACGTGACGGGGTTCACAATTCGTAAGTTCACAATTCGTAAGTGGGGGTACGAAAAATTATATGCTTTCTTTAGTGAAGATCCAATATGTTGACTTGACTTCATCTATCAATCTGCCTACATTGCACTCAAGCTAAAATTTTAAAAAGTTCAGCAACTACAACTACTTGTAAAAATTTACATATTCCATATTCAGTACAAAATGTTGAGATTTTAATTAATTCATCAATGCTTGCTTTTTTTTTTCAAAAACTGTTAATTCGTTGTTGGATCTCAGCCACAACGCAAATTAGGTGTAAATCATGTTCACAGTTTCGTTGAGTTATTGGCAAATAACAAAAATGTAACTGCAATGAATCCACCGGAACCAACTAAATGTTGAAAGTGGTCTATGAGAAAAAAAGTTCTCTGAATTAATCTAATTATATATCCATACAATTACTTATATTAGTCAGAGTTACCCATATAATGTAAAAAATAGATATTATCATGATACTTTTAAAATCATTCAAGCATACATAGACGTCCACATAAGAATCAATTAGTGCGTTCACAAAAAAATAATTATATCCCAAAACAATTAACGAAAGTTAATCCCAAGTTAAATCCGTGACGTACGCCCGCCCACATAAAATTTAAAAAAAAAAAATATACGTCCACTGCCTACATATTGTAAGAACACGCACACTTTAATATATTCATACGTACATGCATACACACATATACAAGTCACCTATTAGTATGTGAGGCGCAACGAGGACGCTACGCGTGCTCGCCACTCGCTCCCAACTTATTATTATTATTTATTGTTGAATAATGTGAATGGTAATGCGTGGTTGTTCACAATCCCGCATAACACCTGCCGTCTTTTCCCACACTCAGTTCGGGCTAAAGGCGTGCGCAGGAAGTGTGCTTGTGCGAGCGGGAGCTACGGCTCGCGTGCACTGCACGTGCGTCATTATCTTTGTAGCTACGTGTTAGAGCGAGATGGATCGAGGGATAGATTTCGTAGCCGCGTAGCAGTTTGTAGCGTAGGAATTTTACTTTAGCAAATCAATTTTATCAAGTACGAAGTTGTTAGTTTTTTTTTTATTTTAAACTAGCTGACCCGTGCCCACTTCGTTGGGCATAATGTTAATAATCCTTTTTTAGTACAGAGTGTTATATTTTAATTTCTAACTGCCAAAAGGAGGGTTATACGTAGGTATAGTTTGTATTTGCATGCTAATACAAAATTCGAAAGTAACTCTGTCCGAAAGAAAAAACATTTTTTGCGAGATTTGCGATAAACGAATTCAATGAGGACCAAGTCGCGGGCAAAGTTAGTTTGGTTATGGTAATTTTAATTGTTCAAAACTTTTCTGTAAGCTATATTGGATGTAATGTTATCATTTGGTAGCAAAATATATTGTCTATCAGGAGTTCCGGCCCGAGATAAGCCAACATATAACTGCCCATGGGAAAAACACGGCTTTCTCAGGTCAATGCCCACCAGAGAGAATGTTTGACCTTGGGACTTGTTAATAGTGAGGGCAAAAGAGATCTTCACTGGAAACTGTAGTCTTTTAAACGGTATGGGTAAATCAGTGGGAATCATGGTTATCCGCGGAATATAAGCCAGTTGTCCCACTGCCCTGTGAGAATGGTCGCCACGATTATATTGTCCCGTAACTCTTTTGTAAGCAGCCTTATCCCATTACACATGTTGGGGGGGGTCAAGTTTCTTAATAGCATGATAGGAATGCCAACTTATAACACAAGGTCGTGAGGAGGTAAGCCAGAAGGGTTCAAAGAATTTAAAAATTCTTGGGGATAGTGCACTGTATCCTCAATATTACACACCGTATCAATAGACTTATAGTGTTTGACCTGACCGGGAATTTTCTCTAAAATGAGCTTATTTATTTCATTCACTGTATCGTTTCTGGGTGACACTATTGCCCTAGAACAAAGCCAATGATAATCTCTCTCCAATAAATTTTCAAGACCGGGATATATTGCGTCAATAAGATGTTCCAGCCTGTGCAATATGTGTCCTAATGTCTCGTCAAGTTTAATGTCATTGCTGTTGGTGTTAGTAGAGACAAATTTTTCCTTCGCCAAGATTGAGTAGTTGACGCGGCAAGTCGTCATCGTCGTTGTCGCTCAAATGGGCTCTCATGTTTGTTCGTAAATTGAGAGATGCAACCGAACTCCATAAGTGAGATGATTTTAAGCATGCTCTGATGACATCGGCGCGTGTTCCTTTTGCTACTACAGGCAGTGTTTGCCGAAAATCGCCCGCGAAAACAAAAGTAATGCCACCCATTACAGCATCAGAGTTTTTGAGGTCTTTGAGCGTTCGGTTTACTGCTTCAACATGAGTTCTATGACTCATGGTACATTCGTCCCATATAATTAAAGATGTTTCTTGTAAAAGTTGCCCGAGTGGCCCATTTTTACGTATGGAACAAACTGACTGTTGCTCTAGTGAGACTGTCAGAGGTAGCTTAAAGGTGGAGTGTGCTGTTTTCCCATCATTTAACAGAGTAGCGGAAATCCCCGAAGAGGCAACGGCTAGTCCATTTCTCCCGGATTGTCTTACTTTTGCCAATACCAAATTTGCAAGAAACGTTTTGCCAGTGCCTCCCGGGGCGTCAAGAAAGAAAATTAAACCTCTGTTATTTAGCACACTGTCAATTATTGCATCAAAAGCTTGTCTCTGGTCTCTGACTAATTTCGGTATATTTTCATTAATTAAAACTGACAACTCATATCGTATGAACGTATCAGTATTATGTCCGATGCATTGTTATGTGGCCGAATTGGAGAAGGTAAACCAAAATCTTTTAAGGTTTTCTCATTTAGTTCTAAAAGTCTATTTTCTATTTGTAATAGACCTTCATTGTACATGTGATCATTATAGGGTAAAGTGAAATCCTGATTCTGCTGTAGTATTCTATGTCTTATATCGTCACATAAATCGTCTTTGAAGTTTTCCCACAAACTAAGTGGTTCAGATGGGTAACAAAATAACAATATCACCACAAACAACTCCCTCAACTTCCAGGGACATTGAGAAATTGAGGCTTCTCGTAGAGTGTTTTCCCACTGGTTATCGTCTTCTAACAAACCTCTCTCACGGCAAGCAGCTTGGTATGTTTCTTTGACAACTCCGTTCACTTCCGCCCCCTTCTCCCGAAGCGAGCACAAACGCGAACCGAATTAAACCCGAAGCCATCGCGCGCCGTCCGCTGCTTTGGCCTTCACACTTAAGACGATGAGTTTACTTATTTTCATAAAGATTCATAATTTTTGATAATATAACTAATAAATATGACCTAACGATTTAAATTATTTTATTAATATTATAAATTAAATTATCTATACTAATATTAAAAAAACTACTTTTTGTAACTTAAATATAAAAGTTAGACATATGCTGTTATTGATTTTTTTGTAGGCATTTTCAAGCTCCACATCTTTTCTCTAGAACTCAAAAATATATCTTTTATAATTAAGGCAGCATTCGTAAGAAACGCTTTCATTCGACCATTTTTTCTCCGATTCACTTTGCAAAACGGACTACCACGTAAAAGCCTTTTTATTTTTCGGTTTTTTATATAACCTATGGCACTCAGCAATAATGTGGCTTTCTATTGGTGAAAGAATTTTTAAAATCGGTTCAGTAGATCCCGAGATTACCCCTTACAATTTAACAAATATACAAACACACAAACTTTACTTCTTTATAATATTAGTATAGATATAAATATTGCATAGCTTCGTTCGTTTATAAATTGCTACTGTATTCAGTGTTACATCAAAAGGATGACATAACCTTGTAAAGTGGTAATAATAATTAAAATCTAATAATAATACAGTAAATTTTACAGGTAACTTGCCAACCACGTAGAGCAACACTTAAGAAACTTTACAGTGATGAAACGATAAAGAGGAGAATTAAGCTGAATAAAAATAAATATATAGAATCGGCTTAGAAAGTAACTGTGCTATAATTGTAATTGGTGATAATTATTATTTGAAATAAATACATTAAAACTAAAAAAAAAATATCAAATCATTCACCTTCATCGTCAATTTTTAATATATTTTCTTTATACATAAAGAATTTCTTTTTTTTGCCTAGATGTTAATGAGAAGGACAGGCTTTCTAAATCTACTCTTTTTGCTTGAATTTGACTGGGAATGCTTAAGTTCGCTAGTGCTGATTATTACAGAGTGAGAAATCATAATATTGGTACCTAAAATCTGCATCATATTGGATTTTTCAAGATTATTTGACATAATTCCATCAGCAGTTTAAGAAGCTTATAAATCTTTGCATCATATGAGTAGTAAGTAGATATTAATAATATCGTACGTAGGTACTCGTCACTTATGTGTGCTTGTGTGAACGTTAGAATTGAAACTGGTCAGATTTCTTTTTTACTCAAGTATTAGTTTCAGTGTGATATTATTTGAACCAGGATATGATATAATTCTCAATTATTATTATTTTTTTTTATAGCGGACGATGGCAAACGAGCAAGCAACACACCAGATAGTAAGTGCTACTGCCACTCATAGACCTTTGGCATACCAGAGGTTCAACTAAAAAAAAAACTTCAAACCCATCCAGAAAATTGGGTGGCACTCTCACTCACCAAATGAAGCACAAGAACACCTTGCCACTGCTCAGACATCGATTTTCTGCGAGAGTGTGGGGTAGTAACCCCGGACAGACCGTGGCTCTAGATAGAAAATAGTGTGGCTCTACCGTTTTTGAATAATACAATAATGTAAAACATTGACAACTTCAGATCCCACAAGCGGTACTCGATTACGAATTCATTACTAGAGCAATCATTACTCTACTTGAAATGTCCATATCATAGCTGTGCTTCTGTAAGTTTTTATTTTACGGTAAAAGAGCACTTTTTATTTTAGATAACATGTTAGCTGTGCCACAATATTATTAAAGTCCATATGTGGAAAATTCTATTTATCTCAAACGAATAACTTATTCGTATATTATGCAATAAAAATGATATAAAACATAAAGATAATACTGCATATTATCTTTTTATATTCGTGATAAATAACTAGTTTAAATGCTATAATATAATTATTTGCAATTTAATTGATTGATTATACTATGCTAATTTAGTTATCTATATGTTGATTAATATTTTTTTGTAATCACGGATGTTGGGCGGACACATCGTGCGAAAATTACATATGACGATATCTTCTTAAATATAGTATAAGTAAATATTTAATAAAATTACTTGTATTTTATACCTATACATACATACATATCATCACGCCATATCCCTTGCAGGGTAGGCAGAGAGAACAGAGTGCTAGAGAACTCTATCTCGGCATACTTCACTCGCTTCCTCAACATTCATAATTCTCTTCATACACGCTCGCCGGTTTCGGAGACTCTTGACTCCACCTTCCTTCAGTACCTGACCGATCTGGTCTAGGTAGGTTAGTCTCGGTCTCCCTCGGTACCTACATCTTTCCACTTTCGCATTGTATATCTTCTTAACCAGACGTTCGTTCGGCATTCTTTCCACATGTCCGAACCATCGGAGCATTCCCTTTCGCATCTTTACACCAATACTCTCTTTCATACCTACTCGCTCTCTTAAGAGCAGGAGAATGACGACGATGGTGATATAATAAGAATTATACCTATAATTCTTATTATATCACCATCGTCGTCATTCTCCTGCTCTTGTCCCAATTACTTGGGGTCGACGCAATGTGTACCTCTCTTCCTACATATTGCAAAGGTTATTGGCAATAATTTTATGACCGGCCGCCTGCCTGACGTCAACCCTCCTTGGGAATGTAATTATTGACCAAACGGCATCAGATGGAGTTGGCCTAGGTCGTTATAAGGCTCTTAGTCGTCTTTTACGACATCCATGAGCATAGTAAGGGTTGGTAGTATTCGTAGCAGCTACCACACAGCACAATCCTTATTATATATAACCCTTAATTTGCTATGGGAGTCGCAAAAATGGGCTGAGAAGTCAGCAGAAGCAAGTTGTCTTCTGAGAAACTTAGAATACTAACTGTATTCGCGAACATATATTATTCATAGTGATTATGGCATTATGCCATCATTGGACACGCCTACTGTCCAACAGTAGGCGTCAACTGATGTTGTATATTAAGTTATCAATCAAATATTGTAAGGAAACTCTTTGCGTGAACTGGGTGGGTTTGGATATTGTAATGGTAGGCAGCCTTGGTTATAGCAAAGCTACATAGGCGGCAGTGGCACTTACCATCTCTTACTACTGCTTGCTCATTTGCCACCATAAGCAATAAAAACAAAACTTTAGCACTCAAGATTCTCAATTATAAAACAGGCCGCAAAAAAAAAGAGATTTGCATTGGTAATAAAATAGTTAGTTTTTCTTTGTTATTAGTTAGAACAGAACCTTAGGATTCTATTCGATCTTCACTTTTTGATCTTGAGCTTCAAATCTGAATGTTATTCATAGAAACTATTATGGATTACTCCAAGGAACGGTGATGCCGATTAAGGGACGCAAGCAGACAACACCAGTGCAAGAGGAGACAATCTCAAAACAAAACCCTATTCTAAGGAAAGGGTGGTGAATTATATTCATACTTCGTCACTACAGAATATTAAAACATCAAATATAGATAGATAATATATCTAATTCTCTTGTGTGAAAGTGTTTTAATCATTTTGTGATTTTAATCATTTGTGTGAAAATGTTTTAATATTTTTTATGCAAGACACGCCTATGCTAGTTAGATCATAATCATATATAGATTAAACCTAGAACATTCCTTACAACATCAGTATTTTTAACATTTCTTATCTTAATGTTCAATCAATATAATCGTAACTCTAAAATCAAATTGCCATTAAATTAGCATTTAAATCCGTATATATGTTTTGACTGTCGTTGGTGGTAAAGGTTTATAGAATGACTGCTTTTTTATTGTCATGTCATCATTATCAGCCTATTAACATTGGGTATAGGCCCCCTCTAGGGGTTTAGGAGGATTATTAATTCCTTAATCACCACGCTTAGTAATCAGGATTACAAATAGTTATGTTATAAATTTCCCTCTCATGGTCCCAAAATCCTTATAACTAAGTTTAAAGTCGCCCAGCGTACTGTGGAGCTAATTTATGCTTAGGGTTTATCTGCAATATAGGCTCCGAAATATGGAAATCCGGAGAAGGTCGGGTATGACCGTCATAATATGAACGATTGGCACGCTGAAGTTTCAATGGGTAGCCTATTAGCCAAGCGGTATACCGCTTGACAAACCTATAACCACGAAAGAACAAATGTTCTCGCATGATGATCGCGTATCAGAAGACACAGTGTAAGACGTCCCAGGTGGACTGATGACTTGGTAAAAGTTGTTGGGAGTCATGGATACGAGCGGTACAGGACCATACTTTATAATAGAGTACGAGGGAGCCCTACTTCCAGTAGTGGACAGCAAAAGATTAAATGATGAATTTTTCTTTTCAGTGTTTCCGTAAGTGATCCCTCAGTCAGTTTTTTTTTTCTTTTTTTAAAACACCACCCTGCACTAAGGAAATAAACCTTGTATTGCGGGGGACTTTACAAACATGCAATTAACGTAGACAGATTACACCCAGACTCAGAACAACACTTTGTGGATCACACAAAGTAATGTCCTGCGTAGGAATCAAACCCACGGAACTGGCACGGAAGCACGGTATCTTAACCACTACGCCATCTGTGCAGTCATAAGTTTGAAGGACACTCGCAGGAAAGTAAGGTAAAGTGGCCATTGTATTCTTACTCTGTCATATAGATAATATATAGTCTATGGCAGTATAATAATAAGCAGTCTTGCTAATTGGGAACGAATGATTTATTTAGCCAAATTTCTATTTATTTATTATTAAGTACCATCGTCTTTTAGTTCTTTAATTTGGAGCTAGTAGAGAGATATTAACAGATTCTTCTAATAGCTTCTAAGGAGAAGCTGTTAAGGAACAACAGTGATTAATCAAAGAAGATTGCTTTTTTAAAGTACGATTATAAATGAAATAAAATATCATATTACACGAACAAACCATACTTCCTATCTACAAAAGACGATGGTATTTTCCTGTTATGCATTTCAGTGGACAATATAAAGAATAGCTACTAGAATAGACACCCCGGATGTACGCAATTTGGTTACGTTCGGACCATTGAATAAAATTAAATTGCTCATCCCAAATAATTTCACTGTAACTTTTAAATAATTTTAAACTTTATATATTTAGAAATAAAGTGCTTATTTAAATGAGGTGTTTAGTCTCAGTTGTTATTAAGGGGCGAGATTGTCCCCCACGTAGGGTCAGTCTATTAAATCGGGTTAAGACCGGACGGGGGTTTCGCATTTCACTGATTTTAGCAAAAACATCTTATGTTACGTCACTTTATACTTTGTATGCTTCGAGGGAGGTTTTGTTTTTGTATGGGTTTTGTTTGATTTTCTAAATAATAACGAAAGTTTTTTTTTTATTTTTAGCTATGAGCTAAATTTGTATTTATTATATATTTTCTTTTCCGTGTGGTGACGGAGTAACAATACTATTCACCACCCCATATCTTAACCGTGGGTGATCGTACGAGACGACTAATGGATATAAAACGCATATAACATCTATGCGAGAGAAGGAAAACTCGAAACAAAACCCTATACCAACACGTCTGACCAGCGCGGAATAGTAGGTTAATTTCCCTCCCATTATGGAGGAGCCCCGAGCCCAACAATGGGACATTTATGGTCTGTGATGATGATGATGATATATTTTCATAAATTTATTTTTGTAAATATACTATGTCAACATCTCTTGCTTTCTCGTGGGAGTCGTAAAATGTACCTAAGGGCCCTTAGGTACCTTTTATGACTTGGTGCTCCAGGGAAGTAGCCAACAGCAACTCCTAAGAAAATCATCCCTAACTGCCATTGTTAGTCCGTTTGCGAGATGTAGCAGTTGTGGAAATATCTTCCTTTAACGGGAAGACTTTTTCTAACAGTTAACGCGGGTTGAGAGCCCTCAGCGCTCACCCACAGTCCGGGTAAAGTTGTCATAGCCATCTGAGGCTAACAACTAAGACACACAAAAAAAAAAAAAATCTAACAGTTAACGTAGATAGATGGATGGTTTCAATTTCCCTGTTATTGTGGAGGCGCCCTAGCCTAAAAGTGAGACGTACCTATATAAGCTGAAGCGATGATAATGATAATGAATATCTATAGGTAATATGTAACTATGCTATCATCGAAAACACGGATTAGTAGTTGGCGAAAATGGCAATAGAAAGTAGGATCACACTGATGACAATTTTCCTATCCACAGCTTCAGAATGATCTGATCGGGTACTACACATATTCGCAGAAAATCGACGTCTGAGCCACTGCTCACAATGCCATTGCACCGAAAGCCCAACTTCCTGGGTGGGCTTTGGATGGTGGATATCAGTCTAGTTGTACCATTGCAAATGTCTATGAGCGGCTATACCACTTACCATCAGGTGTGCTGCTTGCTCGTTTGTTACCATAAATAATAAAAAAAAAATACTGTATGATAGGTAATGAAGTGGCATGCCACCTTTTCTACCATTTAGTGACTGATACAAATACGATAAGATATTATTAAAATAATTTCTGGTAGTCCCTCCTTGTTGGTTGTTAAAAAACGATAAATGTCGATATCCTCCCATGACCATAAACGCTGTAAAGTGTTTTCTGTAAACGTTAGGAAATTAAAGGTCATATACAAAGGCGATTGAAGCCATAAAAATAGTTTCAAATGTGTAATACTCATCTGTGCGGTGACGGAGTAAGAATACAATTCACCACCCCTTATCTTCCCCGTGGGTGATCGTAAGAGACGATTAAGGGATATAAAATGCATATAACATCTATGCAAGTGAAGGAAAACTCGAAACAAAAGCCTATACCAACACGTTTGACCAGCGCGGTATAGTAGGTTAATTGCCCTCCCCTTATGGAAGAGGCTCGAGCCCAGCTGTGATGATGATTATGAGGAATACTCTTTTAAATATTAAAAATCATTAAGAAAATACATTTAAAAATATTATATTATCATCTTAGCTCAGAAATGGTTCATTACTGGGTTCGAGTCTCCTTCGCAATAGTAGGGAAATTGACCTACTATACCACGTTGACTAAATGTGTTGCTACAGAATTATACATCGAATTCTCATTCTTTTGCTTAAATGTTATCAGCGTATTCTTTAAATCATCATTCTCCTACTTCTATCCCAACCACTTGGGGTCGATACAATATGTGCTCTTTTTTCATTGTATTGTAAAAGTTATTGGTAATAGTTTTATGACCGGCCGCCTGCCAGACGTCAACCTTCCTTGGGAATGTAATTGTTGACCAAACGGCATCAGATGGAGTTGGTCTAGGTCATTATAAGGCTCTTAGTCGTCTTTTACGATATCCACGAGCAAAGTAAGGTTTGGTAGTATTCGTAGCCGCTGCCACACAGCTTTATCAGCATTTTCTTTAAATTTACATACATACATACATATACATATCATACGCCATATCCCTTGCAGGGTAGGCAGAGAGAACAGAGTGCCAGAAAACTCTATCCTTGCATACTTCACTCGCTTCCTCAACATTCATAATTCTCTTCATACACGCTCGCCGGTTTCGGAGACTCTTGACTTCACCTTCATTCAGTACGTGACCAATCTGGTCTAGGTAGGTTAGTCTCGGTCTCCCCCGGTACCTACATTTTCCACTTTCGCATTGTATATCTATCTTTTAACCAGACGTTCTTTCGGCATTCTTTCAACATGTCCGAACCATCGGAGCATTCCCTTTCGCATCTTTACACCAATACTCTCTTTCATACCTACCTTCTCTCTTACATCGTCGTTACGAATGCGATCGGTCAGCCTACTTTAAATGTTGTCAGCTTATACACTTTATTAGTCTTATATGGCACCCACGGTCAAGAAAGGAGTGAATTGTATTCTTACTCCATCACCGCACGAAATTCCATTACATTAAATAATGTAACAACGAATTGACCACCATAAATAAAATACGAGTAATGCTAATATTATTTCAACATTAATTATACATTACTTAGGTAGCCCACAGCTACTGTTAACAGATAAAAATCGATCTGAGCCATTAATTTAACTGTCATGCAACGTGATTAGAGCATTATTCTATGTAATAACGTTTGATATAATGATATATTATGGAAGTTCGTGGGCACCATTGTCGATACAAAGCCAAATGTCGTGATTATCATATTGTTACTGTATTATAAGTTATTGGATTTTATTTCGGGATAGAAGTAAAAGAACATTGATTCCGTATGGTGTTGCAGTAAGTATACCATTCAACTGCCCTTATTGTACCCGTGGATGTCTTCTAGGTGATATAATAGGCGCCACCGAAGACAAAGATCGGGTACCGGTGGCCCGCTCGCACGGCGAAGAGAGGAGTTTGCATGGTGGGTCTGTGGGGTCGCGCGCCGCCTCCTCCGTCACTCCGGACTGATTTGGCGGGGCGAGACGCATCCATAGCCCAACGCAAAAAAAAAGTGATATAATAAGCATGTAATATCTATGCAAGAGAGGAAACTCAAAATAAAATCTACTGGATTATATTTCGGGATAGAAGAAGTAGAAGAACATTGATTCTATATGGTACTAGAGTAAGTATAAAATTCAACACTTCTTAACTTAGCCGTAGATGTCTTCTAGGTTATATAATAAGCATGTAATATCTATGCAAGAGAAGAAAAACTCGATATAAAATATACTGGATTTTATTTCGAGACAGAAGAAGTAGAAGAACATTGACTCTGTAACTGTATGGCATTAGAGTAAGTATACAATTCAACAACTTAGCCGTACATGTCTTCTAGGTGATATAATAAGAATGTAATATGCAAGAGAAAGAAAACTCGATATAAATGCCTACTATAATCCAAATAATTATATTCCTAAGGAAGATTGAGTACAGGCAGACTGGTTATAAAACTATTGTCAAATCTTTTGCAATATGTAAGATAAAACATGAGTACTTATTGTTACAGTTTCAAGTAACTGAGATAAGAGCACAAGAGACATGAGGTTGATAATAATGATTCAGAATTACTTGTTATTATCAAAAGCATTATAATTGAACATAAAAACTAAATCTCGACATCCCGACGTCTTTCTATGATCATGGAAAGTGTTCGAAATGTCGGATAATTAAAAATCAAATATTAACACGATTAAAGTCGTAATAACAGTTTTATTTCAAATATGATCCAATATTTTTAATTATGGTAACAAAGGTCCATAAAATTCCTAAATGAAATTTCATCATCTCAGGCATATATGTCCCACTGTTGGACTTGGCTCTCCTCCATAATGGAAGGGTAATTTACCTACTATACCACGCTGGTCAGACGTGTTGGTATAAGGTTTTGTTTCGTGTTTTCCTTCTCTCGCATAGATGTTATATGCGTTTTATATCCCTTAGTCGTCTCGTACTATCACCTACGGGTAAGATAGGGGGTGGTGAATTGTATTTTTACTCCGTCACCACACCGAAAAAAATAAATTTTAAATGAAATTTACCTAAATAAAATACTTGACTTGACTTGAGAGAAACATAAAAGTAAAAAAAAATCTCGGTGCATATAGATACGAGTACGTATGGTTACGATAACGTGACAAACTTACAGCTCATTGAATTTCAGTCCTCAATGAGTCAGTTTTTGCAGCATTTGGCAGACCAGTGTGGCCACCAAATGTGGCTTACGCTGGTAATCTGACCTCGGCTAGCCGATACCTTTAACTGAGATTCACGCCACATGCTTGAACATATGGCGTGCCAAAGGTCGACAACGGAGGTATTTTTTTTACTACCTTCCTTATTTACATCATAATAACTCATGCAAGAACGCTATTATTATTTAATAACTCTTTGTAACGACCGTTTAAATATTGCTTCGAGTTATCATATTAACAGACAGCTAATAAACGGCTCGACACCAATTTATTTTATTGTAATCATGGCTCTCAGCCGGTTGCAATTGCGAAATAACGAATGACTCTTAAACACAGTAGCGACGACACACACAGGCAACACCTAGCGGATAAATCAACGTCTCCATAGCAATTTTGTTCTTACTTTTATATAAATAATACTCGCCTCTATCGCTTTCACGCTTCGAATTCGACCGCTTACAAATTATTGTTGGTTCTCTTTATTTTATTGCAGTATTATTTTTTTTTTTTGCTTTCATTTGAATGTAGAATCACTTGCTGTCCTTGTTTGTGTAGTGGTTAATGCTCGTCCCGTCTCGCTCTATCTCGCGGCAGTTAGTAGCGTCTCGAGCACGTGCGACACGTTAAAGGCAGATCGTTCCCACGGTCGGGCTCGAGCCAGACGCGTCCCCCGCGCGTCTCCCTGCCCGCTGCGCGTGATTCGACTCTATACTCGAACACTCGTGCCAGTGAAATAAAGTGCCTGCATAGCACGTACCAATTGCAAAATGCTATTTGAAAACTGAACGAAAGTAGGCGAAAGGGCAACTCTCCATCTGAAAATTTACAGTTGAATACTATTTACGTTTATGTTTATTATTTAGTTATTTTAACTGTTTGAATTTTATGTGTTCGATATTCGATTTTCAAAAGTACCTAATGGAATAGGTTTTTTAATAGGAAAATTTAGTAGAAGGATGAAACCACAGTTACCTATATAGCTAAATATTGCGAGTTTAAAAAAAAGCTTTTTATTAGAAAGTGCTTTTAAGATAAGTTTCAATTATTTGAAGCACAAAACAATAAATGCTTTATAGATTTCGACAGCTGAACATATACGTATAGAAGTGAAAGGATATGTGAATATTAATGATTAGAATCTTTGATTTGAGCTCCTGAGAAAGGTGGGCAGGTTACGTATTGGACGGATAATACTTGTACTGACTTCAAGTCTAGATAATCTGTAATGCTGTCAACATTTCAAATAATAATTAATAGAAGTTATTGTGTAAATGGTGCGCCTGTTACATGTTTATGTGTAGGCGTTAGAGAAATTCCAGTGGCAATATGACAGCAATTGTCGCAAATAAGGCATAGACTAGTTAAACTAAGTTTTCAACTATGGTTCGACACGAACATAATCGTATTGTAAAGGACCAAAACATAGATTAATACATATTTAAATAATGCAATTGTTCTATAATTTATATGATTTTAAATATTTGATTCTTCATAGTAATTAGAAAAAAGTTTGTCTCTCTTCATAGTAATTATGAAAACGCGTAATTTCCTTATGGATTCAGAACACAGTTCACCACCCCCTATCTATCTATCCCGTGGGTGATCGTAAGAGACGACTAAAGGATATAAAATGCATATAACATCAAGAGTAGTAGAATTAAGAGTAAGAGAAGAAAATCTCGAAACAAAATTCTATACCAATACGTCTGACCAGCGTGGTACCTATTACACAGCGCGTAGGTCAATTTCTCTTATATTACCAAGAAACCTCGAGTCCGACAGTGGGATATATATATGTGCTGAGATGACGATGATGTAATGCTTCTGTATAAATTACTCTGATAAATTTTGCTTATGCTTATTAAATACCCATAAAGTGCACCCGCACGACTTTTTTTTTTTTTTTTTTGGTAGGCTATGGGCCCGGACACACCTCGCCCGGTAGGGCAGCGCGTGGCCCCATAACCCACCGTATTCCCTCCTCATCGCCATTGGTACCGCTTCCTTGTTTTTACTTCAAAAACCCAAAAATACCGTTTCATTTCGTTTTTCTATTTGTATATATACATTAGCAAGTGTTTTGTTAACATAAGGTTATAGTTCAAACTAAACAATGCTAAACTACCCATTATTCATGACATTGTATGCGCATGACCTTTATACACTAGCGCGTGCTGTGTAACATTAAAAAAAAACGTTGTTTCGTTCATATTACATCTATTATTAACTATAATATCTATGAACGAGAATTGTCGAGTCATATAGCTCTTAATTGCCGTGTGGTGGCGGAATATGAAGTAAATTTAATACTTCTTTTCTTAATAGTATCGTAAGTGACAAATATAGGACATAATTGCAGATAAAGGTTAAAAATTGCAGAAAATAGTGTTAGGACCACGCTCTTGACAGTTTTCTGTGTACAGCCGCGGACTGGTCCGTCTAGCACCATACTCTCGCAGAAGAATGACGTCTGAGTAATGGCAATGTGCTATTGCGCTTCGTTCGGTGTGCGAGAGAGCCGGAAGACCAACTGGGTGGGTTTGGGGATTGTACTGGTAGGCAGCGACCTAGCCATACTCTTGGTATAGCAAGAGTCCATGGGCGGCATTGACACTTCCCATCAGGTGTACTGCTATAAGCTCGTTTGCCACCATAAGCAATAAAAAAAATAAAGCTCGAGCCCAGTATTGGGAAGTATATGAGTTGAGATGATTAAATAGATTTTTCTTAAAATCTTAAATTTAGATCTAAATCCATCTTCAATTATATGACATAGATTTATTTTAAGCAAAAGTGTGATGACAGGTTAAGAATATATATAGATATGTCATCACCCCTCACTTTTCTGTGGGAGTCACAAAAATTAAAAGATCACTAGGAAAGAGTATGGGCAAAAGCGTTTTCTTGTTATACTTATTGACGATGATAGTTCATGTTATAATTATCCCGCCTTTTTTCAATAGACTATGTTCTAGATCATATTCAACCTGCGGCCCGCCGGCTTTTGTGGTTAGCTCATTTGTTGTTTCCTATTTTAAATCATTTTAAATTTCGCGCCCATTAGCAAAATTAAAAGCGTATTGAGTAAATAGATGCTACATAACACGCGCCGCAGTTTGTATTATTGCTACTATTAATATAGTAATTTGTGTTTATGGCTTCTATGACCTAATTCAGCACCACTGGTCTGGATGGAGCCTATCTGACGATGAAAAGGGGCGTATGACCCCATAATCTACTGTATTATCTCCCTATCACCAATTGAGCTGACTTCTACTACCGATTTAACACCGGTACCTAATGATCGTCAACCTGCATTCCAAGCTTAACGATTGTGGTTTTAGCTATTCCTTAAACATATCTATATTAACTAAAGGATGTAGATAGTCTAATAAATGTATGATTATTATAAAGTGTGGTTACTTCTGATATTAATACGTTTACAGTTATCAACGTTAACGCGTGCGTTCGATGCCAAGGCTGACACATCGACCCGTCATTACCAAGTATGACAGTTATTTCATGGAAAACATTTTGTTATGTATAAAATTTTATATTAATGTAAATCATTAATTTTTATACATAAAAGAAATGTTTGTTGTATATTTTAATAATAAAATAAACATTTTGTTGCGTTTTTTAATGAGAATATACTGCCTCCAAAAACTATAAAATTAAAATGCAAAAGATATTGTACCAGTTTTTTATGTACATACCTAAGGTATCGATTTTACTATCTTTAGCGTCTCGAAGTGGTCAGAGTCTTTGTTTTACGTCTTGTATTTTAAATGAGAATCCAAAAAAAGATAATAAAAAACTTGGTCTCAACGACAGTTACACTTCGATCGATCTCGTTGGATCATGAGATGATTTAGTTTGTACAAAAATCATAATTTTCTTCTTTTATCCCAATTACCTACTTGGTATCCACGCAATATATACTCTTTTTTTCCAACGTACACATTACAAAAGTTGTTGACAATAGTTCTGTGACCAGGGCAGCTAGGCCACTGTCACGTCAACTCTTTTGGGAATGTAAGTTTTGACCAAACGGCTTCAAAAGAAGTTAGCCCAGGGCGATATAAAGCTCTTATTTGTTTTTTACGATATTTACAAACTAAGGGTTGGTAGTATTCTTAGCCATTACCATATCTACAGCAACGATTTAGATATAAAAAATAATATATACTATAAAGTTCACTCATTACAAGATAACGTGGAAAGTATTAAGCGAATAAAATGGAAGACGGATCTATGTTTTTTCTAGATTGCCGCCTATTTTTATATTAAAAAAATAACGAGAGTTCGTTGTATACTAAGTCTTTTTTTATCGCTGACTCAAAATGCTTGTGATCGTATCATGAATATTATTGTTTTTCATTAGAAAACACTGATTTTACGCACTGTGTAACAACACAATCTAGATATTATTTTTAGATTAACTTTTAAAAAGTCTGCAATATTATTTAACTTTTTCTTTTGATTCAGACTCAGTGGCTATTGATGGATGTTGGCCTTCCTTATAGATATTTTTTGTTGCTAGTGCTGGCAAACGAGCAAGCAACACATATGATGTAAAGTGTTAGTGCCACCCCTTGATCTTTGCAATACAAGGTATACAGCTAGGCCGCGGTTTAACCAAAACCCGCTTAGAAATTTGGATTTCCAGCGCTCTTGCTCCCTGAATAAAGCACAACAGCATATTACCACTGCTCAGACGTAGATGTACTAATACGGATGGATCAGCCCGCCATTTATCACATTTATATACCATAGATCAGACGGAAAACTGCCAACAGTTGGCCCTGCCACTACTGCTGTACAGCGCAGTTATTCTTTGATGGGATGCCACAATCACTACGGTTGGCTAGCGGGTTGGCGATCGCAGTAAGGTTTTCCTGGGAGTGCCTTGTTCACGACTCCTATAGCAAAGTATGGAGTGGTAACCTAATTTATTCTTAATCCGTCATCCCATGGTGAAGTCCTGATCATCATAATTTACTTAATATATGAGTATGTAAAGCCACTTAGTAAAAGAAAAAATATATAAATAGGTACTGACCGATGTGAGAACTATACAATAGAAATGTTACGCACGCGAGAAAAATCACAAAAGAATCGAATAAGTAACGGCACGAGATCGATTATCATTTTCATACAATCGACTATCTAAAGGTCACGCATAATGCCATTCAATGTACACAGCTTACATTACTCTACACTGAAGAAACCATCCATAAATTAAATATACAGCTATTTAATGAAAATTGTGCCGTATATTATACACAATAGAGCAGATAATCGATCAAGAAATGATGCCGAAGTAACATTTGTGATTATTTGTAAAACATCGAAATGTGGTCGCTTGCTATAGAAACTTCGCACTTTCGTTGTACAAGTTAAGAACTATAATGACACGCAATTTTCTTGAACTGAATGTATCGTAAGCCAGGAAGCACATTGTTAGGTCACGTTCTCACAACTCCCCTTTTCTTCGAGGGGGAATAAATAATTGCACTTTTTTCTGTCGCATATGGCCAAGAAAAAGGGATTGTGTAAGATCGTTCCCACGGTTCGCCCCTTGGGTATAAAGGCATATCGAGGTCAAGAAAAAATACGTGCCGGCATAATGTGAGGGTACGCTATTGTAAAGGCAGATGCGCGATTCTAGGGTTAAGTGAGGACTCGTTTGAAAAGTGAATTGATTGACGTCATACTATTCTAGAATGTTTTCTAATTGAATTATGTGTTTTGATCAATTTATTAGATAATTATATACGGTATGATTTTACAATGTGCTTAGCTCTTAGTTTTTAATTTGAGACGCAATGTACCTAGTCGTAGTTTATAGAACATTTTCATTATGATTCAATTATTAAAAAAAAAAAACTATATTTTAAAAGAGATGAGATCAATGACTGATTATATAATATCAGGGAATTAGGACGCCCTGTTATATCTGGTAAATTACCTCCTTATCAAAATTATATAGATCAATATCTTAAAAAAAATATTATTTATTTAAGTTAATGTAAAAGTATTAACCCTTATGTACAAATTATTTATGTAGCTATTTATAAAATTATATTATTTTTAAATACTGGGTAACACATTTAAAATAATTCTGAAATACGAGTTCTGATTTTAAAATCCATTCGCATTGCGCGGCCAGTATTATAAACTACTATCAGATCAAACAAAAACTCGAACAAAAAAGGAATTGCACCTTTTCTAAGGCGTTCTATATTTGAAAACTGGTCGCGTTCCCACGATCGCTCGCGCCAGTTGCGGCTGTCTTCCCCTGGATATATTTATTTTTTTATTTATTATAAGGGCGATATTTTGTGACAGCCAAGTAGAACGGTATTAATAGGCTAGAATTATTTACGGCAACAAAGGGTATTTAAACATCCATTCAAGTCATTTCAAAAGTTTTATTTTATTAATACCTAATTTAAATTTCTAATATTGAATGTTTTTACATTATTTCCTATATATAGATTAATGAAAGAGGTGTTTACGTGTGACATTAATTAAAAAATACAAGCTATTGAAAATTTAAACACCTATTTTATCATTAGTAATTAACTACAATAGTATTTAGTGTAGGTAATTAGTGTAGGTTTCGTTAAAAGTCAATACTGAAAGTAAACTTAAATAGAAATAATGTTTTCACACATAATTACACTACGAGTTATCATAATACACGTTCAATCAAGATAGAGGCATAGGTATAAAAAGCTGTTTTTAGTGATTAAAATAGCACCATAAAGTAAACGAAGTTAAAGTTCTTTTTAACGTGTAAGTAATTTTAAGGAAGAAAACAAGCGCTGTGCCAAATAAGATCTTAAATAGTTGGATGAAGGCGTGTATTTGTTTGCTGAGAGTAAGGTATCGAGTGACGACAGTTGAGTGGAGAGCACACATTGCGTTTACGCGCGGGATCCGTTCCCACGATCCACGCGACATATGGCGCGCGCTAGCTGCACTTACGTGTGATCAACGGTGACACGTGCACAAAAAACTCACTTGGACGTAGCGGATCTATGGGATGATGCTCTCCCGTAAATAGAGATAAGAAACCGGTATAATGCGACTTCATTTACCGGTTTTTATGAAACCCTGTTTATAACTTTGTGATAAGATACTAGGTATTTCGAGATGCTAGCCAGTCACACTAGTATGTTAGAAATGAATTATGTATAGATTATTACTGTTGCGTTAATTAATCGAGAGATTAATTCCTACTTAACATTTGCAAATTTTTATAAAATGTTTAATTCAAATAATAATTAAAATTATTTCTGCTTAATGATATGTTAAAAAAAATATTTAAGTACGAATTGCTTATCTAGAAGCATACTATTTAAATGCCATTCCATAACCTGACGGCCTTTTTATTACTTATCTATTGTAAAGTAATATCAGATCAAATTAGCAAGCTATAATAAAATGTTAAAATTTCAAGATACCAAGGTCGAGTGATTCCCAATTTGAATTTCGAATGTTTTGAATTTGGAATCTTTTTATCGCGAGGGCAGGTGGGTGCGCGCGCAACTGTCGCTGTTCCCACGGTTCGAACTTCAAACACCGGGCGTCTGAGCTGCCATGACACCATACCATGATTGCCAATTAACAAAATTATTGAGTAAGTTATAATGCATGTTGACTGTTAGTGATTATAATTATATTTTGCTATAGTCTTAGATATTTTTATTCAAAGAGCTGTAATATGCCATGTGTCACTATGTGAATTTTAGTCTCATAGTGAGTTTTAGACATAGTGATGCGTATTAAAAACTTCTTAGCTTCTTCCACTTTATAAGATTGAAAGTTAGATTACGATCAGCAGTGATACTATTATTAATATTTCTATTGAAATTATTTACCTACGTAATTAATTGATATAGTTAATTTAATAAAACATGAAATATGATATTCTTAGTAGTAAAGTAGAGTCACAAATGCAGCTAATATTTATAAAACTGTTGCATTTTTATAAATATGTATTCTTTATGATTCTAGCATTAAATGGCAATACAGTAGTAATAACAGTAGTATAATGTTAGTAACACTTATTTGGGGAGTGGTACGAGCTATAGTAATACCTACCCATTTAAATATTAGTATATCATTATGTTTATCGCCGGCTGCTTCCTAATTATATAAAGTAGTTTATTTAAGATTCGTGGAATTTACCTGTCTCTCTACCAATAAATGTAGATCCTCTTAAGATAAGCCAGACAAACTTTATCTTTAATCTGTAAAAATATGGTAGCTTTATCGATAGTACCGGTTTTTTTAAATGCAATTAAGCTCGTAATAAAGACATTTTTCGATTTCACTTTAGAATAAATTAAAAATTTTCCCACATAGATCAGAAACACCTTTCATCGTTTTTAAGTCCAAAGAGAAGTAGATATGTAATTTGAAAGAAATTCTATTACCTACCACTTTAAAAATGTACAACCAATAGAGGTAAATTACACATAGATTTTTTTTTTGACACCACCCTGCTCTAAGGTAATATTCTTGTATTGCGGGGGACTTTACACACATGCAATTAACGCAGACAATTTACACCCAGACTCAGAACAAAACATTGTGGATCGCACAAAGTATTGTCCTGCGTAGGAATCGAACCCACGGAACTGGCACGGAAGGTCGGTATCTTAGCCTCTAAGCCATCTGTACAGTCAATATATGTATCAAGATTAATATTATTATATCCACATTTTTTCGTCCAAATCTAATTATTCCAAACTTGCAGCGAAAAATTCCTAACTGCATATAATGAAATAAACGGGTTGTATTCACTTCAGTATAATAGAGCATCGTGAAGTTTAGGGTTCGAAGTGTATCAGTTGTGAAAAGTATTACTAGGTATATTTTTTATGAATAAATTGCCAATATTAAGATCAAGTTTAGAGCTGTTACTAATAACAGCTCCAAAAAATGCTCAAAAGGAAATAATTATCGTACTGCTATAACTAATTATAGCAGAACAACAATTCTTTCCTTTTATTATATGAAATTTAAAAAAAACATGATGTAAAGACCTACAATATCACCCGGACTTTTGGCGGGAATATGTAAGTACCATTTGATGATCTTGTATCTTATTATTTTAACTTGTTATATTGAATAATTGTGATGGCATTTTGTGTATTGTGATGCGAAAGAACTCTGAAATATAGTGAGTGAGTGTAGTGATAGGTATAACAGTGCTTTACAACGTTTCCGTTTACTTAAAATGTTCTAGGTAGATACTATTAACAGTGTGACCATTGCACTGATGTTGGCGATGATTTTACTTAATGACGGACAATGACTAACGTGAAGAGACTAAAGACGTGGAAAAAAATGTAAGTAGTTTGACACTAGCAACATGGCACAATGGCTCGTATAGTTAGCTGAATGTTAATAGAAAAAAAGAAGATGAAGAAGTAATATCACACACCTCATCATCATCATCATCACAGCCCGTTCATGTCCCACAATTGGGCTCGGGCTTCCTCCATAACAGAAGGGAAATTAACCTACTTTGTACCGCGCTAGTTAAACGTGTTAGTATAGGGTTTTGTTTCAAGCTTTCCTTCTCTTGCATTGATGTTATATGCGTTTTATATCCCTTAGTCGTCTCGTACGATCACCCACGGGTAAGATATGGGGTGGTGAATTGTATTCTTACTCCGTCGCCACACACCTATTGAAACACAATTGTTTAAGTACATGACAAAAAAAATATAGGTAAGTACTAAAAAAATATCGTAACTATGCTATATCTCAAACAGGTCTAAATTGCTTAGTGATTTGTAAAAATATCCTTCCATACAGATATAATTAACATTTTAAAGTAGGTACAAGTATATTATAGTAATGTGTAGGTACCTATATTATTATTTCTATTATCCCTTTATAGAATAGTCCTTTGACTTATAAAAATATATTTACTAGTTTGATCAGATGTCGCCTAGCATGAATATTCAACAACATAGCTGAACTATTAGGTAAAAAAATAATAATTCGTAAATCATGTTAAATGAATATTAAATTGTATTCTATATAATAACTGTTAAATAACCTAGCTAAAGGACACGAAACAATGTTACTATTAGGGCATTGTTATAATAATTACTAAGCAAATGTGGGCGCGTGCGCAGCACGGGTCGTGCTGTTTACACTCTATACATACTTGTCCAATGATATCATAATTTTATTGAATTCTGTGTGCTATTTGCTTTAACCGTATCATATGTGAGTCTTTATAAACTATGAATTGACGTTATATTAAAATTCAATTTTGCATATTTATTAATATTCTGTATTATTTTAATTGCTATCTATATCTAAATATTATTGTTCAATAATCAAAATAAGAAAACTGCAAATTTTAGAATAGAGCCATCTATGGACCAATCACTATACTAACATAACATCTTCGGCAGATTGCCCTTACAGACAAGGGGTGCCTAAATTTGGGTGTTCATATTATTATTAGCAAGACAATAGTTTCGCAAACAATATCTTAGGTCAAAATGTATTGAATACATGAGAAAGATAGCGTAAATTTAGGGTGCTTCCTGTATATATAGATCCTGTTATATTTAATATTTTCAGTGATTTCTACGTTAGCAAACAGGAAGTAACTGCTGTTGCTAGTACCTACTATTTCTTCCTTGTTCCATGAATAAAAACAAAAACTAATATGAATTATTCTAAATTTGAATATGTTGGTCGCGAGTTAGTATTTTGTGAAACTTAAGTTTGTGTGCATTTAAGAAGTTATGGTATAAATGTTGTGGAAAATATTGTTGTAATTTTTTTTTCTACGTGTATTTTGAATTCTTAAGAAATGTACATCATTTTAACACATAATTCATATTGGGTAAGAATTTTTAGAATCGGTGTTTTTTAATTAAAGTTATTCATGTCATAAAAATGTTTGATGTTTACGCGAGACATTTGAAATAAAACTATTTTTTAGGATTCTATCGTGATTTTATTTAATTTTTAACTGCCTGACGTGATTCCTCCGTCTAAATTATTCAAAACGTCTAGCAATTAAAAATCAAATACAAACGCAAGAAGAGGCGTAAAAATACGTTCATTTTAAATTTTTCTTATCAATATTTTACGCAGTGTTTTTTTATATTTTGACAATAGGTAGTAAGATTTAAGGAAATTGACTACATGGGCAATAAGGAGATACAGTTTAAACAGTTTGCTATAATTTTCTGATAATTTCATATCCAAAATGCTATACGGGAAATCTAAAATGGCATGAAGTAATATTAATATGAAAATTATTACCAATTGATCGTGTATATTCTACTGAGACAAGTTATAGGTACTTGAATAATAACTAGAAGAATATCTAATAATGCGAATGCTGACCTAAAGAAGAGAGTTAGAACTTAAAGTTAAACCTAATGCAATTTGAAACATGCAAGTACAAATGTAGAAAGACATTCAACATTGGAAAAAGAACGCCAAAATGCATCCTTTTTTTTTCAATTTTTAATTACATATTATGTAACAGGTAAGATATGAGCCTACCATATTAAAGTAAAAAATAATATAAATAGGTATGTTTAATCATTTAGCATCGTTTTAACCGATCTTCATCATATCACGGGAAGATTTGACTATAACTAACGGTGGACTTTGACAAGCTGATGTATGAATGGATGTATTTACCCAATGGAAAAAAATTCTAACTTTTAAATCGTATTGTGAATTTTGGCGGGAAAATAAATCTATAATTACGTTGTTCTAATTTCAAATTTTCGTTTCTACAACATTATAAAAAAAATGATGTTCTAAAAGCGTATTTTTTTAATTTTTATATGTCGTATGAGTCACGTTCAATTATTCGTGTCTGTAACGCACTGAACAAATTATTCGGTGTCGTATAATAAAATAAATTGTATCAGTTGTGTAATGAATGGACACGCGGTCGTTAACAAATACTGATGTGACTCATTAATGTTTGCTATTGTTAAGGGCAATTATGTTTTTAAATAATCGGTGATAACTTTTAATGTTATCTTTATAAAATACTATATCTCAGTTTCGATATTACTTTTATTTTTTTAAATAAAATAAAAATAATAGTAAATTAGGGCGGTAAAGATTCTTTTCAAGATCTTCAACGGCCATGTTAAATATTAAACAAAGAAAAACTTTTGTTTATACCAACAGAACTGTCATCACAGCCAATTATATAAATATAAAGAAAATAAATATGTAATAAAAAAACCTATTATGATTAGTAATTTAAATCTATGAATCTAGCAATTATGGGTGACAGTAGAGTGGTGCAATATTAATGGAGAAAGTAAACGTGCCCATAGACAAAAGCATAAAACTATGACTCCACATTGTTTGTACCCTTTGACCATTTCCCTAGACCAAAGGTCAATCAACACAATTAGTTCACAACAAGACCGCATAGTAAACGCAACACGCATTAATTAATAATGACTGTTAAGTTCTATATTGGAATTTTGGCGAGAATCTGAAAGTGTCATGTGATGCTTTTGATATTTAATATTTTAGTGTCCTATAAAAGTGGTTTATAAATGTTTTCACCCAAATTTCTAAAAAGTACAATTAATAGTGTGACCAGCGTTATTGAAGGCGACGATTTGACCTACGGACGGACAATGACTAAATTAAAGAAATTAAAGATTTGGTGAATCTGATATGTGAAGAAAATTGTAACTGACCACATTGGACTTATATTAGAAGCTGATTGCCAATACAAAGAAAAAGAAGAAGAAGCTCTATACTTTTAATTTGTCATAGTATTTGTTAAGCACTCTTCTCCGCGTAGCGACGGTATAAGAATATATAGGGGTCGTAAAATCGGCTAAAAGTTTCACCACAAGAATGGAAAGCAGCTCTCTCTTAGAAAACGTATAATACTTCACCGTGATCGCCAGCCCAAGCATGGCGATTACTGCACTATCTTTTCATTCATCGAGAGGTTTACGTTCATTAGTGGACGGCGCATGGCTAAATCATGTTTTCTTTTTCAGATATACGCGAATAGCCCTTATAATAACGGTAATACGACTTAGTAGTGTCTTATACGCACGCTAGGCTTAGGCCTCCTCCGCAGTAAGAGGGACCTACTAAAAACTAATCCCCGTTGTTCAGATAGTAAAGGGTTTTATTTCGAGTTTTCCATCTTTTGCATAAACATTGTATGTGTATTAAATGCCCTAGTCGTTTTTTATGATACCCAAGAATAAGATAGAGTGTGGTGAATTGTATTCTTACGTCATCACCTTACAGAAAATATGTACATGTAAAATTAAAAAGAAAATCTTTATCTCTATACTCGATTTCAGGTAGACGAGGCAAGTGGCATCAATATAATATAGAGAAGCTAATATTTAAGTTCACCATAAGTTTTCTTTTGTCGCAAATTTATGTTTTATAGCCTAATAAACAAGGTTATTAATACAAAGGTTTCAACAAATCCCAAATCTTACGATTAGTGCGCTTAAATAAAAAGGGGTATAAACTCAGTTTTAGTAATATGCGATGTTTTATTATTGATACTTATTCAATTATAAGTAGAATAGAAAAACAAAGAAAAACAGACAAAAAACTCAATAAAATTAAATGAAATTAAATCAAGAAATTGATGTTCGGTTTAACCTAGAAACAATAAATTATATTAAAGATAATATATTTTATCAATATCTATATTTTTTAATTTTACCTTCTTAAAAATGGAATTTACGTATTATATTTTTAGAGGAAGATATCGTGATTGTAAGTGAAAATTAAAATTTTTATCTTCGCCATAGTTCAGTTAGTCACGATAAAGTATTTTGCGTACCTAAAAATAACAGGAAATTAATATATTTGGATTAATATTTAACAAATCATCAATTTCATAATTAATGAAAGAAGCATCAATTATGAATTTGATGATTTCTTATGTTTATTCGAATATCACATATATGAAATGAAACTAATTTTACGGTTTTTATCGCGTTTGTATTTTATTATTACTTATCGACATTTCCAACAACTTGTGAGCATTCGCGGTCACAGTAGGACTTTGGGACATCCAGACGTCATTTCATTTCAATTATATACCGAATACTTACCTAATATTACAAATATGAATTTCTTTTTTGATCTATTTATTAGGATTTTATGTCTTAACCGCTTATACAACTGATCATCTTAAAGTTTTACATACACCTTGCAAAGGATATAGAAAATTTTACCAACATTTATCAAGGTTTTTATTTATTCAGGGCAATAATCAATGTCTGAGGAATATGCTATGATCGGGCAAATAAAAATCAAATACAATCGCTATAAAAGCCGTAAAATGACCTTATTTCATATATTATGAATTTAATTGAAATCTGTGGATCATTAAAAGATATAAAAGATTATTTTTCTTTAAATCTAAATATAAATCATCATTCTCCTACTCTTATTCCAATTACTTGGGGTCGATACAATATGTATTCTTCTTGCATAGTACATATTGTAAAATTTATTGGCAATAGTTTTATGACCAGCCGCCTGCCAGACGTCAACCATCCTTGAGAATGTAATTGTTGACCAGACGGCATCAAATGTAGTTGGCCCATATTATTATAAAGCCCTTAGTCGTCATTTACGACATCCACGAGCAAAGTAAGGGTTGGTAGTATTCATAGCCGCTACCACACAGCAGGTGCAATGCTTTGGAAACTGGCTTGCTCCGTTGCTCTACTCTATTGGGCCAATTGAATTGATTTAAGATTATATTTAAGTTCTACCTAATATTCTAGCAGTGATATTATTTACTTTCTACGTTTGATATTCTTACCCAAGATGTAAGATTCTTAATTCATTTAATTGAAATCTATCAAATGGATTATGACATAAAAAGACAAAATGTACATTTATTTTTTATTTAAACGTTACAAGTTCTTTATAACAATCTAATAGGTTATAAGATGTATTGTTCTTTACTTCCATTTTGTATAAAGATTACTTACTTCCTTATGTCGTTGGGAGCTTTACAAAGAAAAATTACATCCACAAAACTACTAACAAATGTGTAAAACACAAAAAAAAATCTCTATAAGAATCGAAACATTTATGCGCGGCATTCGAGGTTCATAGTACTATATCTGCATTAAGAATTAATAAATAATATAAATATACTTATCGGCATAACCTTAATGATATTGAAGCCAGCTCATCGCGTTGACGCAAACACTTATTGACATTAATAGTATAGCTATCATCTGAATAAATAAGAAAAATGGATGATATCACCATTACTTACACCGTATTACACAGGTGTAAGGTCGTCCACGTTGTTACTCTATTATTGTCTGATATATTTACTTAGATATATCATCATCATCATAATAATATGACGAAATTTATTAAGCTTCGTACATGTAAATAACACTTATAAAATTTGGATTTTTTTTACCTTAAATAAGATTGATTAAATTATATATACCTACTTAAGATTAAACTATTAAAAATTAAATTATGATTTAATTATCTTCATAACATTTATTTTCAGCTGTGTGGTAACGGTTACGAATACTATCAACCCTTACTTTGCTCGTGGATGTCGTAAAAGACGACAAAGAGCTTTATAACGACTTTGGTCAACTCCATCTGATGCCGTTTGGTCAACAATTACATTCCCAAGGAGGGTTGACGACTGGCAGGCGGCCGGTCATAAAACTATTGCCAATAACTATTACAATATGTACTATGAAATAAGAGTATATATTGTATCGACCCCAAATAATTGGGATAAGAGTAGGAGAATGATGATGATGATTTTATTATATTCGCGCGCAAACTAGTCGCATAGCCATTGCTCAAAACGAAGAGGAAGAAGATGTGTTGCTCTGTGTTCTTAATTACACAGAGCACTGAAAAGTAACATAAACAGTATGAGCCGAATTTAATTCTATGCTCTGTGGATAGTTATTACACGTATCTATTTTTTTTTAATTATTAACGCAGCAAAATAACGTGGCACTTTAATTACTTCTTTTTTCTAGTGTTTAGTCAAGCTTGCATCGTATCATGCACTGTTGGATTTTCCCACCGATATCCAGAATAAAAATAAAACAAAGCCGGTTTTATATCTAAGTTGCGTGCAAAACATGAAACACATTATACGAAGTTAATAAATGTATAATAAAGTATTCAATATCATCCAGAACAAGAAACTCCCACAGTAACAGAAATGATAAGTCCCGTGAAATGGTTTTATATGCTCCTCTAATTGCTTTTATCGCGTTCTTACCATCGGCAGCACCCTAACGGCAATTTAATTGTAATTGAAAACTAATTAACTCTACCGCCTAGTCTAATCTTCAATTTGCTATAGATCATAAGAATTACAGATAATTAAAATGTTATTTGTATGTTTCACTTTGGTTTAATTATAAAATGACCGATCCCTTATATATAATCCTTGCACGTGGGGCCCAAAGAAAAACAACATTTTTCTTTATTTAACAATAGAAATTCAATGTATATTGTACATTTAAAATTATATATGAAAAAAAATTAACCCAAATTTTGCAAGAGTTGCGGAATTCGAAATAAGGGTTGCAAAAAAATCCTTTCTAACCCGAGCGTCCGATGCATCGAACACGTGCATGATGTAACAATGCGTCGATGACTCACGAACGGGCCTCGAAACGTCGATATAGAACGGCGTATTATTAAACTGGAAAAAAAAAAGATAAGCGCTCACTCGTCGTACCGCGTCAAGGAATTGTACATCTGCCGAAATTTCTCACGGATCCGTCGCTTGAGCATAAGTATGGTATTATTACACCGGACCACTTCGCTATCTCAAACCATACATTATATCTTATAGATCTTATGTACGTGTAATTATGACGAGTGGACTAGCGGTACCTCACGGCGAGAACTTTTAATCAATAGTTGCTATTTGCATATCTGGTTTGCAACATTGAGCAAGTTGTTTATGCAAAAAGATGCATGTTATTGCAATCGGTTTGATGCCGTTATTGAAGGTTGAACTGTTAAATATCGCGGTTATTTGACTATGATATTTTGTATTTCAGATAGCGTGGGATGGTCTAAAAAGGTTCCTTTTTTAGTTTCAGGAATGTTTGTTTTTATTGCATTTGGTGGCAGACGTATAAATAATCCACCTGATGGTAAGTGGCAACAGTCGCTTCTGACTTCTGCAATAGCAAGCGTTCATTTACGTCAATATTTAGTGTAAAATGGAGGCTTGAGCTTTTGGTAAACGAGAGACTATCACGAAAATAAGCGCAGTAGCAAATTTAAATGGAAGTGTGGTAGTACACTGGACGGCCATTTATGGCTACAGATAGAAAATTGTTAGCGTAATTCTAGCACCAGGGTCTGTAGGTGAAAACAAAGTTTAGGTCAGCTCATCAAAATATAAAATATTATTAGCTTTGCTTTTATCCACCGGGCTGGTGAACGAGGTCATGGAATAGCACCAGTGGGCAGTCCAATGGCAACGAGAAGTGCATACGACAGGTTATAAAGCCACACACCACGGACACTTCCATCAAGCGTCCATGAACGTATTGACCCATAACCTGCCGAAAAAAAACATTATTAATTTCAAAACGGTTTCAGAACCTAATTTAAAAAAATGTATACAAGTAAGTAAACCGTTACGTAGTTTTTATATATCAATAATCAATATGTATTTATATGTAATTATATATTTATTATTTTTAAGCTTTTCCATATTTTTTTTTATTTAACTTTACAATTTACCCTTACTGGAAACGATGTCAAATCCCAAAGACATATAAATTATACAGCTACAGTAATTTGTTTTTAATAATAAACTGCGTTACTAACAAAGATGCTTATAATATTTAGAAAACGTGAATAGAATTTAGAAATTATACTTATTTATGCTAACTTCACATATAAATTTAATTCTGAACAACTTTGGTGATAACCATTTTTCGTGTAAAATTGAAAATAAACGAGTTATTTAAAAAACAAAAAACCACCCTTAAAATCAAGATGGCGGAAAATGCAACACCACTGGGAATTCGAAAACCGAAATGTAGACTCCCAGTGAACCACCCTAACGAATTCCGAAGGGAAAATTCTACTTATAATTTTTCCTGGGTCAATCAACAATTCGATTGGACTAATATTATTATTTTGGGCATGGGTAAAGAATATAATGTGTCCACTTCTCTACTTTTTTTTTAGAAACGGGCTATAGGATACTCTGCTAAGATACATAGATTACCAACTGCGATTACTAATCAGCTTACCAAGCATGGAGATTGTGACATTATCTACTCTTGTACAAAATACCCATGTCCCTACAGTGGCAAGTTGGAGTATATTGGGGAGCAAAATGATTATCACTTTTGCTATGAATCTTATGTTTATATGCATGTTATTTTTTTTTATTCTAAACTTTGTTCAGTTATGATCGTATTCAAACTAACAATTATTTTTTAGTAAATGGTGCTCTGTATTAAATAGTATGGCAATACCGCGTGCATAACCTATTGTCCATAATTGTTAATGGTGCCTTCTATATGTATTCTATTATTGCACAATGCATTCTGAATTCAAATAGAAACCTTCATAAACACGTTTAAACATGTTTTAATATTGCAACACGTTGGGACCTGACAATTTTTAATTTTAGTTCTTTTTGTGCAGGAAAGCGTTTAAGGGGCTCGTGACATTATCGATTCTTATACAATGTAAGTATAAAGATGTAATTATTCATGTCATTATTTTAATGGATATAGGCGTCATTACTTCGCATCTATAGGTATATGATCTTTAATTATTAATGGCAGAAAATATTCTATGCCTTTATATCTTATTTTATTGGAATTTTATTTCATCATCATTATCACAGCCTACATATGTCCCACTGTTGGGCTCGGGTCTCCTCCGTAATGGGAGGGAAATTAACCTACTATGCCGCGCTGGTCAGACATATTGGTATAGGGTTTTGTTTCGAGTTTTTCTTCCCTCGCATAGATGTTATATGCGTCTTTATATCCCTTAGTCTTCTCGAACGATCACCCACGGGTAAGATATGGGGTGGTGAATTGTATTCTTACTCCGTCACCACACGGAATTTTATTTAATTTAAAGTAATGTCTTAGTGCTTTTAATGTACAATAGATAATATTTCATAGACGTATACATACATACCTCTCTTCCCAAATTAGTAATCAGAGATATTTTATTTTAGAGGTTTTCTAATTCCTATTAAAAGTGAATCAAAGTTTCTTATAATAGGAGAATTTTTACTGTCTAAAGCATACAACCTAATATTATTTTTGACCGACATAGAAATGCGCAATTAGTAGACACAACTAATAGAGATCAGTAGATTAATATTTTGGATAGGTACTTTTTAAGATAACATTTTCATAAAGTACTATAACTGCTGTGTTGTTCCTTTTTTAATTATTATAAAATTTATGTATACACTGTTAAAAAAATTTTGTAAAATTACAATTATTTTACAAAACAAATAAGAGCAGAATTCCAAATCAACGTATACTAATACAAAACATAATACAATTCGAGTAAAATTAAAAGAAACTTACTATAGTGAGTTGTAATTTTAGAATCTTTTTGTAATAAACCAACACGAATTGTATAGTAAATTTACAAAACGGAATTATAGTATTACTTTCTTGTTGTGCGTAAAAAAAATCCAACGTTTTTTGTTAAAAAATGCAGTAATTTTTAACAGTGTAGTTATAGAATTTGCACAGTTCGAGACGCGTTTATGAATATTTTTATACATTATGTATTTCATGGCATTTCTTTGACCTTGTGAATATAACTTCAATTTCGTTAAAAGTTGTTCCTAATAACAATATCCTTGTTCCATTAAATATGAATTAATTATATTTTACTGTATAATATCATTACTACATGTTAAATAAAAAAAGTATCTTATTGGTATGTCTTATTAGTATTGCTTATTTAAATATGACGGGCAAATATTATATAACTCGTGACTTAGTTTAAGTAATTAAATTGTATAAAGAAATAATCATTTATAAATATAGCGGCAATTTAAAAAGATCATTGAATGCCAGTAGCGAGGAAGACCGTGCCCCAAGGCTTGCACGTGCGCGAAATGTTGCTCTCTGAATATGGTGAGATAGCGGCTCGCGCCAGAACCCATCCGACATCCAGTCAAACCACTTTTTCAAACTTAAAGAATTATAAGAATCAACATTATCTATATGTTTTACAACCCGATTTAAAATGTATCAATCATACATCTAATTACTTATAAGTAAATAAAATACTATAAAATTTGTATCTCATTTGCTACGCAAGAAAATTTTGTGTATGTTTACATAAGGTTAAGGTTTTGGGTAGTAATGAATGAAATCAGTAAATATATTTGATTGAATTTTATTACCAACTTATAACATAAGTAAATTGTATACAAATAAATAATCCCTAAAACAATTAAAGCTTAATTGGAAGATCACAATTCTAAGCTAGTTTCTAACTTACATTAAGTTTTCACAATATCACAACGCTATTTCTGTTTACTACAATTAAAGCTTAATTTACTTCGAGTATTGAGCTGACTTAACCTATACTTATCTCTATATGGCACCTTGAACTATAAGATTTAAAGCTAAAATCACAGACGGTTGCTGAAACCAACGGAGCAAACACTGGTTTCACGGAAGACACTGTTTGTTGCTGTTTGAGGAATAGATTTAGGCTTGCACCCAGCGGTCTTGGATGATTGGATGTTGTTGCTCCGCAGTTTGGCACTCGGTGTAGCAGTGTGCCGCTGCGAAGTCAGCTTCAGCTTTGGAGATGGTAGTCCAGAAGAATGTGCCAGCTTCAGTTCTCGCAAAATGCACTGGTACGTAGAAATTGTCTGGAGTGATTGGTACAAGTTCACAAGTTTCGTCTTCATTGTATACAAGGAAATGAGCGCCAGGTTGGCAGGCATCCACCTCTTCATAGATTTTTCGCTCCAACATCTCATTTTGAGAATTTTGTTCCTCTTCAAAACATGTATCCATAGTTTTGGCGGGAGTGCGTTTCGTAGTCTTCTTAATAATTTTCATCAAAGGCTTTAATAAGGCCTTGATGCCGCTGTTTTTCATTTTTTCGCTGTTGTATCTGTTCTCGTTGATCGAGTTGTTTGTAGCGATGATATATTCGTTATTTGCGTAATAAGACATTTTTGATATACGTAAGATATTTATAGAGTAGAGAGCGTGTGTCGCTAGTGAGATCACAGGCGGGAATGTGGGGCTGTATTGAGCTGGTCGGGTATTTATACGGTGCGCGCCGCCCCCGGCATAAAAGGTAGTGTGCCTGTATGAAAAGCGCCCTTCGTGTGTGTGTGAGTCAAGTGTTTATTCGATACCCCACGCCTTTCATATAGTGAGACAGGTCGTCATAATTTTCTAAGATACGAGATACTTAGTGGCCACTAAGTCATATTTTGAGGTTTCTAAGTGTTAAATAGAGCATGTTCATGAGCTTTTTATAATAACTTAACGGGGATACTTTTGAAAATTTCATGATTTTTGTTTGTTTTTAGCAAGCCTATTACACTCTTTTAGTACTTAGGAAAACCTTAAATGATATAACAAATCATAACAATGATGTGAATTTAGCGATAATTATTTCAAAAATTTTAAATATTTATGTAATCGTAGTTTTGGCTTCTTTAAAAAAATCTAATCTAGTCTTGTAGGAAGCAAATTTGATTAATAATAAAATGATATTCAAATAACAAGTGTTTAAAGGGCTTTCATGGGAAAATCATCCACGTGCCGTCCACACGCCTCAATGTGGGTAAACACAACACATGTTGATTACCCCCTCGGAGCTCAGTGGCCGCGACAATGCGATTGTTATCATTTACCGGGGTCACTAAGTCAGGGGTCGAGGGGTGAATAGTAACCCCTCGGTTAGTTCGCGCGCCACTCACGCGTTTAACACGAGACCCAAATAACACCTGATTTAGATTAGATTAAATAATTAACTTGTATTTATAGAAAAACAGATATTAATTAAAAATATTTATAAATTCGTTATTAGTAAATTATGTGCGCATATTTAAGAGATGAAATTCTTGCCTTAAATTGAATACTGAGTTATAAAAGTTTTTTTTTCATTAGCATATTGTTTACAAAAGAATTAACTATAAGATACCACCTACACACAAAAATATTCGGCTTGTACCGGTCCAAACATGTAGAATTTTTTCTTAACATGTCCGAAGAGAGTATTATAAAAAAATAAGTTTAAAAGAAATCAGTGTAGCGGTGATAGTAGATGATCCGCCAATGGGGTGCGCGAGCGACGGCAGGTGCTACGATCCGAAGGTTCTTTACACACACGTTTACACTTTAAATATACGATCTCTGAACACGTGCATTCGAACGAGATAAATATATATATCCAACACCCTTAAGAGCGAGATGTTGAATATTTTTTATCGATATGAATAGATTCACGACTCCCTCATATCCGAAATAGGGTAACGCAAAGGCTAATTTGGTTATTGAAAATTGAGGGGTTGTTCGTGGGAATGCATCGCGTTCCTAGGTTCCCAGGGTTGCTCGCACATTGAGTTTTTTTCGCCGATTCGAGATTCGGAACGACGACAGATGGCAAGCGGCGATCGTTGCCGTTCTGCTTTGTTATAATAAATCGTATGAGGTATTGGAATTAAACATACCATTTTGATGGCTCAGCGCGTTTGTTGGGAGGGTATTGAAGGGATAGAGATGTAAACAAGTGTAAAAGGGGTCAGTGGAACTCGACCCGCTCTATAATTAAATGTCTATTAGGAGCATTTTGTGATTATTAGGAGATATTGTTAGGGGTTAAATTTTTGATTATAATGACTGCTAAGTATTGTTGAGATATATATTTTTTATTGTGAGATTAGTGGAAATCTAATTAGATTTTTTTTTCATTATATAGCGTGAAGATGAATTAAGGAAAATCCTGTAAGAAAATTACCTAAGAATTGCTGCCATCGGGAAAATATCATTGTTTTAAAATGTAATATTTGAATCCAAAGTATCATCGCGTTGTCAAAAAAAGAGTTAATATACTTTCAGTCATGGTTTATTCATCAAGGTAGATGTTATGCTTTATAGCGTAACAAGTGCTAATGAAGTAGAAGAGCAAATTGACAGTACTGTACTTTCCTCTGTATTCTATTTATTACATTTGGGGCACATTAGTTAGGAAAAATAATAAGTGTATTTTTATAGTTAATATCTTATTAAATTTTTCATGTGGTGACGGAGTAAGAATACAGTTCACCACCTCCTCTCTTACCCGTGAGTATCATACAAGACGATCAAGGGATATAATATGCATAAGACATTTATGCAAGAGAAGAAAAAATCATAATAAAACCCTATACCAACATGTCTGACCAGCGCGTTATAGTAGGTCAATTTCCCTCCCACTATGAAGGAGGCCCGAGCCTAACAGTGGGACGTGTATGGGCTGAGATGATGATGATGATATTATAGTGCAATTCTATGTGATGGTGACTATGTATACTACCAGGCTTTATATTTGCTCGTGGGCGTCACAAAATTCAACTAAGAGCAGTTCTCCCTTGACCATAAACGCTGTAACGTATTCGTGACGTCGGCTAATTAAAAATCAATCACAAACGCGATAGAATCTGTAAATTACTGACATTTTTTTTTTCGGTGGACTATGGATGCTTCTCGTCCCGCCAAATCGGTCCGGGGTGACGGAAGAGACGGCGCGTGACCTCATAGACCCACCAGTACCCGGCCACCGGTGGCCACCGGTACCCGATCTTTGTCTTCAGTGGCCCGCCCGGCAAATTACTTACAATAAGAGTATTAAAAAAAATTACAATGATTGCTTCCTATCCTAGCAGCTTATCGATGTCCAAGGTGAGATATAGATCTCCCCTATAGGGAATAATACTATAATCGCAGTGCTTATCAGTAGAGTTTATGCTCACAGTTGGTGTTATAAGTTCTCTAGAAGCCTTTTCATTTTCTGGCTATTTTTAGGATGCCCACTTGAAAATTAAGAATTGTAGGAAGGACATTGTGCGGACGCCCATGTCGTGCGGTGTTCCGCAGGGGTCGGTTCTGGGGCCGACTCTGTGGGACATCGGGTACGACTGGGCGTTGAGAGGGAATCTCACCCCTGGGCTGAGCGTTATTTGCTATGCTGACGACACGCTCGTCACAGCCCGGGGCAGGACATTCGAAGAGGTGGCGAGCCTGGCCACTCTCGGCACCGAGGAGATGGTCAAGCGAATCGAGGCGCTGGGGCTCAGGGTGGCCCTAAACAAGACGGAGGCCCTACTATTCCATGGGCCCCGTGTGAGGCTGCCCATCGGCGCCTCGTTAGTCGTCAACTCCATCCACATCAGTATCCAGGCCCATATGAGGTACTTGGGTCTGGTGCTCGACGGGCGATGGTGGTTCCGGGAGCATTTTCGCCAAATTGCTCCCCGGCTGGTCGGCGCGGCGTCCGCCCTGGCGGACCCAGTTTCGAGGGCCGACGGCTGTATGCGGAGGTGATCCGCTCAATGGTCATGTACGGCGCACCCGTGTGGGCGAGGGCTCTGAACGCCCAGCTCAGGGCGGTACTGTGGAGGCCACAGCGAGCCATGGCGGTCAGAGCCATTCGCGTGTACCGCACGGTGTCGACAGAGGCGGCGTGCCTATTGGCCGGGACACCCCCGTGGGACCTAGAGGCGGAGATGCTCTCCGACCCCTACCGGCGGGTTACCTCAATGCGCGAAGAGGGTGGCTCCCCATCGTTTAAGGAGATAGCCACCTGGCGCGAGGACGCCCGCCAAGAAGTCATCGCCCGTTGGGCTACGCGGCTGGAGAGGCCTAGACACGGTGTCACTACCGTCGAGGCCCTCCTACTGATGGAATGGATGGAGCGGCGGCACGGAGTCCTCACCTTCCGACTGATGCAGGTGTTAACGGGGCACGGGTGTTTCGGGAAATACCTGCACACGGTCGTGTACAGGGAATGGACTCCGGGCTGCCATCATTGCAGTAGTGACGAGGACACGGCGCAACATACGCTCGAGGAATGCTCAGGCTGGGACGGGCAGCGCCGCGACCTCGTCGCCATTATCGGTGCCGACCTGACGCTGCCGGCTGTCGCGAGGGCGATGGTCGACAGCGTCAGAAATTGGGACGCGGTCACCGCCTTCTGCGAGGCTATCATCTCGCAGAAGGAGGCGGCGGAACGGGCCCGGGAGGATTCCCGTGACCCGGGCCGGCGCCCGCGGCCGGGGCGGCGCAGGCGCGAATACCTGCGCCTGATGCTACCCTAACCGAGGCTTCGGGTGATCGGACCGGGGAATTGTCCGGTCACCCGACGCGAGGCCACCGCGTGAGGACGACGCCTCGACGGCGAAATCTGTCGGAGCGTCAACAGGAGAGGAGCCCGAGAGGGCATACCGCCGAGCGGGACACCGAAGACAAAGATCGGGTACCGGTGGTCCGCTCGCACGGCGAAGAAGAGGTGCTTGCAGGGTGGGTCAATGGGGTTGCGCGCCGCCTCTTTCGTCACCCTGGACCGATTTGGCGGAGTGCGACGTCCATGGCCTACCACAAAAAAAAAAAGAAAAAGGGTGGTGTTTATAAAAAAAATAGCAATCCACTCTAGTTGGGTTACCGGCTCTCTCACTCGATTTCGCAGACGTCGATTTTCTGCAAGCTTGTGGTACTGCCCCGGACGGACCGTCTCGCGGCTGTAGACAGAAAACTGTCAACAGTCCATACTGTTACTACTACTATTTTAATTTCTTTAAGTTATCATACTTAGCATTTATTAAAAAAATAAATAAAGAAAACGAAATGATCCCAACTGTCAAATTTAAAAAAAGAAAAACAAATCACGGCCCCTTCAGTATTCAGAGTGTGGGAATTTCAGTTACCGTATCACTTGAATATGAAATTGGGGTGGAAAATAAAAGAATATATAAATCACCCCTAATCGCTCCTTTTGTTAACTTGTACACTTGTTGCATCACCACCGTGCATGAGATTTTCTACAACGATAAATTTGCGGTTCATAAATTATTGCTTAACTAATATGAACTTTATTTCCATTATTAAAGGTTTAATAAAATCTTACGTTATCGTGAGCAATGGAAATGTTTTTTTATCATGCTATATGAGGGCGGTAAATTTTAAGGGTAGTCGTACAATTAAGAGAATCGCAGGTAAACTTATTATAAATTGAATAAAAAGTAGGACTGTTTTGCATTATACTTAATAGCCTATTATGAATATTAAACTTGCGTTATATTGATAATATATACTTCTGATAGTAATTTATTGTCTTCATAGTAATATATATGTCACCGGATAATTGTACGAACCGTTAGTTTATAAACAGTCTAGTGAGATTATAAACTATCGATAGATTGTGAACGGACACCAAAATTTACAATCTAACGTTTACATTTTCGTAAGTTTATAAACTGACCATGTTCAACTGTCAAATTGTGACTTTGCATGTAATGAAATACAAAGTAGACACTGATTGGTTCAACAAATCATCTATTCTCACCCTCTCCCCCACGGCCATTGTTATTTTAACGGCTTAAACAAGTTCATTCTGTGCGTGTATTTATTCGATTTAAAGATATTAAACCGAGTTTTTTTAGCGCGATTTAATATAGTACTTTAATATTTACTAACAATGAGTGAATTACTTGTGAATAAACATGGAAGTGAACTAGCAGTGGCAAATGAAAATAATCATAATTTTGTTGGCCAACAACAATTTACTATAGATCTACAAAAGTACTACAGTGAGTATAAGCAAAATAGTAAGAAATGTGAATGGTCAAATGAAAAAATTAAAAGTGTGATAAAACTAATAGAAGAATATAATTTAGCCAAAGGTCAGGGAAAACGACCATCTGATAAACAATACCATCATGCTAAAAAATATGACACCATGACTGTTGGTAACGAAAAAGTGTTGATAATGAAAAGGAAGTCCCATTCAGATCCAGTGGTACAAATAATTCCAAGCAGTAAATACTTCCAACGAATACTAGATACACATATTGCTATAGGTCATGGACAAAATAGTTCATGCCTTCAAAAATAGATTTGTGATACCAATCTTTGCCATAACAATTTTTCTTCAGCTGTGTAAAACCTGTCTTTCCAAGAAAAGTTTTCCGAAAAGTGGAATAGTTGTGAAACCACTTATTTCAGACGACTTCAATAGAAGGGGGCAAGTAGATCTTGTAGACTTTCAGTCTTCTCCGGATGGAGAGTATAAATGGTTGCTTCAATACCAAGATCATTTGACCAAATTTTTTTTTTTGCGACCATTAAGAAGCAAAGAGGCGAAAGAAGTCGCAATTGAAATGCTTAAAATATTTTTAGAAGTTGGTTGTCCAAATATCTTGCAAAGCGATAATGGGCGCGAGTTTACAGCATCGGTGTTAAAGGAAATAATGTCCTTATGGCCAACATGTAAAGTAGTTCATGGAAGACCCAGACATCCGCAAAGTCAAGGAAGTATAGAACGCTCAAATCAAGATGTAAAAAACATGATTCGGGCCTGGATGGTGGATAACAATTCCACAAACTGGTCTATAGGCTGTTACTTTGCTCAATTTAAAAAAAAATCATCATATTATTCCACAATTGCGAGAACACCATTTAAAGCCCTATTTGGAGATGAACCAAGATGTGGTATCCACCTATTTATCGAAAAACATAATATCTAAATTAGATACTGAAGAGGATATGCATATTATTTTTGAAGAGATTAAGAAGATAAATACACCCTTAAGTGGCACTGACAACATCTTACCAGATCAAATCATCGATTCAAACAAGTCTGATAAAAATCCTATAAGCATTGAGGAATTAATCGTAAATTCGGACACAGAAGTCACTCAGAGCAATAAACAAGAAAACGAAACCTTCAGATAGAAGCCTGATATGTCACATCATTCTGTTATAGCAAATGAAATGGAAAATATTAGCAAATCTGATATTATCGTGGCTAAGACTAAAGAACTTGTATCTGAAGTTGGGATTGAAATAATGACTATGGACATTCTGATTTCCAGTGACTCTCACGTGCTTGCTAATACAAAAGATAATTCTATAATAAATGAGGAACTAAATGTCTTGAACAATGAATCTTCTGGAGCATAAACCTGTCTAAAATGTAAAAACGTTATAAGTGCAGATGAAGGTTACGGTTCACAATTGATATGTAATCTTTGCGTCAGCGAAACCAACATCGTGCGAGAAAGACAAAAATCACACATAAATTTAAAAAGAGCAGCAGAAAAAATTACAGCTATTGCATCCAAAAAATTCAAAGATATCGATATTGACACAACTGTGTTAATCGAAATCCCTAAAGTAGACCCCTGTCTACTCCCCCTGTCTAGGGCCCCTGCCCTTTAGACAGCAAGAATGTTATCGGTAAAGTTATGGAAAAGAAGAATGAATTATTCAGAGTCGGTACTTCCTGCGGAATCGTCAATGACTGGATACCACGAAATGCTATTCTTTCGACACCAGTAACAATTTCGTCTGATGATATACCAGAGGTTAGGATCATTGTCTCCTTTTCTACAAATTAGAAAATTGTTTTCTCTTCCTGATTTATTTATCATTTAGCTAATTCAATTTCATTTCTTTTTTCCTTCAGGCCTCTCTACCGTTAGGAACCATATCTGCAATGTCTTCCTCATTTGGCGGGCAAGGAATGAAACACTGTAATTGCAAAAAATATTGCAAAGGGCATTGTCTATCTAATAGATGTAATTGTAAAAAAGCTAGTGTTTTGTGCGGCTCGAGGTGCCATAAATCTTTGTCATGTAACAATAAGTGATAACAGTTTAAAACTATGTAGCACGAATATTATTTTTATAATAAGATATTAAAGATATTCTTTTTTTTTCAAATAAATGACTAACGAATTATTTTTTATAGTTTAAATAAGACATTTTATGCAAAATAAAAACGAAAAGTACATAATATGTAAAGATTTTTGATTTATTATCAAAACCTAATAAATAAAAGTCAAAATTCTTAAAAATCAAACATAATCTATTTTTGGTTTGCTTGACGTTTAATTTTCTTCGTAACTCTATGCACATGAACATGTGCTGTCCCTAACCCAACTAATCACAGAACGGTCCACAAATGTGCAGGCGATAAATTGTGAGACGGGGCTGCGATCAGCCCCTTTCTTTTTGAACCGAAGGTTAAAATTAGTAAAATTATAAAATGACAACTAGAAATGTTCAGTTTATAAACTTACGAAAATGTAAGCGTTAAATTGTAAATTTTTGTGTCCGTTCACAATCTATCGATAGTTTATAATCTCACTAGATTGTTTATAAACTAACGATTCGTACAATTATCCGGTGACATATATAAAACTAGCAGACCCGGCCACGTGTTGCGGTGGCTAAGGTAGCCTAACTAACACGTTATGGTTATGCTAATAAATTGTAGCTTAATATATGAAACGTTTGTACGTTTAACATATTGCCATCTATTAAATACTTACTCAATCCAGTCAACAGATACCGCCCTATGTTAGAATCGCTTGGAGATAACAGATAATTGTGACTGTCAAATAATAGACAAATAATTTGCAATAAAACAATATTGCGACTATAAATTGAGATGGAAGCTATCTTATCTTTTAAGTTGAATCAAACTATACTATATGTTGTGCAAATTTGATTAAAATCGGTTAAGTACTTTAGGAGTCCATCGCGGACAAACAACCTGACGCGTAATTTATATACCTATATTAAGTTTAAGTATTAAGTAGATACGTATATGTTATGTGTGATAGGGGCTACGAATACCACTAAACTCTTACTTTGCTCGTGGATGTCGTAAAAGACGACTAAGAGCGTTATATCGACCTAGGCCAACATCACTTGATGTAGTTTGGTCAAAAATTATATTCCAAAGGAAGGTTGACGTCAGGCAGACGACCGGTCATAAAATTATTGTCAATAACTTTTGCAATATGTAGGAAGAGAAGTACATATTATGTTGATCCCAAGTAATTGGAATAAGAGCAGGAGAATGATGATGTATGATGAGGTATATACGAACATCTAGTGGTCCGCTCAATTTGCGGTGATATGATGCTGTGATTTTCCGTCATTCCGGACGTTAGGGCGGGGTGTAGCTAGATCAGCCTGTCAAGAACTTAACTATATAATTCTTGTTAATATTTCTATTTGATTATTAATTTAAACCTACTTGTTAATAAAAGTATGATCTCTAATTATAATATGTAACAATATCTCCACCAGTTTCTTTCGATTCTGTGGTTTTTCCGGCAATTTTATTTTCTCTATCTCGTTAATATATAATGTCTAATCATGTTGGGTATCTGAATCTTCTTTTATTTCGATGGTAACTTAAGTATTTAGGAATCGATTTCGGCGACTCGCTTATTTGGCTAAGTTGCGATATACATTGAGGTATGGGGACCCAAACCGACTTTCTATGGCTTCTTGTGCTTATTCTTCGTTTGTTCAAACTATACCTAATCGGCTCAATGAAAATGATATTTAAAATCCCGCTGATTATTTACGCAGATTGGTCAAACAGTATTGTTCCAGTTTTGCCCTAAGTCGTGCACATATAGCTTTTTTTACTTTTAGTACCTAACTATTTGACTTAAAGTTCTTAAATAACTATACCCAGTTAAAATTATCAAGGTCTCACATTATACAGCGACACGATATTTTACTATATACCTTTAAAGTTTCAGTTAATACAGCATAAGTGCGATGAAATATAAATGGCGGTAAATTTCTTTGCCCAAAGCGGGTATAAAAACTGACACCTTACAATTTTTAGGTGCATGTATATACCTACTACTAGACTCATAAAATAGTCTTGTATAGTACCTATTATCTTTTTATATACATTTATAGGGCGATAAATACACTTTTAATTATAGAAACATAATCTAATTATAATAAATCTCTTTAGAAACAAATATCTCTAAACAAAGTTTAATACCTACATACATTTTTTAACCCCTATGGAACAAGAACGAAAACAAAAAGTATAAGGCGTGGGCGGCTTATGTTATTTTTATCGTATGTAAGAAAGCAAGGGTCTAATGAGAAGGCGATCATTAAGGGATCGAAAGTAGGAGGGAGGTGATAATAAACCTCCACTTTTGGACGTCCTCGTTAAGGATGAGGTTGTACTGCGAGCGATTTGATTATAAGCGGAAAAGTTCTGCTATTAAAAGGAATATCTATGTATAAATATTGTAAAAATATAGGTATACTGAGAAGTAAACAGTAAATGAACCGGTTCATAGTTAATATGATATTGTCGTACAAAATCGTAGCAATTTGCTATTGCACTTTGTTCGGTGAGCGTGGTAGCTAAGCTAAACTTTTACTATAGGCTACGAATTGACTGAAGCAACTGAAGCTGTTATGAAAAATAATCACTTCCAAATGTAATCATATTTAAACATTTCGTAAATAATCAGCATTAAAGATACATTACCGTATCTTTTTTGAATAGTACTACATTTGTATCCATTGCCTACGGTTTTTTATAGTAACAGTATATTACCCGCTTGTAATGGAACCTAGATCAAACGTTGTATTTTATTTTGAATACCGAAGAAGATTAGTTCGTGAATAATGCTTAATAGCATCGGAGTTGTTGTCGAATATCAAGTTTAATAACGATATTCAGTAACACTCACGCCGACACGCCCCGTAATGTCGGCGCAATCAGAATCTAACTAACTCAAACTTATCGTTGTCTATTCCACATATTTATTTCTTCAAATGATTATTGCCTTTAATTATCATGAAGATATAATTTTTAAAGCATATTTTGTTATTATTAATTACATAAAATCGTCATTAAATCAGTATATTTATTAATATGAAATTGATTATTAGTAATTGGTTAATTTTGAATGTATGTTGATTGTTGCTTATAATTAATAAGATATCAACACTAATAATAAAATTTAAATAGTTCATTTTCTTTATTTGTACGTTCTTTCATTTAGAATTTATAGTAAATTTATTACTATTATTTACTACTTATACTTTGTTGTTTTTAACAAATTATTAAATTCGGTTCATTATATTAATATTAATTTTCTTTCGTAAATCAATATTTAATTTAATAAAAAAAAATCGCTCATCATATTGTAATATGTGTGGTGATGTAGTTGAAATACAATTCAAATCCCTGTTTGAGCCATGGGTGTCGTAAAAGACGACTAAGGGATATAATAATGTATATCATCTCCTCATCATCTCAGCTCATACACGTCCCACTGTTGGGCTCGAGCCTCCTCCATAATGGTAGGGCAATTGACCTACTATACCACGCTGGTCAGACGTGTTGGTATAGGGTTCTGTTTCGCGTTTTCCTTCTCTCGCATAGATGTTATATGCCTTTTATATCCCTTAGTCATCTCGTACGATCACCCACGGGTGAGATAGGGGGTGGTGAATTGTATTCGTATTCTATCCCTTATTCTTACTTACATATTACATGGATATATTATTATTAAGAACGTATATAATAATTACATATAAGTAAGTGAAGAAAAACTGAAAATAAAACCGACTTGTCTAACCAGCGTGATGTTTACGTTAGGTACCAGCATATTAGCGGGGTTTGATTAATTAGCGGGGTTTGACGTACCGTAGCCCGCCGCCAAAAAAAAAAAGACGTACCAGCATGATCAGCGTTTTATAGATGATCCAATGACATCTAAACGATGACCTGAATAAAGTCTATGATTTCTTTCGTAATTTCTGTAAAGTCAAAATACTTTGCGGGGAACTCTGCCCGGGAAGTATTATCGGCAGGGAAGGGAAGTATTTTCAAAAGGGAAGGGAAGTTTTGCCGTCAGGTATGCCAGTCATAAAATTATTGCCAACATTTTTTCAATATCCAGAATGGCAGAAGAGTAGATATTGCGTTTAACCCAAGTAATTGAGATGTAAGTAGGATGATGATGAGAAATAGAAATAAACTTATAATGTGTAATTTAGTAGGCTACAGGCCCAAATATAAGATAAGGAAAGGAGAAATATAAATGGTGTCAACTAAATTAGTGATCCTTTTAATTAATGATAATTTATATAACAAAATTTATTTCACAAAATAAACATAAGTACTACGCCTTTTCTTATATTATTCACAATTCCACATAATACCAAAAATGGGATGAGTTTACAGTGCTGAGTGGTACGGTAAAAGGTTCTTAAATGTAATAAAAGTATATGGAGTGAGTAGTTTGAATGACATTACGGTGTTAATTTGTATTCATACTTTTTTATACATGTAAAACTTAGAAGACTTAGTAGACTACCACGATAAGGTCTCAGGTTCAAAATACGACGTTGGTTTATAATTTTTTCAAGTTAATAAAAATAAAAAATTATAAGTTGTTAGCTTGTCATTTATTGCTTACTTAAACAACAAAGGTAAACGTCGTAATGAAACTTTAACTTTTTTACATATTACAAATCTGGAAGATGTATAAAATCCATGTCTTGGAGAGCATGCTAAACTATCTGTCCTTTTTTTATGCTTATGGTGGCAAACGAGCAAGTACCTGGTGGTAAGTGTTACTGCCGCCCATGGACCTTTGCAATAGCAAGGGTACAGCCAGGCCACTGCTTACCATTACAAATCCCAAACCCACGTGGTTGGGCTTCCTGTTCAGTAACAATTTTACGAGAGGCGCTCTGAAAGTTCAAATGTAATTTAATTTTGTGTTTAGACTAGAAAGACTCAATACGATTCGGTATGTGATAGCAAATGCAAGACAGATAATTGTGATCTGTTGTTTCAGAACAACATTTTGTAATGAATTTGATGGACTTGAAGTTTTTGCCTTAAGATGGGTGTTTTTTTTTTTAAATAAAACAAGACAAGATAGATTATCTCATGCGTCAAGTAGCATAAATATGAGATTTATATGCTGGATTCGAAATTTGGTTTCGAGAGAATTGAAATTAAGTTTTCGCACGGGTATTTTCTCAGAAATTCCTAATAGAAATAACGAATAATGATGCCAGATAAACAGTAATGAGATGATATTATTAATTATTGTGTAATTTGACATTTGTTTAACATTTAAATTTTATGTAAAGTGTTTTATTTTACCTCTCGATTTTTGCATGCTCGATGGGCAGTATGTATCTGGATGAAATATTTTTTGTAAGACCCTATCAATATTGGTAGGTACATACATACCTACATACATTCAACGCAGTTAAATTATTTGATTGATTGATTGACAATTTTATGTAGCATTTCCTCAATATGAAGTTGTTATTGGAGAACTTGAAATTTAGAACTGTGCACTCATTTTTCTTTTTTATTGTTTATGGTGGCAAACGTGTAAGTAGATGGTAAGTGTTACTGTCGCCCATGGATCTTTGTAATACTAATGGCACAACTAGGCTGCTGCCTACTAATGCAAACCCCAAACCCTCCCCCCCGACAGCTATTTTTTTTTATGAAATTGTTAATAGATAACTCGTCATTTGGAATAATGCATTCTTAATGGCTTTTTGCTAAAGTTTGCCTCGTATTACCTAAGACTAAAACTATATATGTGGCGAAATATAGGTCATCATGCGCCTGCCCTTATCCCAATTTATTGGAGGTATTTCAATATATTCTGTTCTTTCATTATATATACCGCCTGCCTGACATCAACCCTCTTTGGGAATGTAATTGTTGACCAAATACAACCTTTTGTAGTTGGAGTTGGCCCAGGTCGATATAATAAAGCTCTTACTCGTCTCTTGCGACATTTACGTGCAAAATAAGGGTTGGTAGTATTCGTAGCCGTTACCAAATGGCCACCGAAGACGAAGATCCGGTGGCCCGCTCGTGCGGCGAAAAGAGGTACAGGTCGGGCGGGTCTATGGGGTCGAGCGTCGCTTATTCTGTCGCCCCGGACGGATTTAGCAGAGAGTGACCAGTACATAGTCCGCTGGCAAAAAAAAAAAACTTCATCACATATCTATGTTATGCTGTTCATAAATCTATGTGTCTAAATATATAGGTGTGATAATTATATAGCCGAGTAGTAAATTTTTACAATTTAGGGATAAAGACCTGAGACTTTAAAAAAGAAATGACCAAGTGACTATTACTCATATCGTTTTAAATGAAGAATTGTACTGATCGTTGAAGTCAACTCAATTGAGCTTCCATTAATGGCGGCGGCAATAGGCAGCAACATACACGCAATGAGCAATGTAACAGGCTATAAATAAATAGATAAGTGCAACGGACGGTTAATTTGAGCAATTTGTTGTTGTGTTCCCAACAAAAGGGCACTGAATATAAGATTATAGCGATTTATAAGTGTCGCCGCTAATTAAATTGAGAAAGTGTACGGGATTTCGCGTTCTAACGCGAAGTCAAGCAAAATTCTCAATGGTAAAAAGTTCATGTAATAACGAAGTAAAATTACATTACACTACTCTTTCCTTTTTCACGGTAATAATTTAGTGTTAATAAATGTTCAAATTATTTACAGCTAAACGAAAGCTGCTTGATATTGATGCTCACCTAAATGGAACACATGTAGTGAAATAGCCCTAAATATATAAAACTCAAAAGCAACCCTCATACTAACTATTTACCTTACCTCCTACCTTACCTCTAAATCTGGGAGGAAAATCTCTAAGTTGGAAACCGTGTTATGATCAAAGATTAAGGAAAAAAAATTAAGAACTATTGATATATTAAATATATATCTATTTCAGTCACCGTCAATTGCTGTTAATTGTGTATTATGACAGATCTATGATAAATATGTGTAATATTTTTTAATCATAACTATAATTAATATGAAACATTTTTTAGTAATATTTATTATATGTTTTACCAAATTTTAATTCATATTTTTTTTTTAAATTTTGTACCGTAAAAAACTATATCCAGTATTAGATTTTTATTATTACAATAAATATTTTCTACTAAGTCATCATCATCATCATTCTCCTACTCTTATCCCAAATACTTGCGGTTGATACAATATGTACTATTCTTTCATAGTACATATTGTAGAAGTTATTGGCAATAGTTTTATGACCGGCCGCCTGCCAGACGTCAACCCTCTTTGGGAATGTAATTGCTGACTAAACGGCATCAGATGGAGTTGTCCTAGTTTGTCATAAGGCTCTTAGTCGTCTTTTACGACACCCACAAGCAAAGCAAGGGTTGGTAGTATTCGAAGCCGCTACCACACAGCTTTTTCTACTAAGTATACATACATATTTTTTTTACATTTATTATTCAATATTACTATATTTTTTGGGCAAAAAAAAAAACACTCGTAAGTTACATCATCCAACTGAAAGAATCACAAGCCGCTGTGGCTTGTACTTTGTGTCATCAAGCGTATACGCAGTAGGGTAATTACGACTAATAGTTGTCGCGAGCCAGCCCATTAGATCCCTTAGATTAGTAATGCCGACAACTACACTTATATTATGACTACAAAACGTTTCTGATTACATTCAAACTGATTTTATACTTGGATTTATTCTTTATTTTTTTATACTATGTAGGTAGCTTTAAGTTACAAAAGGATAATTAAGCAGAAGTACCTTTTTTTTTTTTTTTTGCGGTGGGCTATGGACACGCACCCCGCCAAATCGGTCCGGGGTGACGCAAGAGGCGGCGCGCAACCTCATCGACCCACCCTGCAAGCACCTCTTCTTCGCCGTGCGAGCGGACCACCGGTACCCGATCTTTGTCTTCGGTAAGCAGAAGTACCTAGTAATACTTTAACATTTCGTTGAGTAATTCAGTAAGTAATATTTCCACTTATTATTTTACCCGTAGGTGATCGTAAAAGACGACTAAGGAATAAAATATGCATATAACATCTATGCAAGGGAAGGAAAACTCAAAATAAAACCACATACGTCTGACCAGCGGGGTGTATTAGATCAATCTCCTTCCTAGTGTGGAGGAGGCTCGAAACCAGCAGTGAGAAAAATATGATCTAAGATGATGGTGGTGGTCTCCAAAATGATTCTATTGTAGTTTACTGTACACAGTACCAGACTTTGAGTTCGCTAGTTTTTAAATACCACGGTCGCAAAAGAAATGTTTGTATAAACCGTAACGAGCTGTTTTAACAATACTCTGTGTTTTAATTTTGTCTAAGATTCATCATTATTCTTCTGCTTTTATTCCAATTACTTGGGGTCGACACATGTACTCGTACATATTGCCAAAGTTATTGGCAATTTTATTTATTTTCTCTAAGATTATGAAATTATATAAACCTAGATTATATTCAAATTACCGCAATTTAGCATTTAATATTCTTGATTATATATAAAAACCCGACTACGAGCGAAAAATGATTGTCACAAGTGGGATTCGAACCCACACCTATTGGAAATCCGTCCCAATCGTGTTGCCACTTACACCAGCGTGAACTATTGTAGGACATTCAATTCTCGCATCGTATTATATTTACGTCTTTAAAGAGATTATATTCTTTTTTATTTACACACTACTCTCGTTAGTAAAAAATGTTTATATGGACGATGATTATTAACATAATTGAATCAGAAGTAATATCTTTATGAATACCATCTTTATCATTAGTCTTTATAATTTTTGTAATAACAAAAAGCAAGAAGACAGCATATAAATCAACTTCTATTATAACTTGTGTGGTATCAATATCTATACTCATATATCTTACTTAAATGAGTTTTTTTGGAATGGATTACGCAGATATCGATCAAACAAGAAGACATTTATTAGTTTGCTAATCATTTACATTTCAATTTGTTGCATAGTTATTTGATTATTTTGACACTGTTCAAGTTGATTTTATCTCTTTACTATAATTTATGTGAAAAATGTAAAGCTAAGTTATCTTGGCAACATGTATTTATGTAAAAATACATATTTAATTAATCTTTAGGTACCAGTTTGAGTTCAAGTATTAGGTATCCGTATACAGTATTAATAATTACGTCCAATCTTTGCTGCAATAACATGAATATTACTAGAGGTAAAAAGATTCTTGACTCCTATACTAATTCACTATTCCTTTTCCTTGGTCTGGTTTGGGTTAAACTCGTCTGAGTTAAGTAATATCTAATACAGTAATTAAAAATGATAATCACAGTTGCAATGGTCGCTGTATTAGGGCCTATGAATATTACCAACCTTTACCGTGTTCGTAGATCTCGTAAAAGATGCCTAAGCGCCTTATATCGACCTGGATCAACACCATCTGATGTCGTTTGGTCAGCAATTATAATTCCAAGGAGGGTTGACGTCAGGCAGACGGTCGGTCATGAAACTATTGCCAATAACTTTTGCAATATGTAGAAAGAGGAGTACATATTGCATATCCCAAGTAATTGGGATAAAAGCAGGAGAATCAATCACAGTTTCAATGAAATCGAGATGTTTTCAATGAAATATACATATTTTGTTGTAAAAAATAACTGAATTATTATCCCTTTTGTCGAATTCTAAACCTTTATCAACAATAGATCTAAAGAGATTTTTTTTATGCGCAAGGAAATTGTTAAAATTGTAAAACAATGCTCGTGTTTTAGATTCCAATTAGCGTCAAGATAGGTGATCGGGATAGAATGTTCGTAAAGTTTCTCTATATATAGAAAACTATGTCAATGAATGTAAAAAAATGTAAACCTTAATTAAAAACAAAGTTACTGATCAAAACCATAGATTACACTCATCACTTGTAACATCACATTGTAACACCAAAAAAAAAAGTTAGAAATCTATTTTCAAATTTTTCTTTTTTTTTTAAATAAGCCCCAAAACCCATTTACTTTTTTTCTGTTCTAATTTTAAATGCTTTATTAAAAAGATAGAGCATCACAAAGCTTGTTAACTACGATATTGTTATTTATTACAGTATTAACACGTCAGTAAAGGGTTGATGGTTTTTCGTGAAAAAATTAACCCCTTTGTTGTTAAGGGATGGTTATTTCATCCTTCACATGTGGGTTAACTGGCAATCAATCGGTTAAAATAGTTCAAAATTACTGCAATTAGAAACGATTTGTCAGATACTTTAGCTAACTAATCATTATTCAAAAAGGTGGATGAGATTGTGCGATCGTAGTTTTGAAAACACCTTTGGGTTTTTTATTATGCTAAGATTGTTAACATGGATATAATTATGCAAAACTTTAATTGAATTCCTTGATGTTATCTCATGTTTACGCTAATAATACACATATGAAATGTAATTATTTGTATGAATTTTATCTGGTATATTTTTGTTTTTATCATCTCTATATATTATTTTCGTGATGGTTATGGCACAAGTTATGGCTATTGTAGAGCGTTCATGATCACAGAACGAGTAGAGTTTCAAATGTATAATATTCACGTAAACACCAGAAATCATTATATTTTTATACCCCAACCCTCTACGACTTTCTACACACCCTCCCGTATCTCAAAATCCGACGTCCACGGCACTTGATCAACGAAGACGACACACTCACTCAAATAAGAGTTACACGGCCCGCGAGGCTAACTCATAAATTCCCGCGGTTTCATCCACACCGTGGAGGTGTGAAATCGCGCCGCGCAGAAGTCATCAATTCAAACGTGAGCACGCCCACTTTGTTACCAGTGACGCCGCAAGCCGACGTCCGTTCCCCACGGGGGAACCCTTGGGTGATGTCACTTAGCTTACTTTAATCGGATTGAAAGCCCTCAGCGCTCACCCATAGTCCGCGTAAAGCTGTCGAAGCCATCAGCGGTTAACAGCTAAATAAACATAAAAAAAGTATTGATTATAGTAAGTGCATAAATATGGAAAAATACTATAAGAATAGATATTATTAATCAATTACCTATCTCCTTTGGGTCAATTACCTATCTCCTTTTATTTGTAACAAAAATATGATTTGCAAGTAAACATGCAATGAGTAATACAATAACAAAGTTTTGTCACGACGTCAAATAGACTTATGGGTTAGGGTGAGGATACAGTGGGGTACGACGCCAGAAACCTCCGCGTGGTGTACCCTGGGTGCGGGCGACAGTCCCCCAGATCCCTCTGTCGAATTGTCGCCCGTAGCGAATCTCTGGCGCGAGGGGGGGTTCCCCAGCAATGGGTTGAGCCCCAATTCGCTCCTGACCCTCTATTTGTAGAGGATACAGGAGGCGAAATTTCGGACGGGCCCGGTCACTCATTCATTTGAGGGCTGGGCAGGCTTATGCCACCGCCGACATATCGTAAACCTGATATCTTGCTTCAAGACAAGTGGTCGTGAGGCGTAGTATCAGGAACGAGGGTCTTGGCTTAACCGCCCGGACCGCGAGGAAGACAACCTCTATAAAGAGTTCGAATTAACATTCGAATTCGGAAATTACCCAGAATCCTAAGTTCTGGCGTGCGGCGAGAGGATGCATGGCAGATGGGCTGTTCTGTTCCTAGCCCGCTCCAGCCAGGGTACCAGCCGACCCCCTGGTTGGTAAATGTAGGCTTGCCCGGGTACAGGGATCTCTGCCCGGGTCGACCGTTTATTTCTCCCATAATCGTGGGACCAAAATGGCATTGCCTATTATAAATATTGAAGACGGGGAAGCTTCGGATTCCCAACTGACGGCCTTGCCAAGGCAAAATAAAACTGGCACAAACGACGCCTCGTCCTCGGGATTTGAGGCGTCCGCCGAGGGCCCGGCACAGACTACGGAGGCCCAAAAGAAGAAGCCGAGGAAGTACCGGAAACGGGCCAACTGGACTACGGGAAAGGCTTCTCCTACAGAAAGGAAGCGTATGGCGGAGCGGAGGGCGCAGAAGGAGGCCGCCGCTGCCGCCCAACTGGAGGAAGACGGCGGCAGATCCACTGCAGAGCCGTCAATGGACGAGGGCGACGGTAGTGTCGCAGAGCCGTCCAGAGACGAGGGCAGTGGATCTGCCGATATAATGGACGAGGGCGGTAGTTCCGCAGAGCCGTCCAAAGAGGCTAGCGGGTCGGTGCAGGAAACCGCCACCGCCAGGTCGTCGCCGCGTCTTGCGGCTGCGGCTCCGACGACAAGGGAGGAGGCCCTCTCCTCGAAGGTGCGGAAGCGCCCCCTGAACAGGGATGGCAGCTCGAGCGCCGATTCCGAGGGGAGTATGACGATCATGCCTCCCCCCAAAGTGCCGGCCTCTCGCAGAGGGCGAGGGGCCGCGGTGTCGGGAAGGGCGACCCACTCCCCGGCCGGCTAAGTGCGTGGAGGGGCTGAGGCTGGCAGGCAGACCGACAACGAGGCGGCCGCCGCGAGGGTGCTGGGGGTGTTGTCCAGCATCCCTCCCACCGAAGTGGTGGCCGCTGGTGCCCGCGCGAGCGCCCCAGCCGCAAATATGGAGGCCCTGCAGGCCGAAAACGCCCGCCTTGGTGGCGAGGTGTCAGGTCTGCGGGCCCAGAACCGCCGGCTGGAGTCGGAGCTGGCCGCAGTGCGGAGGACCAATCGCGCCCTCGCCAAGGACGTGGCCGAGCTGAGGGCTCAAATGGGGCGGCTCGTGCCGCCTGCGCCAACTGCGCCGGCTGCGCCAACTGCGCCGGCTGCGCCAACTGCGCCGCCTGCGCCAACTGCGCCGCCGGCCAGTGCTAGCCGCCGAGGAGCTGTCGCCGTCGTCGCCGCTCCGAAACCGCCCCGAGGCGTCGGCCGTCCAGTGGCTGCCGCCGCACAGAGGAAGACGCCTCTGACCGCGGAGCGTGCGCCGCCGACCAACACGCCAATTGTCGCCGTCGTGGAGCAGGTCCCGGCAGAGGTCCAGCCGGTGACACCGACCCCGCTGCCCGCGGTGGGGGGTGTGTCGGACGAGGCCTTGCGCGCCATTATCGACGCCGTCGGTAATATGGTCAATGCGCGCTTGGCCGTTCTGGAGGCAAGGCTGCCTCCAGAACCACGTGTTCGGCCGCCTCTCGCCGCGGACAAGCGGCCATATGCGGCACCAGCCCCCGCCCCGCTACCTTGTCAGGGTGGCCGCGTGGGGGTGAGCTACGCCGCAGCCGCGGCTGGGCCAAAGAAGAAGGGGCCTGCTCCGAAGAGGAAGACAGCACCGGCTCCTGCCGGACTGCAGTCGTCGCCAGCACCAACACCGCCAGCGACGACTAGCGCAGCCGCGACTACGCCCTCAGCGCCCGGCACGCCCGCTACGCCCGAACAGGGTTGGCAGGTGGCCGAGCGCGGCAGAAAGAGTCGCGGCCAGAGGAGGAGAGCGGCGGCCAAGCGCGCCGCTGAGGTCGTCGCCCCCCAGGCAGGAGCCGGAGGAGGCGGCACGACAAAGAAGAAGAGGTCGCGCAAGGGGCTCCGGCCGCCGAAGACAGCCGCAGTGGTGATCACTGTGCTGCCTGAGGCGGCAGAAAGGGGCCTCAGCTATGAGGCCGTTCTGAGGAAAGCCCGGCGGGAGCTCGACGTCTCCGACATAGGAGGCGTCGAAGCCAGGACCCGCAAGGCCCGGACAGGGGCTCGGATTCTAGAGTTCCCTGGGGCCGAGGGCACCAGGACGGCCGATAGCGTGGCGTCGAAGTTGAGAGGTCTGTTCGCCGAGGAGGGTGGCGTTAAAATCGCCAGACCCGTGAAGTGCGCCGAAATGCGCATTGCGGGTCTGGACGACTCCGTGACGGTGGAAGACATCCGGGAGGCTATTGCCTCGAAAACCGGGTGTCCCATGGACACCGTCCGGGTTGGCGCCATCCGGCCCGGTCCGGGCGGCGTAGGTGCTGCCTGGGTGCAGTGCCCAGTGGAGTCGGTCAGGCAACTGGCCGATTCAGGCAGGCTCCTCGTGGGCTGGAGCTCAGCGCGAGTCACCGTGCTGGAGCACCGGCCTGCGAGGTGTTTCAAGTGCATGGCGGTCGGGCACACCCGGCCAACATGCACTAATTGCTTTGACTGCGGCGGACTCTGTTTCCGCTGCAGTCAGACTGGGCATATGGCGGCATCTTGCGCCGCCCCGCCCCACTGCCCCGCGTGTGCGGCGGGCAATAAGCCCGCCAAGCACCCCATGGGCTCTGGGGCGTGCAGACCTCCGGCTTCGGCTCCAAAGGGGCGGAGCGGCCCTTCGACTCCGGCCGCTCCCGCTCCTAGCGCGGCCCGATCGCCCGCAGCAAGCCAGGAGGTGACGATGGACACGGCCCATTAATGGCTGCCCAGTCCACTCACCTCCTGCAGGCCAACATCAACCATTCCGCCGGTGCGCAGGATCTCCTCCTGCAATCCATGGCGGAGTGGTCGATCGGTGCAGCCGTAGTCGCGGAACCGTACGTCGTGCCTGATCGCCCCAATTGGGTGGTCAGCCGAAACGGAACCGCGGCAATCGTCACCTCCACGCAGCGGCACTTCCCGTCCTTATCCCTCTTGGATAGGGGCGAGGAATTTGTCGCGGCGGATTGGGGAAGGGTCACGCTCTACAGTGTATACCTCTCCTCTAATAGGAGGATGGACGATTTCGGGGCCTCCCTCACCACCTTGGAGGCTTCGATACGGCGACTGGCACCGGGCCTCGTCCTGGTCCTGGGGGACTTCAACGCCAAATCCACGGCGTGGGGGTCCCCGATGACGGACGATCGTGGGCGGGCGATCGTGGAGTGGGCGGCGTCACTGGGCCTCTGTGTCCTAAACAGAGGCTCAGTGAACACGTGTGTGCGACAGCAGGGTGGGTCGATAGTGGACTTGTCGTTCGCTAGCCCCGCTGTCGCACCACGAGTGAGGAACTGGCGTGTCCTGGAGGAGGCGGAGACCCTGTCGGATCACCGATACATCCGGATGGAGGTCTCCCCTCTCCAGGACCCCAGCAGGGGTCACAGGGCGGACCGGGCTCCCGCATTTCCGCGGTGGGCTGTGGGGCGTCTAGATAGGGACCTACTGGCAGAGGCGGCCATCGTGAACACGTGGCTGTCCTCACCACCCCCAGCGGACGGAGTGGACGTTGAGGCTGTCCGCATCCGCAGTGCGTTAACGCAGGTCTGCGATGCGGCCATGCTCAGGGTGCGGCGTCTACCTCCGAGGCAGGGAGTCTACTGGTGGTCCCCAAGACTGGCGGACCTTCGTGCGGCGTGCATTAGTGCCCGAAGGTCCTACACCCGCAGTCGGCGGCGTCGCCGCGATGTTGAGCGGGAGGGCCAGCTGTACGAGGCGTACCGCAGTGCGCGTACCGCCTTTCGGCTGGCCATCCGGTCCGCCAAGGACGCAAGTTGGCAGGAGATGCTGGACGGTCTCGACCGTGACCTCTGGGGACGCCCGTATCGCGCGTCGCTGAATAAGCTTCGCGCGCAGGCCCCCCCCCTCACCGAGACCCTCCAGCCCGACCTCCTTCGTAGAGTGGTCGAGGAGCTGTTCCCGCGGCAGTCGGAGCACACGCCCCCGGTCATGGCTTCGCCAGATCACGACCGGGAGGCCGTCGAGAGTGTTCCGCCCGTGACGGAGTCGGAAGTGGGGGCAGCCGTGGCGAAGATTCGATCCGCCACCACGGCCCCCGGCCCGGACGGAGTCCCAGTCCGGGTGTTGACGTTGCTCCTCGAGCATCTCGAACCTCGCCTCAGGCGACTGTTCAACGCCTGTCTGACGTCTGGACAGTTCCCTGAGTGCTGGAAGGAAGGGAGGTTGGTTCTCCTGCCAAAGCCGGGACGGCCCCCGGATTCGCCGTCGGCCTACAGGCCCATTGTGCTTCTGGACGATGTGGGTAAGCTGCTGGAGCGTGTCCTCGCTGCCCGCATCGTCCAGCACCTGGAGGAGGTGGGGCCCGATCTGTCAGACGCTCAATTTGGGTTTCGGAAGGGGCGTTCGACCATCGGGGCCCTGCTACGCCTGAGGCAGACGGCCGCGGAGGCTGTCGCCGGCAAAGGAGTGTTGTTGGCGGTGTCGTTGGACATCGCCAACGCCTTCAATAGTCTGCCATTCAGCTGCATCAGGGAGGCGCTCCGGTTCCATGGAGTGCCCCTGTACCTCAGGCAGCTGGTGGCAGACTATCTGGAGGGGCGCAGTGTTCTCTACGCGAGCCCCGCAGGGGACATTGTGCGGACGCCCATGTCGTGCGGTGTTCCGCAGGGGTCGGTTCTGGGGCCGACTCTGTGGGACATCGGGTACGACTGGGCGTTGAGAGGGAGTCTCCCCCCCGGGCTGAGCGTTATTTGCTATGCTTACGACACGCTCGTCACAGCCCGAGGCAGGACACTCGAAGAGGCGGCGAGCCTGGCCACTCTCGGCACCGAGGAGATGGTCAGGCGAATCGAGGCGCTGGGGCTCAGGGTGGCCCTAAACAAGACGGAGGCCCTACTATTCCATGGGCCCCGTGTGAGGCTGCCCATCGGCGCCTCGTTAGTCGTCAACTCCATCCACATCAGTATCCAGGCCCATATGAGGTACTTGGGTCTGGTGCTCGACGGGCGATGGTGGTTCCGGGAGCATTTTCGCCAAATTGCTCCCCGGCTGGTCGGCGCGGCGTCCGCCCTTTCTCGGCTCATGCCGAATGTGGGCGGACCCAGTTTCGAGGGCCGACGGCTGTATGCGGGGGTGATCCGCTCAATGGCCATGTACGGCGCACCCGTGTGGGCGAGGGCTCTGAACGCCCAGCTCAGGGCGGTGCTGTGGAGGCCACAGCGAGCCATGGCGGTCAGAGCCATTCGCGGCTACCGCACGGTGTCGACAGAGGCGGCGTGCCTATTGGCCGGGACACCCCCGTGGGACCTAGAGGCGGAGACGCTCTCCGACCTCTACCGGCGGGTTAACTCAATGCGCGAAGAGGGTGGCTCCCCATCGTTTATCGAGATAGCCACCTGGCGCGAGGACGCCCGCCGAGAAGTCATCGCCCGTTGGGCTACGCGGCTGGAGAGGCCTAGACACGGTGTCATTACCGTTGAGGCCCTCCGGCCCGTACTGATGGAATGGATGGAGCGGCGGCACGGGGTCCTCACCTTCCGACTGGTGCAGGTGTTAACGGGGCACGGGTGTTTCGGGAAATACCTGCACACGGTCGTGCACAGGGAATGGACTCCGGGCTGCCATCATTGCAGTAGTGACGAGGACACGGCGCAACATACGCTCGAGGAATGCTCGGGCTGGGACGGGCAGCGCCGCGACCTCGTCGCTATTATCGGTGCCGACCTGACGCTGCCGGCTGTCGCGAGGGCGATGGTCGACAGCGTCAGGAATTGGGACGCGGTCGCCGCCTTCTGCGAGGCTGTCATCTCGCAGAAGGAGGCGGCGGAACGGGCCCGGGAGGATTCCCGTGACCCGGGCCGCCGCCCGCGGCCGGGGCGGCGCAGGCGCGAATACCTGCGCCTGATGCCGCCCTAACCGAGGCTTCGGGTGATCGGACCGGGGAATTGTCCGGTCACCCGACGCGAGGCCACCGCGTGAGGACGACGCCTCGACGACGAAATCTGTCGGGGCGTCAACAGGAGAGGAGCCCGAGAGGGCATACCGCCGAGCGGGCCACCGAAGACAAAGATCGGGTACCGGTGGCCCGCTCGCATGGCGAAGAAGAGGTGCTTGCAGGGTGGGTCAATGGGGTTGCGCGCCGCCTCTTCCGTCACCCCGGACCGATTTGGCGGGGTGCGACGTCCATGGCCCACCACAAGAAAAAAAAAAAAAAAAAAAAAAAGGGTGAGGATACAGTATTAGTTTTGTTTTGCCCTTATGGCTGTAGAATTAAAAAAAAAACATATGTCATTTTGACGGTTGATAATAATGATGATGATGGCATATAATTATTAAAATTGTGCACAAAATTTCAAACGTAAATTCATGTGTGTTTCCATTCATTATTTAATGCTGTCGAATTACTCAGACATTGGCTTCAGTACGAACCATCAATCCATGCCTACCAGCCAACCCTTAAACGCATTTTTTACCTCCACAAATTCAGTAGCCAATTCTAAAGAAAAATAAAATTACTACACCTTTACGATGACTTAAAAATTCTTATCATTGGTTGAGATTAATAGTGTTTTTAAGCGTAAACCTTTTTTTTTGTTTTTACATCATTTTATAGCATTACTCGCACGTTGGTATTTTTGTGTTGCCATTTATAGTTTCTTTTTTAAATTAAGTGTATTTTACAATTTTTTATTGAATGGTCATAAAGTTTTAAAGTCATTAAATTATGCATTTTACGGAGATTATAAAAAAAATGTAAACTACAGACTATTGAACCATTAGCGCTTAATTTCGTTTATTGCTTTCTGACTATAATATTATTAAACAGGAACCAGAAAACTAAATGAAATATTCTAACTAATGATAGGTCCCTATTTTAAATCTGTCATCAATTTATATATGGCTCTTAATTTTTTTACATGAGATATGAATGAGATGTAAGAATATATGCAGGATAAACATACACATAAGACTGATTTTTTATTTATATAGATATTGGGTTCATTCATAATTAGCTAGCCATTTCAGGCAAATGACTCCCAAATTTGTGGACCAACTTTCCCTTAAAAGCCGTAATTACGAGTCTTTAGACGATGTTTTAGTGTAAATGATACATTTAAACACCCAGTTATGAGTTTTTAATACACAAACGGGTTTAAAGCCCTCACATATAACACCTTTTTGCGCTATTGCAAGTCCGGAACACCTAATTTACAATGATTGCCGTCGTTCGAGCTGAATTGTCTTAATGATGGTAAATTACAGCACTAAAATGTGAAAGAACCGTGCAGTCCAGGTTGAAATTAACCAGGAGAAACATTCAAATGGAATTCTACTTATTGTCGATAGTTATGTTTTACTATTTGTTTCCTTTTATGGTGGTTTTCTTAATCGTATGTAGTTATATCATTAAATATTGGCGCTTAAGTAATTTTTAGCGGGATTATTCTGCTGTGTAATGAGGATTAAGAATGCAATAAGTTACTGCAATTTTTCACCTTGGATATCATGAGATAGGTAATATATCATATAACAAGAAAAAAAGTGAAAATTACAATAAAACTTTACGCCAACTCTAGTCAGTGTGATATAATAGGTCAGTTATCATTTAAGCTGTCTATGGTCCGATCGCAGTCTGACCTTATGAACTGGGGATACGAAAAACTGACGTGAAATCGTAACCCTATAAAACAGGCCACCCAAGGTGCTATCTTGACTGTGGTGGTCCGCCCGACCTTAATATGTATCTCCCTTGGGTAGGTCTTGTCCAATAGTGTCAGTCCAACCTTGATAACTGATGGATGGCTGTGATTTTTTATTTGGACGTTCGATATCATCCTCAAATGACTGTTACATAGATATACGGACTAATTTCCAATAGTCCATGAATAGATAGTAAGAGGACTTTTATCGCTAAAAATTTTAGCAATGGGACCCAAGGGCAGGTATTTCTGAGGGAAGTATGGGAGTTTTCATATTACATATTTGTATTTATAACACAGCACGTTTTCACACCTCTACAGTGATTTTTTTTTGTTGTTGTCTAAGGTGACAAACGAGCAAACAGCACACCCGATGGTAAGTGATTATGTGTGAACTATTGCACATGGACCCAGCAACACCAGGGATACAGCCAGGCCGCTGCCCACCATGGATATGTGTGTGTGAGTGATGACAAGTCGTGTTTTATTTTTGTTACGGCCTCGAGAGACTTGTATGCTGTAAGTATGCTAGGATGGATGGAGCTTGCATTTTTTTAATTATAAAATACCATGCCACTATAGATATTCAGAGTAATTTTGCTATTAGATAGATAATAAATAAATTTCCATAAATTAAAATTGGCGCCTCTAATAGCTTGCATGTAATAAAACTACAATGTTGTCAATATACTTAAGGTTTTATTTGCATATTCATTATTTATAGCTGTATATTTAATATTGCAGGCTTAACACCTTATTGTAGTAACATTGAGATATAAACGTTTAATGCGTTAACATAAAAGTTAAATCGAATATACAGATTTTTCCACGAGATAAAATTTATTGCAGAAGTACTATAGTTTATTCGCTTGGTATTATGATTTTGAAGATAATTTGAACTTTTTTAAGGTTATAAATTTTTATTGGAGGATTTTAAAGTTCTGATTCGTAGTTATTTTGTATGATGAAAATTTCTAGAGAAACATATATTAGAGACTATTATTATGCATGATTACACCATCACAAACTGAAGTAAAAGTATATTTAAGTTGGAAAATACGTGTAAATACGTCATACGAGCCGCTTAAGCTCCCTGTTTTCGCGAAATTGTGATAAGTAAGATGGATATTTCGCTTTCATAATTTTTTGTAAACAAATGTATGATGAATACAATCCATGCTATTGAAAAGGGGTTAACCAATAATTAAAATATTACACACAAGTTTCACTTCTGTGATGTGTCTCTACGATAAACACTGTCTAGCTTTCTTTTAACCAAGTTAAAAAAAAAGGAAGACGTTCTCAATAAATCGAAATCTTCTATTTTGTTATATATGTCCCTCGATTACTCAAAGTCTCGACCGATTTGGATTCTTTTTTATTATTTGATAGGTGGTTGTTACCTTTCATCATTTCCTCATATAAGTCTTACTGCTAGGTTCTCGCCTCCTGGGCGTTCGACCATCGGGGCCCTGCTACGCCTGAGGCAGACAGCCGCGGAGGCTGTCGCCGGCAAAGGAGTGCTGTTGGCGGTGTCGTTGGACATCGCCAACGCCTTCAATAGTCTGCCATTCAGCTGCATCAGGGAGGCGCTCCGGTTCCACGGAGTGCCCCTGTACCTCAGGCGGCTGGTGGCAGACTATTTGGAGGGGCGCAGTGTTCTCTACGCGAGCCCCGCAGGGGACATTGTGCGGACGCCCATGTCGTGCGGTGTTCCGCAGGGGTCGGTTCTGGGGCCGACTCTGTGGGACATCGGTTACGACTGGGCGTTGAGAGGGAGTCTCCCCCCCGGGCTGAGCGTTATTTGCTATGCTGACGACACGCTCGTCACAGCCCGGGGCAGGACACTCGAAGAGGCGGCGAGCCTGGCCACTCTCGGCACCGAGGAGATGGTCAGGCGAATCGAGGCGCTGGGGCTCAGGGTGGCCCTAAACAAGACGGAGGCCCTTTTATTCCATGGGCCCCGTGTGAGGCTGCCCATCGGCGCCTCGTTAGTCGTCAACTCCATGCACATCAGTATCCAGGCCCATATGAGGTACTTGGGTCTGGTGCTCGACGGGCGATGGTGGTTCCGGGAGCATTTTCGTCAAATTGCTCCCCGGCTGGTCGGCGCGGCGTCCGCCCTTTCTCGGCTCATGCCGAACGTGGGCGGACCCAGTTTTCAGGGCCTACGGCTGTATGCGGGGGTGATCCGCTCAATGGCCATGTACGGCGCACCCGTGTGGGCGAGGGCTCTGAACGCCCAACTCAGGGCGGTTCTGTGGAGGCCACAGAGAGTCATGGCGGTCAGAGCCATTCGCGGGTACCGCACGGTGTCGACAGAGGCGGCGTGCCTATTGGCCAGGACACCCCCGTGGGACCTAGAGGCGAAGATGCTCTCCGACCTCTACCGGCGGGTTACCTCAATGCGCGAAGAGGGTGGCTCCCCATCGTTCAACGAGATAGCCACCTGGCGCGAGGACACCCGCCGAGAAGTCATCGCCCGTTGGGCTACGCGGCTGGAGAGGCCTAGGTACGGTGTTATTACCGTTGAGGCCCTCCGGCCCGTACTGATGGAGTGGATGGAGCGGCGGCACGGAGTCCTCTCTTTCCGGTTGGTGCAGGTCTTGTCGGGGCATGGTTGCTTCGGCAAGTACCTGCACACGGTCGTGCGGAGGGAGTGGACTCCGTCCTGCCACCATTGCAGTAGCGACGAGGACACGGCGCAACATACGCTCGAGGTATGTTCGGGCTGGGACGGGCAGCGCCGTGACCTCGTCGCTGTCATCGGTGCCGACCTGACGCTGCCGGCTGTTGCGCGAGCGATGGTCGACAGCGTCAGGAATTGGGACGCGGTCGCCGCCTTCTGCGAGGCTGTCATCTCGCAGAAGGAGGCGGCGGAACGGGCCCGGGAGGATTCCCGTGACCCGGGCCGCCGCCCGCGGCCGGGGCGGCGCAGGCGCGAGTACCTGCGCCTGATGCCGCCCTAACCGAGGCTTCGGGTGATCGGACCGGGGAATTGTCCGGTTACCCGACGTGAGGCCACCGCGTGAGGACGACGCCTCGACGGCGAAAGCTGTCGGGGCGTCGACAGGAGAGGAGCCCAAGCGGGCATACCGCCGAGCGGGCCATCGAAGACAAAGATCGGGTACCGGTGGCCCGCTCGTACGGCGAAGAAGAGGTGCTTGCAGGGTGGGTCAATGGGGGGTCAATGGGGTCGCGCGCCGCCTCTTCCGTCACCCCGGACCGATTTGGCGGGGTGCGACGTCCATAGCCCACCGCAAAAAAAAAAAAAAAAAAAAAAAAAAAGGTTCTCGCCTCCTCCAAAATAGCAGAGATATTGGCCCACTATACAGCGCTAGTCAGACGGGTTGGTATAGATTTTTATTTCAAAATTTCCATCTATTGCGCATATTATATGCACATTTTACCCTTTACTCTAGGGATATTCGATATACATCGATGCATTGAAAATATCGATGTTTACAATGCGATACATCGAATCGATTCGATGATTTGAAAAGCTAGCGATATACTCGATGTATCGAATCGATGATAACCAGTTAATGTCACAAAAACTCAAGTTTATGTGTAATGATTCAATGATATTTCAAAGTAATATAAATATTTTTTTTAATAATAAATTACAGTTTTTTAAGGGATTGGAATGAGTATAAATGCCACAAGTACCTAAATTTTTTTTTTTTTTTATAAAATTATCGACAATAAAGTCATAATAAAATAAACCAATAAAGATTTTAAAAAATCTGGGCCTGCCGGTTTAACCAACATAGAAATGATGTTGGCAGTTGGAAGCACTAATGATATTGGCAGCACTACGTAAGCAAGAAAGAGTCAGTGAGTTGTCTATGAATTACTTAAACTGTAATAAAATAATGGATTTAGCTCTTTTTATAACCTTCAAATACAAAAATTTTCACTCTAAAAAGAAGACCTGTTTTGAGAGGTATCACTTTTGATGTGACTTTAGCTTTGTAATATATTTTAGGAAAAGTACTCGATGTTTACAAAAAATCGATGTTTTCATCCGATACATCGAAAGACATTGATGTACAGTTTCGATTTATCGATTCGATAAAAATATCGATGTTTTTTCAAAGTGGACACCCCTACTTTACTCGTCTCTTACGACACCCATAGTTAAGATGGAGAGTAGGGATTTGTATTCTTACTCCATCACTACACGAAAATCTTACTAATGCTCTAATTCTTGCCCGTTTATAGTTGTTGCTTTACCTTTTGTTACATCTATACTTGTTTTATACATGTTTTGTATCTATACTTGTTTTGTACATGCTAAAACGTATTTCCAATCAATCAATCAATTACGCAGTGTAGGACGAACCCCCTTGGTGGACAGACGACCTGATGAAGGTGACAGGACCGCACTCTGTGGCGTAACATAAAGGGGGCCTACGTCCAGCAGTGGACGGCGATAGGCTAAAATGATGATGATGATGAATGATGAATCAATCAATTCGAGTGATAGCTTCTGAGATTAATCAATCTTTTAACCTCGAGTTTGTCTGTTTGAATGACTTCATTGAAACAAACTCTTCAGCTTTATTTTAATAAAGTATGTTTACCTCAATAAATTCATATATACATTTACATGAAACAATATGAGCTGTAGTCCTCCTGTCCTATTCAGATAATTTGAAATTTATTTTATTCTCTCTAGATCTCTCATAATGGAAGTGAGGCCAGCCCGTCGCCAGACTCTGCTGCGGCCTATAGGCCGATCGTGTTGATGGACGATGCGGGTTAGCTGTTGGAGAGGATCCTGGCTGCGATCGTCGCCCCCAATCTGACGGAGGTGCGTCCGTACCGTAACCTGCCCTAAAAATAAGGTTTCATATTATTTATAGAAAACTAAAAAATAAATCGGTCTCTGCAGAAAACAATCTCGATGGGTTAATGACTAGCTGGACATAATCTCAATAACAAATTTATACATATCGTAAATTAAATAGAACGTAAACTAAATTTTTATATCACAACCCAAGATATCCCTATCAAAATTTAAACCATTCATATACCCAGTCAACTTACCTAACCATTAAAAAGATTAGATTTTTGGCATTCTTTTCTTTATTTTTTTTTTTTGACAAACAACCTACGCTAACATTTTGAAATTAATACGATTTCGTGATAATATGCTAATCATTATAAAAATTCTTTCATAATTGGCTTTATTCTTTGTTACGTCCTAATCCTTTTATGTTGTCGAAATAAAATACAAAACTTCACCATATTTTAGCATTTTATCATGACCCTAAATAATAGTGATAAAGTGCCGAATAAAAAAAAAGATTTCCAAAGATAAATACTTTGTGTCCCAGTAAGGGAATTTTATCGTCGTGATAATAAAATATCGTTTAACACCACAATAAAAGCAGAAAGGGAAAGGGCAAGTTATCTCGGATCAAGGGAGGCCACAAAATATACCCTTATCAAGGGTCTAAGGTTTTGTGTCTAATCAACTAACATGCTTAATTTTTTAAACTTGCGCTGATAGATAAGTAAATATTTCGTTTAGAAAATGTCAAATGATATTTTTTTTCTTAAAGATTAAATTTGATTTAGTAATGGATGCTTTCTATTTTGACCTACTTATTTCTTCTTCTTACTGCTTTCTTTCTCAAAAAGTTTGATCTCACAATAATACAATTTCAGAATAGTAATAGTTTTTTTTTTTATTGATCATGGTGGCAAACGAGCAAATAACACACCTGATGGTAAGTGTTATTGCCGCCCATTTTCTTTGCAATACTAGGGTATAGCTAAGCCGCTGCCTACCAATATAAAACCCAAACCCACCCTGTTGGGATTCCGGCTCTCTCGCTCACCGAACGAAGCGCAAAAGCATATTGCTATTATTACTCAGACATTGATATTCTGCGAGAGTGTGGTTCTGCCCCGGGCGTACCGGCCCGAGGTTGTAAACAAAGATTGTCAACAGCGTGGTTTTACAACTAAAGAAAAAAATCAAATTAAGTAGTAAAAGAAGTGTAACGCCAACATCATAAACTAAGTAAATCAATTCTCAAAGCTTATTCAAACATCCGTGAATCCGTAAAGCTTTATAAACACTCAAATCGATTTACCGATAAACCTGTAAAAACAAAGAGTCATCATCGATCATTTTCTATAAGACCGTTGTTCAACGCGTTCGGTAAACCGAAAACTCTACTCCGAAATTATCGGCCTAAGAAAACAAGACAAAAAAATTGTTCTCGAAGATTTATTTAAGGGAGCGTAAAGATCTGTTTATGGTATGCGTCGGTAATTAAGGGGCTGCTCGCACACGTGCGCGCGCGCAAAAAAGTAAAAGAAAAAACTAATACCTGTTCTCTTCGAGTTGAGACCGACAGGTCCGCTGACACACTGTTCAGGGGTGAGCAATCAAACTTTGGAATTCGTTGTTGACCTAAAGCATGCGTCATCACAAAATATTTGCATGTTATACTGCTTAGTATATTACAAATGTTTAATTGTTAGAAAATATCAACTATATAATAGTTTTTCATTTCTTACAAAAACTTAAAATTTAAAACATGAATATTAAACTAATCATAGAAAACTATTTGCGATAAATAAATGAAAGATTTTTTTTAATAGGAATGCTATTTTTTTACGATTTATCAAGTTATTTAAGTTACTGAAATTTAGCATTTAATATGCTTAATTATTTATAAAATCCGATTACGAAATACAAAATGATGTCGCAAGCGGGATTCGAACCCGCGCCTATTGGGATTCCGGCCCAATCGTGCTTCGTAAATCGTAATATCGTAATAATCGTAATTCGTAATCGGATTTTATAAATTTTCAAGTTATGTTTTGAATAAAACATAATCAGTTTCGATTCTTCTATAACTTCTAAAATTTCAAATTAATACACAAAATTTAAAAAAACACGTATAGCTATTAATTGCAATTCCCAAACTTTGAGCACCACAGGCTACGTCTACCCTTAATATTATCTTATTATAGCTAAAATGACTTCGGTGTTCAGAGATAATAGGGGACCCGGGTTCACCACAGTTTTTTACCAGTTTTTTTTTTCTAAACGACGATAATGCTTTTCGATATTGCGTGTTGTTACCGTGTTCTGATTTCATTTGGGCTGTGAAAAAGACTCTGAAATAGATTTTAATAAGTAATTACTTTAAAGAAATAATAATTCTATCTTTTAATTACATTGAAATTGTTTTAAATATATTAGGCAAACTTATGCTATGAGGATTGCAAAAACAGAACTGTTTTATCAACAAGGGTATTCATAACAAATGCATCTACGTAGGATTGGATCGAGCCTTAGATATTCTCAATCGCATACAGATTGATTTTTACTATAAATGCTTAAGAATATCTTTTCATGGAACCACTACCATCTAATTTCCCCTACCCAAAGAGCTACACATAAGATATTAATAAATATAAGAATATGATATAATTGACCAAAAAAACGTTGCTCTGTACATTTCTAAAAAAATATTTTAATTTTTTTTATTGATATTTTCGAGTTTGATAGTCAAGCTAAAGTATTCTTAAATCCACCTACATAAAAATATCATCATAATCAGTCCTGCCATTTAGAAGTTTAGTCATATACATACACGTACCGCAGAATGATATGTATAAAGATAAAATTTTATACTCTAAAATAAGACGAAGTATCAAGATTATGATGATATTGAAACTCAACATTGACTATCATTGAGATTCATGACAGATGAGATGAACGGCTTAACCGGTTGGCCTAGTCCGGATTGCATATCACCTCTTTGCTTCAATAATGTGATATCTTGAAAAATGAAATTTTAGAAGAGTACCTATTTTTCAAATTTCAAATAAAATATTTTTTCACAACGAATATGTTTTTATCGTAAATCTGATTTAAATCATAGATGATTTAATTATAGAATAATAAAATAATTAAAATCATAGATTTATATATCAATTATTTTTTTAAACTTGAAAAATACTCTACTAAAATCTAATTTTCCAAGATATCACATTATTAAAGCAAAGAGGCGATATACGCATATTGTAGAATATTGTTTGTTGAAAACAAGAACTCAGAACTTGTAAGTTGCCCCTCAATTTTTATTTTTCAATGTTAAATTAATAACTTAGATACATTACTTTAGACCAACATGGGTTTACAACGTAAACTTGCTGTTTAGAACGTATTAATCTGCCGACTAACATAGTGAAAATTCAACGTCATCCTGAATTGATCCCAATTATTTGGGGAAGATATTATATATTGCATATTACAAAAGTTTCGGTCAATAGTTTTATGACTGGCCCCCAAACTGACGTTACCTTTTTTTTCCCGCCAAATCGGTCCAGGGCGACGGAAGAGGCGACGTGCAAACCCATAGACCCACCCTAAGACGTACGAGCGGGCCACCGATACCCGATCTTTGTCTTCGGTGGCCCGCCCGGCGGTTTACCCACGCGGGTTCCTCTCGATATAAACGCCCGTGGGTGATCGTACGAGACAACTAAGGGATATAAAACGCATATAACATCTATGCGAGAGAAGGAAAACTTAAAACAAAACCCTATACCAACACGTCTAACCAGCGCGGTATAGTAGGTTAATTTCCCTCCCATTACGGAGGAGGCCCGAGCACAACATTTGGACATTATAGGCTGTGATGATGATGATGATGAATGATTTTTTATACACAAAAATAAATGGATACACAGTTCAAATTAATAAGCTATTGTTTCCTAAATTCATATCACGCGTTCTTTCTAATGGTGATCATAGACGATATGATAAAGAGGGTATATTGTAATGCATTCCTATGAGTCCCACAATCTTATCTTGCCACCATCGGCACGTGTCCTCAACGAGAATCATTTGTTTTTGTTTATAAATTCTTTAGTTTCGTGATTCTTTAACAAGATTTTATATTAAGTTATACATAATATTATGATGCAGCTAAAAGATAAATTTAGTTACCTGCGTAAGGATTGTATAGTCTAATTAATAAATTCCATACAAGAAACCTAATATTACATCGAGTTGAGAGCCCTCAGCGCTCACCCACAGTCCGGATAAAGTTGTCATAGCCATCTGAGGCTAACAACTAAGCCACAAAAAAAAAAACCTAATATTAAGAGATAAAAATAATGCTACCTTTTATTTCAATGAAGTTTTTATTATTTGTACGCTGTTTCATTTTAACATAGGTATACTATTTTTTCTTTTTATCTTTCCGTGTGGTGACGGTGTAAGAATACAATTCACCACCCCCTACTAAGATGGGTGATCGTACGAGACCACTAAGGGATATAAAACGCATATAAAATCTATGCGAGAGAAGGAAAACTCGAAACAAAAACCTATACCAAGACGTATGACCAGCGTGTTATAGTAGGTTAAGTTAGTTAAGTGGGACATATATGAGCTGATATGATGATGATATGATTATAATATTTTTCCTGGTTGTCAGAAGTGCCAGGTTTATAACTGCCAGGAAAATTAAATTGGTGCGTAGTTGATGACTATGGCTAGATTTGTGATGTACGCATTCATGAAATTAAGACCATCTTAGAAGTTCGTTCGTATGAAACTAATAGTTTTAAATTTGCGTTAATAGCTTCTAAAATGATAAGACATGATAAACTATTGGATTTTTCAACTATACATGCGCATGTAATATATTAATTTATCTACGTATTGTTATTCAGATAACTAGTATATATTTATAATAAATAAGGCCGCGACCTCGCATTTGATATTTGGTCGTGATCCGAGGTTATAGGTCACGAATAGGGTTGCCACCTTTTTTCTTTGCAAATAAAGTACATTGGTTATTATGGGTAAGAAAAAAAGTAGGTACACAGTATCAAAATAAAGTACAATTTATTTATTATTATGTTTAAAATCATATTTTTATTGCTCTTTGCAACTTGCCTTTATATTTGTTATGTGGATCATTAATTAACTAATCACCACGTTCGATTTTCCACTAATTTTATACTTCTGCAATAATTTATTATTCTGTATTGTTTCATTGTTTATTAAACATTCTTTCGGTGTAACATATTCACTATCTATTTGCTCCGTTTCACTATCGAAGTTGTGTTTGAAGGTGTATGAGGAGTACTCTTGTCCATAATTTACCATGGCATAAATCTATGAAACTTTAAATCGTATTCTTAGTGCACTCAAACCGTTTGGCACAAAAACACCAAGAAATTGACATTTGAGGTTAAATTGCGTTCAAAAATTATTAAAAACGAGTGCTTAAGTGATGATGGCGAGTGGTGGTTTATTTTGTTTATGAAAATATACCTACGACTAAACTTTACGAAACCCCAAAGAATACATATCATACGAAACAAAGTATTTTCGTATATTTTATTGTTCTCATAAAGTTACATTTGTCTGAAATAACGTACAATGCTATATAATAAAGTACGTGTGGCAACCCTAGTCATGAATGTCATTTACAAATAGTTCTTAAAATAGCATCATATAAATTCAGATGCTATTTTTAATAAATAATTAATGCTTGTGTGGTAATGGGTTATCATTACGTGTTAGTTGTAAAATACAACTACAAGATTACTATGCGAATGGGTGTGTGAACTATTGGTCTAGGTGATCAGCTGTTAGCAGACTTCTGTCTACTGGACGTCGACAACTAATAGATGGAAATTAATTATTACAGAACATTTTTTTTAAACTGTAGACAATTCAACAGGTCCAACCGGTCTTCTCTTTTCGGCAACGGGTGGACATGGGATACTTTCCACAAAGATGAAACCCTATTAGTGTCATAGGAAAATTAGTATAGGCGCGTAAGAGAGTTATTTTAACCTGCTATTCTGAGTGTGCTAAAAGATGACTAAAAGATATGCAAGCAGATCACGCAGGACTGAAGTCCAAGCATCGATATCGGTAGCCGTGCAAAAAAAATAATATAAGCAGATAATTTAATTGCAAGAAAAGATAAATATATTAAAAGAAACTAGTAAATGTGCTCAAAAGATGGAGAAAGTATATATATATTAATTAATTATAGACTGTATTTCATCTTTTAGTTAATATAATTGAAATTTTAAGCAAATAACATAACAATGCTTATGAAGGTATTCATAAATTTCATAATAAACAGTCTGAAGTGAAGTAAAATACGATGAAAAATATAGTATGAAAAAGATTAAATACGTACACAAAATTTTTATAGCTTTTTTTGTAAGGCTATAGTCTAGACACACTCCGCCAGTCCGGGGCAACGAAAGTGTGGGGTACAGCTCCATAACCAACTATATTGCCTCCCAATCGCCATGAGGCCGACCACTGGTACCAATTGCTTGATATTCGTCGCCGGCCCGGCAGATAACCCTCTCGGTTGTCATCTCAATCAAAATTTAAATCTAAGACTCTTTTATCAGGCTGTTGTACAGCTTCTTAATCGTTTACTTCAACTTCATTTGCTTCTATATAAACAAAAATTAAATCCCTATGGGGTGAAAATAGCAATTTAAAGCTCCCGGGGGAATCTTGAGTAATCAACTTGGAATTAACTAAGTCAAGACTAACTGTCATCGTTATATTATAGTCACCCCAGCGGCGTATAATTTATCACGAGTAATGACAGGAAACTGGGGTTATACTCGACGGCATCCAAATCAGAAGTGACAATGATGGTTTGACATCAGGACACACGTGTTGATGAGCACATGAACTTTTGTTTATTTTGTGCAAACTTAGATATATAAATCATTAATCATCAAAATTTTATTATTTTTAATCGTTATCTGGAATAACTTTCAAGTTGAATTAGCTCCAATGTTCAGACTATCAGTTTGATTAATTAAAATGATATTTAGGCGGTTAAAAATAAAAAAAAAATGAGTCGCATATTCTTTAATATTATTTCCGATTTTAAAAAGAAAATAAATCTTAATTGAAGACAAAGTTAAGAGAGTAAAATTTGGTTCGGAAAACGACAGCCAGCCTTTTACACTCCTACATTGCAAGGCAGGCGGGCGGCTGGTGATAAACTTATTGCCAATATTTTTTGTAATATGTATGATGGAAGTAGTACTATATTCTTACCATGTGATGACGGAGTAAGAATACAATTCACCACCCCCTATCATACCCGTGGGTGATCGTAAGAGACGACTTAGGGATATAAAACGCATATAACATCTATGCAAGACAAGTAAAACTCAAAACAAAACCCTATACCAAGACGTCTGACCAGCGTGGTATAGTAGGTTATTTTCCCTCCTATTACGGAGGAGGTCGGAGCCCAACAGTGGGGCATATATGGGCTGTGATGATGATGATGATATATATTCTCTAATATTATTTTCGAAATATCAAGATCGAAATGCCATCAAGAAGATACATCAAATCTTTCGATTTTTATACTGTCTTCAAAGCCAGCATTTATGATTAAATATGAGCATATTTTCAAGATATAAATTAAAATTAAATTAATTACTTTATCATGTATTTGAATAAATTGAATATAGACACGTCATAATAAATACATAAACATTACATTATAACTAAAGTCAACTAAAATAAGATACAATAACACATAATCAACTAGTATCAAATAACAGTTAAGCCAGTTTTAATGCAATCAAACCGAATCCTACACCTCCGTTGGAGCAGAAATCATTCAGCATCCAATATCAGATAAGACTTCGAACGATAGGTTGCCGATGTAGACCTTTGATCAGATAAAAACATCACCGGACCGTCTCTGTATCTTGCGTCCTCAATGTAACCTACACCGAATGAGATTTGAGATAATTGAAAAATGAACGAAGTTACATTTCCTTTTTCATATATTTTTTTTAATAAGTTTGTCTTTGACATAATAAACAAGCCTGATTTAAAAAAAAGAAAAAAGTAAATCTATTGAACTAAACAATATTTCTATCTATAATACAACATGCTGTGTGGTAGCGGCTGCGAATACTACCAACCCTTACTTTGCTCGTGGATGTCGTAAAAGACGACTAAGGGCCTTATAACGACCTGCGCCAACTCCATCTGATGCCTTTTGGTCAACAATTACATTTCCAAGGAGGGTTGACGTCTGGCAGGCGGCCGGTCATAAAACTATTGCCAATTACTTTTACAATATGTACTATGAAAGAAGAGTACATAATGTATCGACCCCAAGTAATTGGGATAAGAGTAGGAGAATGATGACGATGAATACATCGATATCCATGTGGTGACTAAGTAAGAATACAATTTATTAACCATTCCTTCCCCTTGGGTGTCGTAAAAGACTAAGGGATTTAATATTCATATAAAATCTAGGTAAAAGAAAGAAAATTCGAAATAAAATCTTATACTTACCCGTCTAATCAGTGTTGTAGGTCATTTTAATAGTCAGCCAGCCTTCTAGCCCAGCAGTGGGATGTATATGAGCAGAAATGTTCTCTCCAACCCCATTATTAGAATGTATATTAGCTGAGATTGATAATAATAAAACACCCGATTATGAAACGAAAAATGATGTCACAAGCGGGGTTCGAACTCGCACCTATTGGGAATCCGGCCCAATCGTGCTGCCACTTACACCATCGTGAACTATTTTAGGACATGCAAATTTCGCTTCATATTATATCTTACGTCTTCAAGGTGACGTGGCGATGGTGTAAGTGGCAGCACTATTGGGCCAGATTCCCAATAGGTGCAGGTTCGAAACCCGCTTGTGACATCATTTTTCGTTTCGTAATCGGGTATTTATAAATAATTAATATTAAATGCTAAAAATTTCAGTAATTTGAATAATAAAACAATTATTAATATTTTTATATTGTCTTTTTGAAGGAACAGTGTAATTAATGCGGTCTTCGTTCGACGAGTTGGGTTTTGTCATGATTAACCATTATCTCAGTTCATATATTTATTTCACCGTTCAGTCCAAATCTCACAGATATACAGTTTTATTGCAATTTTTCCTATTCTTATCATCTCTCTAACAAACCTGTATTATCTGCTTGCGTCCCTTAATCAACGTTTACGTACACCTATAGGAAAGACGGAGAATATGTCACATTGTATTTTTGCGTGATGTGATTGCTTGTCCTCAATATCGTTCGTGGAGTTCTCCTTATAAATTTCTTTATACATATTGATCTTCAGTTATAAATCATCATCAACGTAATTTTGACCACAAAGGTCAAATTACAGTAAGGGTAGTTAAAATATATATAAAAGTCGGAAATAGACATACGCGAATTAACAGTACTTCGGGAAGTGATGTGATATAGCATTACATTTCGTACCGAGTAATATTACATTTTATCATCACTTCAAACATCACACATGACATTTCATGTCATGTGTAATATGATAGCGCTCTATATATACGGCGGGCGGCGTCAAGAAATATAAACCTTAACGTTCTGAAAATAAAGCTCAAAATAAATATTAAATTGCCAGACACCGAACATTGCAGAAATGCAGAACAGTACACGGGTGTTCGCGTCACGTTTAATGTGATGTGTGACGTTTAATGTGATGTGATGTTTAGTCGCGTAATGTGTAAATATGGCAGTACGCGGTCGGGTAATATTACGTGTGATACATCACTCGCATTACTTACACATGTCTAGTCGGAAAGTATTTTTATTTTTATTCAATATTGTATTTGAGAAAATATGTAAAATAAAAGTTAAAAAAAAAGAAAAATAAAAAAGATTGAAACAGAAAATATATAGTGATTTGTTATAATATCGATGTTCGTCTTACGAATTACATCAAAAATACTTTTTTTTTGCGATCGTCCTAAAATCGAATGTCATGCAAAATTTTGCGTCGTTCTTACACAATACTAAGATTATGTATCGGCGATCAACGCAAATATTATGTCATTGTCGTAGGATCTTCCATACATAACTATATAATGGCATATCTAAATATTTGTAAGGAAAATATTGATAAACATCTTGGTGGTAATCCTCGATCAATGGGGTCGTTATTGGTGTCAAGTGTACCGTGACGAGATTATAAGCATTGTGCAAATATGTTGGGATAATTCATAGTTTGTTCTGATGCACTATTGTAAAATAAAATACAGTTTTGTTATATTAATTTATCATATATTGAAAGCTTACGCCTGTTAAAATCTTTTTGAATATCCATTGAGAAAACTTTCAGAATAATGAGTCGTAAAATTACAGCGAATATCATTTTATTCTTTTAATCGATAACAATACGTATTATTAAAAATATCTGGATGACTGAGCTTTGCTCGGTATTTCTTTTTAGTGTGTTTTAGAATATATTTAAATATAATAAAATTAATTAATAAAATAATAAAAAAAATACCTTAAATAAAAAAGTAAAACTAAGGATCCAAACCGAGCTCCAGTTTGTTTGGATGAGACTGCTCGATTTTCCATATGTATGTCTATTTTTAATGACAGCGTCAAAATTTACCTTCATATTCTTATAGTTCAACCAAAGACAAAAAATATTTTTTATTGCTTAAAATAATGACAAAACAATATTTTCTATAAATGAAACCTAACTAGATCGATTAATCGTCCCCGGTAGTTCTTGTATGCCAAATTTCATGAGAATCGTTAAAGCCGTTTCCGAGATTCAAATTATATTATGTAAATATATACAAGAATTGCTCGTTTAAAGATATTAGATAGATTAGATGAGTCATACAAATACTTCATACCATATAAATCAATAATCTAAAGTCTTGCCTTAGATTATAAACGTGTCATTAATATCAAATTTCATTGGATTTTGCAGTATAATTTATTGAAGTGCTTTAAATGTTATAGATTTGAATGTTAAGTGATATGATTTACAAATTTTGCTCCAGCTATAATTGAATCTTTTACTGTACATTGGGACTATGAAGCCAATTTTTATGACAGTCACAATTAATTGTTAATTTATTCCATTAATGAATTTATTTATATTAGCTTTTTTTATGGTGATGATTTATTTATTATTTGTATGATATTCTTCGCTAGCTGTATATTATACGAGTCTTTATAAACACAAAATTAATGGATAAAAACTAATTCTCTGTTCTCTCTGCCTACCCTGCAAGGAATATGGCGTGATGATATATATGTATGTGTAAAAATAATAAGTTAATGTTATAATTTAAATCTTCATTTATCTTTTTTTTTGTTTTTTTTTTCCCGCAAGGTGGACCATGGATGCGGTCGCGCCCTGACAAAAACGTCCGGGGCGACAGAAGAGGCGGCACGCAACCCCATGGACCCATCCTGTAAACTCCTCTCTTCGCCGTGCGAGCGGGCCACCGGTACCCGATCTTTGACTTCGGTGGCCCAAATCTTCATTTATCTGGAAGTTTATCATCTACATTATGATCTCAGATCATATACGTCTTACATAACCTCCTCTGAGCGTGTTCCTCAATAGGCGAGAATTTGACCTGCTATACCATTCTGATCAGACGGGTTGATTTTGAGTTTATCTTCTCTTACATAGATATTATTTGCATATTATATCTATTTCATCCATCCATCAGCCTGTAAACGTCCACTGTTGGACATAGGTCTCCCCACGTGAATGCCATCTGCAACGGTCCTGCGCCACCTGCATTCAACGGTTTCCTGCAACCTTGATGAGGTCGCCAGTCCACCGAGTCGTCCTACGCTGCGTCGTCCGATTCGTGGTCGCCACTCGAGAACCTTTCTTCCCCAACGGTTGTCGGTTCGTCGAGCGATGTGGCCTGCCTATTGCCACTTCAACGTGCTAATTCTTCGGGCTGTGTTGGTTACACCCGTTTTTCTACAGATTTCCGTATTCCAGATTTTATCACGTAGAGAAATACCGAGCATAGCCCTCTCCATAGCACGCTGAGTGACTTTGAGTCTTTTTATGAGGCCGACATTATATCTATTATTCATATTTTACTATACCAGTGGGGAAGATAAAGTATCCAGGCCCATATGAGGTACTTGGGTCTGGTGCTCGACGGGCGATGGTGGTTCCGGGAGCATTTTCGCCAAATTGCTCCCCGGCTGGTCGGCGCGGCGTCCGCCCTTTCTCGACTCATGCCGAATGTGGGCGGACCCAGTTTCGAGGGCCGACGGCTGTATGCGGGGGTGATCCGCTCAATGGCCATGTACGGCGCACCCGTGTGGGCGAGGGCTCTGAACGCCCAGCTCAGGGCGGTGCTGTGGAGGCCACAGCGAGCCATGGCGGTCAGAGCCATTCGCGGCTACCGCACGGTGTCGACAGAGGCGGCGTGCCTATTGGCCGGGACACCCCCGTGGGACCTAGAGGCGGAGATGCTCTCCGACCTCTACCGGCGGGTTAACTCAATGCGCGAAGAGGGTGGCTCCCCATCGTTTAACGAGATAGCCACCTGGCGCGAGGACGCCCGCCGAGAAGTCATCGCCCGTTGGGCTACGCGGCTGGAGAGGCCTAGACACGGTGTCATTACCGTTGAGGCCCTCCGGCCCGTACTGATGGAATGGATGGAGCGGCGGCACGGGGTCCTCACCTTCCGACTGGTGCAGGTGTTAACGGGGCACGGGTGTTTCGGGAAATACCTGCACACGGTCGTGCACAGGGAATGGACTCCGGGCTGCCATCATTGCAGTAGTGACGAGGACACGGCGCAACATACGCTCGAGGAATGCTCGGGCTGGGACGGGCAGCGCCGCGACCTCGTCGCTATTATCGGTGCCGACCTGACGCTGCCGGCTGTCGCGAGGGCGATGGTCGACAGCGTCAGGAATTGGGACGCGGTCGCCGCCTTCTGCGAGGCTGTCATCTCGCAGAAGGAGGCGGCGGAACGGGCCCGGGAGGATTCCCGCGACCCGGGCCGCCGCCCGCGGCCGGGGCGGCGCAGGCGCGAATACCTGCGCCTGATGCCGCCCTAACCGAGGCTTCGGGTGATCGGACCGGGGAATTGTCCGGTCACCCGACGCGAGGCCACCGCGTGAGGACGACGCCTCGACGACGAAATCTGTCGGGGCGTCAACAGGAGAGGAGCCCGAGAGGGCATACCGCCGAGCGGGCCACCGAAGACAAAGATCGGGTACCGGTGGCCCGCTCGCATGGCGAAGAAGAGGTGCTTGCAGGGTGGGTCAATGGGGTTGCGCGCCGCCTCTTCCGTCACCCCGGACCGATTTGGCGGGGTGCGACGTCCATGGCCCACCACAAAAAAAAAAAAAAAAAAAAAAAAAAAAAAAAGTGGGCAAGATAAAGAGTTGCCCATTTATCATTGGTCAAAATCTAAGTGGAAACATTCAATTCATATTAAAACTTGCTGGCTATTTGAAGCGATTGATTAGCTGCTTTGAAACAGAAAACTATGTAAGTACTACAAAATTGAGAAGCCTTTAATGGGATTTTTCATCATTTAAAATTCTCTTAAATACTTCGTTATACAACTTTAACTTTTAAAAAGTAATATGTTATAAGCTTTCTGTTAGTATTTTTATAAGGCCTTTATGTGATACGAAGAATAAGATCAAATAATAGTTTATAGAAACGCGGTGCAAGTCTGCCGCAGCCGCGCGCTTTAAATCCTGTCTTATCTCGTGGACACCATCTATCCGGTGTTCAGTTACAATAAGACATTCTATTACATTCAACGCAGCCTTACAAAATGCCACCAATGCAAAATTCACGCTTGAATTAATTTCCTATAATATTCTTTTTTTGTACCTTTTTATCTGCTGCTTTTCTGATGTTATAATCTTGTGTTCATGTTTTATGAATAAAGGTGTACGTTTAGTTATATAGGATGTAATTATTTGCTTATAAGTTTAAGACGTCATGCTTGCGCTTGCTTGAATACCGTATACTGTTTATTGAAAAGGGTCTACGTAAAAATTGAAGATTATGTTTTCATAATGCAGTGTTATGTTTTCATTAGAAGAAAACGAAAACGTCTTTTATATATGATAACATGAAATTTTTACTTTAAGTTTTTTTTTTGCGTGTGGTGACGAAGTAAGGATACAATTCATAAGTCCCTATTTTGTCCGTAGTTATCGAAAAGGATGACTAAGGCTAATATGCAGATACTGGCTAAGGCTACTTCCGTGTGGTGACGGAGTAAGAATACAATTCACCACCCCCTATATTACACCTAGGTGATCGTACGAGACGACTAAGGGATATAAAACGCATATAACATCTATGCGAGATAAGAAAATCTCGAAACAAAACCCTATACCAACACATCTGACCAGTGCGATATAGTAGGTTAATTTCACTCCCATTACGGAGGAGGCCCGAGCCGAACAGTGGGACATTATGAACTGTGATGAATATGCAAATAACATCCATACCAGAGAAGGAAACTCGAAATAAAACCCTTTACTAACACGTTTGACCAGCGTGGTTTACTATGTCAATATTCCTCCTATTGAAGAGGAGGCTTAAGCCCGGCAGTGGGACGTATATGACAAGTGATCTTAGGTATTATAGTTTTATTTTCGAAAAGATACAATACATACATACCATCACGCCATGTCCTTTGCAGGGTAGGCAGAGAGAACAGAGTGCCAGAGAACTCTATACTTGCATACTTCACTCGCTTTCTGAACATTCATAATTCTCTTCATACACGCTCGCCGGTTTCGGAGACTCTTGACTCCACCTTCCTTAATACAATACAAGGCACTAAGAAATTAATCCTTGTAAGGAAATTTGTCAACATACAATTAAAGGTCATCAACATTAAACAAATTACAGACTTAGAATAGTCATGTGTTGATTGCATAAAGAATATGGTTGACCTATGAGTAGAATCTATTACACTTAGCACAAGAGCTCACTATTTAAAACACTAAGCTATCCGTATAATTGTAGTCACCAAACTGGGATATTTATATCCAAATGCATATCTTGTTCATCTTCTTTCATTAATTGTATTAATTAAATCATTGAAATATAATTTAAATGACTCATTAAATTCTTAGGTACCACGTGACATCCTAATATCTCATCATTATCTCTTTAAAAATAAGAAATTTTTAACTGAACCTGTTCTGCTATAAATAAAACACTACACACATGTGCATTTTTTCATCTATTTTATAAAAAAAACGGTAGTTTCAAGTTCATCATATTTAGTGAGCGAATTCCGGTATGTAGAGCGTGCCTACATACCCCCCGGGCGGTCCCGGTTTCCCTTACAAATATTTCCAAAATATTTCTCCAACTTCTTCCGTTTAGTTGCTTATTGCATGCTGACTACATATTCATCTCAAAATAACTTAAGAAAATCTAGTACCAAATGTATTTAAATTGTATATTCCGCATCATAACGTTTCGTTTCCCTTAATCATGATTTTATAGTTACATCGTTATGGGATTCAAAGAAATTTATTATCTGCACCAAAATCTTTACGAAAAACTAAAATGAATGCTCGCAAAAACGGCTATGGGTACAGGGTTGTATAATAAATTTGAATTTATTAATTGAATTATATCGTTAATATTATAGATTTATATATTTTGACTTATTATAAGGTTTTGAATTTTTTTTTTGCTCTGGTAATTACAGATCAATTTAAAAAAGTATATTCCTTGCTTTTTATTATATGTATCTACTATTAGTACTGTAATAAATCAATGACTTTTTTTTTTGTTCTATTCGTCCATTCGGACAGGCAAAGGGATCAAAGCCCATACAGCCAAGTCTAATTTAATTATTTTTCATATATTGTTCATCATTTCTTCATATTATGTAGCCTTAATAGTCATTGTCTGTCAGTAAGTCAAGTCGTTACCATTAATCGGGCGCTGATAACCTAATCAATGGTTTTCTTTGGGAATTTTGGGCAAATATGAAAATACACGTAAACCACTATTATACCATATTCACTACACTTCAGCACTTAAATGTACCATATTGCATAAAATACCAGCAAAATTATTCAATATAACACCACAAAACACTAAAGAAATGAATATAATACAAGAGCGTGACATGACATTTCCACATTCGCGCCAAAACTCCTAAATCAATGACTATGATTTTGCACTATAATTTTTTTTTTATGGTGTAGGAGTTAGAAAAAATGGCAGTATTAATATTAAAAAAAATAAGGGTTTCTTTATTTGTTCAATATAAAATGTGATTTAGATTTATAATATAATTATGTATTTATTAGAAGAAAGTAAATATATGGAAACTGATTTATTTTATTTATTGTATTCTATAGTGGTAGCTTTTCGTGTGGTGACGGAGTAAGAATACAATTCACCACCCCATATCTTCCCCGTGGGTGATCGTACGAGACGACTAAGAGATATAAAACGCATATAACATCTATGCGAAGGAAGGAAAACTCGAAACAAAACCCTATACCAACACGTTTGATCAGCGCGGTATAGTGGGTTAATTTCCCTCCATAAGGGAGGAGGCCCTAGCTCAACAGTGGGACATTTATGGGCTGTGATGATGATGATGATGATGATAGCAGTAGGACCATGCCGTTGACAGTTTTCTGTCTACAGTCGCAAGCCGGTCCGTCCGAGGTAGTACCACACTCTTGCAGAAAATTGATGTCTGAGGAACGGCAAGGTGCACAACACTTACCATCAGGAGTGCTGTTTGCTGGTTTGTTACCATAAGCAAAAAAAAAAGAAAAGATTGAATCTTTTTTTTTTTAGCTTTACTTTTTTTATTTATTTTTTTATTTGCTGCAATTTTTTTTCTTGTTTTTTTTTCTAATGCGCCACCACTTTAATGGCTTTGATGTCTGACGTTGGAAAAAAAATAAAAAGGACATTGCTGAAAATCAGCGTTGTGGTGTTACATTGACATCACAACAAATGCTGAGCAATTATCCTTTTTTCTGCCGCAGCTGAGACGTTCACTCGATGTAATTATTATTATGTTCTCCTTATTTAGTTTATAGATTTTATGTGTTTTCATTTATTGTAAGGTTTATTTTTGTTTTTCTGTGTGTTCCTAACGTCTCTCCTATGTGGCACAAAATAAATACTTTTCTTTCTTTCTTCTAAATTACCCTAATATCTTTTTAAGAGTTAAGTATAAATAGAGTCTGCGCCAACCCTAATATTTATCTCACATCTCGTGCCAAGTAATTTGACACTTTTCATTGACAAAACCCACATTTGTCTCGAGACTTCAGTCACGTAAAAACCTATGCAAAAAGAAATTAGGCTTTTTTGTCTACAATAGCGTTCGAAATTAATTTTAGAAGAATTTCATGAAAAAACAATACGAGAGCACGTGTTAACTAAATATGGAGAATTTAAACTATATTTTATTTTTCATAATTAGGCTGTGGAGTTCTGCGACAGCCAAATCTATTTTGGGATCAATTTAATGTTCGAATATGGAACTAATCGGGTGGTCGAATCTATATAGGAACTGTCAAACTTGCATTAAGGTTTTTAAAAATAAATCTCATTTTAATAATCTATTAATTATTCCCAAGAATAGGTTTTTTTTTATCAGCTTATAGATATCCACTATGAAACAAAGGTGTAGGGTCATAAAAGCGTAAACACCGTACTTGGGAGGGGGAATGGCGGTCGGTTTAGTATATTTAATATTACTATATTTTAAATAAAAATATTTTATTTTATAATTACATGTCTTCAAGTAAGTCGGTGTGTATATGATTCCATCTATGTAGCGACGGCTCAAGAATATAATGTATTCCTCCTATACTTACTTTCACATTGGAGTCATTAAACCGGCATATGGATCACCCGGAAAATAGCCCTTTAAGAGGATATATATTTACAACAATATACGACGAGCTAATACATAGATATTATGGTAAGATTTGATTTTTTTTTATAAAAATGGGATATATTATCCAAATATGCATTTATTTATTTATTTAATTATTACAACTGTTATCTTATTTCATATATCATACATATCTAGTGGCTGGTACCTTAGCTAAGCTGTTGTAGCAACTTGTATTAAAGGTACCAGTTCGTTTTTCTAAATAATGAGCAATTATATGGTAACATTTGGTGAAATAAAAATTAAAAATAATGAATTGAAAAGTTTAAATTGTGAAATTTTATTGTTAAAGTAAAGTAGTAAAGTAAAGTGTTAAATTCTATTGTTTTAATAAGGGAGTTCATAAATAATTCAGTTATGATATTGGCATCATTATTTTGGTAGATGGGATGAAAGTCGATATCTTGGATATCTGTATCAAGAGAAGAAAAATTGATTTTCGAAGTTACTTTAAGTTGTTTGGGAGCTTTATTTTATTTAAGACAGAGCAAGACAGCATTATGGTCTGTAATTGTAGAGTCTACCACCATTGTCATAGCTTCGATTTTGGCATTTCTTTTAAGCATTATATGGTCTAGAGTACATAATTGTCTAGACTCTAGGCAATTATGTTGGCGAGTTGAAAGTAAATGTGCAGGAAGGAGACCGTGGGATGCTAAGAGATCTAGATAGTCAGAGATGTTATTTAGATTTATTATTCAATTATTTTTTTAGATTTATTATTAAATTCAAGGTTATGAATTGTAGTCAATGTATTTTTTTTTGTATTTCACTATATTGTGTAATCTTAAACTAGATAGTAGACTGTATTTAAGAAACTTATGATTCTACCATAACTTTAAGTAAGTTGAGAATGATTTTCAGATTAAAAATATTCTGTCAGTTATGAAAATATATATTGTAGTTATATGACGTAGCAGAAGTGGCTGCGAAAACTCCAACCCTTACTTTGCTCGTGAATGTTGTAAAAGATGTCTCAGAGCCTTATATCGACTTGGGCCAACTCCATCTGATGCCGTTTGGTCGACAATTACATTCCCAAGGAGTTGACGTCTGGCGGGCGGCCGATCATAAAACTATTGGCAATAACTTTGGCAATATGTACTATGAAAGAAGAGTACATATTGTATCGACCCAAAGTAATTGAGATAAGAGTAGGAGAATGATGAGTTACATGAACATACCTAATGAATTTTTCATTTATTATTTGTACTTGTATTCTGTTTGTTTAAATGGGTGTGAGTTTTTTTATTATTACGCTTCCATGTCTTCATAACTAAACTCATCATTATGAAGTCCTTTTAAAAATTTTAATGTAGGTTTTTTAAGTCGTTATTGTCTTGTTACATTTTTTTTTTTTTTTTAAACTGAAATTTTAGCATTTAATATGCTTAATTTATAAAATCCGATTACGAAATGAAAAATTGATGTCGTTACATTTTTTTAATTGTATTGTGTGAGATTTTGCAAACATATAATTAGCGGATGCGAATTATATCCAGACTCAGCATAACAATGTGTGATTTACGCAAATTATTATAACTACTGCATGGGAAACGAATAAGAAAATAAACCTTCTATTCCTGGACAATTTACGTACATACAATTAACGGAAACAAATTACATCCAGATTCGAAACAATAATTTGGGGATTGCGCTAAGTATTGTACTGCATAGCAATCGAATCTATGACATTTGGAATTGTAGTTCGGTATCATAACCACTACGAGACATCTTTCCGGTTAATTGACTGCACAGATGGCGTAGTGGTTAAGATACCGGCCTTCCGTGCCAGTGCCAGTGGGTTCGATTCCTACGCAGGACAATACTTTGTGCGTTCCACAAAATGTTGTTCTGATTCTGGGTGTAATTTGTCTGCGATTATTGCATGTTTGTGAAGTCCCTTGCAATGTTAGGATTATTTACTTAATGCAGGGTGCTGTACCAAAAAAAAAAAATTGTGTTACATTTTATCATCAATTATCTAATAATGATTTAATATAATTCGTAATTTAAATTTATCAATAAACACTTCAAAAAGACTTGAAAGTGGCATATAGTCACACTTATAAATCTTCGAGGTCGTTATAAAGAAAATTGTACAAAAAGACCGTGTCCCAAGGCGATATTAGATTCAAGATACGTATCTAAGCCGAACAGGAAGCTCTATTGTAAATGCAGATGCGAAATTCCTCTGATTCAATTTAACGCAGATCAATAATAGGGCACTTGTGGGCGTGTCCGATTATACTTCAAACGAACGTTCCTTTAAAGTTGTAAAGATAACGGCAAAAAATAAACTTATGTTTTGAACTTTTCCGATGTAAAAATTGCGTTTGTGAGGATTCGGTGAGTATAATTGCGAATACCGTTGTATAGGATGATAATAGATGAACAGGAAATATGAGTCGATTCCTTCTGGAAATGAATTATTCTAGATAATCGACACGCCTATGTTTACAGTTCTTTGTAAGTATACAATATTGTTAGAATTTGACGTTCATACCAGCTGCAATTTCTGATAACATAGATAATAAATGATAAAATTTAATAATAAAGAAATCTTATAGATTTTCTTTTTATATAGGTCCATATATAAATTTAAAATTAGTTTTTTCTAAAATACGTGTTACGAATACAACGAATATATACCTGAAATATATATTAATTAAGATTTGCGTTTATATGCAAATCTTAATTAATATATATTTCAGGTATATATTCGTTGTGTAATAAATTTATAATCGATGCTAATATCACAATAAATATAAAAGAATTGAATTCTACGTGCATATGGGCGCTGTTTTAATTATTTGAACGAAATATCGTTACCTCATATCTGTGTATGAATTAATAGATAAACACTGCTTCCGTTTATTATAATTGATTAATGTAATTAATGAATTATAATATTAATTTAATATGATTATTTTAGATTTTTTTATTTATTTTATTAATACAAATAATCAGAAATAAAAAGGAAGCTAATATGACACGTTTGTGATAAAATATTTTAAGTGTTAATTCCTTGGCAAATATTTAATTACTGTAAATGCATTTGATATTACAAATATTTAATTATAGAATAATTATTATGACTTTTAAACAGTGTAATCTATGATAAATTAGTTGAAATTTAAAATGTTTACCGGAAGTAGATACCGGAAATAGTCAGTGATTTTATTCTATTTAAAGGCCAACTTTCTTAACGGTTAGTCAGTTGTTCAATATCTACAAAAGTGTTGTTACTCCATCGGATTGTCGTGTGTACTCTAGGACTTATAATAGACCTGACCTGACGCTGCCGACCATCGCCAGGGCGATGCTCGACAGCGTCAGGAACTGGGACGCGGTCGCATCCTTCTGCGAGGCAGTAGTCTCGCGGAAGGAGGCGGCGGAGCGCGTGCGCGAGGAGCGTCTCCTCGACGACGCGAGCCGCCGCCGGCGACTGGGGCGGCGCAGGCGCGATTACTTGCGCCTGATGCCGCCCTAGCCGAGGCCGCGGGTGACTGGATCGGGGAATTAGTCCGTCACCCGCCGAGAGGCCGACCGCGTGAGGAAAGACCGACATCCTACCCAAAGGGGGGGACGTCGGTCGAGGAGAGGGTACTCCTCAGGGGTATTCCGTCGGGCCAACCACTGACGTCAAGTCACTCTGCTCCGGTGGTTGGCCCAACGACGAAGGCGGCGTCACGGGTGGGTTACGGGTGCGCGTGCTTACGCCCCTCTGTCACCCCGGACGGAGTGGTGCGAGGAGTGTGCCGACCGTAACCCACCCACAAAAAAAAAAAAAAAAAAAAAAAAAAGGACTTATAATAGAACAAAAATAAATCAGGTTCGTGAAATGTTGCGACTATTATTTCACCGAGATAGATCCCGATTACCCGAAGGGTAACACCACGCCGACATGCACTTTAGATCTTTTAACTTTGCTAAAATAAATCTTTACGTAACTCTTAATCTCTGCCAAATTATTTTTGACACAAATTGATTCGAATGTCAATTTACAGAATAACCAATTCTACTTAAAAAAAAATTTTAAATGTCTTTATTTTCTGATAAATTAATATTTGCATTATAATACATCAAAATCATTGTGTATACAAATTCGCCATATTATTTTATTAAGCTTAATTCTTTCACAATAAATTATAAAAGAGAGGAAACAAGAAAGAATTATTTTATAACACTCTTTTATTATAAAAAGTAGAGCTAAACGAAGTAATTCAGGCGGCAAATTGATACCGAAAGGGATTTTCTACTGTTTTGAAAATACGTCGGCCCACTTTGAGTAGGATTATATTCGGGGTTGGATAAAGATTGTTTTTACAGCTTTACCAGTCTTTAGAACCCTTTGTCGGTTTGCGGAATTACAATATAATATGAACGGTGTTATATGCCACAGAGGCACCCATTTGACGTATTTTCAATGGTACATGAATAGGGTATTGGTCCTTATATCCTTTGACGCAGAAGCTACGTGATCATCAATAGACTTGTTTCTGTTTCATGCTTTGAGTTTTCAATGGGCCATAGCTTTTAAAATCAGCTACCCTTTCAGAGTTATTTAAAAAGTAAAGAATATAATAGTGCAACATTTTTTTTTTATTTATTCTCCGAACTTTAGTAAATCAATAACCTTACATACATACATATCATCACGTCATATCCCTTGCAGGGCAGACAGAGAGAACAGAGTGCCAGAGAACTCTATCCTTGCATACTTCACTCGCTTCCTCAACATTCTTAATTCTCTTCATACATGCTCGCCGGTTTCGGATACTCTTGACTCCACCTTCCTTCAGTACGTGACCAATCTGGTCTAGGTAGGTGAGTCTCGGTCTCCCCCGGTACCTACATCCTTCCACTTTCGCATTGTATATCTTCTTCACCAGACGTTCGTTCGGCATTCTTTCCACATGTCCGAACCATCGGAGCATTCCCTTTCGCATCTTTACACCAATACTCTCTTTCATACCTACTCGCTCCCTTACGTCGTCGTTGCGAATGCGGTCGGTCAGCCTAACCAATAAACATTTTCATTACTTATTTGTTATGGAAGTCATTTACTATACTTAATACCACCTACTTCACTAGTATGATAAGATTACTCATTACATTTGTAACTACTAAACGTTTAGTTATCTGTTATCTAATTATAGATTACATTTTAAGAAGCTCGTAAATATTCTTTCTTATTAGATGTAAGGATATAGATATTTATTTATATTTCAATGATGTATGATAAGATGTAATACAAGAATTTAATAACAGATAATGTTAAATAGGGATTTGGTATATAATGTGTTGTCTCTATTAGTCACCTTAGACAGTAATACAGAACCGGTTGAGAGTCACCTTAGACCAGGGTTTCTTAAAGTGGGGTCCAGGGACCCCTTGGGGGTCCGTGGCATGTGTATCAGGGGTCCGCAGTGGGTCCGTCTGTAAACATATTTATTAGGTAATTATTTAGTAAGCTTGACGAGATGCATTGTCTTTGTGGGGTGACGAATTCTATGCGTAAACATTGCGCGTAGTCTTAATATCGGCCACTCGGCTCAGAGTGTAGGGCGCGGAGCCGGATAGTATCTGCGCGCGGGCAATGCTGGCTAAAACCGCAGCACTGTTTTTTTTTCTCAATACAAAATATCTTTTGACAGGGGTCCGTGAATTGTTTAAATTGTGAAAGTGGTCCGTGACTACAAAAAGTTTAAGAAACCCTGCCTTAGACAGTAATACAGAACTGGTTGAGAGATCACAAGGAGAATGAATAGGATCAATTACCAAATGTATAATGACAACTGTGATCATTGTCCGTGTGGTGACGGAGTAAGAATGCAATTCACCACCCCTTATCGTACCCGTAGGTGATCGTACGAGACGACTAAGGGCTATAAAATGCATATAACATCTATGCAAGAGAAGGAAACCTCGAAACAAAATCCTATACCAACATGTCTGACCAGCGTAGTATATTAGGTTAATTACCCTCCCATTATGAAGGAGGCTTGAGCCCAACAGTGGGACATATATGAGCTACGATGATGATGATGAGTGATCATTAAGCCGCCTGATAAGCGTGATTATTATGGCATTATTCCCCCCGTCGAGAGACCTGTGTCCATAGATATTCATTTATGAAGAGGCCTCAATTTCTCTCTTTCTTGTTTAGCCAATATATGTTGCACTATTAGGCAAACTCTTTATAATAGATAATCTCTACTCTTTATAATAGAAAATAATTGATAACTTTGTTAATATATCACGCGAATAATTCAAAAGAGTTGGTATACGGTTTTATTTCTCTTGTTATTTAATTATATTGATCCCTTAGTCATCTGTAATCACATTTGTGGGAAATAAGATGTTATAATGGTCACTTAATCTATCGTCATATAGAAAAATGGTGAAATGAAATTCTTATATTCATTAGACGCCACCTGTGACATTCTTAGGGAACGTAAGAAGTACTGATACATTGTTTTTTTATTATTTCATCACCCAAGTAGCGGTTACTATTGATTAGAGAACTTTTCAGGAAGAGTAGAAGCGAATATATTTATTGCCTTCAATTTATTCTAAAAATATTTTATCAACATTTGCCATATTAAAGGTGAAAATTGCGTTGGAACAGTAATGATATAAGTTATTCATAACATAGCTACTATTTTTCACGTACGCATGCAATAATTTCCACTATGTTACGAAATAGTCAAGACAGTTAGAGTGAGTTAATGGTATTTCACAGTAAACTGAGAACGCTACCTGCCATGCAAATATGAGGTAGTATTAATATATAAATATTTTTACTATTTCACCAGGTAAACATGCAAAAAATATCTGTATATAAAAACCCTATATAATGTTTATGACTATATAAAGAATATGTATTTAGCCTTTATGTATCAAAATCTATTTAGTCTTTTTCTTATGTCACAAAATATTTGTCTATAGTTATAAAAAAAAAGGTATGAAAAAATATTTTTCTCCTCTTTTTCTTAGCTCATATACATCTTACAATTGAGCACGGATCTTCTTCAGATAAGAGAAATGAGCTCACTACACCTCGCGCATTGGTATAGGATTTATTTTGAGTCTTGGCAAGGGACAGTAAAACTTATCTTTAGCTTATCTATTTACATCATTAAGTATATATTTTATGTTACGGATAAGAAAAGAGTACCACATCTTTGTGATCATTGTATTCTTACTACATGATTTCATTTCACAATTTCAACATCTACCCTTTAAGATCTGTACAAATAACTATTTCGTTGCTAAGCTGGCTATTTTATAACAGATATAATACCATCTTCAGAGAACCACGACAAATTTACCACTCTAAATTTTGTGTCATCTAAAAAAATGAATAAAATAGGTAGGTAAGCCTCTTATGACGATATACATATTCTCTTGTTGTTTTGTAGTCTTGGGGACAGTCATATATTCGGATTAAGGCAAATTCGGACCATACCGAATCTATACATCAAGTTGCATTCAAGTTCTAAAATGAAATAAATCATAGTATATTCAATGCATTAACAAAAACTAGGGTCTAATGCATTTTTTAGCATAACCCACTCGAAATAACCGGAAGCACATGGCGTACAAATATTTAAAAGTGGTTTGCCTACGGACATTTTTTCCTTAACTTTTTGTGTTCTGAATTTATTTAATGGTTACTAAGTATTAGAATTGGACCCTTTTTGGTTTGACATGCTTCGTTCGTGCCTCACAAAGATTAGCGTCAGTATTGTCAGCCACTTTTTGGTTGGAGCTTTTTTGTAAGATTCGTGACAGCGACATTAATAAATAACAAATAGAAGGACGAAAAACATTTTTGTATATGTATTAATATTTTTGAAATAGCGACGCAACTTTTTGTTGCTCGAAATTGATTTGTAAATAAAATAAAACTTTTTTTTGCTATGTATAGTTTAGTTTTTGTTCACAAACACTAATACGATATTATTATAATGTAAATTGGGACTTTGTTAGACAAAAGATGTGAAAGAAAGTGATCGTCGTCAAAAGGTGCCCCCTTTTTACCTTTTTATCAGCACTGTTGAACACCGGCCTGGTGTTTCCATAGTCGATTTTTACTTCTTTCACGGCAAGGTTGGATTTTTTTAAATTGTTTATGATGGTAAATGAGCAAACACCACACATTAGCAACACTAGGGATGCAGCTGGGCCGCTGGGAGTTTTGGCGCGAATGTGGAAATGTCATGTCACGCTCTTGTATTATATTCATTTTTTTAGTGTTTTGTAGTGGTATATTGAATAATTTTGCTGGTATTTTATGCAATATGGTACAGTTAAAGTGCTGAAGTGTAGTGAATATGGTATAATAGTGGTTTACGTGTATTTTCATATTTTGCCAAAATTCCCAAAGAAAACCATTGGTTAGGTTATCAGCACCCGATTAATGGTAACGACTTGACTTACTGACAGACAATGACTATTAAAGCTACATAATATGAAGAAATGATGAACATATATGAAAAATAATTAAATAAGACTTGGCTGTATGGGCTTTCATACCTTTGCCTGTCCGAATGGACGAACAGAACCAAAAAAAAAAAAAAAAAGCTGGGCCGCTGCTTGCCAAATAAAACGCACCCAGAAAGTTGGACTGCTGGCTCTGTCGCTCACCAAACGAAGTGAAGCAGCACATTGCCATTGCTCAGACGGTTTTTTGCGAGAGTGTGGTATTATCTCGGACGGACCAGCCCGGGACTGGACACTGCAAAATGGTCAATAGTGTGGCTTTACCACTAATAACTACTATAATAACGAAAAATTATAATAGAGGATCTATGTATTTTATGCATTTATAATGTTCTGTGTGTCTGTTTTTTCGTAATAATAGTTCTCCTATCCCAATTTTACACATACATACATACATATCACGCTATATCCCTTGCAAGGTAGGCATAAAGAACAGAGTGCCAGAGAACTCTATCCTTGCATACTTCACTCGCTTCCTCAACATTCATAATTCTCTTCAAACACGCTCGCCGGTTTCGGAGACTCTTGACTCCACCTTGCTTCAATACGTGACCAATCTGGTCTAGGTAGGTGAGTCTCGGTCTGCCCCGGTACCTACATACTTCCACTTTCGCATTGATCATCCCAATTTTGATCTACATAATATGTGATCTCTTAGAATTTTGAGTTTTTTTTTCATACGATACAATTTATTATAATTGTCAGTGAGATTATATTTGTTGATGCAAATGCCTAGAACTTAGAGCTCAATTAACCTTTTGCCCCTTAAAAAAACTTTATAACTTACTCAGTTTTATCACATTAACAGTATTTTCGTAGCTAAATTTATGACAGATTTTTTATACTTTATTTTTGAAATAATATTGGTAATAAAGTTTCACAAAAAATAATACTGTTCCAAATATTACGTATGTTCAAGTTTTAATGAAGGTTTTATACCGTCAAAGTAACCAGTACAAATCGGAATCCTATTCAGTCATCTTCTAAGATTACCAATGGTGTATAGATAGTTGAATTCAATTGTGAAGAAATAAAGTACTCAGATGGACGTACAATTTAGCACCGGGAAACTTCAACAATACATATTCATTGCCCCGAATGCGCCTACCGACTGTGTCCTATAAATAATACATTATACACCTCATTGTTACCAAACCCAATGCAAAGCTTTAAGGGTGGATGATCTCTTAAAATAACAAGTGTTTGCTTCAATGATTATCAACAATACATATACCTTTAGCAGCCTTTGAAAGCCTTACCAATAAAAATTAATGCGAAACATTACTATCATTATATTTTAAACTTTAATATTTAGTTATTTGAATTGATTTTTCTTTGTTGTATTTAAAATTGCATTTTTCATATGTAGAATGCATTTTGTTAGTTACTGTATTTATAATAGAATCTTATTTCCAATAACGATTATTTTTAAGAAGATTTTAAATGAAATCTTCAAATAAAATGTACGTGAACATCACGGCCAAGTTGGTTCACCATACAAAGAAACATTCATCTATTGATACACAACTATTTTAAATGGTTTTACACATTTATAATATGAGTTACGGTAAATACTGATGCATTGTTAAAACTATTTTGTTCCGATGATATTGTATGAAAATAATGCTTTTAAATACTATTTCAATATTTAGATGATTCTTGAAGAATACTCAAGTCATTTTTGTAATAGGTATTAAAAGTTTAGTGATTTTAATATTTGTAAAGAAAATTAGTTATAAGTTTATTTATACACTTCACTCTATTCTCTCTGCCTACCCTGCAAGGAATATGGCGTGATGATATGTATGTATGTATGTAAAGAAAATATTTTTGGTTAAATTAGTCGTTGTAATCATTGCGAATCTTTCTATTATATATGTCTTATATTATTACGAATGATGACGTAAAGTAAATATGTATATATCTAGGTAGACTTGGGATTTTGCTCGTAGCAAGATAATTTGATTTACTACAATATTTAAAAATAGGGTTGGGTTGTCTATGTTCTCTTTAAACACAAATACAATTAGCTAAACAGCTGTTGGATAATACAATATCTAGTAATTAGTACCTTCATCTTTTTTTCTTTTCATCCCATATACGCCAACTATTCAATACGAGTCACCACCGACCGAGCTCTTTACGAAAAAAGACAATAGTCTGTTCTTCACTTGCGAGCGAAACTATTTACCTAAGGAAATGTCCGAGTTTTACATGTTTGTTTCACCTTATATTATAATAAAAAATCAATTATATACTTAATTTGATAAATAAATCTAGAAATATCAACTGATAGTTATTTAAAGATATTTGTTAATAAATTTTCATCCTTCTTTTTATTGATGTAAGACATTCGATTGCAGCCAATTCTAATTTAAGTCCTATTAGTGAAACATTAATTTAAAAATACCACTAATACAAAGAAAGCATCTTCGTCTCATTTCGATTTTGATAGATAATTTAGTTTCGTAGCATATTTGTTTCGTCAGCATTTATTAATCGACTCTTAATAGAACCTAGAAAAACAATCAAAGAGCCAGCCCACATAATATCGAAACGTATATGACCTTCCAAACAAATAACGCATCGTAAGTAATAAGTCTTTAGAAAAATAAATTAATACCGAATAGATTCAGCTGCTATAGAACCACGCCTACTAAATTAATTATATAAAATAGCACGTCATCTACTTATTGTAACAAGGAGGCAATCAATAAGTATGATAGTACCCCGCCCAAGGCTCTAATTCCGCCCATACTACGCCCAATACCTGAATAATAAGTACACTGTAAAATAGATAGTTTTATTTGCTAGAGGTGTTATTAATTACTTACATATACGGTTATTTTTTTGTGAGAAATTAATATAGTGGTTATGATTTAATAGGTTTTGATCCACCTAGGTTATGTTAAATAAAATTAAATAAATTATAAGCAAAGAAAACTACAAACCTTTGTATGGTTTACATGAAATCTCGCATTATTATCTCAGATCTTATACATTCCACTGCTGAGCTTGCCACTGCCTCATCTAAAGAAGACAAGTATCCAAAAATGTCAAGTACGTTTTAAAAAATGAGAGAGCGAAGGCTCAAACCTCCATCTTCTTGCCCTTATTTCACTCCCATGTAACTCTTAAGTGCACGAGTAGCAGTTAGCATTGTCAGAGCGGGCTATTTGCATATCTACTACCATCATATTCATTCCGGTCGTAACCTAACTTTTTTTTTTTTTTTTTTTTGTGTGTCTTAGTTGTTAGCCTCAGATGGCTATGACAACTTTACCCGGACTGTGGGTGAGCGCTGAGGGCTCTCAACCCGTCGTAACCTAACTACTCGAAGTCGATGCAATATGCAATACAGGGGTGCGTAACCCTATAACTTATACACGCACCCCTCCAGCGCTATGTGAGCGGCCCTTTGTTCTTGTCATAGGTGGCGGCGGGTTACCGTTTCGGGTACCATCACGGGTCAACGCCTCGGCAGTTTTTGCTGTCAGGGCGTCACCCTCAGGTTGTCGACCATTCTTCGGGTGACGGATTAATTGCTGGTCTGAACGTCCACTGTCTTGGTTTAGACAGCATCAAACGCAGGTACTCTGCTTGTGCTGTTTATAAAGGATTTCCTCGCGGAACCACCACTTCCTACCGTAAGATGACCAGCCGCCTATTTGTAAATTGCATCAGTTGGAGATGGTCCAGGAATGGACGTAAAGATTAGTCATATTTTAAGGCAATATAATGGAACCTACCAATACTACCTAACCTGTTCAGGGAGGAAGAGGTCATCAAAAAACGCTGGAATAAAATTGGATCTTGGCCCTGGATGTATTATGAATGGTTACCCAGATAGAGTGGTTATAAATTGTATAAATTGGTTCGCGTAGCATGCTACGTGTGCCCTAGGTACATTACGTACACTAAGGGTTGGTGGTATTCGTAGCCCTCATCATACAGCATGCTCATCTATTACCAGAACCAATGAATGATAATTTTAGAACTTTAAATTCAAATGATTCTAAGTTACATCCAGCTTAAATGATGACTCGATATATTTGCAGCTTGCGTCGGCATTTGTAAAGTGTCTAAAAATTTATTTTCACAAATTGGCAAATTTCTTGGAACTTGTTTCGAGTTCAAACATTGTAGTTTAGAGTACCCCGCCCTAGGTATCACGTGCCACGCCCTATCACGCCCGAAGCGAGAACCTTTCTAGTTATACTTCACAGTAACTCGTGTTTAAAGGCGTTCCTTCATTTAGATTTGAAGCCGAGCTGGTGTTTGAGGCGGCACCACTTATAACATGACATGTAAATTGTTTAGCTAAGATTGCTTTCTTTGTTAGATCTTTCTATAAATGGGATGATTTTTATTTGAAAATGATTTTAAGTGTTATTTCGGCGGTGCTTTTGGTGTACATTTGTCGTGTTTAAACTGTCAAGTATTTTTTTTTTTTATAAAATTGCGTTGGTGTGTGAAATATTGCTTGGTATATATATTGGTTATATAAAATATTAACATACTGCCTCGTTGGTGATCACCCGTGTGGTGAAAGAGTAAGAATACAATTCACCAGCTCGTGGGTGTCGTAAAAGATGATTAAGATATATAATAGGCATATAATTACCATGCAAGAGAAGAAAAATTGGAAACAAAACCCTGTAATAACACTACTGGCCAGCATGCTATACGAGTAGTAGTAAAACTAATTTTACGGATTCTATCGCGTTTCTATTTGATTTTTAATTGCCCGACGTTTCGAACACTTTATAGTGATCATGGACACGGAAAGACAGTCAAATACAAACGCCATAGAATCCGTAAAAATAGTTTTATTTCAAATGTGTAACACTCGCCTAAACATTAGAAATCATTACGATATAGTACGTCAATTTCCTTCCAACTGTTGGAGGTTGTTCAAATCCAGCAGTGAGGTATATAGAAGCTGAGATGCTGTTGATGTTGTCGGAGAAAAATATCGATATCTAATATCTAACATCTAAGTAAAGCGACTGACTTTCATAATTTTCTTAAAATTTTGTGCGTTCACAAACCAAAAAATAACGAGCGTAAATACATTTACACTGCGCAGAAGATCTAAGCATGATGATAAATATTGAGCAACTAAAACTTTTTCTTAGCATTCGGTACTCATCAATTTGATTAACCAACTAACCTTAAGTACGCAAGACATAAAAAATAGCAAGCTTGAACACACTATGCAGAATATCAGAATCAAGTACTGATTCAGTCCAAATTTAAAGATAGGTTTTTAATAAAGTCATCCAATACAAAAAAGTTAAAAACAGTTGTAAAGATGACTACAAAAAACTATTTTCATTATGTAATATATTACCAATTAGTTTAAAACATAAATTTTTACTATCCGTAAATAATCACGGCAGTCAAGAGCTTAATCTAACATATATACATAACGATTATAATACGCGCTCGATGACTGCAGGCAGATTTAATGTCCCCCGAGTTACCAACTACTACGGTGACAGAACATTAAAAAAGCGTCTACCTTACCTTTTAAATAATATACCAGTAGACATCCGCCATGAAAAAAATAAGGTAATCTTTAAAAATAAACTTAAAAAATATTACATGAACCAATCATGACAATATCATATCGTCAGGATTGATACATGTATCTTGCTGGGTATGTGTGTGTGTGTGTGTGAGTGTGTGTGATGGAGTGTGTGTGCGTGTGTATGTATGTACGTTAAAATTAATTAAAATTTGTTTAGTTGTTACGTAGATCTTATTATAATTATATATATAGAGAGTCTTCGATCCCACAGTCAAACCGATAACACGGTTTTGTGGGGCTATGTACCATTAATATGTAAAAATTGGTTTATAATAAATAAATAAAAAAAAAAAATAATAATAATTGCATTCATATTATATTGTGAATAATAAGCTCAAAAAAAAACACTGACAATGAAGAGTGCTAAGTGACTTCGCATCTTTTAAAGCACTACAGGGCGTCTGGTACAGCCTCCTCAAATATAAAATTATGAAGAATGGTTGAACGAAAGAAAAAATTTTGGGACATAAAAACCTCGGTAGCAATATTCCTCTCCCATTTCCCTTTGTGCTAAACAATAAGTGCTCAATATTCTTATCTGAGCATCAACGTTCGGTCCGAGATCTTATCGCGCAGGCTTTAATCCCAATACGGACCCAAACAATAGCCTGGAATGATCACCACACGTGGACAAATTGGGCATTATGAATGTTTGTTCTTTTTTAGATTGCCACGCGGTGCAGTGAGTTTGAAAGACCGTGTGTCAAAATATTTTTTATATTAAAACATTCTTAATGTTCAGTTAAGACAACTTAAATGTAATACTGATTATTATTAAAAATTCAAGTTGGAATGGACTGCACAGATAGAGATAGTGGTTAAGATGCCGAACCACAATGTGAAGTGTCGCGTGTTCGATTCACACGTAGAACAGTATTTTTTGCGTTAATTGTTTTATTTCTTGAAAGACAATACCAAGTATTCAATTTGATTCAAGAGACCTATGATTTGAAGGGTAAGTCATCATTCTCCTACTCGTATCCCAATTACTTGGGGTTGATATAATATGTACTCTTCTTTCATAGCACATATTATAAAAGTTTTTGGCGTTCGTTTTATGACCGGCTGCCTGTCAGACGTCAACCCTCCTAGGGAATATAATTGTTGACCAAACGGCATCAGGTGGAGTTGGCTCAGGTCATTACATGATTTGAAGGGTAAATGTGACGCTAAAAATATGGTTTAATTATGAAAATATAATATAAATTGAGGGATGTTATCAGTACCACCGAGCTATTAAATGGTAATCTTCAACCGATAACGAACTCTTTTCTATACATTTTTGGACTTCCTCCACATTGTCAGTGAAACTCTGGTCAGATGTACCAGTGCAGTGTTTTATTTCGAGTATTCCTTTCTTGTATTTCAAGATATTATCCTGCAAGATACCACGTGCCTGTAATCCCCCAGTATTTTTTATAGCGAGAAAGAAATGAATGATGAATTTTATTCCTAATTCGTCGATATATAGATAATTTTAATTTCTTAGCATAATATAAGAACAGTAAAACAAAAATAACTATATTAATATACATATATTACTTATGTATATTTTATACATAGAAAAACCATAGTTACATTATTTAATAATACTTAATCGAAGTCTGACTCAACTATTGCATCAAATCGAATCATAAGTTATGATGAGCTCATGATTCAGGGTTTTATAGTTAATTACATATTCAAAGTTCATTTATTATTATTCTGTAATGTCTCGATGCTGTGTAAGTCATCTATTCCATTCCTATGTCATCTAAGTTCTTATCATTTGAATTTAGTGTGTTAACTTCGTAAGATATTAGGGGTTATTTACCTTTACGCGGGCCCAGAGCGAGCAGTTCCCTGACGGAGATATGGACGGACTGATGGTGACGGCTCGAGGAACCTTGATCCAGCGATGGAGGGAGGATCTAGAATCCCCCGTAGCCGGAAGGGAGACAGTGGAGGCTGTTGGCCCACACCTCTATCGCTGGATCAATAGACGGCATGGCACTCTGAAATTCAGGCTGACACAGGTACTTACCGGACATGGGTGCTTCGGTAAGTACCTGCATCAAGTTGCAAGATGCGAAGAGACCCCTGGATGTCACGAGTGTGGCGCGTCCATAGACACAGCGCGCCACACATTAGAAGAGTGTCCTACATGGAGAACTCAAAGACTCGCCCTGGCATCTGTTATGGGTGAAGACCTATCACTGCCGACCGTTATTAATAAGATGGTCGACAGTGATGGGTGTTGGATGGCTATGACCTCCTTTTGCGAGGAGGTCATAGCGCAGAAGGAAGCGGCGGGGCGGGCCCGTGAGGCATGTGCCTATGCTGACCCGCTGCGCAGGCGACGGATGGGGAGACGGAGAAGACGCTACGCGCTCCTCTTCCCTCAGTCATGATTGACCTAGGGCGCTAGTCAGCTAACCACCGGAATGTCAGAGTCGTATGCCCAAAAGGCGAACCTTTGGCGTTCCACAACCGGCGGGGACGCGGGGCCGCTGTGGTTTTTAGTAAGTATTCTGATGCAGTAAAACCATACTGTGTCAGTGAGTCCTACATACCCCTTTGCTGTAACAAGTAAAGGGGATGCGAAAACGCATTTTCCACAGCGCAAAAAAAAAAAAAAAAAAGGGGTTATTTACCATGGTATACTTACAGGCTTAGTATGACATATTAGAGGAAGTTTGAAAATTAGGCCAGTGATGAAAGGAGAGAATGGTTGATGTGATATGGACATGTGATGGGACAGGATGACAGGGAGTAACTACAGAGATGATGTCTGATATGGCTGTATGGAATATGATGATATATTGGTTGACCCTAAGTAATTAGGATCAGATGATGATGAGTTATGGATGTAGTGTTTTTTTTTGGCGGCAGACTATGTTGTGGTCACGCCCCGCTAATCTGTTCGGGGCAACAGAAGAAGCGACGCATGACCCCATAGACCCGCCCTACATGTACCTCTCTACGCCGAACGAGTGGGCCACTGAAACCTGGTCTTATCTTCGGTGGCCGGCCGGCGGTTTACCCTCATGAGTATCCTCTTGAGTCGACGCCCCGGCAGCTTTCGCCGTCGGGGCGTCGTCCTCACGCGGTGGCCTCGCTTCGGGGCAGCCCGAGTAAACCCTGGTCCGTTCACCCACTGCCTCGATTAGGGCGACATCAGGTGGAGGTACTCGCGCCTGCGCATGGATGTAGCATAAGAAATGCTTACGTGGTAGATATTGTGTGTAGCGAATTGTCCTAGATCCATCTACAGAGTATCGTTTACGACAGTGCGACTGTTTAATGTCCAGAAAACAAAGAATATTAGATGATTATTATCACAGATGATATCTGTTCATAATTTTTTTTATTGCGTTTGGTAGCAAATGAGCAAGCCCACCTGGTGGTAAGTGACACTGTCATCCATGAAAATGCCCTTGCCTACCAATGAAAAGCCCAAACCCATCCAAAAAGTTAGGCTTTTGACTCTCTCGCTTACCGAATAAAGCACAGCAGCAAATTGCCACTGCTCAAATATATGTAATGATATCTATTACACACAAATGTTATAATAGAAAACTAGTTAATACATATATTTATTTATTTATAAGAAATAGTTCGATTAGTCAGAATATTTTATAGATTTATAGCACAGAGCACTAAAATAAATTACGCTCATAAGCGAAATATCTCCCTCTGTGTCTAAGTGCATTTTATTTTCTATTTTTTTTTTCAAATTGTCTGTGCTTAAATAGCTATCTTCCATGTCGAGTGCCGTGGGTTCGAACCTTACACGGAGGGTTTACTTTCTGATTCCGATTGATTGAAATTGGAATTTTGACTTTACTTACGTTATATTTTACACATACATACATATCATCACGCCATATCTCTTGCAGGGTAGGCAGAGAGAACAGAGTGCCAGAGAACTCTATCCTCGCATACTTCACTCGCTTCCTCAATATTCATAATTCTCTTCATACACGCTCGTCGGTTTCGGAGACTCTTGACTCCACCTTCCTTCAGTACATGACCGATCTGGTCTAGGCAGGTTAGTCTCGGTCTCCCTCGGTACCTACATCCTTCCACTTTCGCATTGTATATCTTCTTAACCAGACGTTCGTTCGGCATTCTTTCCACATGTCCGAACCATCGGAGCATTCCCTTTCGCATCTTTACACCAGTACTCTCTTTCATACCTACTCGCTCTCTTACGTCGTCGTTGCGAATGCGGTCGGTCAGCCTAACTCCACAGATTTTCCGCAGAGATCGCATTTTTTAATTATTTTAATACACGGTGCTCACTTTGGTGAATAAATAGTATTGGGATGGGCATTGGAGAGTTCAGAACTTTAAGTGTAAGTATAATTTACGAGTATGAAACATTAAGTAAATATTGAAGAAAACAAAGGACCAGTGTGTTTCCAGTGATTAGGTATGGCACTGAAACGTGGTCTCTGAATGTCTACCTCGAAAAAGGCTCAAAAGTGCTCAGCGTACTATGGAGGTGACTATACTCTGTATTTCTTTACATAATAAAATCCGTAGAAGAACGGGTGTAACCGAGCTAGCCCGAAGAACTAGTACGTTGAAATAATAATGGCCAGGCCATATCAGTCGTCGAAGCGACAATCATTGGAAAAGTAAGGTTCTCGAGTGGAGATCCCGAATCGTATGACGTAGCGTAGGACGATACCCCATTAGGTGTACTGACAAAATTAAAAAAGTAGCAGAAAACTGCTGGATGTATGTGGCACAGAACGGTTCTAAATGACATTTTCGTAGGTAAACTATGTTCAAAAGTGGGCAACTAGGCAACATGGGCTGATGGGTGGATGGATGGATAGATAGATAAAATCATCAAAATTCTGATTTCAATCTATAAAGAGTACCTAGTACTTTACTCGATTTATATTTTTTTAAACACAGAAAACAATCCTTGTATTACGGGATTTTACAAACATAAAATTAAAGTATACAAATTTTATCCAGATTCAGAACAACAATTCGTGAATCGCGTATATTATTTTCCTGCATAGGAATCAAATCTTTGACATTGGTTGCTATCCCAACCACTACGCCATCTGACTCTAAGTCTGAGACTGTTCTGAGTCTAGATGTTAATTGCGACCGTTAATTAGATATTTATAAAATCTTACGCATTGCAAAGATATATTCTTGATTGTGAAGCCTTTAAAAAAGAAAAACAAAGAACCTTATCAGTATGCGTGGAGTTTATTTTATAATTCTTATTAATGCAGTTGGTGAATTATGAACACGTTAATCATTTTAATTAAACACGTGTCCACTTTTCTTAAGAATAACTTATTCACTTAGAAGGATATTATTTAACTTCATCTTTATTATAAGTTAAAAGGTGTATATGAGTCATATAATACATTCAATATTGTCGTAAGTATTTATAAATTCACGGTAAATGCATTCGAAGCAAAGGGCGATGATGCGTAAGAATGAAGAGTCATTATACGAGTCAGTTATATTTGCTATTAGTCCCTTTTGTCATATGACATCTGAGTTTTTGCTAAGCGATTTTGTAAGTATATACAGGCTGTTTTAAAATATTTCTTATAATTGATCGTCATTATATTTTTCTTTTTTTTCTGTGTGATTAAAGAGTATGAATACAATTCACCAAACCTTCTTTTGCTTGTGGGTGTCGTAATAAACGATTAAGGGATGAAAATAAATATTTTATAGTTATTTATAAGCAAAAGAAGGAAAAATCAACGTACATACAACCCTATACCAACACGTATGACCAGCTTATACTACTTACTACTACGATAGTAGGTCAATTTCTCTCGCGTTATAAAGGTATGCCTTAAGGCTTGTGGCAAACCTAGCCCTCTGGAAAATAAGTGTGAAACTATGTATATATATATATAGATTAAACGAAAGTGAAGCTGAATCATTAAACCGAAGGATGGTGGTAATATTATATTAATGAAAAAAATATTAAAAATGCTTAGTTATAAAATGTTCACACATCATTTCCTTACCCTTTGGGTATTGATAAAATTGGATGGGTATCGTAAAAAAACATTATAAGGCAACTAAAAAGTAAAAAGAGTAGGTAAACTCGAAATAACACTGGATGCTACTCTATCTAGCTAAATGCCCAACTAAAGAACGAATATGAGCTGGAAAGAAGATGCTTAGTTTATTGTTTTTTATTACACTGCCAGGATAGTAGATGCTAGGTATCTGTGGATAAAAAAAATTAATGTCATGAAACCTAAGAGTCTGTTTTAGGCTAACTACTCCAAAATGAGACACTTTATTTCTTTTCTTTATAGTAGGTTCAATTATGATGCGGTCACCGTCTTCTATGAGGCAGTTGTTTTGGAGGAGGAGGTGACATAGCGGGTCTGCGAAGAGCTTGTCTACTCTAAAACACTTCACTGCAGGGATAACAGGTGGCCCAGATGCGAATACCTGCGCGTAATACCGTCCTCACCGAGGTTGGATGGATGGACATGGAATTAGTCAGGACATCGGTTATGTCCTGACTAATTCCATGGGTGACGGTTCTCAAAAGACTATCCCGCTGGGCTCGCCTTTTGAGTTCAAATAACTAGTGAACAGCCCAATGATGAAGGGAAAAAATTCAGTAGGTTATGGGGCCGCACGCCATCACCGCAAACGTATTAGAATAGACAAAAAAACCAGGTTCAATTATATTATTTAAAAATAACATATTCTTTAATGAAATAATAATAATAATAACTCTTTATTGTACATCATATATACAGGAATAAAATAATAAAAGATAAAAAAAATAAACTTTGGTACAAATGATAAAGAATGAAATAAAAAAAAATAAGCTAAATATCTTCTATGCTCTAACCGAGTAAGAATACCGTAGTTGTCACTTACTTCCTTACCCGAACATATCGTAAGAATCTATTATGACACGTAATTGTAGGTATTATAAGAGAAGCTAAAAAATGTCTGGTAATAAAGTGTCATACCAATCAATCTGGCCAGCATAGTTTAGTAGTCGAATTTAACCTGCCAAACTGTGGGTCATAAATAGACTGAGAATAAAAAGAGTATAAATAACTACAATATGTTTCACCATGACGATAATGAGATGGCTGCTATATGCAATTACTTTTATAGGAGTTAGTTGAAAAAAAAAAACACTCTGTAGCAATGTCATGGTTAGTATCGTATCCAGCTACAAATCAATAGACAACAAAGAAACATTTAATGGACCCTTTAGTAAGTTAAAAACGAGACAAATTCCCTTTTAAAGTCAATTTTCAACGTGTTTTTGAACGAACTAAAGTGATAAATATCACAGTTCTTTTTTTTTATTTGCTTGAAAAGGATTCTGAACGAATTATTAGTCTACGTTGACCTTTTGGATCGTTATATTAAATTAATGAGTAATAAAATATATTTTATTTGGCCAGTGTTTTATATGTATTTGCTTGAATAACAACAATGTTTATGTTATTTGTGGCAAAAAGTATCTATTTAATAATAAATGTTTTGAAGTTATCTTTGAATACACGGAGAAGTTTTATTAAATACTTTTTAATTCTCTTTATATATGTATATTATTATATAAGTCTAATCAAATCGTGACATTGTTTATAATTCTAAATTACTAAATAACATATTTTCATCTCAGTTCAGCTAATATCTGTTCCACTGCTGAGCTCGAGTATCCTTTAAAATAGAAGGGGAATTGATCTACTACAGCATGCGTCTGGTCAGTAGTACTCCCCAAAAGACTTGAAATAAAAATTGCAAATTCTCTTTCACAAAAAATTTAAATAAAAGCTTTCCAACTCTCCTTCCCAAGAAACTTAAATAAAGCCCTATACTAACTCGCCTGAGTTGGTACAGTAATTTATTTCAAGTTTTTCCTCTTTCGTATGGGTAAATTATCATCATCGTCATCATCATTCTACTACTGTTATCCCAATTACTTGTGGTCGAAATAATATGTACCTTTTTTTCATAGTACATATTGTAAAAGTTATTGACAATAGTTTTATGACCGGCTGCCTGCCAGACGTCAACCCTCCTTGGGAATGTAATTGTTGGCCAAACGGCATCAGATAAAGTTGGCTCAGGCTGCTATAAAGCTCTGATATGGCATATAAAAATAATATAAAATAAAAATAAATTACATACAATTGTATGTATTTATGTTGCGCCATAATTGTTTTTATTACCTCGTCATCTCTTGCAAATAGTAAACGCAATAGGTATATTTAATGCATACAAAATTCATATGTATTTATTTATTCAAAAGTACTAAATAATAAAATCACAATAAGTACATAATATTTGTTACTTTATGTAGCACAATAAATACGAAAACTTTTGTGTGCCCGATTTTTCATATCTAAAGCAGATCTCAACAATGACATTGATCGGTCCTTTTTTGGCCAATGTTTGGTTAGCTGAGTCTTCATTGTCATCTTGGAAATCAATTTACGTTAATTGTCATTTATTATGAAATAAATATGAAGCTTTATACTGTTGGCCTATTGTGATAAAGCTACCTCAAAAAGATTTTAGTATTGGTGTATTCAACGCATTTTATTTTGCGAAGAAATTCATCCGAGCATAAGAATATTTGAGATGGCATTTGACAATAATTATATTAAAGACGGCCATGACTCGGATGATATTAAGCGGAACGGGTAAGTTATTGATGTAAAACCTTGTCAATGAATGTTTTCTCAGCTTATAAGCAGATGTGGAGAATATTTGTATTGATATTAAATTGAGTGATATTTATGAGCAAGTTTGTATTGCCAATTAAAAAGACGTTCTACAAAATATAGGTATGTACTTATAATTATTATAAATTGATTAATCCATTCAAATTTGTAAAAAGTATTTGCCATAATATAAAGAAAATCAAATTTAATCCTTATATCTACAAATATGCGAATGTGGAAGGATGTAGGTACCGGGGGAGACCGAGACTAACCTACCTAGACCAGATCGGTCATGTACTGAAGGAAGGTGGAGTCAAGAGTCTCCGAAACCGGCGAGCGTGTATGAAGAGAATTATGAATTTTGAGGAAGCGATTGAAGTATGCAAAGATAGAGTTCTCTGGCACTCTGTTCTCTCTGCCTACCCTGCAAGGGATATGGCGTGATGATATGTATGTATGTATGTATGTATCTACAAATATAGCGTCATAATCTGTTCTCTAGGATTCAAAGAAATATTTTTAGATTGAGACATACAATTGTATGTATAGCGTTTTAGAAATCCGTGCGATATGGTGTAAGAATACCATAATTTACATATCCTCCTTTCCCATGGATGATCTTAAACAATGACTAAGGGACTCGAGCAGATAACATCACTGTAGGAGAAGGTAAACTCAAAATAAAAACCTATACAAACCTATCTCACCAACGTGCTAGAGTAAGTCAATATTCTTTTCATTGTAAAGAAGCCTAGTAACCCAGTATCCCATCCTGTATATAAGTTGAGATGAAAATGTCTTTAATATCGTAAAAACGTCAATGAATATTGAACTCAGATGGAGAGAATGAATGTAAAAAGGTTGACTAAACAAGTATACAAAGCAAATGTGAGTGGGACGATTACGAGGGGAAGACCACGTCGTACTTTTCTGGATCAAATTGAAGATGTGTTAGTGAAAGGTCAGATTAAGAGTACGCGTAATCGTAGAGCATGCATGAAGACTGTGATGAGCGTGAATGAAGCGATGGAGGTATGTCAGGATCGTGGTTTGTGGCAATGCGTAGTCGCTGCCTACCCCTCTGGGAACAGGCGTGAGGCTATGTATGTATGTATGTAATATTTAACTCAGTAATATGGTAAATATTTATTATGTAACTACTTAATTAAGTTTTTAACATCATTAGAGTAAGATTAAATAACACTTACTTAAATTAGACTACCACTGTGGGGGAGGTTCGAGCCCAATAGGGAGGTACAAAAATAGTTTCTAATATTGTTAACTACTGGTATTAGATAAAACAAAAATCAATGATATTTTTTAATATTATAATAAGTATAATCTTACAAAATTATCTTGTTCTAGGTAGAAACAAAATGCTTGTACCAATCCATACATTTTTTTGTTTTCTTTTTTTTGATAACGCAGTGGTCCGAAATGCGTTACGCACTTACTCCCGGGATGGGAAGTGTGGGCCTAGGGCTAGGTTACCCACTAAAACGTATCCAGTGCAATTGCTGTTAGCCGAAAGGGCTGTGACAGCTTAACCGGACTGTGGGTGAGCGTTGAGGGCTCTCAACCCGAAGTATACATTTTATAAGAGAGAATTATTTATATTGCATTTAATTGACTTCTAATAAATAATCGTTTTTATTACCATCAACTTACATAAATTTAAAAATCAAAGACATTAGTGTTTTTTATAACATCTGATTAACTACAACATAAATTTAAAAATCAAAGACATTAGTGTTTTTTATAACATCTGATTTATTTACAGAGTATATCCAGACATAAGCGTAAGTATTACATTGAAGACCACGCTCGTGCTTTCAAATTACTTATTAAAGGCTATTTAAAAGTAAGACTGATAAATAAAGGTGTACATTTAAAAGTAAGACGAATAAATAAATAAATAGCTAAAGTACAATAAACGCGTGGTGGTCGAAAACTCCCGCGGTGTTCTGTGGACGTGCAAACACAGTCGCCAAAATGGTTGTTAAGGTGTGATTTCAATAAGACAAATATAAAGTTAAAGCAGCTAATTTTATTTAATTATGAATGAACTAATTTTATTTAATTATGAATGAACTAATTTTATTTAATTATGAATGAAAAACATAAATAAACTCCTTTTTAGTTATTTACCATTGATTGGGATCATTATCGTACGATTAAGGTAGTATAATAATTAAATTAATTTATGTACAATTGAACATGTACATATTATAAGGCATATTTTAAATTACTAATCAATGAAGAATCTTTTAGGAACAATTGATTTTTTGTTAAATTTTTCAATGAAAGTAGGGCAACATCGAATGCATAGTTTTTAAGAGGTGAATGTTTAGACTAATAATAAAGATAAAAAGATATCCTAAGAGTATACTACCCTTAAAATATAGTAACTAAAAGACTCCTACGATACTTCGCAACGTTATATAATTTGGTACCTAATTGCGTATTCTACAGTTCTTTAATTTTTTTTTGTGAAAATCGTAATATTTATTAGAATTTTTCAACAAATGGATATTTATTTATCCAAATGTTAGTTTTTACTTAATATTACCAACAACACTCAAACACTAGATGGCTTATTAGAAATATAATTTTTATTATAATTTAATAAAAGTATATGTATTTTTTATGAGAACATGCATTTCATTAGAGGCGAAAATAATATACAAATTGGTGTATCAAAGACAATATTGATTTGGTATAATTTTAAAAACAAAAAACACTTTTCAGAATGATTTTCAATATATTATTTCTGGGAGGTGCTTTTTGTACTTTATTAATGATGAAAATAAGTTGTAGTCATGAAACTACACCTTAAAAACATCTCCGTCGCTCTCAAGAACTCTAACTGTCCCAACGGAGGCATTGTTTCTTTCATTCGTAAGGCAAATATTGGTATAGCCTTATTCAGTCCGTTTGCAAACATCACCCTACTGGGTGGCGACTAACAATGCTCTTCCAAGAAAATCCGTGACAACACTCCAAATATAGTGATTATACACTAATTGTGTACAAACACCTGGACTTTTATATAGTTTTTAACCCGAAAGACATATTTTAAGATGGAATTGCCGTTGTCTAATTGATGGCCACTCATTGTACATGTAATACAAGTCACGAACTTTAGAAAATCATCTTGTATAAATGAAAACATCTGCGGTATGTTGCTGAGAAAATAATGATTCATACGAATTCGAGCATGAGTGTCAAGTTACTTTTTTAATCCAACCCTTCAATTGTAAAGTTAAGAGATAGAAAAATAGCCTCGTATAAATAAGATACTAGACAGGGCGCATCAAAAAACGCACGATAGAAGCTAAACTGTTGTGTTACAAAAAAAAATTAAACTATTGAAAATCATACTTTCGGAATATGGATTTCAAGAGTTTCATTATTTTTTAAATCTTTATTAATTTTTTTTTAAGGCACTGTAAGCCTTTGTAAATTGAGCACCTGTTCCGCAACACCTCTCATTAAGGGAGGGCTAGATTCTTTAAAGCAAAAGAGATTACCTGGGACCCGAGATAAGCAGCTGAAATATGTCAGAGGTAAAGGAATAATTGCAATGAGCATAGCTATTACCCTCAATAATAAATATTATAATTTACCGCCTGTGGAGGGGCACTCGAAAAAGGTTGAACAAAAAAAAAAGGTTACACAGCTTTAAATATCGTCATATAATAAGAATATAATTCAGAACCATATATCTTGCTCATTAGTGGCGTGAAAAACAAGTCATGGATTTAAACATGCATATAACATCTATGCAAGTAAAGAAAAACTTGAAAAATAAACCTATTTTTATTTGGGGGGTGGGTTACGGTCGGCGCACTCCTCGCACCACTTCGTCCAGGGCGAGAGAGGGGCGTAAGCACGCATACCTGTAACCCACCCGTGAACCTCGCCTTCGTCGTTGGACCGGCCACCGGAGCAGCGTGAACTTGTCGTCAGTGGCCGACCTGACGGAATACCTCCTGAGGGGTACCCTCTCCTTGAGCGACGTGGGGGAGGACGTCGGTCCCTCCTCGCGCGGTCAGCCTCTCGGCGGGTGACGGACTAAAATAACCCTATACCAACACATCCAACCAGTGCGTTATTGTAAGTAAATTTTTCTGCTATTTTGAAAAAGACTCGAGCCCAGTAGTGGGATGTATAGGAACCACGATAGTAAATGGTCTTCCATTACGCCATTTCTGTACACAATTAATCATGTATGCACTTAGAAAAATAAAACAAGTATAATTAGTAAATAGTTTCATAACTATTGTGCAGCTGTTGTGAAAGCAATTACAAAGTATATTACTTCCCTAACCACAGTATTTTATGTTCGCATCCTGTATTTACAGTTTAATATAAGCTTAATGATATTTTATCATAATATCAACGTTAAATAGAGTATACATGAAATTATTAAATTAGATCGAACTAATTTAGATGTCGAATTTATTACTAAAGAAGTTAAATTCTCACGGTAGTTTCTTTTCCTGTTGTGATAAAGAAATCTTTTTCTTTTATTCATTCACCTGCTCTTTATCCCAATTACTTGGAGTTGACTCAAATGTAAATATACATATTGCAAAAGTTATTGGCAATAGTTTTATGAACTGCCTGCCTGACATCAACTTCTGTGCTTAAATTGATTGATACAGATTTAATTTCGAGATTATTTCCTCTTGACACTATTGTTATCTTAAACCAAAGTCGTGATAGGACCACGCAGAAGTGGTATTAGGACCACGCTGTTGACAGTTCTCTGTCTACAGCAGCGGGCTGGTCCGTTCGGGGGAGTACCACACTCGCACTTGCAGAAGATCAACGTCTGAGCAATGCCAATGTGCTGTTGTGCTTTGTTTGGTGAGCGAGAGAGCCGGAAGCCCAACTGGGTAAGTTTGGGGTTTATATTGGTAGGCAGTGACCTTGCTACCCTTGGTATTGCAAAGGTTCATGGGCGGCAGTGACACTTACCATCAGGTGTGCTGCTAGCTTGTTTGCCATCAAAAGCAATAAAAAAAACCTCATTTGGGATGAATACATGTATCTGTAGAAAATTTACACTTAATTCTTCAAAATAAATAATCATTAATTTTTAAAAAGATAACAATCAGTAATAGAAAGTCAGAGCACAAAGTATTGTCCTGCGTAGGAATCAAACCGCCGATACTTCGCGCGGTAGGTCGAGGTACTACACCATTACATAGTCTGTTCAGTCTACATTAGTAGAATTTTTAATAAATACAATTGGACATAGGTCGCCTGACAAAGTAAGGGATGGTACCTACTTTTTTTTTTTGGCGGCGGGCTACCGTAATGGTACTATAATCCACACGCTTAGTTAGTAGTCTAACGATTATAGTTGATGTAATAAATGCAAGACAGTGCTGCTATTCACTTTTCTGGTGCTCTTATATCTAGTTTGTATGATTCATACAAAAAACTAATAGAATAGTGATGTGTACGTAATGTATTCTTAATTAGTCATCATAGTATAACTAATAAGATATTGGGCTGAACTGGATTATTGACTGCACAGAAGGCGTAATTGGAAAATTCAAAAGTGCACCACCTCATAATTTTTATATTATTTATCATTTACTATTAGTCAATGCCATGAATGAAAATGAAAGAAAAAATACTTTTGTAATTTCGTGCCATTCTCGACGTAGTGCTAAAAACATAGCTGTCTGTTCACAATGCTTGCAGCATTGTAAATGAACCCATGGTTCTATAGGATTTGTTTCCTTTGTTTTTTGATTTATTTGATTTTTTTTCCAATTTTCATAATCAAATCAAATCAAATCATTTATTATGCATAAGCCCTAAAAGGGTACTTACATATTGTCAATATTACATTTTTTTTTTAAATTAATCTACCACCGGATCGGAAAGCCGCCACAAACTGAGAAGATCCGGCAAGAAACTCAGTGGGCTCGTCATTTTTTTTTAAATTGTATGTTTTCTAATATTATTGGATACATGTTTAATCCCCATTAGCTCCAGTCAGATGCCCTTCGAGTAAAGATTTATTTTTTAAAAGTTAAATACACCATTAACAAAAAACACAAAAAAGAACAGAAATGGTTGGACCAGATTCCACAAGCGGCACTCGATCACGAGTTAACTACTAAAGCAGCCATCACGCCCCTCAACCACATTCGAGGGAAGGGAGAGACCCGCTCACGTAGCTACCGCAGGCAGAGACCTTTTTAGTAAGCATGACCACACCAAGATCTATAAATTACAATCAAATCGCTCAATTAAATCAATAAATAACTCGTTAGGCAAAACACGCTACACTGTACAATTTGTGACAATGATAAATATACAGAGTTCAGACAACAGTGAGGATCAGCACTAAAACAACGTAAAAGTTAAAATTATATAAAGTAATTGCTGAGAGAGGAGCAACTCATAACCATTCCGTATTATCATTTAGATAATCCGAAATGTTGTAATATCCTTTTTTACAAAGTCTAGTTTTGATAGCCTTTTTAAACTTATTTATGGGCATATCTCGGATATCTTTAGGTAGCTTATTGTAAAAGCGTATACATTGCCCCATGAAAGACCTACTAATTTTTTGTAGGCGAGTATGATGTATAACTAGATTATCCTTATTCCTAGTATTCACGTGATGAATGTCACTATATTTATCAAATTTATCAATATTTTTTTTTACATATAATATGTTTTCAAATATAAATTGTGATACAACAGTTAGAATGTTTATTTCCCTAAATTTTTCGCGCAGTGATGCTCTTGGGCCTAAATTATAAATCGCGCGGACAGCCCGTTTTTGGAGAACAAAGATATTATTCAAATCTACAGAGCATCCCCAAAGTAGTATGCCATAAGACATAAGACTGTGGAAGTAAGCGAAATAAACAATTCTAGCCGTTTCAATATCGGTTAACATTCGAATTTTTTTTACCGCATAAGCCGCTGAGCTTAGCCTACTTGATGATTTCTCAATATGAGGGCCCCAATGGAGTTTAGCATCAATAGTAATTCCTAAGAATGTAGTGGACTCCACAATTTCTAGGGCCACACCATTCATTTGAACATTGGTTTCCACTAGTCTCACATTAGGTGTGGTAAATTTAATACATTTGGTTTTCTTTTCATTAAGAACCAAGTTATTTGTACTGAACCAATGAACAACATTTGACAGGGCATTGTTCACATCGTCATAATTAAGCATTTGTCTTTTAATTTTGAACAATAAAGAGGTATCATCTGCGAACAACACTATGTTTTGGTTATCCCCTATATAATAAGGTAAGTCATTAATATATACAAGGAACAGAAATGGCCCCAGAATGGATCCTTGTGGAACGCCCATTCTTGCAACAGAACCAGGTGATCGTACACCATTAACATCGACCTTCTGAATTCTGTTGCCTAAATACGATGTTAAAAGTTCGAGAGCCTTATTTCTGATCCCATAATGGTATAATTTCTTGATGAGAGTTTCGTGGTGTACGCAATCAAACGCTTTGGATAAATCGCAAAATATACCCAAAGCATCATGCGATTCCTCCCAAGCTCCAAAGATATTTTTTAATAATTCCACACCCGCATCAGTAGTAGAGCAATTCTTAGTGAATCCAAATTGATTTTTGTGAAAGATATTATGTCCATTAAAATGATTTAACATTTGACTAAGCATCAGTTTTTCAAAAACTTTACTAAGTGTAGGCAGTATGGAAATCGGTCGATAATTATTAAGATCTGACATACTACCCGCTTTAAACAAAGGAATCACTCTACTAATTTTCATGAGATCAGGAAATACGCCCCGAGCAACACAACCATTAAATACAGATGCCAGATGGGGGGCAATAATATCAATTATAGAACTAACTGCCTTTACAGACAAGCCCCACAGATCTGCCGTCTTCTTAACATTAAGATTTTTAAAAGAGTTTATGATATCATTCTTACTGACATCTAAAAATTCAAAGGATGTGTCGCATTTTAAAATACACTGTTTCATGAGTGATTCAGCTAGAATAGGAGACGACATCAACGATTTAGTTGTTAATAAAGGTATATTACTAAAATAATTTTCAAATTCGCTTGCTACTTCACTGTTTCCACATATATTTTTATCACCTATTATTAAATTGAAGTCCTTCTTCCGTACAGCATTCCTACCAGTTTCACTGTTTATCACATTCCAAGTCATTTTTATTATGTCACTGGATTGTTTAATTTTATTTTTCAGATAAATTGCTTTAGCAGAGGAACAGGCACGTTTGAATATTTTGGAATATTTTTTTACATATTCCAAAAACACTGGATTATGGTTATAAGATTTTTGGTCATAAAGATCATATAACCTTCGTCTACTCTTGTAGATACCACAAGTTGCCCATTCACTAAAACCAGCAGGTACTCCAATTGTTACTGTTTTAGGTTTAAATATGTTACTAAACTCATCATCAATGATGTGAAATAGTGACGTATACAATTCATTGGGGTTGTCATGAAAAGGCAATAGTGGTACTTTCATACTCAAATTATATTTAAAGTGCTCTAAGCGGCTGACATTCATAGGAACAAAGGTAATGCTCTCTCGTGGAATCCTATTAGTTCTAGGAAGTACAACAAGCTGTCCGCAATGATCTGATTCTAATGTGTTTATAATAGTATTACTAATCAGTTTAGCATTTATAAAAATATTATCTATACAAGTTGCACTTCCAGCAGTTATCCTAGTAGGTTCCAAGAAAGCATTATATAAGTTATAAGAATACATTAAATTTTTAAATTTTTGTGTTGTATTATTATTATCTAATAAGTTAATATTAAAATCCCCACAAATAGCAATTGTTTTATTTGAGGCTGAGGTTATGAATAAGACATCTTCCATTAATCTCTCAAATTCTTCATATGGGGAGCATGGGGGTCTGTATACGCATACAACTATGAACTGCTCAGACTCAACACAAGCAATTTCAATAACACGTTCAACAGACAACTTTACAATATCTTTTCTTTCCTTAGTTTTAATTAATTTGTTTGAAATTATCAAAGAGCCACCTCGTATCATGTTGGTTCTGTTGAACGAGCTAATAACCTATATATATATAAGATATATATATATACATTAAAGACTAAGTAGTTTAGTTTTTATTAATTGCAATTAAATGACAGAGAATTACCAAGCCATTTTCGAAAGGAAGCGGCGCGTTGCGATTATGAAGCTATTAAAAAACAAAATACTTCAATACATTAATTTTTATGGTCGTGACAGTGCCAAATCCGTACGGCTAACATCCGGACGTCCTCGAATATTTTATTTAATCAACTTTTTTCTTACATTAAAAACAAAATAATTGCTTTTTAAAAATATTAAATACGTTTAAACGAATGTTTTTTCTTGATGTATGTATGATAATGTTATCCTATAAGTGCAGTGTGAGAAAAATACAATCATTTTTAGTTTTGAAAAGTGCTTGATTTTCATACATCGAGAGTAGAGCATCACTTCAACGCTTCGCTTATGAGGCGTAAAATAGAACTTTTGCCAATGGATAGAAAAATAATATATTGATAAAAGTGCATCTGCGGCAAATTGTATTTAATTTTCTTTTCCTAAAAGTTATTGCAATTTTTTTACTACTGAACACGTGCCTGACGTCAACCCTCATTGGGAATGTAATTATTCACGAGACGGCATCGTGTGGAGTTGGTCCAGGTCGATGTTAAACTTTTATTTTATTTCCAGGTGCTTGACTAACGTCAACTTTCCTTGGGAATGTAATTGTTGAACAAACAGCATCAGATGGAGTTGGCGCGGGTCGATGTTGAGCTTTTAGTTAAATATAAGAGAAATGTAAATATGTTTACATCATTATTCTCCTACTCTTATCCCAATTACCTATTTGGGGTCGATACAATATGTACTCTTCTTTCATAGTACATATTGTAAACGTTATTGGCAATAGTTCTATGACCGGCCGCCTGCCAGACGTCAAACCTTTTTGGGAATGTAACTGTTGACTAAACGGCATCAGATGGAGTTGGTTCAGGTCGTTATAAGGCTCTTAGTCGTCTTCTACGACATCCACGAGCAAAGTAAGGTTTGGTAGTATTCGAAGCCGCTAACACACAGCACAAAAGTAAATATGTTTATATAATAAAACAAATCTATAAAAATTCCTTACGTTTGTATTAATGTATAAAACATATCGCCTTCCTATTCATAATAATATTGAGAAATTCCACAACACCTCGCAACTACCGCCGTACTTATACAGTACACGACCTTATTATATATGCACATATTCTATTCTATATTAATATCGTAATGTTGTCGAATTTGTTTGTATAGAAATATTTAATTCGACCAATAACTGGTTTAACAAAAATCTTTGCGATGTGATTTTATCTTTGAATTTTTACGCCTTTCTCGAATTATTTGTTTTTATAAAATCTCTATAATCTATAAATAAATATACATATTTTGAATACCTTAGTTTATTTATCAAAGATCTTTAAAAAATATAGAAACTATGTTTATTAAATAAATAAAAAAAAAAACAAACAGCAATGTTTTACAGTGGTCATATAGTATTTTTTAAATAATTAATCATCATCATCATCATTACCCTACTCTTATCCCAATTACTTGGGGTCGACGCAATATGTCCTTTTTTCCCACTCAATCCTATCCGATGTCATCTCTGCGTTCACTCCCTTTCTATTCATATCATGCTTCACGCAATCCATCCATCTTTTCTTCGGTCGTCCCTTACCCCTAAAGCCTTCAACATTCATACTTAAAACTCTTCTCCTAACATTACATTCATCCCGTCACATCACATGTCCATACCAAGTCAGTCGTTCACTTTTCAACTTTTCCGTCACTGGCGCCACTTTCAAACATCCTCTTACATACTCATTTCTTACCTTATCCATTCTCGTCAGGCCACATTTTTAAATAATTAATATTGTACACACTTCGCTTTAATAAAACTCCGATTTTACTATTTTATTTTTTTACTTACTCTACTTTTGGGGATCACTCACACATATGCAAAGCTGAGCCTACGCCTCGAGGACTGTAGGACCATGCTGTTGACAGTTTTCTATCTATATCCAGGGGGGTTGCGGTTGATTCGGGGTAGTATCACACTGTCGCAGAAGATCGACGTCTGAGCAATGGCAATATGCTCTTGCGCTGCGTTCGGTGAGCGAGAGAGCGGGAAGCCCAACTGGGTGGTTTTGTGGTTTGTATTGATAGGCCTTAGCTACACCCTTGATATTGCAAAAATCTATAGGCGGCAGTGACACTTACCATCAGGTGTGCTGCTTGATCGTTTGCCAACATAAGCTGAATACCTAAAAAATAAAGAAAAGAAAAGGAATATAAGTTTAAGACAATCGATTCCGCGGTTACAACTAGTTATTTATAACAAAAAGGAACACTCGATTAGAATACTTAGAAGGAAGCGATAAAACCTGTTAACGACCTTGCATCCTGTGTAGATACCGACTGGTTGACTCTAACAATACTTGTCTGAGGTTAGGAATGTCATTTTAATTTACATACGATAATCAAAATACAACTTTGTTTTTTAAATAATAAAGTGTATTATCTATTAATCGAGTTAAGTTATGAGCTAACTTTTCAGTGCAAATGGTACTTGTCAACCAATATTGGTATTTGATGGGCCAATATTTGACATACGTGGGTGAATGAATATGTAGAAGTTAAACTAGTAATCTTCATCGATGTGGTACCCTTTCGAGAGAAAGTAAATTATGTAAAGACCGCGATGAGGAACACTAACGAGAAAAGAAAAGAAAGATCAATTTTAGGGTATGCAATTTCCCGCGAGGGTAAATCGCCGGGTGGGCCATGGATGACACAAATCGGGTTTCAGTGGCTCGCTCGCACGACGAAGAGAGGTGCATTGCAGGGTGGGTCTATGGGGTCACGCGCCGTCTCTTCCTTCAACCCGGATCGACCATAAATTTAAATAAATTTATTTATTACTAGCGTTTCGACGTCCACTTATAGACGTTGGTCTCACCACAAGGGACCAACCCTAACAATAACAATCATGCTTAGGCAGGTGGGTTGGCGATCGCGATTGGTGTTACAACTGAAACTATAAGTTTCCAAGGCAAGTAATACTGTGCGTGGTAATTTATTAGTTACTTAGCTAATTCTTACGATCCCCATGGGGAGAAAAGGGTAATTAGTAACACATTGTATTCTAATCGGTCATCACATAGGGAGATCATCGCATATTACAGGTACATCATATAATGTGTGCTTATATCTTGTGAAATATAAAAATAGATACCCGGGGAAACTGTGACTCACCTACCTAGACCAGATTGGTCACGTACTGAAGGAAGATGGAGTCAAGAGTCTCCGAAACCGGCGAGCGTGTATGAAGAGAATTATGAATGTTGAGGAAGCGAATGAAGTATGCAAGGATAGAGTTCTCTGGCACTCTGTTCTCTCTGCCTACCCTGCAAGGAATATGGTGTGATGATATATATATATAAAAATGGTGAAATGGGGAACTTAATATCCATCCACCTTATTTTTGGTAGGTTATGATATGGACATAATCCATCTAAGTTGTCACAGACAGGGCATGTCATCCTAGGCAACGGAAGCGTAGCTTCTTTATCGCCATTAGGCTAACCTCTGATAGAGAATTTCCTTGACATCAATGGCTGGCCCGGCAGTTTTATGATCCATATACCCCAAATTCTGCCACCAACAACGTTTAGTAAAATTACATTGCACATTAAAGAAGATTCTGCTATGATATTCATTCATGATTTAAAAGCTGCTAAGTCAGTCTGGGACTATTATTGATTAAAAGATTATTACATGTTTAACCAAATACTACTCAGCATTCATAAATATTTTTGAACAATAATTATACCAATTTTTAATATTTACGTATTAAAAATTTGAAAAGCTTCGAATTTTTATGGTTTTTATTACGTTTGTATTCAGCGTTCGTGTTCATAGGAGGACAGTTACATCTTTGTGTCCTCAAACAGAATATATTCCAAACGTCAACAGATTAAAAAATCAAATTATTTAAAATAGTTTTATTACAATCTATTTTTTTTTAAAGGAAACACTAGTCACATTAATCTTTGACATAAAAAGCCATGGATATTTTTTTATAATTAATCATAAAAATGATAAATATACATAATAATTTAATGAAGGCATTACCAAAAATCTTTAGATTGAATATTAATACATAGTATCCATCATTTATCAACTAAAATACATCAAACATTTTGTACCCTAATTAGATTCACCAACAACAAAATGTATGGCAATCAAGGCACAAATCAGTGAAGGAAGGCGTCATACTGGGCCATTATCAACCGTCACACCAAAGTTCAATAGTGTGACACTATTGTGAAATTTCTCACTTGGAGCATTGGCGACCCGCAGCGTTTGTCGGGTTAGCCTCAAGTTTAAACCATTGTAAGCACACGTGCGGACTGAATGGGCCCTTAGAAGGTTTCTTTGACAACCCTATTTATGTTTGAGGCCTAATTGAATTATGGGACGCGGCTTATGAGGGCGATATAGATCCGATTTTGTAATTACTGTTTTGTGTTGGTATGTTGATTTTGTCATGTCAATGGAGCGAGATATACAAGGATATTCGTTAAGTAATAGGTACTCTTATTATATTTTGCTGATGCTATAAAATAATACAATTGCCGTGTGATGACGGAATAAGAATGCAATTCACTACTTTTTATTGGCCCGTGGATGTTGCATAAGACGAATAAAGGATTAAATATGCATATAATATCTATGCAATATAAGGAGAAGTCCTAAAAAACGGAAATTTAAAAATGAAATACATAAGCAATAGAATCCGTAAAAATAGTTTTATTTAAAATTTGGTCCATGTTTCGCCAGATTGATAAAACAGATTAATTACCTACATACATATATGTATATCATGACGCCATATGATTGCCATGACGGCAGGGTAGGCAGAGAGAACAGAGTGCCAGAGAACTCTATCCTTGCATACTTCACTCGCTTCCTCAACATATGAATGTTGAGGAAGCGAGTGAAGTATGCAAGGATAGACACATATTTGTATTTTATTGTATTGTATTAATAACCTAAACACTGTAAAATAATATTATTAGATTTATGTGTTGAAATAAAACTGAAACATGAGAACAAAATGAGGATTGTGAATCTTAAACTAGTTTTTACAGCTTTTATATATGACTCAGTTTCTTCCCGCAGTCTTCATCCAGGGTGATTATGATATTATCTTCCCTTAGGCAGGCCTGTTTGTCCACCGAAGACAAAGATCGGATAACGGTGGACCGCTCGCACGGTGAAGAGAGGAGCTTTGCATGGTGGGTCTATGGGGTTGCGCCGCCTCTTCCATCGCCGCGGACCGATTTGTCCACCGCAAAAAAAGGCATTATTTGCAAAAATTTACATAGGTATGATGATGATGATAGGCCGATGGATTCAATGTGAAATATTTTAAATTGAATGACATAAATCTAGGTACAAGAATTCTTTTAGTGAAATTAAAAAAAAAATAAGCTCCTAATATCGAGGACGTGCTTTTGACAAGATACATAAATAAATATATTTATAAAAACCCGATTACGAAGCGATAAATGATATCACAAGCGGGGTTCGAACCCGCGCCAATTGGGAGTCCGGCCCAATCGTGCTGCCACTTAAACCACCGTGAACTATTGTAGGCCATGCAAATCTCGCTTCGGATCATATTTACGTCTTTAAGGTGACGTGTGCCATCTACCGGACAATGTTTACACATTGTATAGGCTTAAAATACTTCAAACTTTACAGTTAGAATTGTATTAAACGATGACACAACCTTGTTATTCAAATTACTGGAGTTTAGCATTTAATATGCTTAATTATTTATAAAAACTCGATTACGAAACGAAAAATGATGTCACAAGCGGGGTTCGAACGTGCGGGTTCTATTGGGAGTCCGGCCCAATCGTGCTGCATGTCCTACAATAGTTCACGGTGGTGTAAGTGGCCCATAGTCGTGGTTAAGCTGTAACAGCCATCTGCGGCTAACAGCTAAAAGACAGACACAAAAAAAGCCACAATTACTTGGGATTACATGTTAAAGAATTTGCTCCTTTTAAAGTCATATTTTTATATTAATAAAAACATTGCCCATCCAAGTATAGAGACCATGTAACTTAAAAAATCTATCATAATCGTTACTGCTTAGTCCGCTAAGTGAGAGCTCTTTTTAAACTGGGAACCCCAACCATAATCTAAACATGAGAGTCGTCCTTGAGAGCTCGACACATATTTGTTTTGGCTGGGATTGACTCGTGTTATCTTTGCAAACAAGTGCGGGGGCTTGTTTGTACAAAATAAAATGGCGGCCAAAGATACGGCAAGAAATGTTTGTGTAGGCTTAAAACGCTATAGGAAACTTATGGAAGTCATATTTTGATAGTGTATCTATATTTACTTTGAAATAAGCGATTTAAGAAGTCATGTTTCTTCTTCATGGTACTTAAATGTAGGATTTTGAATGATTGCCTTAAAGTTTTTTTAATTTTTTTTTTTTATTTATTTAAAAAGATTTCATTGTTATTTTTAAAAGTTTAATGCATGCTCTGGTTGCATGAATCGACTAATGATCTCTTGTACCGAGTATCATGGATTCGATTCCCATTCAGGTTCGTTGTATATTCAACAGTTAGATTATTGAGTCTAGGTATAATTCTAATAAGAAGATTTGTTCCTCTTGCCTCCGCCACTGAGGACAGAAACCTTACGTATAAAAATCATTACCGATGAAAATATGGAAGCATCCCCTTTGCATTCCGTAACGCAACATCGAAGTTTCAAGGTTTTGAATTTTTTTATGGTTGAGAGCCAACAACTCTCAGCACTTATATGGATAAGATTTTTTCACGGGAAATGACCTAACAAAATTCTGACTCATGCATCTATTAATACATATAGACTTTTATTATGAGAAGAAAGCTAACGTTTCCTTACGTTGCTTCTTTTGACGTCTTTTGCGATACTCGCGGGAAAGAAAGGAGTATTGTAATTTTACTCCGTAATGAAATGAATAAATACAATTTTTTCAAATAAATAGGTACATTTATTTTGAAAAAAAATACAATATTAATAGCGTAGACTGTAGAGTAATAGTCGTAAAAATCGGTTGCGTAATCAAGAGGAGTAGGGACTGTGATCGCTATTTCGCTTGCCATGCGTAGCGATTATAGATTCAATAGTGGACGTGGATAGTTTGGTGGATAGATGCTTATTATTATATATTACACATACATACATAGCCTCACGCCTATTTCCCAGAGGGCTAGAGAGGCTATGGATTGCCACAATTCACGGTCTCGGCACACCTCATTTGCTCCATCCATATTGTATATGATAACAAATCGAGTTTTCTAAGACCTAATGTAGATAAGCTAAAGTTATTTTAAAGTACCTACATACAAAGAGTCAAAGAATAGGATGCGTATCTAATTAATAGTATTAAGTGTAGTTATTCACGAATCCTCTTTTATTAGTAAGTACTTTATGCTTACATAATAGGCCATACAAGGGTGCTTCGAATACCGTGTGGGATGCAATAAGGAAATGCCGATTATACGCTACAAATAAATTAAATGCTTGAGAAACTTGTTCATTCATGTATAAATATGCATTTTTCTGTAGTTATATAGTTTTTCAATTATGGTAATATTTTTTTTTTCTTTTGGTGGCATACGAGTAAGCAGAACACCTGATTGTAAGTGTTACTGCAGCCCATTGACCTTTGCTATATTAGGAGTATATCTAAGCCGCTGCTTACCAATACAAACCCCAAACCCACCCGGTTGGGCTTCCGACTCTCTCGCTCACCGAACGAAGCGCAACAGCACATTGCCATTGCTCAGACGTCGATCTTCTGCGAGAGTGTGGTATTACCCCGGACGGACAGGCCCGCAGCTGTAGACAGAAAATTGTCAACAGCGTGGTCCTACCACTATTAATGTTCGGACGTTGTAATACAGTCATTAATTTTATTTTTGTATATAAATATTAGTTCTATGAATTGTTGTAGTGAATTCTATAATAATAATAAGTTTTTTAATCATTAATAGATGTTGATGTAAAAGTCAGTAACTATATTACTAAAATATAGAATTATATATATAAAAGTTCATACTTAGTTACAAGTTATCTTGAAATAAGATATAAAGAAATAAAACATAGTGAAATGTGTTATTACTATGAGAATAACAATGAGAATATCACTAGTATTATAAGTATAATAATACAATTTTGCCGTAAAACTACCTAAACAAAATTGCAAAAAAAGTGCCCATTGTTGAAAATATACGAAATGTTGACGTTTTCAAAGTTTATTGAGTATAATATTGCTTAATAAAGTTATAAATATCATCACTATATATTCTTTTAAGCATATGGATATTTATTTGATTGATTTCACTGTCGCCTATCCTTTTTAAAGTAAAATGTGTATTCATTACAGGGCGCACCAAGAAAATAATCCCTGTATTTGTATAGGTTCCTTGCAATACAATTAGAGGAGATAATTCAATTACACCCTTAGACTCTGAACAACAATTTGTAGAACAAAGTCCTACAAACAAAGTCAGCCCTGGTGGGAATTGAATTTACCACACTGGCACAATACCTTACGGTATTTTAACCACTACGCCACCTAAGCATTTCAAGTTACCATGTTAATAAAACATACAGGAATGTAGGTTCACTTATGAAACTGTTGAAGAAAGTAGTTGGTTTTTTAGAATTCATTACTATGAATATTTTAGTGAGACTTATCTCTCGAAAGTTATTCATGCTATGCATTCAAACTTAATACCTCTGCAAGTTAGTTTATTACCACATTAGGCTATCGGCGCGGCTAAATTTATAGGTGTATTTAGGGTTATACCAAAATTCCCTTGTATATTTAGTTGGGTATTCACAGAATGGTAAAAAAGATAAATTTATATAATTAGCTTAACACATATATATATATATATATATATATATATATACCACAAACCCAACAAATGTATTCACCAAAAAGATTGTTATTAACCACTGTATTATTAACTGAGTAGAATGGACTTCACGCGATCAGACCACAGCGTACCAACAAAAGAAGTTTAAAACTCATCGTTATAAACTACTTTCTTGACTAAAAAGTTCTTGAGTTTGATACTGAGAATTTCACAAGTGTCCAGTTGAAGCCTTTTAAATCAGTTTACTCCATTCACCAGTGAGCGTTGTGAAATCGATTACACATACCACCCATTCATGCGTATATTATGAACGGATCCTTTACATTGAATGAACCAGTTTACGTTACGTAAGTAATAATAGGAAGTTAAATAATTAAGCATATTAAATGCTACATACATATCATCACGCCATATCCCTTGCAGGGTAGGCAGAGAGAACAGAGTGCCAGAGAACTCTATCTCTGCATACTTCCTCAACATTCATAATCACTCACTCGCTTCCTCATCATTCATAATTCTCTTCATACACGCTCGCCGGTTTCGGAGACTCTTGACTCCACCTTCCTTCAGTACATGACCGATCTGGTCTAGGTAGGTTAGTCTCGGTCTCCCTCAGTACCTACATCCTTCCACTTTCGCATTGTATATCTTCTTAACCAGGCGTTCGTTCGGCATTCTTTCCACATGTCCGAACCATCGGAGCATTCCCTTTCGCATCTTTACACCAATACTCTCTTTCATACCTACTCGCTCTCTTACGTCGTCGTTACGAATGCGGTCGGTCAGCCTAACCTTTAAATGCTAAATTTCAGTAATTTGAATAACAAGGTTGTGTCATCGTTTAATACAATTCTAACTGTAAAGTTTGAAGTATATAACAATGTGTAAACATTGTCGGGTAGATGGCATACGTAACCTTAAAAACGTAAATATGATACGAAGCAAGATTTGAATATCCTACAATATAATAGTTCACGGTGGTGCAGTGGCAGCACGATTGGGCCAGAATCCCAATAGGCGCGGCTTCGAATCCCGCTTGTGACATCATTTTTCGCTTCGTAATCGGGTTTTTATAAATAATTAAGCATATTAAATGGTAAAATTTCAGTAATTTGTATAATAGGAAGCCCAACTGGGTGGGTTTGGGGATTGTAATGGTAGGCAGCGGTCTAGCTATACCTACCCTTTGTATAGCAAAGGACCTACCCTTGGATTAGCAAAGGACAATGAGCAGCAGTAACACTTACCATCAGGTGTGCTGCTTGCTTGTTTGCTACCATAAGCAACAAAAAGGAAATTTGTAATTTTGAATTACGAGAATTTATTTAATAGTCTTTTTGTCGAAAGTGGAAGTATGTAGGTACGGGGGGAGACCGAGACTCACCTACGTTGACCAGATTGGTCACGTACTGAAGGAAGGTGGAGTCAAGAGTCTCCGAAACCGGCAAACGTGTATGAAGAGAATTATGAATATTGAGGAAGCGAGTGAAGTATGCAAGGATAGAGTTCTTTGACACTCTGTTCTCTCTGCCTACCCTGAAAGGGATATGGCGTGATGATATGTATGTATGTATTTAATAGTTTGGATGTAATTATGCATTTAATCATCTGTCAGCCTATTGACCTCCCCGAAACAGCACTAAGGCTATACATAATTACCACGCTTAGCATGTAGTTGGGTGATTTCAGTTAGTGTTAATAGTATTCTAGAAGAGTTCTCATGGTCACTATCATCGCAGCTCTTATATTATGTTCCAATATTGGGATCAAATGTTCTCTATAGGGGCAGGCAAATTTCTAATGAGACGGTTTGGTATAGAGTTTTATTTCGAGGTTTTCTCTTGCATGGATGTTATCTCCAGCTGGTAATGACCATTCTATTTTTACCATCACCGAGCGAGAGAGACGTAAGCCCAACATTCTGGATGTGTTTTGTTTGGTAAGCAGTTGAGGCAAAAGAAATATCAAAATAATGTATTAAATTTGCGGAAAAAATATAATTGTTGTTGAAGAAGGTGCCTGAGGCCCAAACCTTTACGGTAAGCAGCGACCTGGCTGTGCTGCAGCTATGATGGAGGTTCGTGAACAGCAGTACTAGTCACTATCAGGCGCACTGTTTTTGTCTGTCAACAGCGATAATAAAAAGATCATGATAGAAATGCTCATCACACTTGAGCAACAATGTTCCCCATTTATCCATCCCACTGAATAATAATCATGTATTCTATATTCTCCGTTAATTAATATTTTCTTATTTTATGAAGCATGTGTTATAATTAAATCATGACAAAGTAATAGGTTTTTATATTCATTCTCCATTTTTATCCGTGTGGTGACGGAATAAGAATACAATTCACCACTCCCTATCATGCCCGTGGATGTCGTAAAAGACGACTAAGGGATATAACATGCATATAAAATCTATGCAAGAGAAGGAATACTCGAAACAAAACCCTATACCAACCTGTCTAACCAGCATGGTATAGTAGGTCAGTTTCCCTCCTATAGTGGAGGAGGCTCGAGGCCAGCAGTAGTACGTATATGAGCTGAGATGAATAAGATGATTCATTCTCTATTAAAAAATATTATTAAATACTAAAATATTGAGTTTTTGGCGGGAATCTAAAACGTCATGTGGCTCTTTTATTATATTCGATATCTTAGTGTTTGAACGTGTTATATTAGATAATTTTGATGGCATTTTATGTAATGTGATGTGACGGAACTGCTGAGATGTAGTGAATATCATATAAAAGTGCTTTACAAAGTTTTCGTTTTTCATCAAAATTCTCACAAGATAGATACCATTAACAGTGTGGCCATAGCACTGTTGATGGCGACAATTTGACTTACTGACGGACATGACTAATCTGAAGACACTAAAAACTTGAAGATAATTATAACTCCACACTGGCAACAATGGCTCATTTAAGTAGCTGAGGAATACATAAAAATAAGAAGAAGAAATACTAAAATATTGAATATAATATCAGTCCTCCCCTGAACATGAACGCTGTATAGTGGTCGAAACGTCGGGAAATTAAAAATTAAATACAAACGCCACAGAATCCATAGAAATAGTTTTATTTCAAACGTGTAATACATTTGCGTAAACATCAGAAATCTTTATTATATATAATAATTATGACTGCCAAATGACTATGTTCCCGCCTAATATATAAAGTTAATAATCATAAGTTGACACATACACAAATTTAAAAATCAATCAAATATAATATTTATGAAATAAAATTACCTAGGTAATTTATTTTTTATTTATGTAGGTATTTGTTTCATTTTAGAGATTCTCGTAAAATTAAAGAAATATCTAATAAAAAATAATTGAAATTATCTGGACTATAATGAGCCCCTATACTCAGCATGGGTCCGAAATTCAATCAATAGAAATTTATTGCCCAGATTTGCAAAGGTTACGCTTCGTTTTGAATTTCGATTGTGTAAGGCGGGTATTCTTTTTTTTTTAATAATAGAACGCGCGCGAGCTACGGCCTGCAGCTATTATGTCAGAGTAGAAATGACAGTAAAAGTTACGCCCACTTTTTAGATCCTTTTTGTGTAGTCTTCAAAAGTTTTTAAATGTTAAAGAATACGTTTATGGTTACAGCTTTTTTTTTTTACTTTAATGTGTACAAAATCACACTTATATATGTGATGTTATTTCAGGTAATCGTCAGGTGAGGCAGTTTTATTTTATTTATATACATAATTGCTAATTTCACTACCTATTGTAAATATATTTTAATGAACTTCGTTAAAATCACTTTACCTTTGTCAATTCGGTGACATTTACATGTCAAACGAACTGCATTATTGACATGAAAACAAAAATAAGGCACGTTTTTTCACACATGTTTACGAATTCCATATGAAAGCTAGTTGTGGTGACATAATTGTTTTCTTAACCGTCACCACCGCATGAGAGGGAAGAGAACTCTATTGTCAGGTTAACCATCAATTACAAAGATTATGATAACGACTCAAATGTTTCTCTGGTGGCCATTTTAACACGTGCTTAAAAGGCTTTGCAATATTGTGCTGTTGTAATTCAGTACAATAAATTATGCACTTTGTTTCTTATAAATATAAAGTCTATGTTCCTTTGGTTGTATTTTGTATTCTTGGTAGACTTAGATCACAAAACGGTATAAGTATTTTAATGTTCTATTTGTAATTAAACCTTTTTCTTATGGGTTAAAGTTGATATTAGGTTGAAATACACATATATAAATTGCTTTTATTGTGATTGTAAAGTGAAGAATATCTCTTGATTTTTAAGGGGCACTTTAAGGCTCGAAGTCCTCTCGTAAAATGATTGTGTTACGACTATCCATCAAATTGAAGACATTTCGTTGGCCTATTGAGCTTTTTGCCGTTTTTTGTCGTTCTATAATTTCCTGTGCCCGAAGCCAAAATTTCGACCAAAAATTCTGCGAGAACAATTAAAGCGTTTTTATTTCATTTTTTTATTTTTTCTCGGTCAGTTCGTAAGTATAGAGTTACCGAATCGTAGATAAAATAGATTTTCGAAACAAAAAAAAAATTGCAGAATTCATAAGTTTTTGGCGATTCGTTTTTTCTATTTTCTTTTGTAATGGCCGCGTTTTGTGCAAGATAAGTAGCCAAAGGTTTTTATTAGATTGTTTAGTTTAATAGTTGCACCTGCCTCAAAAACGATTTCAACTCTGTTCTAAATTTTCGAGAATTATTTCTAGTAAACTGCTTCCCTAATTTTTTGCCACCATGTACTGTGAACAAAATACAATCAGGGATAATGCAGTTTCATTATTTCCGTGTGGAGACGTGGGATAAGAATATAGTTCACCACCCAATTTCTTGCCAATGGATGTCGTAAAAGACCATCATTCCTACTCTTATCCCAATTACTTGGGCTCTTGTGCTCCTCTTCCTACATATTGCAAAAGTTATTGCCAATAGTTTTATGACCGGCCACCTGCCTGACGTCAAGCCTTCTTGGGAATGTAATTGTTGACCAAACGGCATCAGGTGTTGTTGGCCCAGGGCAATATAGAAAGAACTCTTAGTCATCTTTTACGATATCCACGAGCAAGTAAGGGTTGGTAGTATTCGTAGCCGTTACCACACAGCCCTGGATGTCGTAAAAAACCATGAAGGGATATAATATGCAGATAACATCTAGAATGAAAGAATTTTTAAAATCAATTTACAAATTCCAGAGATTAATTACTCCTCGAAAATCTCAAATTTTAGAGATTTCACCAACGACCCTTACACTTAGGCTACACTAAGTTAATAATATATGATGCATAATAATATTATTATATATAATATTAATATATTATACTATTCACCACTAATATTAATACTATTCACCACCCCATATCTTACCCTTGGGTGATCGTACGAGACGACTAAGGGATATAAAACGCATATAACATCTATGCGAGAGAAGGCAAACTCGAAACAAAACCCTATACCAACACGTCTGACCAGCGCGATATAGTAGTTGAATTTCCCTCCCATTACGGAGGAGGCCCCAGCCCGACAGTGGGACATTTATGGGCTGTGATGATGATGATGATAATATTAATATGCATCATATATATTACCTTAGTGTAGGCTAAGTGTTAGCGTTTGCTGTGTGGTAACGGCTACGAATAGTACCAACCCTTACTTTCCTCGTGGATGTCGTAAAAGACGACTAAGAGCCTTATGACGAATTAAGCCAACTCTATCTCACAATTATCAACAATTATATTACCAAGGAAGGTTGACGTCTGGCAGACGGCTGGTCATAAAATTATATTGCCAATAACTTTTTCAATATGTACTATGAAAGAAGAGTACCTACCTACATGTTGTATCGAACCCAGGTAATTGGGATAATGCCGAGAGGCTGACCGCGCGAGGAGGGAACGACGTCCGCCCCGGGGGGGGGACGTCGCTCAAGGGGAGGGTACCTCTCAGGGGGTATTCCATCGGGCCGGCCACTGACGACAAGTTCACGCTGCTCCAGTGGCCGGTCCAACGACGTAGGCGAGGTTCGTGGGTGGGTTACGGGTATGCGTGCTTACGCCCCTCTGTCGCCCCGGACGGAGTGGTGCGAGAAGAGCGCCGACCATAACCCACCCCAAAAAAAAAAAAAAAAAAAGGTAATTGGGATAATAGTAGGAGAATGATGATGATTAATATTATTATATATAAATTATAAAGTCTTAGGTGTTATTTAAAGGTCGGCGTTTAAATAAAAAAAAAAATATACATACATACATACATACCATCACGCCATATCCCTTGCAGGGTAGGCAGAGAGAACAGAGTGCCAGAGAACTCTATCTCTGCATACTTCACTCGCTTCCCCAACATTCATAATTCTCTTCATACACGCTCGCCGGTTTCGGAGACTCTTGACTCCACCTTCCTTCAGTACATGACCGATCTGGTCTAGGTAGGTTAGTCTCGGTCTCCCTCGGTACCTACATCCTTCCACTTTCGCATTGTATATCTTCTTAACCAGACGTTCGTTCGGCATTCTTTCCACATGTCCGAACCATCGGAGCATACCTTTCGCATCTTTACACCAATACTCTCTTTCATACCTACTCGCTCTCTTACGTCGTCGTTACGAATGCGGTCGAAAGGGGGTCGGTCATGTCGTTTATAAAAATAATATAAAAGTCGCGAATTACCATAATATTATAAAATTCCAAGTAAATTATTAGTACATTACTGCAGCGGCCCGCAAAACAGGGATTGATGGACGAACGTGTAAATGTGGGCCGAGGCGTGGCCGAGGCACACATACGTAAGTCCATCAATTCCTAGGCTATCAAAGCTTGTATAGTGCTTTTCTCAAATAATGCGCGGAAATTAAAACTAAGTAGTAAGTAGAACTGTATACATGACGAACAAGAAACACATGTTTTTTTTCATTATCAAACAGGTTTCTTTTTCAAGCCAGTTCGAAATTTAAATAAAACCGTGATAAGTTGCTTCCTTAGTTGCAATATTATGAAGTAACAAATCGTTCCATTTTTATAATATACGATAGATATGAATTTACATATATATTTATTTGGCCGCTAAAACACGACAGATATGGATTTTCATACATTTTTTGCCGGCCGCTACTAAAGTAATGCTCAAATTTCCAAGCATGTTTGAGAAAATATTTTTCTTTTATCTGCATAGATTATCTATGCGATGATTTAAAATTAATAGGTAATAAAGAACGTTTTCGTGCGCCAGTATCAAAATCTGATTTTAACGTATCTATTAATAGTGGTAGGACCACGATGTTGACAGTTTTCTATCTACAGCCGCAGGCCGGTCTATCGGGGTAGTAGCACACTCTCGCAGAAAATCGAAGACTGAGCAGTAGCAACGTGCTGCTGTGCTTCGTTCGGTGAGCGAGAGAGTCGGATGCCCAACTTTTTGGGTGGGTTTGGGGTTTTTGGGCAGCAGCCTAGCTATACCCTGGTATGGTCCATGGGTTGCAGTAACACTTACCATCAGGTGTGCTGCTTGCTCGTTTGCCACCAAGAGCAATAAAAAGAAATTAACCTTTATTAAGATTTAAATACAATGCAAAAACTTTTAAAATACAGTTTAGGACGCTTTCACCGGCGATTTTTTTGTTATTACCCGAACGATATTCCAAAAAACTCGCTACTTTTTCTACCATGCAAAAATCCCCAGCTTCCGTTAAAAAAAATGGAATGCGGAGTAATTTAAAACCGCACAAAATTGCTGATGTTACACATATGCGGAAATGTGTATTTTTACCACTTGTTGCCATATTTTGGAAGAGAAAAAAATACAGGAATGAAACGCGCTAGTGGTAAAAAATGTTGTTAGTGCAAGGTAATAGTTTTTATGGGACAGTTATTGTCACGTGTTTCTGATTTGTGTTTGGGACTAATGGGTGTGTGTTATCGCCACATTTCCTTTAGATGATGGCGTCAAATATTGCGGTTTAGGCGCCCTGCTTTATTGCCATTCCGGTGACGATATTTTAGTTTAGATTTGGGACAAGATTAAATATCTATTTTAATTTTCAAACGCATAATGACATAAAGATATATTACGTATATAAATATGTAGTTAATAGATATTTAAAGGTTGAACTGGATTGAATTGGACACCTAAAGGAATTTGATACATTTTTTTTACGAACTAAAACTATTTTTACTGATTATAGCGTTTTAACGCTGAAAGTGAAAAATCAATAGATTTTAATTATCTGACATTTCGAACACTTCAGTCTTCATAGTCATGAGATGTCCTCCGCCGTTATCATGAAATTAATATGATCGTTACAATAAAACTTCTAAAATAGTTTGATATTTACTGAAAATGTTTATGTTAATGAATTAAATGATAATAAAACTTTGAACTGAAAGTGAAGAAAAGTAAAAGTGTGTTCTGTTTTTGAATAGAGAAGTATTCTCTATTCAAAAATAGAACATACTCCTGCTTCTTTTTTGTAATGGCAATCACCTTCTAGCTGTCAGTGTTGAGTTATAATTTTCTTCACGTATTTAGTCTCTTCATTTCAGTCTATCAGTAAGTCAAGTCAAAGTAGTGCCATTAATAGTGCTATGGTCACACTGTTAATGGAATCTTCAGATGATTTTGGTGGAAATGGAAACGCTGTGTAGCACTTTTATATGATATTCACTATATTTCAGTAGTTCCTTCGCATTACATTACATAAAATATCATCAAAATTGTCTAATAACACGTTAAAACACTAAGATATTGAATATAATATATGTACTACTATCATATGAATTTTCATATTTCCGCTAAAAGTTTCAAAAATAGAACATTTATCATACCTCTAGTTCCATTCATCAATCCTCAGTACGTATATTTACGAGTTAAAATATAAAAGCAACTATTACATATACATATTTCTTAAAAACAAAATATATCTACTGATAAATGATTAATGCTTGTAGACACCCTACAACATGCAATCGGAAGCAGTTAAGTGTTACACCACCGCACCTAATTATCTTCGAGAAATCGCTTCCTGTGCTCAAGTACTGCGAAACAACCTTAGTTAATGCGAGTATCGTGTCAATTGGCACTAAAGTTCATTGTCTATGCCATGAGAACATCACTTATTATCTGGTCACTTGATGAAAAAGTGCTACTTTGCCGTTTTTACACATAGTCCCTGTGAGAATGTTTCATGTGGTTTTGTTATGTTTTTTTTTCTACATTTTATAGTACTTAAGTTCATTTTAGTGATGGACTAAGAAAATAATGTATCAATATAATATCAACCATAGCTTGAACTTAAAAGTCGTAAAAACCAACAATTTCCTAGGGAACGTTTATACGTTCCTCTTCTCAACTGCGATCGCCAAACTATCTGTCAAGCATGGAGATTATAGCATTATTGCTCACTCTTTTTAGGCTAGGATCTGGGTACATACCGCCTGTTCCATTCGGGGTGACGAATAGGTGGCATGCGGTCCCAAAACCTACCATATTCCCTCTTCATTGCCATTAGGTCGATTACTGGTAACGAATCCTTGACGACTGTGGTCGGTACAATACAGTACAGTCGGGATCCATTGAAAAATTAGATTTGCTGTCGAATAAGTTCAGTTGTTATGTTCCTTTAATAGACTAATTTATTATTTATTGCAATAGTATTCATTCAATAATATATTATAGAATTCTAGACCACCGGACATCTAAGTGCTTGTTTTTTTCTTTTCAGTTTTTTATTATGTACGTAGTTTAGTTCGCTTTTTACGCAGTCGGGTTTTTTTTTAATTTATACTTTTTATTTATTAATACCTAGGTGGCTATAGTTATTTTACATACATACATATCATCACGCCATATCCCTTGCAGGGTAGGCAGAGAGAACAGAGTGCCAGAGAACTCTATCTCTGCATACTTCACTCGCTTCCTCAACATTCATAATTCTCTTCATACACGCTCGCCGGTTTCGGAGACTCTTGACTCCACCTTCCTTCAGTACATGACCGATCTGGTCTAGGTAGGTTAGTCTCCGTCTCCCTCGGTACCTACATCCTTCCACTTTCGTATTGTATATCTTCTTAACCAGACGTTCGTTCGGCATTCTTTCCACATGTCCGAACCATCGGAGCATATATATAGTTATTTTATTTATTAATAAGTAGGTACCTAACCTAACCTAACTATATATAGTTTTTCGACTGAAGTTGAGTAGAAAATCGTTAGAAGTTGAAGATGGGCGACCGCGTCAGATATTAGGTACTTTAGGTAGGAGACCTATGGTGGTATATTAGACAATATACCTTCTAGATACGTTAGTATATGTCCATCCACATTCACACGGACACAGACATACGAATTTTTCGTCTTTTTATCGTAAATTTCTACTGTCTAAAAACCTATATGTAAGAAATGTTGTTACGAAACTTTAAATCGATATAGATCTTAAACGGTCAGTCGAATCGAAAAATGTTGAAGGAAAACTAAAAATGATTTTTAAATACCTATTAAACGATACCCCACTTGACATAATTTGTTGACTTTCATTTTCACAATATGGCGTCCAGTAGTCGCCATATTGATTTTTCACTAACGTCATATCTGTAGTGACACTCGCCGGATTAAGAGGAATCGATTGACGTGTGAATCATAAAAATCGTTCCAGGCATAGTGCTTCAAAGGAACATACAAACATAGATACATAGAATGTTAAACACAATACCACTACTCCTTTGCGTCTCGCAGTCGGGTAAAAAAGACCACTGCATGACGTCTAATCAAATCAAATCATTTATTATGCATAAGCTCCATAAGGACACATACACATTGTCAATTTAACATTACCTTTGAAATTAGTCTAGCAATCTACCATCGGATCGGAACACGGCTACAAGTTAAGTAGAGCCGGCAAGAGACTAAGCAGGCTTATCATTTATAAAACTTGATTACGAGCGAAAAATGATTGTCACACATAGAATTCGACCCCACACCTATAGGAAATCCGTTCCAATATGCTATCACTTACACGAGCGTGAACTCTCGTATGACATTCAATTTTAGGCTCGTATTATATTTTCGCCTTCAAATGAGACGTGTGCCATCTATCCGACATTGTTTATACATTGTACAGATAGGCTTATCATTTTTTACTTCTTTTGAATGAAATTGTATGTATATTACAAAAGCAAGTATTAGCTGTATTGCCCTTCGAACTAGATTATTTTTTTTTATTCAAAACATTATACAAAAGACAAAAACATAAAATATTGCTTGACCATATCTTACAAGTAAAACTTCCCCGTGTGGTGACGAAGTAAGAATACAATTCACCACCCCCTATCTAGCCCGTGGGTGATCGTAAGAGCCGACTAAGGGATATAAAACGCATATAACATCTATGCAAGAGAAGGAAAACTCGAAACAAAAGCCTGTACCAATACGTCTGACCAGCGTGGTACAGTAGGTTAATTTCCCTCCCATTACGGAGGAGGCCCGAGTCTAACAGTGGGATATATATATATGGGCTGTGATGATGATGCTATCTTACAAGCGGCACCTCATTACAGGTTAACTATTTGAGCAGTCATCATCGGTCTTGGTAAAGTCGTAGAGTTGTTAAATGCAGGCGACACAGCATTAAACGGCGAAAGGCTGATAAATAGAAATCGTTATTATTATAATAGTTTTAATCTAACTACTACAGAATCAGATATTTGTTTTGACCTAAATTTAAAATGTTCCTTACAGTCTAATTCATTTTAATATTTAAAAAACCCGATTACGAAGTGAAAAATGATGTCACAAACGGGACTCGAACCCGCGCCTATTGGGATTCCGGCCCAATCGTGCTGCCATTACACCACCGTGAACTATTGTAGGACATGCAAATCTCGCTTCGTATCATATTTACGTCTTAAGGTGACGTATGCTATCTACCCGACAATGTTTACACATTTTTATAGGCTTAATACTTCAAACTTTGCAGTTAGAATTGTATTAAACGATAACACAACCTTGTTATTCGCTTCGTAATCGGATTTTTACAAATAATTAAGCATATTAAATGCAAAATTTCAATAATTTCATTTGACTATCTTTCAGGATGGCTTTGATATTTAATTGGGTCTTAATTAAATTTATTAACCTACAAAATATCGGGCGGTAAAGTTTTTATCTGAGATTACAAAAATAATTGATTAAACAGTGTTTGACTGGTCGTTGCATTGGTTATATTTCCGGTGCATTAGAAACTTAATTCTCTATCCGGATATAATAAGTTATTCAATGAGAAGTTATTGGAATTATATCTTGATCTCATTAAATCCCTTAAAATCAGTAATCTCATTAAATTTAAGGGTAACGTAGTGTTTGAAGTTTCCGGCTCAATTTTTGATAAAAATTTAGAGTAAAATATTTAGACTTTCACTTTGATAAAAAGGAAAAGTATGTGTTTCATGACATATACACAAGTAGTTTGTTTGGTATTTATTATTTAGAGTAGTTTATTATATTATATTTATTATTGTATCTCCTTTTTATTCACGGGATCTTCCATAAGGAAGATGCCCGGTCCTTTGGGAAGCTTACATGGGGATATAGATCCAACACGCAGAGGCCTTTTGAGAAATTTAATCTAAATATTGGGATGCAACATCTACCGATGACATTCCAAGTCTACACATAACATACGTGGACTGTCAGCGGTAAGTGTAAAATTATTGTGTGATGATGGTAGCTAATATCTGAATATGGGAGTGGGGGTTTAGTGGACTGGTTCATCTTAAATCTATGAAATTTTGAACTGTCGTCTGCCATCAAACCCAGATTGAGAGATGAACGGTGGCAGACGTTATATTTATTATTATTAGCAAAAAATATTGTTTTGAGTCTTGGTGTAATTTGTTTGCGCTAATTATATGTTTGTATAGTTTCTTCCAATACAAGGAATATTTCCTTAGTACAGAGTTCGTGTCTTTTAAAGAATAAAGAATAAAATAATTTGGAAAATCCAAAAGTGCACACCTCATAACTTTTATATTATTTATCATTTACTATTTAGTCAATGCCATAAATGAAAATGAACGAAAAAAAATCTTTTGAAATTTGGTGCCATTCTCGATGTAGTGCTAAACATAGCTGTTCGTTTACAATAGGCTGTATGGGATTTGTTTCCTTTGCCTGTCCGAATGGACGAAAAAAAGAAGGTAAACGAACCCAACTTTCATAAGGTATAGATACATACACTAATGACTAAGCAGTTTAGTTTTTTATTAATTAATTTACGACAGTAAAGTAGACGACGACGAAGTAGTACGACGAAGTAGTAGTACGACGACGAAGTAGTAAACGTAGTACGACAGTAGTATTTAGTACAATTAAACGACACACATTAATTTTTATGGTCGTGATCGTGCCAGATCCAGAATATTTTATCCAACGTCCTCGAATATTTTTTAACCAACTATTTTCTTACTTTAAACAAAATAATTGCGTTTTCAAAATATCAAATATACGTTTAAACAAATGTTTTTTCTTGACATACATATATATGATAATATTATCCTATAAGTGAAATGTGAGAAAATACAATCACTTTTAGATTTAAAAAGTGCTTGATTTTCATATATCAAGAGTAGAGCAAGATCTCAACGCTTCTTCGTAAGTTATATTTTTAAAACTCATTTAATTTGAAGTTTATAACAATAAATAACATTCCGTTTGATGAGTATAGAATATCTTCTAATTCTACTCTTTACTTTCTCATGGAGAACATCATCACCATCAGCTCATATATGTCCCACTGTTGGGCTGGAGCCTCCTCCATAATGGGAGGGAAATTGACATACTATACCACGCTTTTCAGACGTGTTGGTATAGGGTTTTTTTTTCAAGTTTTCCTTCTCTCGCATAGATGTTATATGTATACGTTTTATATCCCTTAGTCGTCTCGTACGATCACCCACGGGTAAGATATGGGGTAATGAATAGTATTCTTACTCCGTCATCACACGGAAAGCATTACAACTTCGTTTCTATACCTATATGTTTATAAAAACGACTTCAAAAACTGAAAAGTACAAAATAATTTAAAATACTATCATTTGTATGTGCTATCTATTGATAGGTTTGAAATCGGTGCCAAGCCCTAAACAAAATTATAAACAGCTTAGGTACTTACTGTAATGAAATTCCTACACTAATGATACCGATACCGGCACCGACTTCAAACCTATCAATAGATAGCACATACAAATGATAGTATTTTAAGTTATTTTGTACTTTCATTTTTGGAAGTCGGTTTTTTTAAACGTAGTTGTTTGTTATATTTTACTTTTTAGTGTTACAGACATACACAGGTTGTTCTATTAGTAGCGGGGCTTGAGCTACTCGTTCATTTGGCGCTCTCATACTTAATGCTAATTTTAGACTTATATGGTTTTCTCATGAATGCCAATGTCAGAACTGGACCAAATTGAACCACACGGGAAGCACCAGCTATCAAATAAAAAAACATCATTAAAATCGCTTTGCTCAGTCGAAAGTTATGAGGTATCAAACATAAAAAAAAACCGATCAAACGATGAATTGAGAACCTCCTCTTTTTTTTTTGAAGTCGGTTAATAATTAAGCCGGCCGACATTAGAAAAGTTAATACTACGATAAAAGCTGTGGATATGTATAGTATAACATGCAATAACTATTACCATTAGTTATTGTATTTTTAAAAGCAAACATTATGCCAACATTTGGTACTAAAAGCTGTATTGATCGAATTATTTCTATAACCACCGGTTTCCTTTGCTAAAATTAACGCCCTCGCTGACCACGAATAAATATTTGTGTTATTTTAAAGAAACCAAAGGCCGTGAAAAATGCACGCTTAAAGTTTCACTACAGTTGTGTTAAATGCGGCACTTCGGATATGGTTCTCTTGTTGAAATATGTAAGCGTAAAGTGTAAATAACAATTTTTATAATACAGTTGTAAAATTTGATTGAAACTGTAAATTTTGGTAATAAGGTTTAATTTAGTTTGGTGGGGATTTTTTAAGCATCATGTCATAAGTTGGCCTATGACGTCTTTTACCAACAATGTTGCTCGAATTTCACGCAAGAATTATTTGTTTTAGATTAGGCTGTATTGCTAAGAAATTATTGTGTTGAGATGTGAATTTTAACGAGGTATGTGTTATGAATTGTCGGCTTTTACAGATCGATAACCGCAACCGAACATTTCATTTTATATTAATGGAGGATTTGCTTAGTTGTGTGGTAGCGGCTACGAATACTACCAACCCTTACTTTGCTCCTCACCTAAGCCAACTCCATCTGATACTGTTTGGCAAACAATTACATTCCCAAGAAGGGTTGACGTCTGGCAGGCGGCCGGTCATAAAACTATTGCCAATAACTTTTACAATATGTAATATGTATATACCTATTATGAAAGAAGAGTACATATTGTATCGACCTTAAATGATTGGGATAATGAGTAGGAGAATGATGGAGGATTTGCTGTTAATATTGATTAAGTATCATTATTATATGAAAATGATCATTCATTATTATTTAAGCTCGTATATATGCGACTCCTAGACTCTAATCTTCTCTAGAATAGGAGGCTAATTAATCTACTATACCTCACTGTTTAAACGGATTGTGAGAGAATTTCGTTTGAATTTTTCTTCTCTAGTAACATCATTCCTTCCTACCATCAATATGTTATCTGTATATTATATGGCTCGCTTTTTATGTCGCCTATGAGCAAGAAAGAGAGTGATAAATTGTATTCATACTCTATCACCATTCTTTTCATTCCCCGGAACGTAGAAACAAACGACTAAGGTACGCGCGAACGTAAGCAATTAAATAATTGCAAGTCTTTTCTCGCTTTCGAAAATTTAACTGCCAATCCGTCGTAAGTTATTTTTTTTTATTGCTTATGGTGGCAAACGAGCAAGCAGCACAACTGATGGTAACTACTCGCTCTCTTACATCGTCGTTGCGAATACGGTCGGTCAGCCTAACTCCACAGATTTTTCGTAGAGATCGCATTTCGACCGCATTAATTTTGCTTTCATGCTCTTTTCTGCATACCCAACTCTCGCTTCCATATAGTAATAATATTATAGTAATGTAATAGTAATGTGGGACAAGCACTGCGTTGTGTATTGCTAAACGTGCCTTCTGGCTGAGGTGGTGCCTTCCGAGAAGTTGTCCCAACGCTCCGTTCACTCTATTTCCCACATTCACTCTTCGCTCTATATCAGTGGTGTACCTTCCATCTCGGCTAAAACCACATCCAAGATATACAAATTTATCCACTTGCTCTAGTACATCATTACCTATTTTTACTCTTACATCTGTTCTGGCTTCATCTCTTTCAAAGACCATTATTTTGGTTTTGCTCACATTCACGCGTAGAGCATTACAATCTTCTGTCATTGTGTCGACTAGGGTCTGCAGGTCAGTCGCTGACTGTGCCAGCAGGACTGAATCATCTGCATAGAGCAGACCAGTGACCACTGAGTCGCCCATCTGGACTCCCACATTCATATCGTTCAACCTTTGGAGACATTTATCCAGATATATGATAAACAGCCTGGCTGACATAACGCACCCCTGTTTAACGCCGATATTGACGTCAAACCAAGGCGACAGTCCATCCAGCCGCACACAGGCTCTACAGCCCATGTAACTGGACTGCACAGCCCGTAGCAGTTTACCGTTAATACCATACTCCGGTAAAATGTCCCAAAGTTCTTTTCGTATTATAATTATATCACTAGGAAATATATCAATAATATTAAGTTATATTGTGAAATATACTAACTTTTTGAACATCACCTTGATAACTCATCTTCGTTTTCCGAAGATACAGCAGAAATAAATAGTTAGTTATCGAGCTCAAAGGTGCCGCCTTATGAAGGTGCCGACAAAGACGCGGCCATCTTTAACAGTGGTCACAAATAGGCGCGAGACCTTCTTAGTATGCCATTTATCTCAACGTATTTGGTTTGTGTTAAGTAACTTTTAGTATACATAGTCGTGTAAGGGATGACTTCAAAAATCTCTGATTCATGTCGTCGTGTGAATATATTATATATTTGACCGCAATGTCTTAAAATACAAATAAGGTATACGACAAGTTAATGTCACTAAATTACTGAGATTTAATATGCTAGGTTACTTATGAAAAGTTGTTTTCGAGCGAAAAGAAAAATAAAATATTATTGTTACACGTGGGATTCGAACCTGTCGGTTCCTGAACCTATTGAAAATCCATTCCAATCTTCCTAGCACTTAGACAAATTTAGTATTTAATAATGTATAATTGTTAACCAATATAAGCACTATTATAAATAATAAATAATTTATTTCTCTCAAAAGGCTACAGTGGTTTCTTAAATATACTCAGTACACGATTTGTCTTAGTTTAACCTTGTGAGAGCTGGAGTCTGAAGTAGGTTCGAAACCTGTATGACAGATCTCCAGGCTCTCTTCTTTTTATGATACACAAAGATACTTAGTAGTTAAAAGAAACTTATTAATATATACACGGCAACTTCAATATTGAGGTAATAAACTTAATCTTAGATTATTTAATTATGTGTGTGTGCGTGCTGTGTGCGTGTGTGCGTGTGTGTGTGTGTGTGCGTGTGTGTGTGTGTGTGTGTGTGTGTGTGTGTGTGTGTGTGTGTGTGTATGTGTGTGTTATTTTTGAGTATTGATAATATTTTCGGTTTCAGTATAACTTAGGCTAAACAGCCATTTTGTGACAGCCTTTTTGCACTCGAATCTATTATATTATTTAGCAGTGCTGTTGCGCTTCGCTCTGTGAGAGAGAGAACCAGCAGCTCAACTATTTGAGTGCATTTTGGCTAGTAGACAGCGTCCTAGCTGTAGCACTGGTATTAAAAAATTTCATGAGTGGCAGTAACACCATCAGATGCCGCTTGCTCGTTTACCACCATAAGCAATAAAAGAAAAGAAAAAATAAATACACGCTTTCAGTTCTTATCATCAATAATAATACATATAGGTATTTTATTTCATTGCGAGTTATTATAGGGCTCTTGAGCTATTTCTTTACTATAAAATTCACCTAATTAGTGACTGTATCTATTTCTGCAAACGAGTATTTTCTGTTATATATATTTTGCATCTGTGTATGTATTTTTTATTATTGCTGATGGTGACATAGTATAACAAGCAACACATCTGAGAGTAAGCGACTAATCCATGGACCTTTGCAATACCAAGGATAGGCATAGCGAGATTGCTGCCTACCAATAAAAACTCCAAACCCACCCAGAAAGTTGGGTTGCTAGTTCTTTCGTTCAACAGAGCATAACAACAGAACGCTTAGACGTCGATTTTCTGCAAGAGTGTGGTAGTACCCATGACAGACCGGCCAGCGACTATAGACCGAAAACTGTAAACAGTGTGGTCCTCCCACCATTATAAAATTTCCTCAATAGTTAAATCATAATAATTTTTTTTTTTCAAGATTTCGTACAATGGCTGTCCAACGTTTCTGTGAATAATGATCATGTAGCAAAAACTACACGATTACAGCAAGGATTTAGGTTAGAAAATGGTTGTTTTGAAGATTCATAACTAGCAGCTGTGACGGAAGGTAAGTCAACATCAATGTAACGGCTGTAAACCGTGAAATCAGTCGCGAAATTCAAAAGGCGAATCGCATCGATCTATAAAATACAAAGTTTAAATCAAAAGACATGTGTTTGTAGTACTGACACCCGTACTATGACGAATCAACGAAGAAAGCCCGTACAAATCTCTAAGAAATAACCGAAAAACCGAAATTTTTCAGCGATTCGTTCCACACAGATTTTACGGTGCCCTATTACTGTATCCTACGGAGTATAAAACCTTTGACGGTGTTGCGATGGGGTTGTCAACATTTATCTATTTTATAAAAAAGTTAATTTGTGAACATAAAATTTGTGAATAAATATAGTAAACAATGATTATATTAGAAAAGGAGTACATATATAAAGATTCATTTCGTAAAATATATATAGTATACATTCTGGAGACATAAAAATAACTTATTACATATAATCTGTTACAAGCACTTCTATTCTTTTTCAAATTAACTACTACTCAACTTTTTGTTATATCTGACATAAATATTTGGCAAATTATTATTATGTTTTGTAGTTGCTTTCTTTATAAATCTGATATTATTATTATTGTTGTTGACATTGTATACCGAATTAAAATTATTACTAATTAGTTAATGACCTTAGATACGACGATATTGCAATTGATTTGGTGTCTTAATAGGTTTTAATTAACCGATACTATTGCCTCCTTTTGCATGCCGCTCGACTTTCAAATATGATTTATTTGGTTGATCTGATTTAAATACAAAAACTAATGTGTTAGTGAGAACACATAAAATTATTTTTTATTAGTAGTACAATATATTTACTCTAAGAGATCCAACCAACCAATCCAGAGAGATCGACCCAATACATAGATCCAAATAAAACCAATAAATAGATCTACGTCAATCAAGCTAGCATTTATATTACATCAATAAGTAGTTAATTCTTCCCTGTGGTGACGGAGTAAGAATACAATTCACCACATATATTACCCGTGGGTGATCGTACGAGAGGACTAAGGGATGTAAAATGCATATAACATCTATTTAAGAGAAGGAAAACTCGAAACAAAACCCTATATCAACACGTCTGACCAGCGCCGTATAGTAGGTTAATTTCCCTCCAGTTACGGAGGAAGCCCGATCCCAACAGTGGGACATATATGGGCTGTGATGATGATGATGATGATGAAGTAGTTAATTGGCTTGTAATTATGAAGAACGCTTCTATTTTCCTTAAAGAAGTATTAGTACCATAGGTTTACCATCTCTGCAAAACTATAACCAAGGTGTCATACATTTGTATCCACTATCGAATCGGAACGAATTGCGAACAGAAAAGCGACCGATTTATCATTCTTAAATGCTAGCCGAAGCTTTATATTCACTAAATGGACATCCCTGGTTTCTGTCAAATGTCACGTATCTCCAACTGAATCTTAACACGTAAGGTTTTTTCTTATTTTATTTTTTTAATCAAAAACCTTGAATATAAGGTGTAGTTTATCTTGTCACGTAAATTTTCTATTTGTTTGGAATGGACGTTTATTGATAGCGGCATTTGTATATATAGATAACCAGGAATATATTTGAGGATGAGGTTCAATATAATGTTTAATCAGCATTTATTACGTGCTTGGGATAAAATAGGTGGTAACGTACACTGAAATAGAGTGACTGTAGTATTTTTTATTTTAATTAGAATAAAACAAAGTCGTTCGCGTCTGTTTCTCGATTCGAACTACAATGCCTTTTCAACTATTACTTAGATATTTTTAAAGAAAGATATATAATGTATCTTATTAAACTAGAGATCTTTTGTTGGTAATCATATTGATCAAATATCCCGACTCTCTTATCACCTAGTGATGGTGTAGGATAGTTCCTTAGAGAAAAGGCAACAACATATGCTTTACTCATGGTCGATCTATGTAGAGAACAGTCTACCAGTTGTAGGGATTTATTTCTGTGATCGTTGTTCAGGACAGCTTACACTTGAAAGGGTGCCAAGCTCACGAGGGTTAGACGAGTAATAGACTCATACTGATTCTTTGTCGCCCCAGATCCATGCCCTAATCTTTATATCCTCAAATTAAGCATATTTTTTTGTATTCATGTGATTAAGCTTTGAGCTGTGTGGTAGCGGCTACGAATACTATCAACCCTTACTCTGCTCGTGGATGTCGTAATAGAAGACTAAGAGCCTTATAACGACCTGGGTCAGCTCCATCTGATGCCGTGTGGTCAATAATTATATTCCCAAGGAGTTTTGACGTCTGACTGGCGGCCGGTCATAAAACTATTGCCAAAAGTGCATCAATATGCATTCCTCTTTCTACTACATATGAAAGAAGAGTGCATCAATATGCACTCTTCTTTCTTAGTACATATTGTAAAATGATCGATAGAATTATCGACCCCAAGTAATTGCAATAAGAGTAGGCGAATGATATGAATTTGAGATGAATAATTAATCATATTTATGGATATTTTCACAATTACGAATAGAACTTCAAAAGCCCTAATTAAAAAGTTAAATCCATATATTGAAAATTCAATATGTGATTGGGATGGTAGAATTCTTTAAGCGTAGGTGTCGTTAGAGATGACTAAGGCAGGTTAGCAGATAATATCAGTGCGAGATAAGGAAACACAAAATAAAAACTTGTGCTAACTCGACTGGCCATCGTGCTATATTAGCCTAATTTCTCTTCTCACTGTTAAGTGGAATTTTGTCCACGTTTATATGTAAATAAGATTCAAGAAATAGATAATATATTCTCAAGTTCATTAGTGACGGTTCAGATAAATATGTTTAGGACCGATTTTGGTTTTAACATTTAAATCGCACCGTTCCGCCAAAACGTTTTGCATTACTATAAAGCCCGCTGATATGTAATAACAAGTTTTATCGAGCTTTTAACGAGACATTTAATCTGATATAATTAAGAAAAATTCTTATTGAAGCAATATTCAGATGATTTCCTAAAAGCTACCTGTTTCAACGGGATGTTTTAAGAGATTTATAAAAAATATATTTCGATTGCTTAATGGTTTCGTACCGATTCAAGTAATAGGTATATCTGATAATGACGTACCGTGTCAATGATCTTCAGACTGAATCTTAGGATTTTTTGAAAACATAAGTATGTACCTACCACCTTTCTTTTTTTTTTGTGGTGGGCTACGGTGCGGTCACGCCTCGCTAATCCATCCGGGGTGACGGGCGATACGGCGCACGACCCCGTAGACCCGCCCTACAACATACCTCTCGACGCCGTGCGGGTGGATCACTGGAACGCGTTCGTTTCTTCAGTGGCCCATCCGGTGGTCTACCCTCGCGGATATCCTTTCGAGTCGACGCCTCGACAGTTTTCACCATCGAGGCGTCGTCCTCACGCTGTGGCCTCGCTCCAAGAGCGCCCAGATTAATCCCCGATCAGCCAGGGCGGCATAAGGCGGAGGGTATTCACGCCTACACCGCCCCAGTCGCCGGCGGCGGGGCGAATCCTCGTAGAGGAGATCCTTCCGGACTCGCTCCACCGCTTCCTTCTGCGAAATGACTGTCTTACAGAAAGCGGCGACTGCGACCCGATTCCCCTCGCTGCAAGTATATACCTCCTAACAAGTATTAATACTACATATAAAAGGTAATGCTAACCTACATATCTGAGTTGGATAGAAAAGACTTTTAATTCATCATTATCATCATCATTCTCCTACTCTTCCCCAATTACTTGGGGTCAATATGATATGCACTCTTCTTTCATAGTACATATTGTAAAAGTTATTGACAATAGTTTTATGACCGGCCGCCTGACAGACGCCAACCCTCCTTGAGACTGTAATTGTTGACCAAACGGTATCAATTGGTGTTGGCCCAGTTCATTATAAGCCTCGTAGTCATCTTTTACGACATCCACGAGCAAAGTAAGGATTGGTAGTATTTGTAGCCCCTACCACATAGGTCAGGAAAGGCTTTCAATTATTAAAATTATATCTATTATATAAATAAAAATATATATCTCTTTCAATTTTTATAATTATATCTAACTAAATATGTAATACATATTTTTTTATTATAAATATTTTTCATTTAACTGTGATGATTTGTCCATCTACAAATTTTTGTTTCGAGTAATTGCGAGCAATTTGAGTCCGTTGATTATATGTTTGTAAAGTCCCCAACATTACAAGGATTATTTCATTAGTACAGAGTTTTATCTTAAATATATCTATTGTTTGCATATAATATAACGAGTCAACTCTCGATTATTTCGTCATATAAAACAATAAGCCATGCTGACTTTCTAGTATAGGTAAGAATATATGATAATTTGTTTCTCATTATTTGCAGCTAATTTTTTTCCATTACAATTAATTCTTATTGTGAATACACAAAAATAATAAACACAATATTTATCCAAACTAGAACTTGGTGATAATGAGAACTCTGAACTCATTTGATCCACTTAATCTAAATTTTTCATTTTAATATATTTTATATTTTCTATTAACGCATTATATTCTTTTTCTCTTAGAAACAGCCTCCATTTTTAACAATAAGATTTTTTTTTTATTAGACACCATCCTGCACTAAGGAAATAATCCTTGTATTGCGGGGGATTTTACAAACATGCAATTAACGCAGACAAATTACACCCAGACTCAGAACAACACTTTGTAGATCGCACAAAGTATTGTCCTGCGTGGGAATCGAACCCAGGGCATTGGCACGGAAGGTCGGTATCTTAACCACTACGCCATCTGTGCAGTCGATTTTATTTCTGAGATTATTTTATTTCTGTTTGATCTATTTTAATTAATTAATGTGATCAAAAGTAATCTTAGCAGAAACCTTAGAAACGTAATTCTCTTCTAGTCTTTATTAATAAGAATAGAAAAAAATATCAATTTACCATAGATCGACTTTTATACTACATATATGTCTATAAACTGTATGGTAGCGGCTTCGAATACTACCAACCCTTACTTTACTCGTGGATGTCGTTAAAGACGACTAAAAGCCTTATAACGACCTGGGCCAACTCTATCTGATGCCGTTTGGTCAACAATTACATTCCCAAAGAGGGTTGACGTCTGGCAGGCGGCCGGTCATAAAACTATTGCCAATAACTTTTACAATCCATTCATCCATCCATCAGCCCTTAAACGTCCACTGTTGGACATAGGCCTCCCCACGAGAATGCTATTTGCAATGGTCCTGTGCCACCTGCATCTAAGGTTTCCTGCGACCTTGATAATGTCATCAGTCCACCGAATGGGGGGTCAAGTTTTACAATATGTACTATGAAAGAAGAGTACATACTGTATCGACCCCAAGTAATTGGGATAAGAGTAGGAGGATGATGATGATTTTCTAATTAATTAGTATAGCCAAAAGTAATATCAGCTGAAACCTTGGTAAATTAATCCTCTTCTAGTCTTTATTAATAACAATAGACAAAATATCAATTTTCCATAGAACGACTTTTATTCTATATATATTCTTAGGTTATTATATTCTTAGGTTATTAGAACATTTGCGGGCACTGAATTTCTATATTAACATATATCCATGATATATCTGCTTCAGGGTCAGGGTTTATACACATTACGAAAACATACTTGAAAAAATCTTAGATAACTTTCCCCGAGATGTTATCATTCGATGTTAAACCATGTGATAATAAAACAGTTCAACACGCGCATACTTGGTAAAGTCAGAGGTGTAAGCTACGGATATAAAAACAAGACTTGTTTAGTACTGATTAGCTTAAAAGGTTGCCGCTACTTTACATAATTACAAAATGTAATATCTAATCATGAATAGTATAACATTAAAAAGTACTTTGAACAATAAAATCTGGATATTCGATAAGTAAATAGACACAAAATTACACAATCATTCGGTTGTAAAATTTAATGACAATGTTTTTTATTAACGTTTTTTTTAAGTGTTAGCATACTCAGATAACAATACGGTTTTAATGAATTCAATAATAGATTTAAAAAGATACCTATCTTCGTGTTTTTCTTGTAAATATCTATGTAAATACATATGCTTTTAGTTGAAACAGATAAATATACGTTTTCATTGCTTTTACGTTGAAATTCCTACATAATTGATATATTTTCAAGGTATTTGGAAGTATGCTACAACGTATAGGTATATAATATTTTTTACATTTTAAAGGTTTTATTCGGGTTTGTTTGCAATTTACTTGAAACACACGCTTGGATATTATTGCTTGAAAGATTTTTACATTTTAAAGCTTTTGTTCTAATTTGTATGCAAATTATTTGAAACACTCGCTACTTACACTCGCTTTATAGCAAGCGCTATTGACTTCTTAATTGATAAGGCAACTTAAATTCTATAATAATCAAAAGTGTATTTAAGTTTTAATTAATAATATATAAAAACATTAATGATTAAAGCTATTAAACATTAATGATTAAAACTATTAAACGTTTATAATTTATGTATATAAAAAAAATATTGTAAGATCAGTGAGAATGTTATCACTACTTTATTTTTCGTGGATGTTACAAAGCAAAGCAAATACACATTTAGAGAAGTAAATAACATCATCATCATCAGAATGAAAATTTAGAATCAAATGCTACACCAAAGCATCGGATAGGTCAGTTCAAATTGAGGAGTAGACACCGCAGCCCAGCAGTGCAACTTTTAAGGGGCTGATGACGAAAATAAATATTCTTTATTTATTTTTTAAACACTTTCTAATATCATCTCCTTCCATTCATTACCATTTTTTTTTTATTGCTTAAGGTGGCAAACGAGCAAGCAGCACACCAGGGGCATAGCACAGACAGACAGAAGGGTATAGTTAGGCCGCTGCCTACCAATACAAACCCCAAACTCACCCAGTTAGGCTTCCGGCTCTCTCACTAACGAACGGAGCAATACCACAGTTTTATCAATAGTACGTTGCCATTTCTTAGACATCGATCTTCTGCGAGAATGTGGTAGTAATACCCCGGATGGCCCGCGGCGGTAGACAGAGAACTGTGAACAGCATGGTCCTACCACTGTACAAAGTTCTTTTCCGCAATAGGAGGGAAATTGACCCACTATACTACGCTCTTTAGACGTATGGCTATATGGTTTTATTTACAACACCCTTGGATAGGATAGAGGGTGGTACATTTTATTCTTACTCCGTCAACACACGGATTTCTTTTAATTCCATCATCACATCATTTCAGCCCATATATGTCCCACTGTTAGGCTCGGGCCTCCTCCATAATGGAAGGGTAATTGACCTACTATACCACGCTGGTCAGACGTGTTGGTATCGGGATTTATTTCGAGTTTTCTCTCTCTAGCATAGATGTTATATGCGTTTTTTTATATCCCTTAGTCGTCTCGTACGATCACCCACGGGTAAGATAGGGGGTGGTGAATTGTATTCTTACTCCGTCACCACACGGATAATTTATATTTATCTAATATCTACATGAAACAAATAGTATTTTAGCTTTTCGATAGTAATAAGTATCGCTAAATAATAAATTAGAATCGACCTTTACTAATGCTTGTATTATATGCACAGATATAATTTATCATTTAGGTACGACTATTCGTACACGTTGTCATAACTTGTGACGTATTACGACCTTTACCACGTGCACCTAGGGTTGGTAATTTTATGCGATTACTAAGTCTGTTTAGCTTGTATGCTTTAGAATTAACTATATATAAATTCCAGTCATAAGCTTATCAACGTTCACTATTTTAAAATAGATCTTTCCATGAAGGGGAACAATGTTATAACTGCTAAAATTGTCAAACGTTTCGACGATCGCATTTGTTGTTACGTTTCCTAGGAGAGCGCTACCACCCACTCCCTTGGCTGCTATGCTGTCCCTTTTTTGCGGTGGGCTATGGAGTGTCCACGCTCCGCCAAATCGGTCCGGGGCGACCGACGGAAGAGGTGGCGTGCGACTGCATAGACCAGGCTGCTATGCTGCCCTGCGGTTTGCGATCTTTAGTTTTGGTGGTGCCGGCATAACAGTAAAATATGCCCTTAAGTTACGTTCCTAACTCGGTTAACCATTAGAAAATAATGAGATATACATTTGTGAGGCATTGTTCTCAAGGAATCGATATTGGTGGTCAGCTCAAATGGCAATGCAAGGTGATAGGAGAGGTTATTGAGCCGTACTCCTTATGACCAGACTATTGTCATCATCTCAGTACATACACGTCCCACCACTGGGCTCGAGCCTCCTCCACAATAGTAGAGAAATTGATCTACTATACCACGCTGATCAGACTAGTCGGTATAGGGTTTTAGTTCGAGTATTCTGGTATAATATAAGCATATCACATCTTTTAGTAGTCTTTCTTCTTCTTCTTATTTTTATGTATTGGCAATCAGCTACTTAAATGAGCCATTGTTGCCAGTGTCAAGTTATAATTATCTTCAAGTTTTTAGTGTCTTCAGATTAGTCATTGTCCGTCAGTAAGTCAAATTGTCGCCATCAACAGTGCTATGGCCACATTGTTAATGGTATCTTGTGAGAATTTTGATGAAAAACGAAAACGTTGTAAAGCCCTTTTATATGATATTCACTACATCTCAGCAGTTCCGTCACATCACATTACATAAAATACCATCAAAATTATCTAATATAACACGTTAGAACACTAAGATATCGAATATAATACAAGAGCACCACATGACGTTTTAGATTCCCGCCAAAAACTCCTAGTCGTCTTTTACGACACACCCATGGTCAAAATAGGGGATGGTGAATCGTATTCTTTTTCTGTCACTACACGACGAAGAGTGTTCAGACTATAGTCTGTGAAAACTAGGTATGTTTATGAAAAAATAAAATTGGTAGCCCTATGTAAGTTGCAGAGTATGTATTTAACTAACTCGAACCTGTACAGTTCGAGTTAGTTAGCCGAGCTCGTATTAAAGAGTCACATTTTAAATTAAAAATAAGTTATATTAATCTTTGTACCTATATCTATAAGGTAAGTATCAAATCGTAAATGTATTTTCAAATTCAAATTCAAATAGCCTTTATTTCGGATAGTAAATTAATTTCTTTACAAATATTATTGATCACACTATTATACTAATAGCTCTTCAGTATTATTATTAAACATTCAATTTACATGCATAATTTATAATCGATTAGTAACATTACAATAATACTTAATTCTACGTGGTAGTTAAATAATATTAATTAATAATGATATTTCTATTCCTCGACATCGGTAACATTATCCGCTTGCCCTTTGGCATAGGCCTCCCCTAGGGCTTTCCAAGTATTTCTGTTCCTGGCTTTTCTTTGCAAATGTATTTAGCTAGGAACTAATAGAGTGTCGACATTTTTTTTTAGATATATGTACAACTATTTACATAGATATATGTACAACTATTTACATTTTTTTTAGATATATGTAATCTTAAGACTCACATATAGGCCCCGTCAAGTTATCCCGTATCCGTGGTGCCGTACTGCTTTACTTATTGGCTGACTAGTCAATATTGCTTTCTGTCTCCCGCTTTGCCTGGGAGGGAAGTGGAATCACTCTTTTCCAACTCCTCCTCTTTAACTTTTCTAATTAAATTTGTTGCGGGTTCCAAGACAATTAAAATCATTTCCCGGGACTGCCTGAGGGTCAAACCTCGGTGTCATTTATAGTGACCATTGTGGATCCTGGCTTACAGGAGTTACAATGGTGGGAATGGGTGGTGGGATTAGTCCCAAAAAAAAAAATATGTACAACTAATCGCCTAGGAATTTGGTAGCAATCATTATTTCATAAATATTGCATTATCATGAAAGGGAGGAAAATAATTTATTTCATCATTACAAGAGTGCATATATTTCTTTTTTATAAAAAAAAAACACTGCATTAATGAAATAAACTTAAATGTTGGACTTTACAGACATATAATTAAAATAAAATACACTAATTATATTTAGACCCTGAAAAACAATATTGTATATGAAAAACAGTATTTTCCTGTGAGAGTCGAATCAATGATGCTTATCATAGTAAATCGGTATTTTAATCGCTACCTCATCTGTGTTTTTAAGTATTTATACAAATTAATTAAAATTACTTATTAATAGAGAGAGCGAGTAGGTATGAAAGAGAGTATTGGTGTAAAGATGCGAAAGGGAATGCTCCGATGGTTCGGACATGTGGAAAGAATGCCGAACGAACGTCTGGTTAAGAAGATATACAATGCGAAAGGGGAAGGATGTAGGTACCGAGGGAGACCGAGACTAACCTACCAAGACCAGATTGGTCATATACTGAAGGAAGGTGGAGTCAAGAGTCTTCGAAACCGGCGAGCGTGTATGAAGAAAATCATGAATGTTGAGGAAGCGAGTGAAGTATGCAGAGATAGAGTTCTCTGGCACTCTGTTCTCTCTGCCTACCCTGCAAGGGATATGGCGTGATGATATGTATGTATGTGTGTAAAGTAAAGGTTGGTACGCGCTACCATGCAAATAAATAGTACACGTTGAATCAGCTATAATAATCGTCACATGTTACAAGACGCTACAGATAGTGGTAGGACTACGCTGTTGAAAGTTCTCTCTCTACAGCCGCGGGCCAGTCCGTCCGGGGTAGTACCACACTGGTATTTGGGACAAGGGAAGGATTATGAATTTATGATGCACTATTTATTATGCTTGTCATAATTACATATAACATAAAGAAAGAAGTTATCTTTAAAAACTATCTTGTTCAAATTATTGAAATTTAGCGTATAACATGCTAGGTTATTTATAAAAACTTGATTACGAACGAAAAATGAATGTCACATGTGGGAATTGAACCCATACCTATTGGAATACCGTTCCACTCGTCCTACTAATTAGACAAGTGTGAGCTGTCGTGTGACATTAAATTTTCGGCTCGTATTAATTAAACAATGACACGACCGTATTATTCAAATTACTGAAAATTGAATATCATTCGACAGCTCACACTTGTATAAGTAGTAGGACGATTGGACCTTTATTCCAATAGGTGTGGGTTCGAGTCCCACGTGTGACATTAATTTTTTGCTCATAATCAAGTTTTTAACCGTCTCATTCTTATCCAGTTGATCAGTGCAATGTTTTTCTACTGGCATTGATGGGGCAGTGATCCAACTACTCCTGAAGTATTGAGTCTTATGTGTCCAATGTCCACGTACGATAAATTTTGATATGATCAACACTTGATTGTATTGAGTCTGCGTGCTATTTGAATTCGTTGACGTATGATTGTAAAGTTTATGGCAACACAAAGATTTAAAAGGTACCTACTTAAAGCGGAGTATTAACACAAAAAAAATCAAAGCTCTCATCGATAAGCATACTTTTTTTTTTGCGGTGGACTATTGAGGTGGTCACGCCCCACCAAATTGGTCTGGGGCGACGGAAGAGACGGCGTTTTTCGCCGTGCGAGTGGGCCACCGGACCCCGATCTTTGTCTTCGATGGCATCGATTAACCTTTTTTTTTTTTTTTTTTTTTTCGGTGGGCCATGGACGTCGCACCCCGCCAAGTCGGTCCGGGGTGACGGCAGAGGCGGTCGATTAACATACCTAATACCTATTATTAGTAGGTTAAAGAGAGTTTGAGTTAGAGTTACCAGAAGGTTATTCTTTTAGTAAATACAAGTAGGTAATTATCTTTTTCAGATAGGGCAAGTTAGAAACAAAGTACTCTTATACCAACCCGCTTAATCAGTGTGAGATAATAGGCTATCTGTCATTCTATAATCAGACCAATATACAAAAAAAAATCATGAATACTGTTAATCTTTGAGTTCGAAAATCCTTTTTCGTACAAGGCAGTTTTATTTCTAATGTCTTTATACTTAATTACCATTATTAATATAGAGGCTGTTTCGTAGTTTATTGTACGTTCAAGGTCATATTGAAAATCAATTTAAAGTATGAATGAATGAAATTAAATTAATTTATACGTAAAAGTTTATTAAGATTCGGAGATCAAACGAAAGTCTTGAATGCTTAACTATCAGTCTAAAAATTACATTAAACTTAACTATTATATAAGTAAGAAAGACAAAATTAATGTCTTAAAAGAAAAATTAAATTAACATACAATTGACACGAGTGGAAGAATTCATCAAAACATTAAAAAGTAAATTACAAAACTTAATTTTAACTTAAAAGCTACATTCAAAACTTATTTAATGATTGGCACATGCGGCCTATGTCTGTCACAATTACTAATTAAAACAATAAATTCATTATGAAAGAAAAGTTAAACATTATTATCGTATTATAATTTAAAATCAAAATTATTAATGAACTTAAAACGAGAACCTTATCAACTATTAAAGCTCAATTTTCTTAATATTCATAATTTATTTTTAATAAAAAATAATATTTTTTTGACATTACTTATATAGTATCACAAGAAAATTAAAGCATTGAAATCTTTTTAAACTACAGTTAAAAATCTGGAATACATTAAACATATTTACTTATAACTAATAACTTTTACTTATTCAACTAGTTAAAGCTTTAGACATTATCATCTTTTAATATAAAATCTGTATCACAGACAAAACTAAATCCTAATGGAAGACATGGAATTGAAAAATGAAAAAAAAGCAGAATACGATACATTTGGTATGATGAAAGTACACTTTTAAGTTTTACACGAAATTGAGGTTAGAAAAGTCCGCGAGAATTCTATGATATACTTATCATCATACCTTAAAAGTTTAGGTGATAGTTGGTGCAATGTTAATTACAGTGCATTTCATTAAAGCTGTCTACCAAAATTTGTGACAATTTTACTGTTGACACACTACTTTAAATGGAATCACAGTGCCTCATTTCTAAATCCTAGAGATCACGAAAATTATTTGCTAAAATCACAATATAGAGGCACTGCATTAACCATATCACTTAGTCTAGTGGAAGACAATGGATTAGTGCACCAAAGCACGTTTAAAACTACTGTTTGGAAGACACGATTTTGTTTTCACTGCATATTAGAATTGAGGAAGAAGAAATTGAAGTATATTAAACTAGTAACAATGTTTACATACGAAGCAATTTTTTGAGGCCGTGTAGCAGATTTCCCTCACTTCGTTGGCCAAGTTATCGCTGATCTCCAAATCTTCGCTGATAAGCTCGTAGCGGTTGTTAGCGATGTTCTGGTTCTCAGCGTTATCTTTTTCTTCAACAGGCACCGGTTTAACCGGATCCATAATGTGGAAGAACTCCGAGAAAGGTACGAGAACTGGTTCCTCGGGGTATGCAGTCTTATGCGATGGTAGGTCAGTGCGGGGGCCTGAGTTAGAGATCAATTCTCCTAACTTTGACCAGCACTTATTAAGATTAACGCGTGTTGAGGTCGTCACCTTGCGAGGAAGCCGAGGCTTGGAATTCTGAAAATAAGGAACACTATCATTAATAAAAGACTCACTTCATTAAGGTTTTCATATGACGAAATTATAATTTGTAGAAATTATAATTGTATATAAAAATACATACCTGACGATTGAGAAGCTTCGCCCAAGGCGAACGAGGTGATGTGACCTCTCTCTGAGGAGATTGCGTTTCATCTTTAGCCAAACACATATTAACTAATTTACTGTTATATTACAACTACTTAGTCTATCAACTAACGATTACGGTACGTATTTACAGGAGCTACGATTAAGGTATGAGCGACATGCGCGCACGGTGCCCTAGCAGGGAATGATGGAATCGGGAAGGGGCGCGGGCCTTCTTATAGATGGAGCCCTGTAGGTTGTGCGCTTGCGCGTGCGACGGGAGCGGGGCGAACGCGCGCGCAGCACGCGAGCAGTAGCGCGCGCCCACAGACTGGTTTTTACGAACAACTTCTACGAATAGAGGCTTTGACGTGCCGCGACTTGAAATAGTTACAGAGTAGGTTGTACTGCTTGTAAGCATTATTGATGACTAACTGAGACTGATGTGAGATTTAAAATCTGTTTAATGTATTATATTGTAACCTCAAATAATTATTTTTCTGTATTACCACCATACGGTAAAATAATTAACCATTTGGTGACCAATTAAAAACATAATGTGTCACTTACTTCTGTCCTTTGCCGCGATTATTAAAAAACTATTTTGACGTTTTCATTCATTCATTTCAGCTCATATACTCGAACGTTCAACTACTGAGTTCGAATCTACTTCATAATTTGATCAACTATACCACGCTGGTCGGACGGGTTGATGTTGGGTTTCATTTCGGTTTTACCTCTCTTGCATAGATGATATATGAATATTATCACTTAGTCGTCTTTTATGACTTATTTAAAGGGGGTGATGAATTGTGTCTTTTCTTTCCATGTGGTGACGGAGTAAGAATATAATTTATCACTATCATCATCTTACCCATGGGTCGAGAGACGACTAAGGGATATAAAAGGAAAATTCTAAACAAAACCCTATACCAACACGTCGAGCTAGTATGGTATTAATAGGTTAATAACTCTCCCATTGCGGAGTAGGCTCGAGCCTAACAGTGGGACATATATAGAGATGATGAATTATATTCTTAATCCGTCACCACTAGGTAAATAAATGGCGTCAGTAACAACAAGCAAAAGAAAGATTCTTTTTTATATAATGCTAATTTTAGACTTATATGGTTTTCTCATGGGTGCCATTGTCAGAACTGGACCAAATTAATATTGGACCACACGGGAAGCACCAGCTTTCAAATAAAAAAAGAATGATTAAAAGCGCTTCGCCCAGTCGGTAGTTATGAGGTAACAAACATAAAAAAATGATTAAAAAATACAGACAAATTGTGAACCTCCTCCTTTTTTGAAGTCGGTTAAAAATTCATCTAACTAGCTTGATTCACTAGTTGTCTTTAGAGTATAATTAAAAACATATTTATGGCTCTGAATAAGAAGACAATGATTAATAGTTATGTTATAGTTATTATATATATATATATATATATATATATATATATATATATATATATATATATATATATATATATATATAGTTTTAATATTTACTATATATCAACGAAAAAGATAGTTTGGAAGCTATAGAATTCAAGAAGTAATTAAAAAGATAGTGAATTAATATGTTAACATACGCAATGAAGCTTTCTTGTTAATAAATCTTGCTACAAAATAAGAGAAAATAAAACAGTTGGCTCGCGATGTTCTAGGTACATAAAAGCTAGACTAGTCATGGCATTAAGCGTCTCATTCTATGTTACCTTAGGCGATTCCTAGCAAAATAAACAGCACTATCGCTGTATTATGAATCACGGTTTGCAGCTGGCCGTTGGATAGATAAGTTCCTGTGCAGATTTATCACTGTGCGCCGGTGTCGCTTCCTGTGATTAAATCGTATGCACTCGCGCACAAATCACAAGCAGTGAACTGATAAATCATTTCCTCTGGTCACTCACTTGAGCAAAGGAAAAGGCTGAATTGTAGTTTGATATTATTTTTTATCTTTGCATATCTATAAACTTTGTACTATCTAAACTTAACCGTTCAGCAAATTATTGAGTATTTTATTTTTATTCATAGCCATTTATAGAGTAGGTAGTATTTTTTTATATAACTATATTTCTATTGCTTACCTAGGCTGGACATCATTCATACAGTGATGTATAGATTATGAAGTACGCAAAAGATTTGGTAAAATAAATTCATTTTATGCTGTATAACTTATATAATTTGGAAAATATGATTGCTGTGTATAAATAAAATATAAAAAAAACAGTATTTAGAACCATATGAAATAGAGACAGACAGAGAAGACATTCATCATCATCATCACAGCCCATATATGTCCCACTGTTGGGCTCAGGCCTCCTCTGTAATGGATAGGCAATTATACCACGCTGGTCAGGCGTGTTGGTATAGGATTTTGTTTCGAGTTCTCAATACCCGATCTGGTTAAATTTATTTGGAATAACTACTAGATATGGGAAGATGAATGAGGCTTTTGGGCACAGACAATTTTAAGAGTTGACATTTCTATTTAAAAAAAATACTCAATTACAATTTACAAAACACAAATCTTCATGTTTTTGGTCCTAGATACGTTTTTAAAGATAGTTCTGGTCAATTATAATAGCAAATTCGATAGGTAATTTTTCTCCACAATAGATTATTAAAGGAAATTGTAACTGCAACGTATTGTGTTTTACAGAAAAAGGAAAATAATCGGATGATATGTAGAAGAAAACCTGATATCCTCAAAGACATTCAAAGTTACAAGTGAAGGAATGGGCCCACGAATGTCAAGGATGTGGTTTCCAGTGGTAGGTAGGACGGTGGGTTACTGAGCTACACGTCGCTATTCCATCGTCTCAGATGGAATGGGCAGGGTCCATCCAGACGATAGTCTACCAAAAAGAAAGTGAACACACAGGAAAAAAATACTAAAAATAAAAGCTTGAAATATGTAACACTAAAAATATTAAAATATGTAACATAATTTTGGAACTTTGCAATTGAGAAGGAAAAGTTCTGAAACATGTGTTGTTTAATTTTGTTAATTTTAAATATTAAATAATAAATAAATAAATAATGCCTATATTAAAAAAAACATGAACATATTATTTAAGTATTAGTACTAAAACCTGTTTTTTTTTTCAAAGTGATTTCAAGAACAAAAATCTTATATAAATATTTGATCTTTCATTATTTAATGCGTGGGCAACGTCACTGCGGCGTTCAGTCAATATTATTTTTATAAAAGACAATAAATCTTTATAAACAAACAATCGATAAACATAAAGTAAACCAGACGTAGATCTATACCATATCCGCAGTTTGTTCAAATGTTTGTACTGTATGGGAATTTTTTTTTTGGTTCTATTCGTCCATTCGTACAGGCAAAGGGATCAAAGCCCATACAGCCAAGTCTTATTTAATTATTTTTCATATATTGTTCATCATTTCTTCATATTATGTAGCCTTAATAGTCATTGTCAGTCAGTAAGTCAAGTCGTTACCATTAATCGGGCGCTGATAACCTAATCAATGATTTTCTTTGAGAATTTTGAGCAAATATGAAAATACACGTAACACGTACACTATTATACCATATTCAATACACTTCAGCACTTTAACTGTACCATATTGCATAAAATACCAGCAAAATTATTCAATATAACACCACAAAACACTAAAGAAATGAATATAATACAAGAGCGTGACATGACATTTCCACATTCGCGCCAAAACTTCACTGTATGGGAAAGCAAGTCATGTCAGTTAGTACTCGACAAGGGAACTGTCGTCAATACCATCGTTTCTCTAATTTTTTTTTATTCCCAACAGAAGTAAGTTTTACATTCATTCACCCATTCATCTTAATGGGGTTTTGAGCATCGCGAGATGTATCAGCATCATCCTCACAGTCCATATATGTCCCACTGTTGGGCTCGTGCCTCCTTCATAATGGGAGGGAAATTAACCTACTATACCATGCTGGTGAGACGTGATAGTATAGGGTTATGTTTCGAGTTTTCATTCTCTTGAATAGATTTTATATGCATTTGATATCCCTTAGTCGTTTCTTACGATCACCCACGGGTAAGATAGGGATTGGTGAATTGTATTATTACTCCGTCACCACTCGGATAATGTATATAATGCTATTTGGCTGATGGGTATAAAAGTATCAATCACAGTTCAATATTCTCGTCCATTCTTTTAATGATCTCTCAGCCGTTTTTTATGACTCCTTCGGGAAAGTAAGGGACAGTGACATATTGTATTAACCTATCACAATACCAGAAGAAAATATTTTACAGGTAGCACGTAATAATGATAGATCAGTATATATGTGTCCAAAGAAAATTAGTTAGCGAAAAATTTAATTATACTCCACTGACGCAAGAGATAATCATAAGACTTTTTGTTAATTGTATATTATTAATCCAACAAGATATTTTCAGTTTCAGCGAGCGTGTATGAAGAGAATTATGTATGTTGAAGAAGCGAGTGAAGTATGCAAGGATAGAGTTCTCTGGCACTCTGTTCTATCTGCCTACCCATCAAGGGATATGGCGTGATGATATCTATGTATGTATGTACTAATAAAACTGATTAACGTACAATGACGTTATTTGCAAAGATTTTAACATATTTATATCAGCTTGTGTTTGCTCCATGGGTGTAGAATTTACCTTCTATATCAAGCCGTTACGTCGTCCTCGAACCCCTTCGTCATCTTTTCATTCCACAGAAGAAGAATGCTAATACCCCTTAGTTGTTTTTCCATTCCTGCAGAATAAGATTACTAATACCTTAATCATATTTAGTAACCTTATTTCCCTGTGCCCCAAAGAAAGATTCAGTAAAGAATTTTATTCATCTTTTGTTGCTACAGGGAGATATATAAATCAATTTAGTATTTTATCAATGAAGATAAGATTCTTGACCTAACAATGGCGATAGTAAAACAGCGATTAAATAAAAAAAATACATTTAAGTGCTATGTCATCGTAGCACTTTCGTAGTATTTATCTTCGTATAAAACAAATGCTTGCCTAAAATAAATGCTCATATAAGATATACACACATAAATAAATGCTTACGATAGTAAATTCGTTACATAATAACCTTAAAATAAATAATTAATAATGCCTGTTTTCATCAATGACCAAACAATCTTTCCGCTAAAGATTGATGATCGCAATACGAGTTTCTTAGAAAAGCACTGCTGCCTACTTCTCTTAAGCCATCTTATTTTTTTAGACTCTTATAAGAAATTCTTATAAGTTATTTCTCTAAATATCAAGTGGTCCAATCATAGTGGTTGATGTACCTGTAAAGACAGGTGATGTGGGGTGAAAAGCTGATGGAAAGCCATCAGCTTTTCGATGTTCACTGTTAGATATAGGCCTCCCTACGAAGGTAGATAGTGCCGTATCGATTACGCTTGACAAGCGAATTGCGATCAGTCCTCTAGCGATCACAGGAGAGCGCTGCTGCTCACAAACTTGGCATTGCTCTCTCAACCCGTTAACCATACTGGAAATTTATTCGCGAAATTAATATTATAAGGTTGATGGTAATCAACCCTATATAAGATTAATTATATGCCTATATATATATATATATATATATATATATATATATATATATATATATATATATATATATAGTATTAAAATAGTTGTATTAAACCCAATAGTGATTAGTTAGTATGTCGTTTTATTTGTTTGATATTGATATTATTATTTTATATTTCGTTTAGTGAAGGAGTAAGAATACAATTCACCAACCTCTTTCTTACCCGTGGCTATAGTAAATAAGGATTAATATATAATGATAAGAGAATAAAGACTCAAAATAAAACTTTATACCAACTCGTTTGAGTAGCATATAAAAAGTTTTATCATTTTTTTTTTCACTTTGGAAGCTCAAGACCCATAACAGAACGAATATAAGCTAAGATAATATATGATATAACAAATCTGAATTACCGAAACTCAAACTTTGTTGGCTTTTTAAAAACTTATATGTGAAATTTCTAAAAATATTTACTTTGTACTTTAATTCCTTAAACTAACTACTATATTTTTTTTTAAATTCTTGTGTAATCTACCGCACTGTAATTATCAACATCAAAACCTAGCATTTATAATTGTAAAAGGATACTCTTATATAATTCTATGATAGCAACGCGATGAAGTTAAGATATAAACTCAACGAAGAATAAAACAAATTCCTATTATTAGTAAAAGATTATTATCACCATACCCAGCAAGTATTTAATTAAACACTTCGCATTAGATAATATCGCTTTTTAAGGCTTCTAATTCTATAGTCATATAATATCCATACGGAATTACAACGTATATATAGATAAATAATCTGTGAACCATTGTTTAGATTCCTAGAATATAAATATGTAAATAAAACTATGAAGCAAGATATGGTATCGCAGTACAAAACTTTTATAATATTTTTGTTTTCATCCGATAGATAACAAAACAATGCTATACCAACACGTCTGACCAGCGTGGTATAGTAGGTTAATTTCCCTCCCAATACGGATGAGGCACGAGCTCAACAGTGGGACATTTATAGGCTGTGATGATGATGATGAGACAACAATGTATGTTTTTAAACGTAAAGTTTTAGTTATCTGATTATAGTAAAAAGAAATTTCTTACCGATTCAATTACAAAATGTGACTTTTCAATTGCTATCAATTATCATTTGAATAATGAAGTTTTCTTGTAAATTATACTTAACTCGAACTTGTACTCGTATAACGTACTCTTGTAAACTGTGGTTAAATCAATTATTTTAATATTGCTTGATCATTTCGGGTAACAAATAGAATTAAACTCGGTATTGAAATCGAAATTTGGGGCTAAACGGTATTTTTCACTTTAAACGCAGGTATAATATAAATTTTCGTCGGGCCACCGAAGACAACGGTCGGGTACCGGTGGCCCGCTCACACGGCGAAAAGATGAGTTCTTGCAGGGTGGGTCAATGGGGTTGCGCGCCGCCTTTTCCGTCGCCCTGGACCGATTTGGCGGGGCGCGATCACATTCATAGTCCACCACGCAAGAAAAAAAAAGGTGTAGTATAAATTTTAAAAGTACAAGACATCAAAATTTGTGATGTTGATAGATCAGAATTAAACAGTAGGTAATCTGAATTTGAGATTTTAATTACAAATTCGAAAAAAACATAGGGCTTTTATAGGAGTTTTTACAATTTTTCTATCTTGTAGATTTGCCTGATTGTACAATCCTCCTTATTTTTGTTTAAAAGAATAAATAATACATGGATAAACATGATTTATTATGACGACTCTTTTTAGTAAATCGCGTTGATAAAAATACCCCTTTACTTTTGAGGTGGGCTACGGTCGGCGTACTCCTCGCACCACTCCATCCGGGGCGACAGAGCGGCGTAAGCACGCACAACTGCAACCCACCCGTGACACCTCACCTTCGTCGTTGGACCGACCACCGGAGCAGCGTGAACTTGACGTCAGTGGCCGGCCCGACGGAATACCCCCTGAGGGGTACCCTCTCCTTGACTGACGTCAATCGGGGGAGACGTCGGTCTTTCCTCACGTGGTCAGCCTCTCGGCGGGTGGCGGACTGATTCCCCAGTCCATTCACCCGCGGGCTCAGCTAGGGCGGCATCAGCGGCACAAACCTGAAGCGTATGCTGCGCCGTATCCTCGTCGCAATCGCAATGGTGGCAGGATGGTGTACTCTCCCTCCGGACGACCGTGTGCAGGTATTTGGCTAAGCACCCATGCCCCGTCAAAACCTGCACCAGTGGAAAGGAGAGCACCCCGTGCCGCCGTTCTAACCACTGCATCAGCACCGGCCGGAAGGCCTCCACGGTCCGCACACCGAACCGAGGACTCTCCAGCCGGACTGCCCAACGGGCAATAACGTCTCGGCGGGCGTCAACGCGCCAAGCGATGAGCTGCCTCAGCGAGACCGCACCGCCCCCCGCTCGCACCCCCGTCACCCGCCGATACAGTTCGGCGAGTATCTCCGCCTCCAGGTCCCACTGTGGAGTCCCGGTCAACAGGCACACCGTCTCCGTCGCCACTGTGCGGTACCCGCGTATGGCCCTGACCGCCATGGCCCTCTGTGGTCACCACAGAAGAGCCCTGAGTCAGACGGTCAGGGACCCACACCGGTGCGCTGTACAGGGCCATCAACCGGATGACCCCCACGTACAGCTGTCGGCACGTAGCGCTCGGTCCGCCCACATTCGGCATAAGCCACGATAGGGCGGACGCCGCGCCGACGAGCCGCGGAGCGAGCCTGCGAAAATGCTCCCGAAACCACCAATGCCCGAGCTCGAGGCCCAAATATTTCATATGGGCCCGGATGCGGATGTCAACCAAATTGACGGTGATCGAGACACCGATGGGAGGGCCCATGCGGGGCCTATGGAACAAGAGGGCCTCCGTCTTGTCCAGGGCCACCCTCAACCCCAGCGCCTCGATCCGTCTGACGATCTCCTTGGTGCCGAGAGTCGCCAGGCTTGCCGCCTCCTCCAGCGTCCCATCGCGTTCTGTGACGAGCATGTCATCGGCGTAATAGATCACGCCCAGCCCGAGCGGAAGGCTCCCTCTCAACGCCCAGTCATAGCCGATGTTCCACATGGTGGGTCTGGGGACCGACCCCTGTGGGACACCGCACGTCATGGGCGTTCGCACAACGTCCCCTACTCGGTTGGTGTATAGGACGCTGCGCCCCTCCAAATAGTCTGCCACCAGCCGCCTCATGTAGGTTGGCACCTGATAAAAATACCGCTGTGAAGGTGATATTCTAATTCCTGAGTAACAAAAATATTTCAGTACTGTAATATTTTATCATAGTCAAACTTCACTAATTTTCAAATAAAAAAGAGACAAGAGAGTTTATTTAAATCATTCTGTATAAAAAATAGATAAATAAACAAATTAATTCTGAATAGTTATTGAATGATGATTAAAAGCTAATTTCAACATTTGTAACTGGATATACATTGTATTTTATTGCATACAACGAAATCGATTCACAAAGCAACGACACACCTGATGGTAAAAGTGTTAATCGCTACGCCATTTTAATATTAATTTATAATTTACAATAGCTATTAAATCATGATTATAGGCAATTTAATAATTAATTAATTTAATGTTATTATAATGAGAAATGATTTTTATTAATTGTGAAACAATTAGTGAACGTAGATTCATTAGAATAGTATCTTTCAGTTAAATATATAAGATCCTTTATTTAATAAATCTTTGTATCGTGAAGTATTTTAGAAACATAAAGGTAACGGTAAAGAGAAGGAAAACTCGAAACAAAACCATATACCAACACGTCTGACCAGCGTGGTATAGTAGGTTAATTTCCCTCCCATTACGGAGGAGGCCCAAACCCAACAGTGGGACATATATGGGCTGTGATAATGATGACGATGAAAGGTAACGGATATAAATTACATACAAACTTATAATAAATATTAGATAGTAAAAGAATTTCCGTGTAGTGACGGAGTAAGAATACAATTCACCACCCCCTACACACTTACACGTGGGTGATTGTAAGAGACGACTAAGGGACATAAAATGCATATAACATCTATGCGAGAGAAGGAATCCTCGAAATAAAACCCTATACCAACACGTCTGACCAGCGTGGTATAGTAAGGCAATTGCCCTCCCATTATGGAGGTGGCTCGAGCCCAATAGTGGAACATATATAAACTGAGATGATGATGATGATGATGATGATGATGAAAAGAATTGTTGCGTATAATAATTAAAGCATAACAGGCTTCGATAGCATATCGCTTGTCCGGAAGAATAGTGACACATTTCAAAAAAGCTTAATTTTTCAGGAGGATCAAAACAAGTATTTGCTTTTATTTTTGGTTTAGCAGAGATTCCAAATGCATGAACGTCAGCATATAGTCCTTAAGAATGACGACGAAGAGTTGATAGGGAGAACTCATACTATTAATATCCCTCTACCACCAAAATATGAAATATAATGAAAATTGTAATTTTTAAAGTTGTGTCACTATTCTTCGATATGTATTTAGACCATGATGGTTTGTGTTATGGACATAATCAAGTAATAACTGATAGTTGCTACATAAATGGTACATTTTATACATTTAAATAAATTTACAACAATCGTACTTATTTCTTGGTAAATTTCGTATTTATTTCTTGGTAAAATAAATTTATTCATTCTCTAGAATTTGATATAGATATAAATACTTATAAAACGATTAAAAATATATGTTACTGAGTGATATTTTCGAAGGTGTTATAGAGTATTAGAAACTAGACACTCCATAATGAAATCTGTAACAACAATTTGAAATAAAATAGCTATAACACTTGCCTCAAGAAATATAAACCAAAAATATTATAAAAATACCTCTCAATAATAACCTTAAATATTCTTAGTTGAATTTCGTACAGCTTTTTACCAACATAAAATTACGTTGGTCGTTATTTTCAAGTATGTAATTGGATAATTAAGTATGTAATTGCAAAATGCGTTAAATAAATTTAGTTTCCCTTTGCTTGAGTATATTGTGGGTGTTATAAAAAATAAAGACACTAACTAGTAGATAATGTATTTATCTACATTTTGTTCATACTTACATTAATCTATGAAGAAGGTTAGTAGAAAAACTTTAATGTTCTTTTTTCAAATGAATCATTGATGCAAAAGCAATACAATGTTACGCTATTAATTAATTTTTTGGCGGTAATATAAAAGTGTTATGTGTTAGCCTTGTATTATATTCAATATCTTAATGTTTTAATGTGTTATATTAAATAATATTGATGGCATTTTATGTAATGTGATGCAAACGAACTGCCGGGATATAGTGAATATGATATAAAAGTGCTTTACAGCTCCCCTTTTCCAACAATATTTGCAGAACATACCATTATCAGTGACCATAAGATTGTTGATGGCGACGATTTGACTTACTGACGGACATTACCTAATATGTAGATACTAAGAAAAGAAGAAAATTATTAACGACACTGGCAACAATGGCTCGTATAAGTATGATTGCCAATAATTTACAGAAAAAAAAACACTATTAATTTCAGAAGAACTCACTTTTTAGTGCATCTAACTTGGTGAGATGTTAAAGGAGTTTCCTCAATTTTAAAATAGTATAATCATTTATATATGATGTTAATCTTAACTAACTTTAATGTATAACATATATTACTTATGCTTATGTCGTAACGCAGCGGATGTTAATATTTCTCAACGGAATATAGTAATTATGGTTTGGCGCCGCACTTTTACGTGTTAGCATAATCATTAATATTGAAATGACCATCCAGTTCTTATACGATCATTTCTGATATGATAAAAATCTTATACAAACGTTGACAGTGCAGCTCGTTTTCTTAATGAACCAGCTTAATATACAATGTAGTGAAGCTGTTTCGATTATAAACATTGATTCAAATATTAACATATAATTTGCGATTCCTTCAATTTATTTTAATCACATAATTTTAATAATATATTTTAAAGTTTATAATACTGCAAAAAAGTTAACATCTGAATGAGGTGATTTTTGCATGGTTATTACCTTCTAACGAATTATTGAAATCAAAACTGATCGATAAATATGTATTTTTATTTTTTGCTTAATAGTCACGTATTAAAATTCAAGTCAAAATTAATGTCGTAAAAGAGAAATAAGAGTTTTACATCGACCTGGACCAACTGCACCTGATGTCGTCTGGTCAACAACAGCCAATCATAAAACTATTGCCAATAATTATTGCAATATGTACGATTGAAGAGGAGTACATATTGCGTCGACTTAAGATAATTGGGATAAGAACAGTAAAATGGCGACGATTTACTCGTATATATCAAAAATCATCAGTCTTATTCTTTTTATTCGCATTGGCAATCAGTTAATGTACGAGCCATTTTTGCCAGTGTCGAGTTAAAATTTTCTTCACTTCTTCATGTTAGTCATTGTCAGTAAGTCAAATCGTGGCCATCAGCAGTTCTATGGTCACACTGTTAATGGTAAACATTGGGAATTTTGGTGGAAAACGATGTAAAGCTTTTTTATGATATTCACTACATTCTAGCACTTCCGCCGCACCATATTACATAAAATGCCATAACACGTATTTAATATAACACGTTAAAACACTAAGATATCGAATATAATACAAAAACACCACATGACCTTTTCAGATCATTTTCTTTTTAAAGCCATAGACAATAAGACTATGTTATATCTAGCGGTAGTATTAATCTTGAGATCGAAATCTGATTCGCATAATGTGATATTGGTATTAATTGGCATGCTAGAAACTCATTAGATAAAAATAGTCTGACTCTGGAAATATATCTGGTACAATAACCTCGTTCCTATTACGTGGAACTAAAATGTTTAGTAAAATTACTTGTAATGGATGAAATTTAATGTCATCCTTGATTCTTATAAGATCGTATCGGAAATATGCAAATAAATTTCAGCAGGGTTAACACAGCAAACGATATCATATGATTGATTGAATTAGGCAATACATAGCGAAAATTTATTATTATTTTAAAAATGTAAGAAGGTAGGGAAAATAGTTATGGTTTATTATTATTCACTTATGGTTTCTTTCCATCAACCTGTCCACGTCGACTATTGGATATAGGCCTTCCCACGAAGGCACCGTAAACCATAATCCCCACGCTTGCCAGATAGATTGTCTAGGATAGTTGGTGTTATGAGTTTCCCATGGGAACGATAAGACTGTATTATTCTTAGCTAATTTTTACGACTTCCGCGGGAAAGTATGCAATGTATTCTTTACCTCTCACCACATAGTGAGATAGGAGTTTACGTGAGTATAATTTGGTTTATGGAGTAAAAATACTTAGCAGACTTTAAGACAGTTCATGCAAAATATGACTATTACGTAGTTGAATAAAAAAGTATGAATTCATTTCACAAGCGGGATTCGAACCCGCGCCTATTGGGATTCCGGCCCAATCGTGCTGCCACTACACCACCGTGACTAATTGTAGGACATGCAAATTTCACTTCGTATTATATTTACGTCTTAAGGTGACGGTATGCTATCTACCCGACAATGTTTACACATTGTTATAGGCTTAATAGTTAAAACTTTACAGTTAGAATTGTATTAAACGATGACACAACCTTGTTATTTAAATTACTGAAATTTAGCATTTAATATGCTCAATCATTTCGTAATCGGATTTTATAAATAATTAAGCATATTAAATGCTAAATTTCAGTAATTTAAATAACAAGGTTGTGTCATCGTTTCATACAATTCTAACTGTGAAGTTTTAAGTATTAAGCCTATAACAATGTGTAAACATTGTCGGGTAGATAGCATACCGTCACCTTAAGACGTAAATATATTACGAAGTGAAATTTGCATGTCCTACAATTAGTCACGGTGCTGTAGTGGCAGCACGATTGGGCCGGAATCCCAATAGGCGCGGGTTCGAATCCCGCTTGTGACATCATTTTTCATTTCGTAATCGGATTTTATAAGTATGAATTCATGGTATTTTTTATAACATTTGTAACCTCAGAATAATATGTATGCAATATTTAGTATATAAGTTTTTAATTCAATAAAATAAAACAAAAAAAAAATAACGTCATCGAAAATAACGACAACGGTGTTTAATTATTATCCTAAATAAAACCTGACACCTCAAGAATCCAGTTTCCCAGTCCACCCGACCTCCGTAATCAATACCTCCTCCCCTCAAAAGAATTTCACAACGTAATACTTTCGTCTAAAGAAATAAAAAAAGTTCGACCACAAACCGACCACGTGCAGCGATTACTTTAAAAAAAAAAGAATACTTTTTTTGCTCCACGTTGGGTAGGGTTACAAAATTGAACTTTGTATTCGGCGCGTATCTACTTACTGTCTACTGTAAGGGTATGTCTTATGTTTTGTTTTGTATATATTCGTTTGGATAATACACGTTTGTCGCATTAAGTTGATACAACAGTCTTTTGTGTCATTAATTATAATAGTTGTGTGGGCTCGCTATCTTTTCTATTCATCCACCATCTTATCTATATTTTCACTATTTAATGTGGACCTCCCCACAAAGGGAGGAATTTTAATTTCATTTGGCTATAATTAATATTTATTTACGGACATACATATCATCACTCTATATCCCTTGCAGAGTAGGCAGAGAGAACAGAGTATTATTGGTGTAAAGATGCGAAAGGGAATGGTTCGGACATGTGGAAGGAATGCCGAACGAACCTCTGGTTAAGAAGATATACAATACGAAAGTGGAAGGATGTAGGTATCGGGGAGACCGAGACTAACCTACCTAGACCAGATTGGTCACGTACTGAAGGAAGGTGGAGTCAAGAGTCTCCGAAACCGGCGAGCGTGCATGAAGAGAATTATTTATGTTGAGGAAGCGAGTGAAGTATGCAAGGATAGAGTTCTCTGGCACTCTGTTCTCTCTGCCTACCCTACAAGGGATATGGCGTGATGAAATGTATAATATTTATTTAAATATTTATAAACAATCATCTAAGGTCATATATTTCCCAATGCCGAGTTCGACCCTGAGAAATGAAGAATTAATCCTGGGAAATTAAGTACTACACCACGCTGGTCAGATGTGTTGGTATAGGGTTTTATTTCAAGTTTTCTCTCTCTCGCATAGATGTTATATGCATATTTTATCCATCATCGTCGTCTCTTACGATCACCCCTGGGTAAGATAAGGGGTGGTGAAATGTATTCTTACTCTGTCACCACACGAAAAAAATAGTATTATCAATTATACGATATGAAATACACATAGTTCTTAAGACATAATTACTTTTAAATAATAATTTTAATTAATTAAAATTTAGCTCATACCCATTTTCAGTTATATATTTTTAAGAAACATTTTTAAGCTTTCCGTGTGGTGACGTAGTAAAAATACAATTCACCACTCCCTATCTTGTTCGTGGTTATCGTAAAAGATGGCTAAGGGAAATAATATGCTTATAATTTATATGCAAGAGATAGATATTCGAAGTAAAACTATAAACCAACCCATTTGACCAACGTAGTATGATAGGTCAATTTTCGTCCTATTATGGCAGAGTCTAGAGCCCAGCAGTGGGACATAAATAAGACGAGATGATGATGGTGATGAATTTTAAGAAGATGATTTTTAATTTTCAATTAGATTGACAGTCTATAGGACGACAAAATTTACGATTCACTCACTATTCCTCCTCTGATCGAACTTCTATCGCTCTGAACAATAATAATTTGGTTAATGGAATAAGTTAGCTCTAGAGAATGTGTAAGGGCTGACTTACAGACCAATAAGCACGCATTCATATGTTTGTCAATTCGCATGGGTATACGAAAGCTGATTCAAAAATCACAATGACATTCCTATGCGGGATGTCAGTGTTGTGTCGTTACGTTATTATCATTACAATAATATGTTGCAGGCAATGTGTCAGGATTTTTTTGAAAATGCTTGTATATTTTTAAAATATTATCACAACAAATATATTTCGGTTGAATAAAATAAAAATAAAATATTTTAAATATGTCTATTCAGCTTTGATTTTCAGTTAATAAATTTTTCGTTGTACTGATTTCATACTTAGATACATTTTTATATTTTATATTGATATATAAGATATATAGAAATGTACCTACTTGAAAGTCATGAGCACCTACTATGGGGAAAAATGTGTATTGAAGTACATAGGTACCAATCTGCCAATATTTTCTATGTTGCTTCTAAATAAATCGTAAAGGCCAAGTGTGACTAATATGACTTATAAGTCTTCGTGGAAGGGTTATGTCTATCAGCGGATGTATAGGCTGATGAATACATGCAATTATTAAGTCATCATCATCACCGCCTATAAATGTCCCACTGTTGGGCTCGGGCCTCCTCCGTAATGGGAGGGCAATTAACCTACTATACCACGCTGGTCAGACGTGTTGGTATAGGGTTTTGTTCCGAGTTTTTCTTCTCTCGCATAGATGTTATATGCGTTTTATATCCCTTAGTCGTCTCGTAGGATTACCCACAGTTAAGATATGGGGTGATGAATAGTATTCTTACTCCGTCACCACACAGATAGACCACCAAATTACTAAGTAGTATTATGTTAATAATTATAGGGCTAATAAGTATTAAAAGTTATTAAAAATGCTCACTATATACTATTTCTGCTCTCATTTTCATACACGTAGTATATGTATATTGACTGCTGGGTACTATTCTGTACAAATCTAAAAATCAAAATAGAAATAGAATTTTTCTAAATCAAACGTAACGCCACCTCGCATGTCCAATTATTAATGTAAACCATGCACCTTAAACTTTACAAAAAAAAAAAAAAATTTCATCAACATTAGTCCAGCCATTTAGGAGGAATTGAATCATATATCTACATATTATCTTAAGTTGAAACTAGATAACAAACAGCAAAGCTTTCAGGAAAATAGCTTTATTAAGATAACGTCATCGAGAGTACCGACCGTGAACGTGACTTATTGCTTCTCTATCTCTAAAATATAACTCATCATCATCATCATCACGGCCCATAAATGTCCCACTGTTGGGCTCGGGCCTCCTCCATAATGGGAGGGAAATTAACCTACTATACCGCGCTGGTCGGACGTGTTGGTATAGGGTTTTATTTCGAGTTTTCCTTCTCTCGCATAGATGTTATATGCGTTGTATATCCCTTAGTCGTCTCGTACGATCACCCACTGGTAAGATATGGGATGGTGAATAGTATTCTTACTCCGTCGCCACACGGAAAATAAAAATATAACTACCCTTACAATATTATTACAAAATTAAATCATTCACCACATTCTGATCTAAGTAGATATAAATGCCGAACTAATAGAGACTTTAAACATAGTCAGTACAGTTTATATATTCTTTTTTTGCAAATTAAATATCAATTAAAATATCAGTATCGTAATAATATAGCAATGATCGTTAAACTGTGAGCACGTACGCCTTGCGTATATCGCGTGACAATATCCATTATTAGCCACACGGTGACTTATAAAACAAGAGTGCATAGCTATTTATATTTTAAATGATTTTTGTGCGATGTAATTCTGCATATAAAATTTAAGAATATTTTTTTTTTGGTATTAAGTTTATCCGTGCGGTGACGGAGTAAGAATAAAATTCACCACCCCTTATCTTACCCATGGGTGATCATAAGAGACGATTAAGGGATATAAAACGCATATAACATCTATGCAAGGGAAGGAAAACTCGAAACAAAATCCTATACCAATACGTCTGACCAGCGCGGTATAGCAGGTTAACTTCGCCCCTATTACGGAGGAGGCTCGATCGCAACAGTGGGACATATATGGGCTGTGATGATAATGTGATGATGTTTAAGAAACTATTCACTTTATAGAGATTTTTCACCTTTTTTATTGTTAAATGTTAATAATATTAATACACTTTACCTACTATAGTGTATTAAAAATGTCTTTGAGAGTACGAATTATATAACAGTTTTGATATTTAAGCATAAGTTTATTTATAAAACCAATATAATGCGAGTATTAGTTACAATTGAATCAGCTGACAACCGATTAAAAAAAGATAATGACTGAATTTAGATGGGGTGTGTATTATTTTAATAATATTTATTCAGGAGTTTTATTTGTCGGTTATTTAAGATATAAATAGCTGCCTATCATTATAAATGAATTGCTGTGTGGTAGCGACTTCGAATACTATCAACTCTTTCTTTGCTCGTGGGTGTCGTAAAAGACGGCTGAGAGCCTTAAAATGACCTAGGCCAAGTTGATCTCGTTCAGTTTGGTCAACAATTACATTCCCAAGAAGGGTTGATGTCTGGCAGGCGACCGGTCATAAAACTATTGCTAATAACTTCTACAATATGTACTTCTAAGAAGAGTACATATTGAATCGACCCCAAGTAATTGGGATAAGAGTAGGAGATTGATATTTGTAAATGAATAGCTATATGGTATATATTAGTATTAAAAAGAAAGAAAATTCGAAATAAAACCTTATCAACAAGTCTGACCCGCGCGTACAATTGAGGTCAATTTCTCTCCTAATGTGGAGGAGGCTTGAGGCCTCATTAGTAAATAATTTAAAACACCCTCTTAGTATCCATTTGAATTGTTGATTTTATTAATTATATATTACATACCGTTTAAAAATACGTATTTTAATTTTCATCCATTTTTCCATCAAAAATATTTTATTGCTATATTTTACGATATAAAACTCGATTCTATTCCATATTCATTTCTATTAATTAATTCAAAATTGAGAAATTTAATTGATTTTGTTAATTAAAGTAACAAATATTAAAAAAAACCACTTACTCGACACTTTTCTATCATTAAATGAAACCAATTATTTTTTTTAATCACTGTACGTTTTCAAGATTAACTTAAAAACATATTTTACTGCAACACATTTATTAGTAAGGGCGAACACGAGCTATAGAATTGTGACATTCATTTAGATCATACATCTATTGTCTATAAGGGCTTGCATTTGTATTCATAACTATCACTTCATATAAATTTACATATTTATATTGCTTAATAATATAGAATATATAATAGTACCAGTAGCGGCATATCGAATTTAATACATTGACATTTTATTCTAATAATATCTGGATGACCGATTCTAGCTCTGCTATTTCTTTTAGTTATTTTTATTTTTTTAGTAAATTTATTTAAATTTTAACAATAATTTCATCGATTAATCGATTTGTCAACCTTCGAATGTCCTTCATACTTAACTTTATGGAACTCGTTGCTACCATAATCGAGATTCTTACATACATATATACATATCATCACGCCATATCCCTTGCAGGGTAGGCAGAGAGAACAGAGTCCCAGAGAACTCTATCTTTGCATACTTCACTCGCTTCCTCAACATTCATAATTCTCTTCATACACGCTCGCCGGTTTCGGAGACTCTTGACTCCACCTTCCTTCAGTACATGACCGATCTTGTCTAGGTAGGTTAGTCTAGGTCTCCCTCGGTACCTACATCCTTCCACTTTCGCATTGTATATCTTCTTAACCAGACGTTCGTTCGGCATTCTTTCCATATGTCCGAACCATCGGCACATTCCCTTTCGCATCTTTACACCAATACTCTCTTTTATACCTACTCGCTCTCTTACGTCGTCGTTACGAATGCGGTCGGTCAGATTATATATATTATTATTGATCATCGAGATTCTTAACATATAGAATATGAATATAGAAATATAGAATGAAAATATAGAAAGGTAAAAAAGGTTGACGTTAGGCAGACCGCCGGTCATAAAGCCAATTTTTTACAATAATATGCGATGAAAGAAGAATACCTACATTTTGCGTAGAAGACATGTGATTGGAATAAGAGAAGGATGGTAATAAGAATTGTTGATCATTACGCTGACGCTTCTTGTTGAAGCTATTAAAAACGTATTTTAATAGCTTCTATAAAATAGGAATACTGCGGGTGCTTATCATAGATATGTTTACTCTATAGAAATAAATTGTGCGTATAAAAGTATTTTTTGTCGCACCATGATCTAAAGTGTATAAATAAAACATCACTCACATAGACTCATGGGTATTTTATGTTAGATACTTATGTATAGGTTTGACTGAGTCAATGACTTGGTACCGGTGGTCCGCCGCAATGGCTATAGTGACGTACACTGTACGGCAGGTTATAAGGCTACACGTCGTCCTTTCTACCGCTCTAAGTGGTTTTTCTGGGGTATGACCAGATTAAAAAAAAAACAAAAAGGGACCAGGTTAAAAAAACCCCAAGTAAATGAAGAATGATAGTGGTAAGACCTCGTTGTGGACAGTCCCCTGTCTACAGCCGCGGGCCGGTCCGTCTGGAGTGGTATCACGCTCTCGCAGAAGATCGACGTCTGAGTAATGGTAATGTGCTATTGCGCTTCTTTCGGTGAGCGAGAGAGCCGGCAGCTCAACTGGGGTGGGTATGAGGTTTTTTTTTTTTTTAAAAGACAGCTCCTTGCACTAAGGAAATAATCCTTGTATTGCGGGGGACTTTACAAACAAGCAATTAACGCAGACAAATTACACCCAGACTCAGAACAACACTTTATGGATCGCACAAAGTATTGTCCTGCGTGGGAATCGAACCCACGACACTGGCACGGAAGGTCGGTATCTAAACCACTACGCCATCTGTACAGTCAAAATGTTTGTATTGGTAGGCAGCGGCCTAGCTATAACCCTTGATATTGCAAAGGTCCATGGGTGGCAGTGACACTTACCATCAGGTGTGCTGTCTGCTCGTTTTCCACCATAAGCAATAAAAAAGAGAATAAAAAGGAATGGGAGAAAGGTGTAAGAAGGCATATGTATAAGTAAAGAAAGATAAGAAAGAAAAAGAAACAACCACGCTTGATCTAAATCATGATAACTTACTCAAGTACGTATCGATATTGTTATTATATGAAACGAAATTGTTATTATATGTTTTTTAAAAGGAAAAACTAAAACGTATAAAGGTATTTAATAGTTTTTTTTAAGATACCCCGCGAGCATAAGGCACCGCGAGAGCATTAAGGTATAAAATCCCTATTCATCATGGCAGTTCGTACAAAAAATGTCCTGCATAGGGACTACATGGGTGCTGGCTACTTTATACCTTACGCCATCTTCGTATTATTTAATAAATAAATAGTACAAAACATAAAAGTAAACTTTTCTTTTTTAAATCAGTTTTTTTTTCATAATAAGCCGACCCTAGTAAAAGCATATAGCGCGAACGCACAAGATAACGTAAACAGCGCTTCTACGGGCACTTACTCGAATAAATTGTGTAAGCCGAGCTGTGCGTACGCATACTCACACATACGCATTGGACGCGTGCGGATACGCAGTGAACGTGCGCGCACACACGCGTCGCACTTCTAATCGGCGCTTTCCTTCGCGTGGCAGGCGTGTGTGTACTGTGTAACATCCCCGTTAAGGGGCGCAGGTGTAGCGTAGTGAATGACGCGGTCGTGGGAACACACCTCAACCCCGAGTTCCCATGCTCACAGCCACCTGCCACCTGCCGTAATACGCATAATTCGCGTTCGTAAATGAACGGTAGTGACCACGTGTGCTCAGTTTTTTTTTCATCTCGAGGAGGACGCGGAAGACCGGGGCAGACAATTAAGTTTATCTTAATGATACCTACCCGGTCAGAGGGTGTGCCGATGTTGATTTCACCAATTTAATCCATCGCAACAATAATTTCGTAATTTCCTTCTTTCGTAATGGTTTTCTTGACCACTTTAGTCAAGATATACTCTAGTCAATTGGTACAGAATATTTTTGTATAATGAATAACGTAATATAAATTTTAAATAATTAATTATTCAGTACTTAGTTTTTTAAGTTACGAATAATTCATTATGTATATAAAATAGATTGCCTGTTTAGGTGACAATTTATTTGTAAGGTGACAGGGTAAAACCTTTTCATCATCCTTTTTTTCTTCTCTTGGGCATCGTAAAAGACGACTAAAGGATTAATTCCCTGAGTTAAGGTTAACTTGAAATTTAAATGTTATGCCGACCTATCTTTTATTCTTTGCGGTGGGCCATGGAGTGGTCACGTCCCACCAAATCGGTCTGCGGTGACGGAAGAGGCGGCGCGCAACCCCATAGACCCACCCTGCGAGGCGGCTCTATTCGCCATGCGAGTGAGCCACCGGTACCCGATCTTTGTTTTCGGTAGCATGCCAGCCTATCTGAGAAGCTTGGTCAAAGCGGTGATCAATTCCCTTCCTATTAAAAAAAAGTCTTAGTCCATCTGTAGAGAATATATATTTTAAAAAGAAGAAAATAAAACCTTATCTAGTCGTGCTTTCTTTTCGTACCTAACAAAAAGTAGGTACTATATTTTAATTAACTACCTTTAATATAATTTACTGTTTTTCGTGTGGTGACGGAGTAAGAATACTATTCACCACCCCATATCTTACCCGTGGGTGATCATACGAGACGACTAAGGGATATAAAACGCATATAACATCTATGTGAGAGAAGGAAAACTCGAAACAAAACCCTATACCAACACGTCTGACCAGCGCGGTATAGTAGGTTAATTTCCCTCCCATTACGGAGTAGGCCCGAGCCCAACAGTGGGATATTTATGGTCTGTGATGTGATGATGATGTGAATATAATTTTCTATAACCTACAAAAGTCGTTATAATACAAACGATAACAATTAGTTTAATCATAGGTACCTGTGACTAACTTGTTTTGTTAATTGTTAATGCGGACCTGTTCCATGTTTGTTCCGGTCCGTTACATATAGTTCTGGCTCGTGCGCTATGACCGTTGAAGTCAACGATGGCCACCCCTAACTATTGTTAATTGTAACGTACGATTTTTTTTTTCACTCATATTTTATTAGCGCAATTGACTTCGATACTTCCTTTTCGGTAAAAGTACGTTGTAAAATATAAAATGAAAGTAATCTTTTACATAAATATTGTGCTTTATGTGTTTATTACTTTTGTGTGTATTTGAAAATTGCTTATCGAATACAATTGTTGGTAATTTTAGTTAGTGTTTCTTTTGAAAACATTGAAAACATCACTTTATTTACAATTTACAGTCTTGTTTTACATGCAATGTCGCGAAATGTAATTATTGTGTTTACTTATTAAATAAAATTACAATAACTAATTTCAAGATTAGTCTCGGCGAATAATTCAATAGAATGACATAGAGATCTCTCAAATTCGAATCCATAGCACGTATATCTACTCGTAACATACCACTTAAACTCTTTAAGATATGCTTATGTATAAAAAAGATGGGAGGGAAAGCTATACATACTTTGGATTTAAACAAAAAAAAGATTTAGTATAAAATCCGATTACGAAAAGAAAAATGATGTCGCAAGCGGGATTCGAACCCGCGTCTATTGGGATTCCGGCCCAATCGTGCTGCCACTGCACCACCGCGACTGATTGTAGGACATGCAAATTTCACTCCGTATTATATTTACGTCTTAAGGTGACGGTATGCTATCTACCCGACAATGTTTACACATTGTTATAGGCTTAATACTTCAAACTTTACAGTTAGAATTGTATTAAACGATGACACAACCTTGTTATTTAAATTACTGAAATTTAGCACTTAATATGCTTAATTATTTATAAAATCCGATTACGAAATGAAAAATGGGTTCGAATCCCGCTTGCGACATCATTTTTCATTTCGTAATCGGATTTTATAAATAATTAAGCATATTAAGTGCTAAATTTCAGTAATTTAAAGATTTAGTAGTTTAGTGTACCTTGTAAACGTCATAAACATCCCCTCAAACCTATATCTTCATTCATGCCTTTAGATTTTGGATTATAAATGGTAGGCGCACTATTAGGTTATATACCTAATGGTACGCATTTTACTGATTCTAATAAGAATAAATAACCTAATCAGACGATATATTTTTTTTTACTAATCTCAGATACATCCCAATCTACATTTACTAATAAGATATTACTATACACATACGTATATGTACGTATACTACATAATAATAATTTAAAAAATGAACATTAAAATATAGTTTATACACTTTCATAAAAAAACGAACTTTTTATTATGAGTTTAGATATATCCTTGGTAGCACCGTATTTATGAATATAAAAGTATAAAAGAAAACATGTAAAATAATTATATTTCTGTATGTAAATTAACAAAGTCACAATGGAAACACGAAATGTCAAAGCAAATTGATTGCCTGTAATTCGTTAAAATGAAATTTAAACATAATTATGAATTTATTCAGAATTATATTAAAACCTTTCAGATACATGCCAGTGTGACATTCATTGAAACAGATGTATCCTTAGGCACAATGATATTTTCCATTGCTTGTGATTATAGTTCGAACGTGTAGCTTAAAGATAATTACGTGTTTCGATCTTAAGGCTCCATGGCCGCGGGGTGTAATCATTGCATCTCATGTCATACCGGGCTACTGTTTTAAGAAAAATAAGACCATTATGTGGGTGTGGTAGGACGTGAGGAATGTTTTATCATGAACAAAGGTCTTTATGTTCACAGAATACTTCTGTGTTACGAAATAAATATGCAAATAATATAAAGTCAGGTTCTTTGTTGAATATAAATATATTATCTGGATATTTAATTGGAAGAAGTTCACCTTAAAAAAATAAATCGCTTAATATTTTTTTTATTTTTTTTTATTGCTGTTGGTGGCAAACGATCTAGCAGCACTTGATGGTAAGTGTTACTGCCGCCCATGGAACTTTGCAATACCAGTGGCACAGCAAGGCTGTTGCCTACCAATGGAAAACTCCAAACCCACCCAGAAAGTTGGGCTGCCGGCTCTCTCGCTCACCGAACGAACCACAACAGCACATTGTCATTACTCAGATGTTGATTTTCTGCGAGAGTGTGGTACCTACTACCCCGGACGGACCGGCCTACGGCTGTAGACAGAAAACTGTCAACGGCGTGGTTCTACCACAAAAAAAAATAATAATTGATTGTTTATGATTGATAAATACACCAAACTAACCGATGAGTTTAATCAATATCAAAAAAGGCGATAACAATATTTTTAATGCAATATTTGTTATAAAACTAGTAAATAATAGCGAGGCGAATTGAAAATCAAAGTGAGTAGTAATAATGATTTGTGTAGCCGATAAAAATATGGAGGTCAAGTAAACCTAAGACTCATATTTATTTATCGGGTTCTGGTGGCCAGCTCGCTCGGCGAAGAGAGGCACATTGCTGGGCGGGTCTATGGGGTCCGCGCCGTCTCTTCTGTCACCCCGGATGGATCTGAGGGGGGTGTGACCAGACTATAGCACACCGCAAAAAAAAAAGCTTCATATTTATTTGAATTGAGAAATATTCATATGAATTAGTGCAATAACTCAAATCAAATCAAATCAAATCATTTATTATGCATAAGCCCTAAAAGGGCACTTACATATTGTCAATATTACATATTTTTTTTTTAAATTAATCTACCACCGGATCGGAAAGCCGCCACAAACTGAGAAGATCCGGCAAGAAACTCAGTGGGCTCGTCATTTTTTTTTAAATTATATGTTTTCTAATATTATTGGATACATGTTTAATCACCATTAGCTCCAGTGAGATGCCCTTCGAGTAAAGATTTATTTTTTAAAAGTTAAATACACCGTTAACAAAAAACACAAAAAAGAACAGAAATGGTTGGACCAGATTCCACAAGGAATGAATGATTAGGAAAACTTAATAAATTATTTTATCTATATTGGTGATACTTCAACGACATATCCATTAAAATATTTTGTTTGAACCATTGCCTGCAAATTTAAAGAAAAAAAATGGATATGTTTATATTTTTGATATTTGAACTTTAATATTTATAATAACGATAGCACTGAAATAGAATCATAGAATGATTAATGGATACAAAAAACCGGTATGTCCTTTATTATCTTTGTTTACCTGTTTTCATATAATATACCGAACTTGCTAAGATAACATCTTCTACAACTTATCTTAATAACCACAGCGATTACTTATAAAGAATAATTTTAAAGAAGAACGAGTAATTTCTCTATTAAAAGTGTTATTACTGACACTAATAATTAAAAATATTTTTGAAATGCCGTTTAGTTAAAGTTTAATCTTTAAAAACCTACCTTAAACTTGTTTCACTGTAATGTACAAGGCTTAAAGGCGAGAATTCTAAGAAAATACACACACAATATCTCGTGTTTCTTCGTAGCATGTGCCTAGATTAGGTTAACAGGATTCTTAGATTATTTTACTGATAAAAGAACTCCCATTAATCCTTCCTTATAATTTGTAAGACCTATCTCTATTTCATAATCAACTGTGTTGTTATTCATTGAAATTATGTAACTGGTATTGTGTCTAGATTTTAAATGATTGTTATAATTACAGAAATGGGTTTACACCCACTTTATATAGTGTATTTACCTAAAGAATGACATTTTGTATGAAAAATACTTCTATGTAATCTTATGAGTGTATTAAATATACAGAAGTGAGAATAATTTCAATTTATTAAAAGGAATCTACAGAAAGGAACCTTTAAAAAGCATAATAATTTATTCGTTAAATTTTTAAGCATACAATTGTCGATACTACTCAATTGCTCGTGGGAGTCGTAAAAATCGGTTAACAATTTCACCAGAAGCAATAAGAGTCTCTTGGAAAAGGTATAACACCTCACTGAAATTACCAGCCTGAGTCTCAAAGAGTGGCGATTATGGGGCTGTCTCTTTATTTGTAGGGGAAGTCTTTATCCAATAGCGAACGGTGAAAAGCTGAACGACGATCATCAACACCATCCTGCTCTTATCCCAATTACTTGGGGTCGACGCAATAACAAATTGCGTCGACTCTTATTCCATATAGCCCTATTAAACACCATCTCTGTATTCACTCCTATCTATCCATGTTATGCTTCACGCAGTTCATCTACCTTTTCTTTGGTCTTCCTTTATTAAAGCTGAAGCCCTAAAGCTTTCAACATTCATACTTAAAACTTTCCTCACAACATTACTTTCAGGCGGTCTCATCGCATGTCTCATCAACGATATTAACTTTTTTCTATTGTCTAATACCTATGTATTTTATAATACAAAATAAAATGAATTAATTCAATTATTAATATCGCAGAGGATATTGCTGACAGTTCAGCAGGACAACTTGAAAACTTTCATGTTACAAATACTACTACGTAGAAAGAGTATGAATAGAAACTGCGAGCATATAATCAAGGGAATCCTTAATATTAAATTTACAATCTTGTCCAAGGAAACCTGATATATGGCTGTAATTATATTAGCCAGTAAGGAAGGAAATATCAAGTCCCAGAACAGAATGCGTTGCGAATCGTAATTCTTGTATACTATTTACGTTTGTAAGCATTAATTTTAACCACTTGGAGATATTATAAAATGTGCTTGTAATGACCTAGTATTTAGGTCATTAAGTGCTATTTTTTAAAATGGTCTGACATTCATTCATTGTAATATTTTTTTTTTGTAGAAATTATTATTAATAATATGTCGATATTTTTTCTTATCTTTAATGACCCTACGTGTGCAATCGAATATTTCAAGGCGTAAATAAGACACAATTGAATACAATATTACCTGCCTGTTTCTTTTATTCAATATAACAATGTTACTTTAAAGGCAATTGTAATAAAATTATACGAAAATTATTCATCCTTGGTAGCAGAAGTATACCTACAAGTTTTTAACAAAATTATGCCAAGGCTTTCTTCGTATGTATGGGTTTCTAAAATTTATTTAATTATATCTATTTATAGAAGTTGTTCCGTGTGGTGACAGAGTAAGAATACAATTCACCACCCCATATCTTTCTTACCCTTGGGTGATCGTTGGCAGACGGCGGCGGAGGCCGTCACTGGCGGAGGGGTGCTGTTGGCGGTGTCTTTGGACATCGCCAACGCATTTAATAGTCTGCCATTCAGCTGCATCAAGGTGGCGCTCCGGTATCACGGAGTGCCCTTATACCTGAGGCGGCTAGTGGCAGACTATTTGCACGGGCGCAGTGTCCGGACATTGTGCGCACGCCCATGTCGTGCGGTGTCCCACAGGGGTCGGTGTTGGGGCCGACTCTGTGGGACTGTTAATTTGCTATGCTGGTGACACGCTCGTCACAGCCCGGGACAGGACACTGCAAGAGGCGATGAGCCTGGCCACTCTCGGCACCGAGGAGATGGTCAGGCGAATCGAGGCGCTGAGACTCAGGGTGGCTCTAGATAAGATGGAGGCCATCTTGTTTCACGGGCCCCGCACGGGGCCACCCGTCGGCGCCTCGGTAGTCGTCAACTCCGTCCCCATCGGTATCCAGGCCCGTATGAAGTATTTGGGCCTGGTGCTTTACGGGCGGTGGTTCTTCCGGGAGCATTTCCGAAGACTTGCTCCCTGGCTGGTCGGCGTGGCGTCCGCCTTTTCACGGCTTATGCCGAATCTGGGCGGACCCAGCTTTGAAAGTCGACGGCTATACGCGGGGGTGGTCCGGTCCGGTCAATGGTATTGTACGGCGCACCTGTGTGGGCGAGGGCTCTGACCGTCCGCCTTAGGGCTATTCTGCGGCGACCTCAGAGAGCCATGGCGGTCAGGGCTATCCGCGGATACCGCACGGTGGCGACCGAGTCCGCATGCGTATTGACCGGAACGCCCCCTTGGGACTTGGAGGCGGAAATGCTCGCCGGAATATATCGGCGGCGGAATATATCGTCTTCCACTCGCGAGGAAGGTGGCGAGGTTTCGCCTAGCGAATTGGCCACCTGGCGCGAAGACGCCCGCCGGGAAGTCCTTGCCTGCTTATATAAATATATATATATATATATATATATATATATATATATATATATATATATATATATATGTGTGTGTGTATATATAGCAGTTGATGTTTACGCCACGAGATCATCGAAGCAAATATGTTACATTGTATTAATCAACGTTTAAAACACCAAGTCTTCACATGGAACACCTGTAAGATATACTGATTACTGCCATATTGTATTATTAGGGTAATCCTATCATTTTATGTGCAACGTGACCAACATACATGGCTACTTACCTTTCTTTTTAAAACATAATTACATTATAAACTTTGTTGTAATACATTGAACTTTTATAATAATAATCTATGAAGGTAGTTGATTAACTGTGTGGTAGTGGTTACGAATAATACCAACCCTTACTTTTCTCGTGGATGTCGTAAAAGACGACTAAGAGCCTTATAATAACCTGAGCCAACTCTATCTGATGCCGTTTCCGACCACTGACGTCAAGTCACTCTGCTCGGGTGGTCGGTCCAACGACGAAGGCGACGTCACGGGTGGGTTACGAGTGTGCGTGCTTACGCCCCTCTGTCACCCAACCAACCCCAACAAAAAAAACAAAAAAATCTGATGCCGTTTGGTCAACAATTAAGTAAGGAGGGTTGACGTCTGACAGGCGGCCGGTCATACAACAAATTTTTACAATATAGTTCATAGTAATGAAAGAAGAGTACCTACATATTATATCGACCCCAAGTAATTGGGATAAGAGTAGGAGAATGATGAAGGTAGCTAATTAGAAACAAAAATTAGCATTTTTTATTATCATCATCGTTACAGCTTGTGTACGTGCTACTGTTGGGCTCGAGCTTCCAATGAAGGTTAATTGACCTACTATACAGGTTACACATGCTGGTTGATATATGGTTGGTATATGGTTTTGTTTCGAATTTTCTATGTTTGGCAGTGATGTAACCAGGATTCTATATCCCTTAAACAGAACGGTGAATTGTATTCTAACTCCGACACCACACGAAATAGTATACAGTAAAGTAACTACTTAATAGACGGGTAGAAATAAAAAGAGGATAGGTAGACAGAGGTTTAGTTCTCCATCTTTCACACTTATTGAAAGAATCCCAGTAGCAAATTGCTATTAATCAGACTTCGATTATTGAAATCGAAGAAAGTTACCTCGAATCACAATAATACTTTATTTGTTCAACAGAGATTTGAACCTCACGGACCTTACAATCACAGTAGCACAGTTTCCAGTCAGATTAGTCAGCCACCCGCAGGAAGGCTAATCGCGTAAGTACGATGATCCGGCGCCTTTTCGTCGAGATATCAACGCGTTTAGGTTAACCCAACGCTCGGACTACTTAGGTCAGGAAAATAGGCGGTAAGGTAAGGTAAGGAATACGGTAAAATATGGAGCTTCTGCCACTCTTCATTTGCTCTAAATGTCTTGGGTGGGATGTGGCCAGACCAAAGCCTGCCAAAAGAAGGCCTAAATGAGGCAATATTCACAAAAATGAGCAGTGTTTGTTGGTGATGAGAAGAAAGATAGACTACCACGCAGAACTCTTCGATTAGAAATTACATACAGCGTAAACCATTTGAGTGTCATCATAATTCAGGCCTTTGCCGTGCGTTGCTGGATGTGGTATTCCCGTATAAACTACTTCAAAGCACGGCCTTGTTCCACCTAAATCCAACGACTTCCAGCGACCAACATGAGTCTGTTGGTTAGTGGAGCTGCCGTAACTGGGGTCTGATTTTGTTACTCATATGAGATGATGTAACTGCCATGCTTGATTGGCAGGTTGGCGATCGCAGTGTGGTGTTATACGTTTTCCTGAAGAGAGCTGTTGTGATAATTGTATTCTTATACCATCGCCACATTGAACATTTGGCCTTACATTAAAAGTATTTTTGTGAGACATAACACATTGTACTAAGAAATAAATCTTTATTAAGATTGGTAGGTCATATGGAAATCGCTTCGTGGCAAAAAAAAATATTCTACTATTGCCAAAACGAATTTGGTCGATTCTAATAAAAATTAGAATTAGACTTGAAAAAAAATATAGATTAGATTACAAAAAAAAAGAGTTCTTTATAGTCTGTGGAAAAAAAAACTATAACAACATAAAGAAACTCTTTTATACATGAATTAAAAATCTAGACTTGCCGTTAATAGCGTATAATTGACCGCTTACTATGCAAATTGAACTAAAGCCTAGATGGATTTCGCAGATGCCATAAAACCTATAAAATTAATGCCTCCTCTTAATATTTATTAACCAACAATAAAATACGTCTGAAAAGCAACACTAAACAGTGAAGCAATGAAGTAAAAACATTGAAGCAATATTTTTTTAACATTAAAACGTATAAAGGTAGATACATTATCAATTTTATTGTGACATTTATATGCTTCCAGAAAAAAGTAAACCATATAATGCTTATATTTATATTGACGTGTGGAAACCCAGATAGGTCAAATATAGCCTCGTTTGCATCTATTCACATTATTCATGAAAGTACTCAACATAATCTGAAAGGTCATGTGTATATTAACAGACACACTTCATTTGCCCCACACCAATTATGGTTGACTCAATAAATTAAACTAAAACAAAAAAAAAATAAACACACGATCTCTCAAACCATCGCAAAAAACATTGTCGTTCGATAACCGTGCCGCACCAAAAACGTATGCAGTATCATTAAGCACACAAAATATGTTTTCCATTTACACAGACGCGACGCTTCGAGGCGGTTATAATTTTGTATACGGGGAATGTTTACTCAGTAAGAAGTGCTATGGATCGGTAACACCTGCCGTGTTTTCCCACGACATCGTTCGGCCGTCTTCGACTTTGCTCGGCTATAGTCGAGTGTGTTCGATGCGCAGGCCACGCTTCGGTGATAGAAACTTGTATCTATGTTTATCTTGTAACACCACTAATCTGTGTGCGACTCAAATGCATTTACGTGCATGATGTGACGTGTTCATGAATAATAATTTATCAAATTTAGATTGAATTTTAAGTTTTAATTATGTAACCGACATAACTATATTTTAATAACAAGATATGAACACATGCATATGGCCTAAAAACCTAATTAGATGTTTGTTTTATCTGATGTTAATAATTGATACTGCTCTTAGTTTCCCGGATGGGCTACTTGTTTTTCGATTTCCCGGCAGGAAGTATCTATAAATGCATCTGGTGGACTTGATATTCAATATAATTAATTATATATACCTAAATATATACATAGAAGCTATTAAGTGATGGCGATGGCTTTAGAATACAATCTGTCACCACTCCTTATTTTCCCGTCAGAGTAATAAGACTCGGCTGAAAGATCACCAGGTGAATAAACAACAACATTATCCTGCAAAACCAATTACAATTGCAAATACATCTGACAAGAGTGAACATTATGGCATTTATCTCCATTGAACTCTCATCCATCATCATCCTCATCTCAGCTTATATAAGTCCCACTGTTGGGCTCGAGCCTCCTCCATAATTGGAAGGAAATTGACCTACTATACCACGCTGGTCAGACGTGTTGATATAGGGTTTTGTTTAGACTTTTCCTTCTCTTGCATAGATGTTATATGCGTTTTATATCCCTTAGTCGTCTCTTACGATCACCCACGGGTAAGATGGGGTGGTGAATAGTATTCTTACTCCATCACCACCCGGAAAGAACTCTCATCCGCTAATGTCGAATAGTTGGTATTGATAAATTCATCATTAACTATCATCATTTTCCTGCTCTTACTTAACCCTTGGAGTCGACGCAACATGTATTCGTACATATTGCAAAAGTTATTGGCAATAGTTTTATGACCGGTCGCTTGCATAACGTCGACCCTCCTTGGGAATGTGATTGTTGAACAAACGGCACCAGGAGTTGGCTCAAGTTGTGATGGATATTGATACACTGATGAATGAATACTTTGTATGTGGTGACGGAATGAGAATACATTGCACTACCCCCTACACCCAGCCGGGTGGGCCACCGAAGACAAAGATCGGGTTCCGGTGGCCCGCTCGCACGGCGTAGAGAGGTACTTGTAGGGCGGGTCTATGGGGTCGTGCGCCGCTTCTTCTGTCGCCCCGGACGGATTTAGCGGGGTACGAACACTCCATAGCCGGCCGCCAAAAAAATAAATAAAGAAACCCCTATACCACACCCATAGGAATCGTAAAAGACAACTATATGTAATATGCATATGTCATCTATGCAAGAGAAGGATAACCTACTATATCAACCCGTCTGACCAGCGTATATAGTAGATCAATTTCCTTGCTGTTTCGGTGAAGGCTTGAGCCCAGCAGTGGGACGTATATGAGTTGAGATTATAAATGAATGAAGTACCAAATAAGTAGAAATCCAAATTACTGAAATTTTTAGCATTTAATATGCTTAATTATTTATAAATACCCGATTACGAAATGAAAAATTATGTCACAAGCGGGGTTCGAACCCGCACCTATTGGGAATCCGGCCCAACCGTGCTGCCACTTATACCATCGTGAACTATTTTAAGACATGCAGATTTCGCTTCATATTAATTTTGAAATACCCGATTTTATCGTTTCGTAATCGGATATTTATAAATAATTAAGCAAATTAAATGCTAAAAATTTCAGTAATTTGAATAACAAGGTTGTGTCATCGTTTAATACAATTATAACTGTAAAAGTTTGAAGTATTAAGTCTATACAATGTGTAAACATTGTCCGATAGATGACATACGTCACCTTGAAGACGTAAGATATAATATGAAGCGAAATCTGCATGTCCTAAAATAGTTCACGATGGTGTAAGTGGCAGCACGGTTGGGCCGGACTCCCAATAGGTGCGGGTACGAACCCCGCTAGTGACATAATTGTTCGTTTCGTAATCGGGTATTTATAAATAAGTAGAAATCCTTGTAAGTAAGGGATAATAGTTTTTATAGTTTCGGTTGACGATTGCACTTAGTATTTTTTTTAGAATTACCACAGAGAAGCAGGTCGAGCAGATTGTATTCTTGAATAGTCACCACATAAAGGCAAGGTATTCTCTATTTTTATTACCTATGGTGGCAAACAAGCAAGCAACTCATCTGATGGCTTAAGTTACTGCCCTCCATGGACCTTTGCAATACCATGGGTATAGCTAGGCCACTGGCAAACAAATACAAACCCCAAACCCACCCTGTTGGGCTTCCGACTCTCTCGCTCACCGAACAAAGCGCAACAGCAGGTTGCCATTGCTCAGACGTCAGTCTTCTGCGCGAGTGTGATATTATTCTGGACGGACCAGCCCGCGGTTGTATACAGAAAACTGTCATACAGCGTGGTCCTACCACTAAAAAGGATTATTTGTTTTGTATCATTCATAAATTAAACCTTATCCTATCTAAGTTTTGGACCCGGAAATAAAAATCCAGTTAGGTATGTTACCGCTGACAAATCACAAAGTCCGTCAATTTGAAAACAGATTCAAACCACTAATAAAATAGTTTCATATTTTATACAACAATAAAGGCGATCTTATTTATAATACAAAGTATACAAAAACTATTTATAACAACGATCCGTTACCTATCATTATTAACATTGAAACAGTATTGGCAAAATAGAAATGAAAAACTTGTACTGTCTTTTTATGGTTGTAAAAAAAAAGTATGTTGTAAAACCAGACTGGAACTGTAGTACGATAAAATATAAATAAAATAAAAAATTAAACAAATTAAATTGCAGTCGACAAAGGCGCACCGTTAAGTTGACTATAGGGTTGCCTGATTTGAATTAATAATACGATTAATTAATTGTAATGAAACTTAAATAAAAAAAGCAAAGAAAATACTTTATTACTTATAAGTAGTTCTTTTTTTTTAATTTGTTTTTATTTTAAAGCACTAACGAAATAAGCCTTATATTGTGGGGGACTTTACAAAGATGCAATTAACGCAGACAAGTTACACACAGACGCAGAACAATACTTTGTGGTTCGCACATAGTGTTGTCCTGAGGGGAATCGAACCCACGACACTGGCACGGCAGATCCGTATCTTTACCATTACGTCATCTGTGCAGTCGAATTAAAATTATTCTATAGGTATTATATTATTTTCGTTAAGCTGATTTCCCAAAAGCTTTCCATATTTGTACGACGATAAAAGAGTATATATTGCGTCAACTCCAAATAATTGAAATATGAAAAGGGTGACGATCTGCCGTATAATTTCTATTGTAGCATAAATATTATATTAATAATTATTTTCAGTAAAAAAAACTGCTACGTGGTGAACGTTCGTGGAATTTTTATTTGTATTTAAGTTTTAAGATCTTGATAGTTTTTAATGTTGTGTATTGCAGACAAAGCGATAAAGAGTAGTGAATACGCCATACTAGCACTTTCCGTGTAGGTAATCACTTCGAAGGACAAAAATTCTCTCTCTCGATTCGACAATAGCAGTCCTCGTATTAGTAGCTGGTTGACAAAACTATAATAGAAAAAAATACACTATCTAGAAGCTCTTCAAAATCACTCAAAAATAATGTCAAAAATATATTTGTAATTATTTGGCAACCCTGATTTTAAACTAGGTAACGGTATTGAAGGAGACAAATCAGCCAGCTCGTAAAAGTTCAGTATACTGTTTTGTATTGAAGATAATTAGCGACTGGTTTCTGCATAAACAATCACTCGCCATTTGCAAGAAAATACTATCTACCATTTAGTTGCAATAAATAATTATTATAAATCACCTGGATTGAAATAGAGATAAAAATATCATTTTAAAAAGAGAAAATAATTATTGATAACTTGGCATTTTAGCATAAAGTTTTTATTTAAACTAGAATTGAAGTTGGATTTTTATTATTTTCTTTTATTATTTACCAGGTGTATTAATTTTTAGGTGTTATTTAAATATGAATCTTTATTTGATTTTTTTTTTACTTTCATCTAGCCATCCATCAATCAGCGTAACAACTTTCATTATTAGCAATAAGCCTTCTTACAGGGATAATACCATGACCGACAAGCTTAGCGGACGGACAACTAATCGCATTTGATTATAATTTTCTCAATAGATCGCTACTACAAATTCACGTGGTTATTTTTCGGTCGGTTTTTAAGACTTCCTCGAGAAACTAAGGACCGTGAGACATTGTATTTTAACCCCTAACCACATGGAGAATATATTTAAAGTTACTGTATGGTAATATAAATAATACTTAATATTGAGATTAGTAAATTTATTAATGTTAAACAAAATTTGAATTTTAGGTAACAACTAAAGCGATAGAAATGATATACCTATATATACAGGGTGGAAGTAGACCGCTCCCGAAAACAAAGACAGGTGACCCTACTAGTCCTACTTATAATGATATGCTAGAAAAAAATTCGATTCGGATGAAAAAAAAATTTTTTTTTTCAGAAATTATTTTAAGTTTTTTTTTCACATTCCATCGTATTAGGGTAGTGCCATGTAATGATAATTCCATAAAAAATACGTAACTTCACTCAGATAAGAAAATACGGAATCTATTCAAAACTTACGATCATATGTTCAAGAGTTCAACGACCTCGCGTGGTGAAAAAATTTTTTTTTTCGTCCGAATCGATTTTTTTTCTAGTCTATCATTACAAGTAGGACTAGTAGGATTACCTGTCTTTGTTTTCGGGAGCGGTCCTCTTCCACCCTATATAACATTGATATTATTTGGCATTTAAATTGGCTTAGGTTGTTACTTAAACTTCAGCTAACATAGGTGAAAAATTTATTTTCTGATGTTTCAAAATTTCTAATGTCTTATATCGAAGTAGGTATAGCTTATATAAGAAAACTGCAATCTTTATCCGGGATAAGAGTAAGAAACCGATTCAACTATAAAAAGGTATAAGACGGGAAGAACTCGTCTCCCCGAAACTATGCACCACTGCGTTGAAAGATGTCTGAAACTAATAGACTGAACCAGATTTAGCACCACGATTACACCTTCAATTTGGAGAAGATATTGTGGAGAAGGCGGAATCCATGGAGCATCTTGGCACTATGTCCATCAATCTCAGTAGGGTATTTCAAGTAGTGGGTTTATGAATGAACATGGATAAAACAAAAGTCATGTCCAATGTTCATGACATTCCAGTACCGCTCAATGTGACCCTAATTGTTGTCGATCATTATGTTTAGCTGGGACAAACAGTCTAATTAGGTAAATCCAATTTCGGGAAAAAGATTAGGCGATGAATCCAACTCAGTTGAGCAGCGTTTGGGAAACTCGGAGGAGGATTTTCTCATCCAATATACCTATATTAGTATTTGAAAGCGCGGTTTTTATGATCAGCGTGTATTACCAGTATAAATATAAGGCCTCATAACTGAACTCATAGTCACTCAATGTGCTATGCACGAATTTTGTTTGCGTGATAGAATCCGAAATACGGAAATTTATAGAAAAACTGGTGTAACCTGTATGAAGAATTACCACGCTGAAGCAGACTACCTCGTTCGACAAGAAGATAATCGCTGAGTAGGTTCTCAAATGACAACCACGTATCGAACGATGGTGTTGGACATCCCCGCAGGGTGAACAAACAACGGTGGTCCGCTCGCACGGCGAAGAGAGAGGATTTTACGGTGGGTCTATGGGGTCACGCGCCGCCTTCTCCGTCACCCCGGACCGATTTGGCGGGGCGAGACGCACCCATAGCCCAACAATTAAAAAAAAAGGGTGAACAAACAACTTGGTGAAGGGTGCGGGGTCTTTTTATATGCGGGCGACACGGAACCGCACTTTATGATGTATGATATGCTTATGTCCAACCGTTTTTTTTTTTTTTTTGCTTTTGTTGAAGGTAATGAGAACTCATAGGTTACAATAGGTACAGTATTACATTACATGAAGGACAGTGATTTAGTAGAAATATTCGTAATTTCAATTTATTTTTCGATCTCCTTCTCTCCATGACAAGGTTTATTTTCAAAATGGAAATAGATCATGGATTTGAATTTGATGGATCAATGGAGGAACCAGTACTCGTAGCGATACTAATTTAACTTATAATATCTACGCAATTCATAACAGACAGTTTGAAAGTTGCGCCAATAATGTTAAAGTTAATGAATGAACGCCTGATGTAGTATCGATATGTGATGAAAGTAATGATATGAGGAAAGTTTTAAGTACGAGTTGAAAACTTTAGAGACAAGGGAAGTCCAAAGAAAAGATGAATGAGTTTCTTGAAGCATCACATGGATAGAAAAAAGTGAATTATGACATCTGAGAGGGTACTGTGGAGGTAAGGGTATTCTATTTTTAAAAAAGAGGACATATAGAATAGACTAAAAGATGACGAATTATGCAGCTCACGTCATCAACTTAAAAAAAAATAAGATCAAGTTCATATTTGATAAAAAAAAAACTTAATTCGAAACACATTAATTAAAAATCAATATCGGTGAGCGCAAAAACTGTACACGTCGTATCGTCGTCTTGCCCGGCTCGAGTGCACCTGCCCACTTCTCCCACGGTGTTACATACGGCCGGTTTTTTTTTATTTATTTTTTTAGCATAAAATAAGCACTTTCCTTTCAACTTCGCAATTTTTGTGCGCGCCTTCTCACTCATTATACGACGCGTTTATGGGAATCAGTTAACGATATATTTTTTTTTAATATATTGCTGTAATTATTTTTTATAGGTAGGTATATCATTTAGTTTTTAAGTACTTAACTATAAACAATATTAATCTAACATTACTTAAAAGACCTTTTATGAAGTGAATTTCAATTCGATTTTAATTAGTTGTATACTTCAATAACACCTACTTAAATGGCCAATTTCCGTGTGGTGACGGAGTAAGAATACAATACACCACCCCTATCTTACCCATGGGTGATCGTATGAGACAACTAAGGGATATAAAAACGCATATAACACCAATGCGAGAAAAGGAAAACTTGAAACAAAATCCTATACCAACACGTCTGACCAGCGTGGTATAGTAGGTCAATTACCCTTTCATTATGGAGGAGGCCCACGCCCAACAGTGGGACATATATGGGCTGAAATGAAATGAAATGGCCAACCTTTACGTTGCTTGTGAATGTCATAAAATACGACTAAGAGCTAAAGTTGAAGGTCGATGTAAAGACCTGGACCAACACCATCAGATTCTGGTCAATAATTATAATCCTAAGGAGGATTGACGTCAGGCAGGCGGACAGAGCCAGGTTGGCCACGGAAGTCAAGGAAGCGGTGCCAGTGGCCGGCCCAACGGCAATGGGGAGGCAATGCGATGGGTTATGGAGCCATGCGCCGCCCTTCCATCGCTCCAGACTGAATGGACGAAGTGTGTCCAGATCATAAGCCTGTAAAAAAAGACAGGACAGTCAGTAAAACTTTTGCAGTATGTACGATGGAAAAAAAAAAATAAAGGTAATGATTTTATTTTTTCTTCTTTTTATGTATCTACCTATTGTCAATCAGCTACTTATACGAGCCATTGTTGCCAGTGTTAAATTATAATTATCTTCACGTTCTTAGTCTCTTCGTGTTAGTCATTGTCCGTCAGTAAGTCAAATTGTCGCCATCAACAATACTATGAGGCGATATGGTCGCTCAGCGACAAAGCCTATAATAAAGTAAAAAAAAAAAAAAAACTATACTATGGCCACACTGTTAATGTGGGAATTTTGATTTTAAACAAAAACGTTGCAAAGCACTTTTAAATGATATTCACTACATCCCAGCAGTTCCGCCGCATCACATTACATAAAATGCCATCAAAATCATCTAATATAACACTTTAAAACACTAAGATATCGAATATAATACAAGAGCACCACATGACGTTTTAGATTCCCGCCAAAAGACCAAGATTGTCTTTATGTATCCATGTACCTACAATATTTTTTTTTTATGAATTTCGTTCGATTTCTATATTATACCTAAAGTTTTACATAACTAACACGAGCCTCGATGATTATATTCATAGTAATATTTTTATCAACTCGTCGTTGCAGTCAGTTTTCAGGTAAATAAATCTTCCATGGCAAATCTTTAGTAGCCAAACAAGCCACTGCTCTAGATTTTACTGATAACGAGGACTTTGCTCGTAAGTAAATAATACCCCCCCCCACTCGGTGGACTGATGACCTCATCAAGATTGCAGGGAAGCGTTGGATGTAGGTAGCACAAGACCGTTACAGATGGCATTATCGTGGGGAAGACTATGTCCAACAGTGGACGTTTACGGGCTGATGGATGGATGGAAATAATAGCTAACTTAGGGAAAAAAACTCAAAATGAAATAAATAACTACTAAATACTGATAACAATGACTCGTGCTAGTAGGTAACTGATTACAAAATTTAAAAAAAAAGTGTGTGTGTCAGCTTCGACGCACGACTGGAGTTTACTCCTTAAGTACGATTATCAAAACAGGCGCAAAAAAAGCTCATTTGACTAAAACTAATATATACATATATATATTTTTATTTACATTTATTAAAACTGTTCAGTGAAGTATTATCTCACGTCAGAAAGTGAAAGGTGCGCAGAATAGGTTGCGCACCAAAAACGTAACGAGGTTATTCGATCACTAGATTTTACTCCTCAAATTTTTCTCGTACCGGGCGCCTTATATGAAAATCGATTCTTAAGGAGTAAACTCCAGAAAAGTATGTATAAATTAAATTTATATTAAATTTTATTTGATATTCGAAATTCGAACAGAAAATCATGGCTGATTTTTTTTTAAACGGAAACATTAACATATTAATTACAAATAAATTTTCAATTTTTATTTTCTTGCAACTTTGGTAACGGAGCGCTCACTTTAAATAGAATTACAAAATTTGTACAATAGGTATTATCTACAAATTTTGTACAATATTATACCTTGTCACGTTGAATAACTTATTCAGTCACTGTTCGCCATTAAGTCAAGTCGTTACCATCAATTGGGCGCCGACAATCAAATTAAATACTTTCCTAAATAATTTATGATGCATGGTGGGATGCGGAAGTGGCAGCTTCCGTAGAGCAAAAGAAGAAAGCGTGGCTGGACTATGTCTCTTCTTTGAATCTGAATGACAGTATGACTGAACAGAAGAAAGAAATATTTCGGCAATGTAAGAATGACACCAAGGCCTTAGTGAAAGAGAAACGTGATAGAGCAAATATGAGTGCAGAAGATAGGCTGACTAAAAACTTCGAGAGTAACACCAAAGTCTTTTGGAGGAAGGTGAAAAAGTCTCGATGTGGTTGGTCAGCCTTCAGAATGAATAAAGTAGGGTCTAAGGGTGGAGACATTCTTACACAAACACAAGACGTGTTAAGCCGATGAAGTGAATATTTTGGCGATATGTATGCGGAAACCACCGTCCTCCGATGGCATCAGTACGGATGAAGTTGAATGGGCGATAAGAAGTTTGAAAAATGGTAAGGCAACGGGCATTGATATGGTGTCTGCCGAGATGATCAAGCTTGGTGGCTCCTGTGTCTGGGAGGCGTTCCTGTTGCTCCTCAATTTATGTTGGAGATCGGGAATGGTTCCCAGGGACTGGAATAGCGCAGTCATCGTGCCTTTAATTAAAAACAAGGGTTCACCTTATGACTGCGCAATTTACAGAGCCATAAGCTTGACTAGTTTGGCAGCAAAAGTGTACGGTAAAATTATTGAAAGGAGAATGAGGATGGTGTCCGATGGTTTACTGTGTGAGACACAAGGAGGTTTCAGGAGTGGAACGGGATGCATGGATCAAGTGTTCTCTCTGCGCAACATTGTGGAGAAACATCTGGCTCTAAGTCAGAGGGTTTTCTGCAGTTTTGTTTATCTGGAGAGAGAGTATTTGACACGGTTGTACTAAAGGAACTTTGGGACATTTTGGCGGAGTATGGTATTAACGGTAAACTGCTACAGGCTGTGCAGTCCAGTTACTTGGGCTGTAGAGCCTGTGTGCGGCTGGATGATGGAATGTCGCCTTGGTCTGACGTCAATATCGGCATTAAGCAGGGGTGTGTTCTGTCAGCCCGGCTGTTTATCATATATCTGGATAAATGTCTCCAAAGGTGAAACGATATGAATGTGGGAGTCCAAATGGGTGACTCAGTGGTCACTGCTCTGCTCTATGCAGATAATGCAGTCTTGCTGGCACAGTCAGCGACTGACCTGCAGACCCTAGTCGACACAATGACAGAAGATTGTAAGAAAAGGGGTCTACGCGTGAATGTGAGCAAAACCAAAATAATGGTCTTTGAAAGAGATGAAGCCAGAACAGATGTAAGAGTAAAAATAAGTAATGATGTACTAGAGCAAGTGGATGAATTTGTTACCTTGGATGTGGTTTTAGCCGAGATGGAAGGTACACCACTGATATAGAGCGAAGAGTGAATGCGGGAAATACAGTGAACGGAGCGTTGGGACAACTTCTCGATAGCCACCACCTCAGCCAGAAGGCACGTGTAGCAATACATAACGCAGTGCTTGTCGCAACATTACTATATGGAAGCGAGAGTTGTGTATGCAGAAAAGAGCATGAAAGTAAAATTAATGCGGTCGAAATGCGATCTCTACCGAAAATCTGTGGAGTTAGGCTGATCGACCGCATTCGCAACGACGACGTAAGAGAGCGAGTAGGTATAAAAGAGAGTATTGGTGTAAAGATGCGAAAGGGAATGCTCCGATGGTTCGGACATGTGGAAATAATGCCGAACGAACGTCTGGTTAAGAAGATATACAATGCGAAAGTGGAAGGATGTAGGTACCGGGGGAGATCGAGACTCACCTACCTAGACCAGATTGGTCACGTACTGAAGGAAGGTGGAATCAAGAGTCTCCGAAACCGGCGAGCGTGTATGGAGAGAATTATGAATGTTGAAGAAGCGAGTAAAGTAGGCAAGGATAGAGTTCTCTGGCACTCTGTTCTTTCTGCCTACCCTGCAAGGGATATGGCGTGATGATATGTATGTAGGTATGTATGTATGTACTAAATAATTTAGCAGAACATAAAAATACACGTACCTAACATATATCGTATTCGTTATATCATATTCATTACACTTTAGCATTCTCTCCGTATTACATAATCTACATGCAATCCCGTCCAATACGTTACCTACGTAAAAATTATTCAATATCAGCATAAAATATTTAACAAAATTTAAAAATACCGCATGACATCTTTACATTCTCACCATAATAACCCTATAAACAAAAAATGAAAACCATATTTTAAAATCATATCGAAAGGTTACCTGAAAAAAAAAAAATATGCTACGAGAACTATGGATGGATTGGATGGCAATACAACAGGTGTGCTATTGTTACTGTCCAAATACGCATGGATCTTGTATTCGGAAATCCATTGTTCCTTCAAGGGCATTAGGCCGAGCCTCGATATTTTTGTGGATTTCGTTATACTAGCATGTTTTTGCATGTAGAGTGATTTGCTGTGTCACGACTTATGTTTTTTTTTTTTGTATATTTCATCCTCTTAAAAAAATCTTAGTTTAGTAGATACTAATATGCTTTGGATATTAAAGTTGAAAATTCTGTTAAAGACCAAATAAAAAAATAAAAAAATAAAAAATTATGAGTAGAAGCAAATTTATTATCTAACGAGTATTTTGGCGGGAATATTAAAGCGTTACGCGGTGTTCTTGTATTATATTCAATGTCTTAGTGTTAAATCATTAATTTTATATTAAATAATTTTGATAACATTTTATGTAGGTAATGCGGGGGAACTGCTAAGTTGTAATGAATATGATATTAAAGTGCTTTACAAATGTTCTCATTTTCCACTAAAATTCGCCAAAAGACGCCATTAACAATGCAGCCATAGTCCTTTTTTGTTTTATAGGCTACGTTTTGACCTACTGATAGACAACTAAGTACCTAGTAATTTGAAGAAACTGTGAATATGTAAAAAATCCAATGATATGTGAAAAAAGAATGGAGCTTGACACTGGCAACATTTAGCTCGTGTTAGTAGCTGATTGCTAATGCAGAAGAAGAATAAATCTTTTAGGTATTCTTTGATTACATAAATCTCATTGCAAATGGTACCTACCTACATAAGAGGATAGGCAGCATTATCAGTCAAATATGATTAAATAGGTACTTATAGTTAAGAGCTGTCATGTGGTGAAGAAATAACATTAGGTACCTACCTCTATGTATGTAGGTAGGTACCTAATTCAAAGAAAACAATTCACACTTCCATTCTTGCCTACCAGTGTCCTAAAATATGACTAAATATATGCAAATAACATCGATAAAAGGCAAGTAAAAATCGGCAATAGTGTTGCCTAAATGCAAGACTCTTGCGAGTCTCGCAAGTCTTGCAACACAGAGTCACTGTTTTAATAGAAATGAAAAATCCACATAGAACGGATAAAATCCAACTAAATTAATGAAATTCTATTCATCTAGGTAAGTAGATATATATTATGTTATTATGGTAACCAGCTCACCGTTAACGCTAATATTCATCACAGAATCTACAAAGTATTACATATTAAAATAGTGAAATCGAAAGCTTAAATAGTGTATTTAAAGATTTAATCACGCTTTTTTATTATACAGTATTGTAGGCGTTCATTATACAGTATTGTTGCCAATATTGTAGGCGTCACGCAGATTTTCTAATAAGAGCAAAATAAATTTTCCCGCGCATTAAAACAATTTGAAGTGGAAAACTTTATAACGCCTAGGCTAACGAACGACTGTGATTGGTTCAAACGTGACCAATAGTGAAGTCAGTTTCGGCCCACGGGCGTTCGCGCGCACGCCTTCCTAACTTCTATTTTTGAATTTGAATAGATTGCATTCGAATATGTTCTAATTTTAAAATAACTATTTGCCGGTAAGGTTTTTGTTATGATTGTATTTACACTAAAAGTGGTATAGATAAGTTATTAGGTATTACTAATCTAATCTTACGTCTCCAAACAGAAATATTTTCTACGATTTTGTATTTATCTGTAAAATAATAACATTAAAGAATCAACAGTTCTATACCTTTATTAAAAACAATAACTTTTTTTATATAACATCATGCACTAAACAAACAATCCTTGTAAATGTAGGTGACTTTGCAAACGTATAATTAACAGATACAAAGTACCTGCCTACACCCAAAATTAGAACAATAAAGTGAATTACATAAAGTACCTATTACTCTACGTGGCAATCGAACTCGTGACACTTGACGCTGTAGGTCAGTCTCTTAACCATTACAATATATGTGTTATTAAATTTTATTTTCTTATGTTATTCTTACTTAATAGATCTTCGTGTAAAACGAAAAAAGCTAATCTGTTTATTAAATTACATACGTAAGCACATCTACCTAGGTAGGTACCTACTTACCCTACTTAGTAGGTATATCTTATATACGAATTTTAGATGCATAGTTTTGAAAAAAATATCTAAAACGTGCGTGGTTTTTCTTTTACTTTTTTATGACGAACAGACTAAAGACGTGAAGAAAATTATATTTTGATACTGGCAATACGAGCTATTTATTATTGCTAGTGTCATAATACAATTTTCTTCATATCTTTAGTCTGTTCATATTAGTCATTGTCCCTGAGTAAGGCAAATTATCGATATCAACAGTGCTATGGCAATACTGTTCTGAGAATTAGCATGGAAAACATATATTCACTACATCCCAGCAGTTCGTTTGTATCACATTACCTAAATTAAAAGCCATCAAAAGTATTTAATATAACACGTTAAAACACTAATATATTGAATAGGTAAGTATATTACAAGATCTTTCCGTGTGGTGACGGCGTAAGAATACAACTCACCATCCTATATGTTACCCGTGGGTGATTGTATGAGCCGACTAAGGGATATAAAACACATATAACATCTATGCAAGAGAAAGAAAACTCGAAACAAAACCCTATACCAACACATCTGACAAGCGTGGTATAGTAGGTCAATTTCCCTCCCACTATGGAGGACGCTCAAGCCCAACAGGACATAGGTATGTGGGCTGAGATGAATACAAGACCACCACATGACAATTTTGTATTCCCGCCAAAAGTCCAAGTAGGTACCTACTTACAATGCTTGCGATACATCCATATACTGCGATGTGCCTTGGATGTGCCAATACTCGTTGTATTGGTTTACAAAAAAAAAGAGTAGGTAGGTACCTACAAAAACTTCATTTCATTAAAAGAATAATAGCATGAAACTAACCATGAAACACATTTACCGTACATTATTTACGCCTTGTGGAAACCTAATCATACTTTTTTTTTTATTATCGAAAGAACTAGAATGTTGATCAGCATTTTTTATATTTATTTTAATATTTAATACTGTATCTATTAATTTGTTAAAATAGAAATTATGGCACATATTAGTAGTTATTAGTTATTGCCAAAACTAAAAAGAAGAAAAATAATCTTCAATACAGGTAGGTACCTACGGGAAGGAATTCCGTTGCTTATAACTTTTCACATTAAAAAAAAACAGTTACGCGGGAATATTGAAATATATTCAAGCGTACTGATTATCATATATGTAAAATGATAAATCAGGAGTGTTACAGGAAATTGACATCCACTGTACGATATATTAAATATTTCGAATACGAAAATCTTGATGCACGTACGAGTACATCCACATCGTAAATTGTAATGAGTGATTTGTACTCAAATGTAAGAGGTAAGACATCATTTAAAATGTTAATTTTATGAACAATCTTATTAATATGAAATTACTTTTTTGACTAAAGTTAACGAACAATTCAGATTATATTTTGGAAGTATTTCTGAATTAAAGTTTACAAATAGATAATAGTGTACCTATGAACTTTTTATGAAGTTATTAAAAAAAATATGTAATAATAAATCACTAAATATTTAAATTTGATGAACAATTTTATAGTGTGGAATTAGGTGTAATTTTTTTTTTAAATATTTAAAAAGATTTTATTTGTAGACAAAAAACGTTTAAAAATCGAAGATTGTTAGGAACGTTTTTTGAATTACAGACTTTTTAAATTAAAGTTTGTCAACAGCGATCGCTCCTAAAGTTTATTTTTTAAAAATTCTAAAATGATGCAAAGGTTTTCGTTGTAAATGAGGATCGCACCCAGCACTGGGACGTATTATCTGTATGAGGTGAGATGGAAATTGCTATATGATCGCTCTAACTGTGTATCTTAACATGCTGCTGTCGAATAGTGTTGCCTAAATGCAAGACCAAGACTCGCCGCAAGAGTCTCGCAGTACTCCCTTAGACAGCATTTTACGATTCCTTTGACAAAGAAAGGATTGTCAACATTTTGTATTCTTAATACCAGTTGGTAGGTATACGGGGAAATAATTTGACGATATTTTAAACAGTCTCATGATAGATAGGTGTGATTATAGTCCCACTCCCGTTAAGTGGTATGTACCTAATTATTGATAGTTGTACAGTTTAGTGCCACTAGATGAATGGAATTTCATTAATTTAGTTGGTTTTTTCATTTCTATCAAAACAAGCGACTCTGTATTTTTCTAATAACGATAGTAGGAAGACTTGCAAGAGTCTTGCATTTCTGCAACACTACTATCGAATATAAAGTCTTAAGTTCGAATCTTGCATAGGGCAAAATTATATAAGTACTTAGTCATTTTACGAGCTTTCAGACGAAATTCTAGACAATAAAAAATACCAGAAGGTATGTAGGTAGATAGGTATGCAGAAATTGCATGATAAAAATGGGTGTGAATATACATACATACCATCACGCCATATCTCTTGCAGGGTAGGCAGAGAGAACAGAGTGCCAGAGAACTCCATCCTTGCATACTTCACTCGCTTCCTCAACATTCATAATTCTCTTTATACACGCTCGCTGGTTTCGGAGACTCTTGATTCCAACTTCCTTCAGTACCTACGTGACGAATCTGGTCTAGGTAGGTGAGTCTCAATGCGCGAAGAGGGTGGCTCCCCATCGTTCAACGAGATAGCCACCTGGCGCGAGGACGCCCGCCGAGAAGTCATCGCCCGTTGGGCTACGCGGCTGGAGAGGCCTAGATACGGTGTTATTACCTACCGTTGAGGCCCTCCGGCCCGTACTGATGGAGTGGATGGAGCGGCGGCACGGAGTCCTCTCTTTCCGGTTGGTGCAGGTCTTGTCGGGGCATGGTTGCTTCGGCAAGTACCTGCACACGGTCGTGCGGAGGGAGTGGACTCCGTCCTGCCACCATTGCAGTAGCGACGAGGACACGGCGCAACATACGCTCGAGGTATGTTCGGGCTGGGACGGGCAGCGCCGTGACCTCGTCGCTGTCATCGGTGCCGACCTGACGCTGCCGGCTGTTGCGCGAGCGATGGTCGACAGCGTCAGGAATTGGGACGCGGTCGCCGCCTTCTGCGAGGCTGTCATCTCACAGAAGGAGGCGGCGGAACGGACCCGGGAGGATGCCCGTGACCCGGGCCGCCGCCCGCGGCCAGGGCGGCGCAGGCGCGAGTACCTGCGCCTGATGCCGCCCTAACCGAGGCTTCGGGTGATCGGACCGGGGAATTGTCCGGTTACCCGACGTGAGGCCACCGCGTGAGGACGACGCCTCGACGGCGAAAGCTGTCGGGGCGTCGACAGGAGAGGAGCCCAAGAGGGCATACCGCCGAGCGGGCCACCGAAGACAAAGATCGGGTACCGGTGGCCCGCTCGTACGGCGAAGAAGAGGTGCTTGCAGGGTGGGTCAATGGGGTTGCGCGCCGCCTCTTCCGTCACCCCGGACCGATTTGGCGGAGTGCGACGTCCATAGCCCACCGCAAAAAAAAAAAAAAAAAAAAAAAAAAAAAGTAGGTGAGTCTCGGTCTCCTCCGGTACCTACATCCTTCCACTTTCGCATTGTATATCTTCTTAACCAGACGTTCGTTCGGCATTCTTTCCACATGTCCGAACCATCGGAGCATTTCCTTTCGCATCTTTACACCAATACTCTCTTTCATACCTATTCGTTCTCTTACGTCGTCGGGTGATAATATACCTCTATAATTCTGGTGTGAATATATTTCTAGGTAATAGATAGGGAAAGGTTGCGATCAATGGACCAGCGCTTTCTTTGGACCACCTAAGTAATTCAAAAATTAGACAAGTTAGAACGTGTTTAATCTATTGTTAGGCAAAAGTACCGAGCCCAGGAACAGCCCCTCAACCCACAGGATCGCCTTGCCATCCATTGTGGAGTAACGTGTACGCACGGGTTTGTGAGGACAGTGATATAAAAATTACATAACGAAAACATCCATGTAAGTATTGTAATACTTTTTTTTATTAAGCGATAGTATTCTTATTGATAGAATATTAATCTGTATTTTAGTAGGTGGTTGAGAATTTTTTCCATTTCATACCCTTTTTTTAATAGAAATATATTTTTAATTTAGCATCTAGTTGCTACCATCGGCCCACCATAGTGATGCTATGAATGGACTGGTCCAATCAAAGAAACTTTAATATACAACTTTTTTAAAAAAGAACTATAGGATTAAACGAAGCATCTAGAATTTATGGTGTTCCAAAAACAACTCTAAAACGCAGACTGGACGGCAAAAACCAAAAAGCCGTGAAAGCGACTCAAATTATAGGATCAGAAGGTGATCTTCCTGCAGTATTAGAAACTGAACTTGGTAAGCACATTATAGAGATGGAGAATTCATTGTATGGAGTTACTCCTAAATATGTCATGGAACTAGCATTTCATTTAGCCGAAAAAAATAAAACTATGCATAGATTTAATAAACAGAAAACCTAACTGCAGGAATGAAATGGTGTTACGCATTTATGAAGCGCCACTCGCAATTGAGTTTAAGGCAGTATATATACCTATAACACCTACATTTTGTTACCAATGTTTTAAATTTTAACGTTAATCGTTAATTATGTGATTGCGATTGTTCTCATTAATAAAAGTTGATTAAAATTATGTGGTTTAATCATATTACCATGATTGGACCTTTTGCCTATAGCTTTCTAATTCCATTGATGGCAACTGGGCGGTCCATTCAATGCAACGGTGGTCCAAAGAAAGCAACGCATCTCTAAATCATTTTAACACTATTCTGCTAAAATTGCTCAACCTTAAATTGAAATAAATACAGCATCGTATTTGTATTAAGAAAGGATTAAATATTATTCATTACTTTTGTTCTATCACTTTTATTTTATTAGATATGACACTTTAAAGTTATGTGGTCCAATCATCGCAACCTTCCCCTACCCACGGAGAGGCATGAAATAACAAAAACTAAAAAAGATAAAATTTATTGTAACATATTTAGCTAATCATTTTATCTTAAGCGAGTGGCCGTGTATTAGAGAAGTATCGAAACACCTGATACATTTTTTTTAAATCTCTAATAAATAACCACATCCCTATTTCGCTACACAATCTTCTATTCCATATAATAGCTTATAGCCACTAACATTCAATAGTGACCTGACCTGATCAAGACCACGCCGTTGACAGTTTTCTGACTACAGCCGCGGGTCGGTCCGTCCGGGGTTGTATCACACTCTCGCCGAAGATCGACGTCTTAGCGATGGAAGTGTGCTGTTGCGCTTCGTTCGGTGAGCGAGAGAGCCGGAAGCCCAACCGGGTGGGTTTGGAGTTTATATTGGTGGGCAGCGGCCTGGTTATACTCCTAGTATAGCAAGGGTCAATGGGCGGTGGTGATGCTTACCATTAGGTGCTGCTTGCTCGTTTGCCACCAAAAGCAAAAAAAAAGACCTATAGACTTAAAGCTCGCTGCTGAGATTCTTTTTTTAAATTCTTGAAATATTTTTTTTAAAGACACCTGCACTAAGGAAATAATCTTTGTAATGAAGGGGGCTTTACAAGCATATAATTAACACAGACAAATCACATTCAGACTCAAAACAACGTAGGAATCGAACCGGTATCTTGACCACTACGCCATCTGTGCAGTCAATGTCAAAACATCAAGAATTAAAGTCAATAATCAAGGTTACTTTTAGACAACGACAACAAAACTTTTTTTTTACGTAACACGAATTTGAACGTAATTCGAATGCTGAAATTCACAGTGATAACAACATACTAATTATGCTTACTAAACTAAAGTAAGATAAAAGATATAAAACTTATATCTTTTATCTAACTTAATACAAATTTCCATTTTCCTGTTCTTTTTTTAATTCTAGGATATGGCCACTCTTGACCAAAGTCGTCTAGGCGACGAGCGGATAGTGTGCCCGTAAATTGTTATGTTAAATCTCTTCGTTAATTGAACAGGATAACGGAACCGATTCCATGCAGCCTTTTTTAGCCGCTCTACCTAAGATTATCGAAGTGGATCACAGATGACAGAGATGGCTTAGTAGATATCTGCCGCGTAAGGTCTGTCGTACCATTGTCATGGGTTCAAATCCTACGCAGGACGACACTTTGAACGATACATCAATTTTAGTTCTAAGCCTGGATGTAGTAGTATGTCTTCATCTTATATGTTTGCAAAATCCTGTCAGTAAAAGGATTATTTCCTTAGTGTGCGTTGCGACTTTAAAAAAAAAGAAATAGAATGACCACAGTTAGCAGGTAGGTAGGTATATTATCGATTGTAATTTATGTTCGAAGTTTTCGCTACGATTTCGTATTTTCATAGTGATTCCATAACAACTACAACGGAAAATGAGAGTGAGTGACAAATAGTGTTCTTATCCCATCACTGGAGCTTATCACTATACGAAAAAAATTATGATATCTGTGTGGTGACGGAGTAAGAATACAGTTCACCACTCCCTATCTTACCCGTGGGTGATCGTAAGAGACGACTGACTAAGGCATAAAAAACGCATATAACAACTATGCAAAAGAAGGAAACTCGAAACAAAACCCTATACCAACACGTCTGACCAGCGCTGTATAGTAGGTTAATTTCCTTGGCCACCGAAGACAAAGATCGGGTACCGGTGGCCCGCCGCCTGCCTGCGCCGCCTCTTCCTTCGCCCTGGGCCGATTTGCCGGGGCGCGACCACATCCATGTTCCCACCTTGCGAAGAAAAAAAAAAGGTTAATTTCCTTCCCATTACGGAAGAGGCCCGAGCACAACAGTGGCCATGTGTTGTTCTGAGTCTGGGTGTAATTTGTCTGCGTTAATTATATATTTGTAAAGTCCACCACAATACAAAGCTAAATGCTTTAATGCAATGTAGTGTCTTAAAAAAAAATTTCTTCGATTTTAAACATAGTTTTAAGAGAAGCACAGCTCGACATAAAATCTAGGTAAGGTACCAATCAGTCATTATTCTCCTACTCTTATCCCAATTACTTGGGGTCCATACAATTTGTAGGTACTCTTCTTTCATAGTACCTACATATTTTAAAAGTTATTGGCAATAGTTTTATGACCGGCCGCCTGCCTGACATCAACCCTCCTTGGGAATGTAATTGTTGACTAAACGGCATCAGATGAAGTTGGCCTAGATTATTATAAGGCTCTTAGTCGTCTTTTACGACATCCACGAGCAAATTAAGGGTTGGTATTATTCGTAGCCGCTACCACACAGAAAAAAAAAAACCTACCAATCAGTCTGATTAGCAAAATCATATTTGCAAATATTTTCTATTATGTCTTCATATATTTTTATTCGAAATCATAATATACTAGGTACGAGATTTTTAAACATTGCTCGTACCAACCTTTGCTTAAGTTTAAATAATATTTATTGTATTTATAAAACACGAGAAGGTAACGATTATAGATATTTTATATTATTCTTCTGTTCTAATCTCATTTACTTGATTATTTTTTATTGCTAGTAGTGGCAAACGAGCAAGTAGCACACCTGATGGTAAATGTCATTGCCGCCCATGGACCTTTGCAATACCTACAGGCCGCTGACTACCAATATAAACCCCAAACCCACCCCAGTTGGGATTCCGGCTCTCTCGCTCACCGAACGAAGCACAATAGCACATTGCCATTACTCAGACGTCGATCTTCTGCGAGAGTGTGGTACTACCCCGGACGGACCGGCCCGTGGCTGTAGACAGAGGACTGTCCACAGCGTGGTCCTACCACTATTGGAATGGTGGTTTTAAAACTGACGAAGACATTTTATTGTTTTGGCTCTGTTCGTCTATTCATTCAGGCAAAGGGAACGAAGCCCATACAGCCAAGTCTTGTACCTAATTTTTTTTTCATATAACTATTAACGCATCTAATTAAAAAGTGATTTTCACATTATAAAATTTTATCACTAATTTATCATAGGAAAACAAATTACCGGAATAAAAGTGTACCTAGTACCTATGTGTTAATCCAGGCAATGGTCTATCAGTATGACAATTTTCAACCAAATCTACTCAACAAGGTTTGTGTAACAAACATCCAAACATTTTCACAAACTTATAATATTAATAGGATGAATATCGATATTTTTACAATATCAATATTATCATTTAAATCGATATTTTATAAATAGACTTTAGGGTGAGTAGGCCCAGGTCGATATAATGCTCTTAGTCGTCTTTTACGACATCCACGAACAACGTAAGACTTGCTAGTATTCGTAGCCGCTTCCACACATCGCCCATAATGTAGATATTATAACTAGGTAAACTAGGCAGATACCTATTTTATTTCGATCCATCTACCCATTTTATTCTGGCAATAAACGGTACAAAAATACTTTAATAATATGTACTTATAATATTAGCAGATAATAATTTCAACTACATTTACTTTCCGTTTAAGCAATTTTATTTTTATAATAGAACATGTGTCTCCATCTCTACGAATTTAAGAGAACTAAAAGTTACATAAAACGCTCACGTGCGCTGGTGTCGCTTCCTTCGCTAAAACGATTTAAACTTTCTCAGTCGGTTGACGTTATTAATTAAGAATATAGTAGAAATATACATGACTATGTTTGAGGGAAAATTGAAGGTCGCTGAATTAAACGTCTCTTTTCTGTTGAAATAGTTAATGGGTTTTATTTTTTTTTTCAGCCCTTGAATTTCGTCTCAAAGTTAAAAAATAACTTGGTCTTAAATTATTGATAGAAAATAATTAACTGATTTATAATGCTTTATAACCTAGGATTCCTTTAAAACTAAGGAAAGTATTAATTTGCTTTATCATATAAATAACGCAGGTAGATAATAAATTTATTATTATCCTAAAAGAACATATTTTTGCATTAAAAATCTAGTAACTTAAGATGCATTCTACAAAATAGCTCTATACCTACTGATTTTTATCTGTATTTATTATTGATTGTATACCTAATTGAAAAACATTCACAAACGTTACATTTGCTTACAAATGTAACAAAGATTTTAATCTTAGATAAAATATAATGCCATAATTTATTTTGATGATTCACTTGATTTGTTCAGTATTAACTACTCGTCTTTCACAAGTTATAAAAATAGAAGTAGAACCGATAGAGCACAGTTTTATGTGGTTTTTAAACTAACTGTAAATTTTCATTTCATATTACCATAATTAATTTATTATTAAACTTAAAAATCACAGTAGCATAATCTTTCAGTATAGAGGCACTGAAATATAAACAGCGCCCTCTGTCACCAGTTCGTGTAAATACAGTCAGCCCGTGCTGAAATCGCCACGAGCCAAGTAATAATGCTTTCCTTATTTAACATAGGCCTATTCGTATCTTCATCTCTTTCGTGCAACTGCTTTAGAGCGCCTGTCGCACGTCTCTCTTCTATCGCATCGATCATTGATCTTTGAAATTCGAATGCGGTAACTCGAGCGGCGCGCGCGCAGGCCTTCGGCCACCGCGTTCTGTCCCGCTCACACGCGCTGTCTATCGTTACAGTTGTCTCGTGTTTCTTTTATTGCCGTTTTATTATTTCTTGTAGATGATCACGCGATTGTGAGCTGTCGCTCGGCGCGCACACGTCATATTCTCCGTCCTAGTCTCGCACTAAGGCAATGCAATGTTGTTTCTCTTTCCGTCCGGCGCATGTCGGACTCGCTGCCGTGCGTCGATGTTTTGGGAAGTGCACCCGCCCGGCGTTCCCACGGTTCACCTTCGGCCAACTTCCTTACGAAAAAAAACAAACAAGAGCACTTTGTTGAAGAAAATCGACGTCTGCCGGTCGCGCTGAATGATTAATACAATTATGATCGCGCACGCTGCTACCTACACGACTTGATGTAATAATAGTTCTTTATACGGGACACGTGGTCCACGCCTCGGACTTTTGAATTATAGGGATACTCATTTTGCCGCAGCTACCGAATAAAATATTTTTTTTTGTATTAGTTATTTGGGTAAAGCAACTTATTAATTTGGCAAATAAAATTAGTAAAACGTGGGTCTACGAAACCGTAGCGTATATTTTCGTAGCTTTTCGTAGATGTAAATTAATTGAATCCGATTACTGTAATAATTACGAGATATTTTTTTTGTTTTTGTTACTGTAATCTTTTTTGGGGATTAGTGATATGAGAGTTTTAACAACACAGTTTGGTATTTTAAAATTTTTCGTATGATAAAGTAGGACTATGCGCGCTCGCGAGTGTGTGTATGATACTCGTATATAATTGGCATTTAAATTTTATATCGTAACGACGACGTAAGAGAGCGAGTAGGTATGAAAGAAAGTATTGGTGTAAAAATGCGAAAGAGATGATGGTTCGGACATGTAGAAAGAATGCCGAACGAACATCTGGTTAAGAAGATATACAATGCAAAAGTGGAAGGATGACTAACCTACCTAGACCAGATTGGTCACGTAGGGGAGACTGGGTACGATTGTGACAATTTCGGTTTGACCGCCAATAATTTTGTTAATTTACTAGTTAGTTGAGACAAAAATTACTTAAATCGTAGTTTGTACATTTGTCTTCTCAAAAACACTGAAATTTTGTCTCAAAATACGCTGTATTATTTATAGCATCAAATTTGAAAAAATAGGGAAAATGTCACAACCGACCACACCCCAAGGGCGGTTGTGACAGTGGTTGGGGTCAGTAGTGACAGACGTAAATATTCTCAGAAATGGTTTATAATGACTTTTATTGCTAGAAATGTTAAACATAACACAAAATACTTTTCTTCTATATAAAGTTTAAATTTATATATCAAATTAAATTAAATCTACGATCACTTCTACTCTTATAATTAATAAGGCACTGCAACATCTGATGTTATTTTAACCATCTTTAAAATCATAAAATCAATCAAAGTGTCAAATCTAAATTTAAATTACCGTAACTATAAAGTTACTAAACTATTAAACGTTATTATTATTATAATAACAGCCATCTTAGAATCAGTCAATACTTTAAATAAATTTAAATAACCGTAACTATGACAACATGCTTAAAAAATATTCATAAACTGTAACATCTAACGTTATTGTAACACAACCTTTTTAGATTAACTCAAAATATTAACTAGACTTAAATTTACGGTAGGTAACTAAAAAAGTTTTGCTATAATTGTAACAAAAACTTCCAAAAATAAACGTTAATGAATATATGAGCATACTGAGATCTAGTCAGATTTATCACATATATGACAAAGATAATAGTGATTATCATCTACGCATTCTACGTGGGACCAGAATCCACATGTCCCTTGGCATTTGATCCATTTTTCGCCAGTCTTACTTTCAGAATATGCGCCTACACAAGCCAAAAATATATGTCACAACTGTACCCACTACATTTGTCACAACCGTACCCAGCGCATGCTTCTGAAAACAATAAAACACCATGACTAACCTAAATTATCTACATAAAAAGTAATCATTTGTTATTAAATACTAATATTCAATTCATAACAAAAAAATATTTGCAATAGTATATCTGTATAGCAATAAGAGTAAATATTAAAAGAATCTGAACAAAAAAACTTACTTTTGGCTGTTAAAAAGCAATGGGGCCTCCTGCTTTTGTTTACGTCGCGCACCGGCTATCGCAATACTGGGCAACATGTGTAAACATGCATCTCGCTTCTTTTTCCCCTTACATTCTTCCCCGTATTCCGTATAGTTTCGCTATTATAACGACTGTCACTACCGTACCCTGGCACAACCGTACCCAGTCTCCCTTACTGAAGGAAGGTGGAGTCAAGAGTCTCTGAAACCGGTGAGCGTGTATGAAGAGAATTATGAATGTTGAGGAAGCGAGTGAAGTACGCAAGGATAGAGTTCTCTGGCACTCTGTTCTCTCTGCCTACCCTGCAAGCGTTATGGCGTGATGATATGTATGCATGTATGTATGTAAATTTTATGATCTAAAGTCGGTAGTAGATAATACGTTTGTTTGTATACAGTTTAACATTATCTTCTTTTCAACGCTCTGTTATGCATAAGCCTTCTCCAATATTTTTGAAATTAGCTAGTCAGACGGATTAACATCACGCTAGTCAGACGGATTAACATAGGGCTTATATCTACAGGCTTCCTCACCTCTCTGTTGCTTGCTTTTTTGCCTTAATCAATTCTTATGATAGCAATGAGATAGTTGAACATTGATCTATTTCGTCTGCTTTAAATCTGTATTTAATTAAATAAATATAGTTAAATAAATTAAATTATTTTAATTCTCATTCAATCGTGGTTTTATTTGTATTTAAATTATCATGTGTTCTTATAATAAAATAAGCAAATACATGTCTATAATCTCGCTTGATTTTGTATTGCTATACAGTTTTAATTTGTTTTTTTTTTTAAAACAGTATAGTAATAGAATTATTCTACAGGTATATAATCGTATTTTATGATATATAAAACTACCATTTCAAATATAGATAATAGAACTAGTTCATAATATATTTAAAAATATTTGGCGCCATTTAATCGTGCCGTGAGAATCTGTATATTTAACTAATGAGTATAAAATTTCATTGTATTATATGATTCATCTATCAGATGTGTTACGGATATGTCCAGGAAATGTTATTTAAACAAGATAGATTTATTAATTTCGATTGAAATTTTATTATCCTGTTTACATTGCTTTAAATATGTATAATTAAATCTGTAGTTTGTTTTGTGGCTTATCTAACATTAACGCTTGTAATATTTATGATTATTGATGTATTAATTCAGTCCAACAGATCATTCATTCAGTCATTCATTTAGTCCAACACTCTGTGTATAGTTCTAAAACATTGTTGAAAAAACCAAGGGAAAATTAGAGACAAAAAAGAACACATTATATATATGTTTAAACTAACAATTCTTCCTAAATTTGTTGTTGTATGTTAAATTCGATTGAACGTAATTTCTGACACAATTCTGAAATAAACACCGTATTTTTGCTATTTATTTGCAAACTTCATACCCAACATATCTATTGCATGCAGACATTTGATTATATTTTTAATATCTAGGTTTTGTAAAAACATGTAGGCAGATTTAAAACTGTGATTCATCATTATCACCTTATAGCTAAGAACTTTCAGACATTAAATAATTTCCACTTTGTTATTACACTAATTTTTTATTCTAGCTTTTTATTATAACTTTAATTAGTGGTAGAACCACGCTGTTGACAGTTCTCTGTCTCTAGCCGCGGGCCGGTCCGTCCGGCGTAATACCACACTTTCGCAGAAGATCGGCGTCTGAGTAATTTCAATGTGCTACTGCGCTTCGTTCTGTGAGCGAGAGAGCCGGAAGCCCAACTGGGTGGGTTTGTGGTTTGTATTGGTAAGCAGCGGCCTAGCTACCCTTGGTATAGCAAAGGTCCATGGCTGGCAGTGTCACTTATCATCAGGTATGTTGTCTGCTCGTTTGCCACCATAAGCAATAAAAAAAATCTAATTGTATAAGCACATACTGATAACTGAAATTAGTTTCTATGCCAAAATAGTGAACGAAGACGAAAATGCAACTGTCATTTGCATAAGGATTTTCTTAGTACCAGACTGTAGAATTTTGTTTGGAAAATGATATTAGGCTGACCTATTCCGTTTATCAATCCAAGCAATGGTCATACCATACCCTTTTAGGGATAAAATCATGAAGATATAGACATTTATAAATATTAAGAAATAAAAAAAAATGTGTTCTTAAACATGGATTGTTTTTATTAAAATATGGGTGTGTGAGCGAGGCGACGGCAGATGGCGAATTATGCTTTTATGCGGGACGTATTCAATCAGACGGGAACAACGATAGAAATAGTATGGACATTACAAAATGATTTTGTTGTAATGCCTTTCCCTTCGTCGGTTATATAAAAAAGTGACTTTAATCAAAAAGGCCAAATTTTACAATACACGCATTTAAAATTTCTTTTATTTTTCAAAAATCAATATGAGATTTAACGTAAAAAAGGTTTAACGTAGGATGACTTGTTTTTGAGTGATTTTACGTTTAGTTCGATGATGTGTCATTTTTATATTAAAATATAAACAACAAAGCGTTTTAATGAATAATATCAATTTTAAAAATATTTGAGAAATGTCACTCTTTTTTTTTAACCGACGAATTATACATATTTTTTCTGTGTGGTGAAAATACAATTCATCTCCATGCGGATAATATCATTGCAAGAGATGGAAAACTAGTTATAAAATTATAAATTAACCTCCTAGACTAAATTCATATTGTATATCCATTGTCCTTTAATGTGGAGATTCGAGCCCAACAGTGCGACTTATATGAGCCGCGATGATGACTTTAATGAATTATACGTATTTATAAATTATTTTGCCGTAAAAAAAGCCGAATTTACATTACGAAATTAGGGGCATAAAATTAGTTTTAGGACATACATACACATACATACATATCATCACGCCATATCCCTTGCAGGGTAGGCAGAGAGAACAGAGTGCCAGAGAACTCTATCTCTGCATACTTCACTCGCTTCCTTAACATTCATAATTCTCTTCATACACGCTCGCCGGTTTCGGAGACTCTTGACTCCACCTTCCTTCAGTACATGACCGATCTGGTCTAGGTAGGTTAGTCTCGGTCTCCCTCGGTACCTACATCCTTCCACTTTCGCATTGTATATCTTCTTAACCAGGCGTTCGTTCGGCATTCTTTCCACATGTCCGAACCATCGGAGCATTCCCTTTCGCATCTTTACACCAATACTCTCTTTCATACCTACTCGCTCTCTTACGTCGTCGTTACGAATGCGGTCGGTCAGCCTAACTCCACAGATTTTCCGCAGAGATCGCATTTCGACCGCATTAATTTTACTATCATACTCTTTTCTGCATACCCAACTCTCGCTTCCATACAGTAATGTTGGGACAAGCACTGCGTTATGTATTGCTACACGTGCCTTCTGGCTGAGGTGGTGGCTGCCGAAAAGTTGCCCCAACGCTCCGTTCACTCTATTTCCCGCATTCACTCTTCGCTCTATATCAGTGGTGTACCTTCCATCTCGGCTAAATCCACATCCAAGATATACAAATTCATCCACTTGCTCTAGTACATCATTACCTATTGTTACTCTTACATCTGTTCTGGTTTTATCTCTTTCAAAGACCATTATTTTGGTTTTGCTCACATTCACGCGTAGACCCCTATTCTTACAATCTTCTGTCATTGTGTCGACTAGGGTCTGCAGGTCAGTCGCTGACTGTGCCAGCAGGACTGCATCATCTGCATAAAGCAGAGCAGTGACCACTGAGTCGCCCATCTGGACTCCCACATTCATATCGTTCAACCTTTGGAGACATTTATCCAGATATATGATAAACAGCTTGGCAGACAGAACGCACCCCTGCTTAACGCCGATATTGACGTCAAACCAAGGCGACATTCCATCATCCAGCCGCACACAGGCTCTACAGCCCATGTAACTGGACTGCACAGCCTGTAGCAGTTTACCGTTAATACCATACTCCGGTAAAATGTCCCAAAGTTCCTTTCGTACAACCGTGTCAAATGCTCTCTCCAGATCCACAAAACTGCAGAAAACCCTCTGACCTAGAGCCAGATGCTTCTCCACAATATTGCGCAGAGAGAACACTTGATCCATGCATCCCCTTCCACTCCTGAAACCTCCTTGTGTCTCATACAGTAAACCATCGGACACCATCCTCATTCTCCTTTCAATAACTTTTCCATACACTTTTGCTGCCAAACTGGTCAAGCTTACGGCTCTGTAATTTGCGCAGTCATAACGTGAACCCTTGTTTTTAAACAAAGGCACGATGACTGCGCTATTCCAGTCCCTGGGAACCATTCCCGAGCTCCAACATAAATTGAGGAGCAACAGGAACGCCTCCCAGACACAAGAGCCACCGAGCTTGATCATCTCGGCAGACACCATATCAATGCCCGCTGCCTTACCATTTTTCAAACTTCTTATCGCCCATTCAACTTCATCCATACTGATGCCATCGGAGGACGCCGTTGTCGAATGTTGATCTACTAAACCACATCCAACACCGGCGCCAACCGTAGCATCCGCATACATATCGCCAAAATATTCACTCCATCGGCTTAACACGTCTTGTGTTTGTGTAAGAATGTCTCCACCTTTAGACCTTATTTTATTCATTCTGAAGGCTGACCAACCACCCCGAGACTTCTTCACCTCCCTCCAAAAGAGTTTGGTGTTACCCTCGAAGTTTTTAGTCAGCCTATCTTCTGCACTCATACTTGCTCTATCACGTTTCTCTTTCACTAAGGCCTTGGTGTCATTCTTACATTGCCGATATATTTCTTTCTTCTGTTCAGTCATACTGTCATTCAGATTCAAAGAAGAGACATAGTCCAGCCACGCTTTCTTCTTTTGCTCTACGGAAGCTGCCACTTCCGCATCCCACCATGCATCACCATTTGTTTTTCTATGCTTCTTTGAACTTCCACATACTTCTTTCGCTGTATCTACCATACTCTCTTTCAATACTCTCCAGCATTCTTCAATGTCCGATTGCGGCTGGCTTGCCATCGTCAGCCGTTCTCGGACACCCTCTGCATACTTTTCTCTTACACACTCTTCTTGCAACCTTTCAACCTTTATTCTTTCAAGCCCTCCGAAGTGGACACGCTCTCGCCAGTGCCTCCACTTTCTGAACAGACCACTAAATCTCGCAATAACGAGATAGTGGTCCGTGTCGACTGTGGGGCCCCTGTAGGCTCTTGCGTCCAATATTTTGCTTCGGAGGCGACTGTCTACCAAAATTAAATCTATTATGCTTTTCTGTTCATTCCTTCTCCATGTATACATATGGATGTCTTTATGTTGGAAAAATGTGTTTGACACAATAAGGTTTCTCTCCATGCATACATCCGCTATGAGCCTACCTGCGTCGTTCACTCTCTTATCACCAAATGGACCAAGTACGTCCTCATAGTCGGGACGCTTGGTCCCCACCCATCCGTTCAAATCTCCGCATACAATCACGCGTTCACTGGTTTCTGCCATATCCAGAACTTCCCTAACATTATCCCAAAACTTCTCTAGGTCTGATGCCACCGAGGATCCTACGGGAGCATATGCTACAACCATGAATACCTTGGTGACACCTAGTTTTATACGGACCCAGAGAAGTCTGGGATCATACATTCCGTAATCCTTCACACCTGAGGCCAAGCGAGAGGACAACAGCACTCCTACCCCCATGCTGGCTCGATCGCTCTGTGGTACACCAGACCACAGAGCCATCCCGCCACCAGGAAGATCGCAGGCGTCGCTGCCCCTTCGCTTGGTCTCTGTTACACAGAGCACGTCTAGCTGTTTGTCCGCCATGACGGATATCAGCTCGTGCAACTTACCTTCCACACAACCTCTTACATTCCACGTGCCCACCCGGCACTCCGCTCTCCTCGACTCGCCTGACTGGGCAAGGCGTGATGGGTGGCGGCCCCCATCGCCGCAACTGCCGATGTTCGTACCGACGGGGGCGGGTCGGTACGCGTCGCCTCCGGGGGACGCCCTAACCCGCATTGCGGTACGCATTTCTATTCACCACTCCATATCTTACCCGTGGGTGATCGTACGAGACCACTAAGGGATACAAAACGCTTATAACATCTATGCGAAAGAAGGAAAACTTGAAAAATAAACTCTATACCAATATGTCTGACCATCGTGGTATAGTAGGTAAATTTCTCTCACATTACGGAGGAGGCCCGAGCCCAACAGCGAGACATTTATGGACTGTGATGAAGTATTTGTTTCAAGTATTTTTTTACAAAGATAACGCCCTGCTACTTTTAACTAACTTTTATATTGTAGTATACGTTATAAACGTACAATTAACGTAGCACCAATTACACTCAAAATATTAATATGCGAATCACATAAAGAATTATCATGCGTGGAAATTGCACCCATGATATCTGGCACGGGGGTCATAAGACCTAAAATATATAAATATCTTATCTTAAATACTGGTTAAAATTGTATAAATGTTTGGCTTATAACAACCATATGAATCATTATGTTTAATTAATTAAAACAGATTACTGAAATTTGGCATTTAATATGCTTGCTTTGATTGTCATCCCACTTGTGACAATTATTTTTCGCTCGTAATCGGGTTTTTATAAATTAAAATAGAATTTAACGACAATGTTCTCATGCCACATGTCATATGGACTCATGTATATATGTATATTTTATAATATAGCAATGAGTTATTATATTTAATTATGTTATTTTATACTTATTTCTAATAATATCATCTATTCACATTTATATTGGACATTTGCTTACTTTAAAATAATAATAATTATTACATAAGATTTAATTTTTTTTTTCTTACACGTCGTTAAAAATTAATATTTGTGTTAGTTTCAGTCATGGTTTATAGCATTACAGCAGCAGTCACGCAAAAAATATTGTCTATTAGTTGCATCTTTTGAAATGTTATCTGTGGTACTTTTTTTTTATAAATGACAAATGCACAAATTTATAGTTGAATTAATTTTATAAAAGAAAAATCATCAGAATTAAAGTTTGAAAAGCAAACACTAAGATCGGTAGTCATTTGATTACGCTATTAAATCAAATTCAAAGTATACACTGTTAATTTTTTTTGTAAAATTACATATGTTTTACAAAACAAATAAGAGCAGAATTCCAAATCAACGTATACTAATACAAAACATAATACAATTCGAGTAAAATTACAAGACATGTGAAGGAATGAAAGAAACTTACTATAGTGAGTTGTAATTTTTAGAATCTTTTTTACACGTATTGTATAGTAAATTTACAAAACGGAATTATAGTATTACTTTCCTGTTGTGCGTAAACGTTTTTTGTAAAAAACTTACAGAAATTTTTAACAGTGTAGATAAGCAAAGACAAGGGCTTCAAATTAAAAAGATCGCTTATAAATTATAATTAGGTACTCGTGTACATTTTTACTGAAGTCGTCGTATCCATACTATGACGAAAGGCAAGCTGGCATGTGCTCAAGAAACAATATCCCTACTTATACGTAAGACGTCCCGAGGGAGCTTGGTTCTCACGGTAGGCCGTCACTGGCACACACGTGGCACAAACAAGCGCGACGCGTAATTATACCGAACGTGATATAATAATAATGTTTTACACAATACTGTTGAAAATTTAATGTAAACAATAATAATAACAAAAATATCACAAGGATCTATTGAACTTATTGCTAAATATTTATAAAAATTGAGAATATTTCGAAATACCGTCTTTTTATATAAGGACTCTCTCGTTACAATTTTTATGATTTCATCATCATCATCATCTCAGCTCATATATGTCCCACTGTTGGGCGCAAGCCTCCTCCCTAACGGGAGGGAAATTGACCTACTACTACTATATATTAGTGTTGGTATAGGGTTTTGTTTCGAGTTTTTCTCCTCTTGCATAGATGTTATATGCGTTTTATATCCCTTAGTCGTCTCATACGATCACCCACGGGTAAGGGGGTGGTGAATTGTATTCTTACTCGGTCACCACACGGGATCGTGTAGTTAAAGAAATAAATTTAAATTAAGTTTTATAAGCAATGACTTTTTTGAACTGAACCCTTTTTGAAAATGTAAACATTTAATAATTGATAGGAGGCAAAGTTTTATTATATCTGTAAGATGGTGTTAACGAAAGAGCAGAATTTATTTTCGTGGTATTTGACGGAACTACGTTCTAATATGTATAATAAATGACCTAGACATAAATCCTAGTTGCCTAAATCGTAGCTGCTTTAGACAGTAAAGGAATATATCGGATGAAGACAAGTTGGTGTTATCTTGAGACTTTTCGATGACGTGCAATCTCTAGCATTCGTTCTTTTAGCATTTGAGCGCTCATGCTGGCTGTACGAGTGATGATATCTTAAAAGACTTTACAAAAAAAAGTAATATAGAGTCACATATATTAGATCCATTTGCTCTACAAAAAATATTTAGTTATTGAGTTGTGTTAGAATGTTAAGCCAATGTAAAATAGAGCGTCGATGAAATTACAAAAAATAACTTATTTCCTTACTTTCCCTAACGGAAACAAAAATTATCACTACTTCTATCTGATATATACTTTGGTCTTTCTCCGTTAATTTTGAGAAATCGATTAATCATAATAAATTTTAAACTCAAACAAGATTTAAAAGTTATTTTTAAGATCTAGTTCCCCCCCGGAGGGGGCGGGAGACGTCGCTCAAGCGCCCCTCTGTCGTCCCGGACGAAGTGGTGCGAGGACAGCGCCGACCGTAGCCCAAGCCCAAAAAAAAATGTGTCTAATAATATTTGTATTGTGAGAAATTTTACAAACAAATAATTACATTATAGTACAAATGACGCTCAGTTTCAGAACAATAATTTTATTATTGCCCTACGAACCTTGACACGGCCGAATTGAACGCCGACACAGTTTGGCACAGTAGACTGGCGATGTTCCTATTACATAATTTGTGCGGTCAATATAATTATTATTCATTATATATTTGTCCTTTTTACCTTGTCCAGTGACTTCGCCTACATAGAAATCATGTGTTAAATATTATTTTCATTTTTTTGTTTTGTAAAGTGAAAACTGCCAAAGCCAAATTTAACCTCTATTTTACAACCTAAAACAGAAATATATCCTCTGAGAGGCTGAATTGCAGAATATCTCTTATATCACAAAAGTATTTGCATTGTTTACTTATATTTGCAAATTTTAATACGGAAAGATACGCATTTTAAGCCTTTTTTTTTTTTTTTTTTTTTTTTTTTGCGGTGGGCCATGGACGTCGCACCCAGCCAAGTCGGTCCGGGGTGACGGAAGAGGCGGCGCGCAACCCCATTGACCCACCCTGCAAGCACCTCTTCTTCGCCGTGCGAGCGGGCCACCGGTACCCGATTTTTGTCTTCGGTGGCCTGCTCGGCGGTATGCCCTCTCGGGCTCCTCTCCTGTCGACGCCCCGACAGCTTTCGCCGTCAAGGCGTCGTCCTCACGCGGTGGCCTCACTTCGGGTGACCGGACAATTCCCCGGTCCGATCACCCGAAGCCTCGGTTAGGGCGGCATCAGGCGCAGGTATTCGCGACTGCGCCGCCCCGGCCGCTGACGGCGGCCCGGGTCACGGGAATCCTCCCGGACTCGTTCCGCCGTCTCCTTCTGCGAGATGACAGACTCGCAGAAGGCGGCGACCGCGTCCCAGTTCCTGACGCTGTCGACCATCGCCTTCGCGACAGCCGGCAGCGTCAGGTCGGCACCGATAACAGCGACGAGGTCACGGCGCTGCCCGTCCCAACTCGGACACACCTCAAGTGTGTGTCTCGCCGTTTCCTCGTCACTGCTGCAATGGTGGCAGGCCGGAGTCCACTCCCTATACGCGACCGTGTGCAGGTACAAACCGAAACACCCGTGCCCCGACAATACCTGCACCAGCCGAAAGGAGAGGACTCCGTGCCGCCGCTCCATCCATTCCATCAGTACGGGCCGGAGGGCCTCGACGGTAACGACACCGTGTCTTGGCCTCTCCAGCCGCGTAACCCAACGGGCGATGACGTCTCGGCGGGCGTCCTCGCGCCAGGTGGCTATCTCGCTCAACGATGGGGAGCCACCTTCGTCGCGCACTGAGGTAACCCGCCGGTAGAGGTCGGAGAGCATCTCCGCCTCTAGGTCCCACGGGGGTGTCCCGGCCAATAGGCACGCCGCCTCTGTCGACACCGTGCGGTACCCGCGAATGGCTCTGACCGCCATGGCTCGCTGTGGCCTCCACAGCACCGCCCTGAGCTGGGCGTTCAGAGCGCTCGCCCACACGGGTGCGCCGTACATGGCCATTGAGCGGATCACCCCCGCATACTGCCGTCGGCCCTCGAAACTGGGTCCGCCCACATTCGGCATGAGCCGAGAAAGGGCGGACGCCGCGCCGACCAGCCGGGGAGCAATTTGGCGAAAATGCTCCCGGAACCACCATCGCCCGTCGAGCACCAGACCCAAGTACCTCATATGGGCCTGGATACTGATGTGGATGGAGTTGACGACTAACGAGGCGCCGATGGGCAGCCTCACACGGGGCCCATGGAATAGTAGGGCCTCCATCTTGTTTAGGGCCACCCTGAGCCCCAGCGCCTCGATTCGCCTGACCATCTCCTCGGTGCCGAGAGTGGCCAGGCTCGCCGCCTCTTCGAATGTCCTGCCCCGGGCTGTGACGAGCGTGTCGTCAGCATAGCAAATAACGCTCAGCCCGGGGGGGAAACTCCCTCTCAACGCCCAGTCGTACCCGATGTCCCACAGAGTAGGCCCCAGAACCGACCCCTGCGGAACACCGCACGACATGGGCGTCCGCACAATGTCCCCTGCGGGGCTCGCGTAGAGAACACGGCGCCCCTCCAAATAGTCTGCCACCAGCCGCCTGAGGTACAGGGGCACTCCATGGAACCGGAGCGCCTCCCTGATGCAGCTGAATGGCAGACTATTGAAGGCGTTGGCGATGTCCAACGACACCGCCAACAACACTCCTTTGCCGGCGACAGCCTCCGCGGCCGTCTGCCTCAGGCGTAGCAGGGCCCCGATGGTCGAACGCCCCCTCCGAAACCCAAATTGAGCGTCCGACAGATCGGGCCCCACCTCCTCCAGGTGCTGGACGATGCGGGCAGCGAGGACACGCTCCAGCAGCTTACCCACATCGTCCAGAAGCACAATGGGCCTGTAGGCCGACGGTGAATCCGCGGGCCGTCCCGGCTTTGGCAGGAGAACCAACCTCCCTTCCTTCCAGCACTCAGGGAACTGTCCAGACGTCAGACAGGCGTTGAACAGTCGCCTGAGGCGAGGTTCGAGATGCTCGAGGAGCAACGTCAACACCTGGACTGGGATTCCGTCCGGGCCGGGGGCTGTGGTGGCGGAACGAATCTTCGCCACGGCTGCCCCCACTTCCGACTCCGTCACGGGCGGAACACTCTCGACGGCCTCCCGGTCGTGATCTGGCGAAGCCATGACCGGGGGCGTGTGCTCCGACTGCCGCGGGAACAGCTCCTCGACCACTCTACGAAGGAGGTCGGGCTGGAGGGTCTCGGTGAGGGGGGGCCCTGCGCGCGAAGCTTATTCAGCGACGCGCGATACGGGCGACCCCAGGGGTCACAGTCGAGACCGTCCAGCATCTCCTGCCAACTTGCGTCCTTGGCGGACCGGATGGCCCGCAGAAAGGCGGTACGCGCACTGCGGTACGCCTCGTACAGCTGGCCCTCCCGCTCAACATCGCGGCGACGCCGCCGACTGCGGGTGTAGGACCTTCGGGCACTAATGCACGCCGCACGAAGGTCCGCCAGTCTTGGGGACCACCAGTAGACCCCCTGCCTCGGAGGTAGACGCCGCACCCTGGGCATGGCCGCATCGCAGACCTGCGTTAACGCACTGCGGATGCGGACAGCCTCAGCGTCCACTCCGTCCGCTGGGGGTGGTGAGGACAGCCACGTGTTCACGATGGCCGCCTCCGCCAGTAGGTCCCTATCTAGACGCCCCACAGCCCACCGCGGAAATGCGGGAGCCCGGTCCGCCCTGTGACCCCTGCTGGGGTCCCGGAGAGGGGAGACCTCCATCCGGATGTATCGGTGATCCGACAGGGTCTCTGCCTCCTCCAGGACACGCCAGTTCCTCACTCGTGGTGCGACAGCGGGGCTAGCGAACGACAAGTCCACTATCGACCCACCCTGCTGTCGCACACACGTGTTCACTGAGCCTCTGTTTAGGACACAGAGGCCCAGTGACGCCGCCCACTCCACGATCGCCCGCCCGCGATCGTCCGTCATCGGGGACCCCCACGCCGTGGATTTGGCGTTGAAGTCCCCCAGGACCAGGACGAGGCCCGGTGCCAGTCGCCGTATCGAAGCCTCCAAGGTGGTGAGGGAGGCCCCGAAATCGTCCATTCTCCTGTTAGGGGAGAGGTAAACGCTGTAGAGTGTGACCCCTCCCCATTCCGCAGCGACAAATTCCTCGCCCCTATCCAAAAGGGACAAGGACGGGAAGTGCCGCTGCGTGGAGACGACGATTGCCGCGGTTCCGTTCCGGCTGACCACCCAATTGGGGCGATCAGGCACACAGTACGGTTCCGCGACTACGGCTGCACCGATCGACCACTCCGCCATGGATTGCAGGAGGAGATCCTGCGCACCGGCGGAGTGGTTGGTGTTGGCCTGCAGGAGGTGAGTGGACTGGGCAGCCATTAATGGGCCGTGTCCATTATCACCTCCTGGCTTGCGGCGGGCGATCGGGCCGCGCTAGGAGCGGGAGCGGCCGTGGTCGAAAGGCCGCTCCGCCCCTTTGGAGCCGAAGCTGGAGGTCTACACGCCCCAGAGCCCATGCGGTGCTTGGCAGGCTTATTGCCCGCCGCACACGCGGGGCAGTGGGGCGGGGCGGCGCAAGATGCCGCCATGTGCCCAGTCTGACCGCAGCGGAAACAGAGTCCGCCGCAGTCAAAGCAATTAGTGCATGTTGGCCGGGTATGCCCGACCGCCATGCACTTGAAACACCTCGCAGGCCGGTGCTCCAGCACGGTGACTCGCGCTGAGCTCCAGCCCACGAGGAGCCTGCCTGAGCCGGCCAGTTGCCTGACCGACTCCACTGGGCACTGCACCCAGGCGGCACCTACGCCGCCCGCACCGGACCGGATGGCGCCAACTCGGACGGTGTCCAGGGGACACCCGGTTTTCGAGGCGATGGCCTCCCGGATGTCTTCCACCGTCACGGAGTCGTCCAGACCCGCGATGCGCATTTCGGCGCACTTTACGGGTCTGGCGATTTTGACGCCACCCTCCTCGGCGAACAGACCTCGCAGCTTCGACGCCACGCTATCGGCCGTCCTGGTACCCTCGGCCCCAGGGAACTCTAGAATCCGAGCCCCTGTCCGGGCCTTGCGGGTCCTGGCTTCGACGCCTCCTATGTCGGAGACGTCGAGCTCCCGCCGGGCTTTCCTCAGAACGGCCTCATAGCTTTCTGTCACCTCAGGCAGCACAGTGATCACCACTGCGGCTGTCTTCGGCGGCCGGAGCCCCTTGCGCGGCCTCTTCCTCTTCCTCCCGCCTTCTTCGGCTCCTGCCTGGGGAGCGGCGCCCTCAGCGGCGCGCTTGGCCGCCGCTCTCCTTCTCTGGCCGCGACTCTTCTTACCGCGCTCAGCCACCTGCCAACCCTGTTCGGGCGCAGCGGGCGTGCCAGGCGCGGGAGGCGCGGTCGCAGGCGCTCTAGTCGTCGCTGGCAGTGTCGGTGCTGGCGACGACTGCGGTCCGGCAGGAGCCGGTGCTGTCTTCCTCTTCGGAGCAGGCCCCTTCTTCTTTGGCCCAGCCGCGGCTGCGGCGTAGCTCACCCCCACGCGGCCACCCTGACAAGGTAGCGGGGTGGGGGCTGGTGCCGCATATGGCCGCTTGTCCGCGGCGAGAGGCGGCCGAACACGTGGTTCTAGAGGCAGCCTTGCCTCCAGAACGGCCAAGCGCGCATCCACCAGATTACCGACGGTGTCGATAATGGCGCGCAAGGCCTCATCCGGCACGCCCCCCACCGCGGGCAGCGGGGTCGATGTTATCGGCTGGGCCGCTGTAGGGGCCTGCTCCACGGCGTTGGGTGGGCTGGCGCTGGTCGGCGGCGCACGCTCCGTGGTCGGAGGTGTCTTCGGCGCGGTGGCGACCACTGGGCGGCCAGCGCCTCGGGGCGGTTTCGGAGCGGCGACAGCTCGGCGGCCAGCACTGGCCGGCGGCGCAGGTGGCGTAGGCGGCACGAGCCGGGCGATTTGGGCCCTCAGATCGGCCACATCCTTTGAGAAGACGCGGTTGGCCCTCCTTACCGCGGCCAGCTCCGCCTCTAAGCGGCGATTCTGGGCCCGCAGGCCTGACACCTCGCCACCAAGGCGGGCGTTTTCGGCCTGCAGGGCCTCCATGTCCGGGGCGTTACCGCTCGTGCGGGCACCAGCGTCCGCCACTTCTGTGGGAGGGATGCCGGACAACACCCCCAGCACCCTCGCGGCGACCGCCTCGTCGTCGGCCCGCTTGCGAGCCTCCGCCCCTCCACGCACTCCGCCGGCTGGGGAGTGGGTCGTCCTTCCCGACGCCGCGGCCCCTCGGCCTCTGCGAGGCCTTTGGGAGGAGGCATGATGACAGCACTCCCCTCGGAATCGGCGCCCGAGCTGTCCTCCCTGTTCAGGGGGCGCTTCCGCACCTTCGAGGGGAGGGCCTCCTCCCTTACCATAAGTGCCGCGGTTAGGGCCGCCGCCGCAGGACGCGGCGACGACTTGGCGGCGGCGGCTTCCTCAGCCGACCCGCTGGCCTCCTTGGACGGCTCTGCGGAATTACCGCTCTCGTCCATTAAATCGGCAGATCCACTGCCCTCGTCTCTGGACGGCTCTGCGACAGTACTGTCGCCCTCGTCCATTGACGGCTCTGCAGTTGATCTGCCGCCGTCCTTCTTCAGTTTGGCGGCATCCCGCTCCTGCTTTTTTGCCGCTGCCCGCTGCCTCTCGTGAGGGTTCGCTTTCCCCCATGTGTACCGGGTCCGGCGCCTCTTCTTCTTCGAGAGGGGGGCCTCTGTGGTCGGTGCCGGGCCCTCGGCGGACGCCTCCAGTCCTAAGGACGAGGCGTCGTTTTGGTCAGTTTTACATTGGCTTGACGAGGCCGTGATGTGGGAATCCTCCGGATTCCCGTCTTGAGTTGGTGTAGGTGTAAAAGAAGTAAAATCCATATTGATTCCCACGATTATGGGAGAAATAGAGCGTCGACCCGGGCAGAGATCCCTGTACCCGGGCAAGCCTACATTTACCAACCAGGGGGTCGGCCGGTACCCTGGCTGGAGCGTGCTAAGAACAGAACAGCCCATCTGCCATGCATCTTCTCGCCGCACGCCAGAACTTAAGATTCTGGGTGATTTCCGAATTCGAACGTCGAATTCTTTATAGAGGTTGTCTTCCTCGCGGTCCGGGCGGTTAAGCCAAGACCCTCGTGCCTGAAACTACGCCTCACGACAATTTGTCTTGAAGCAAGATATCAGGTTTACGATATGTCGGCGGTGGCATAAGCCTGCCCAGCCCTCAAGTTAATGAGTGACCGGGCCCGTCCGAAATTTCGCGTCCTGTACCGTCTACAACTCTCTAGTTGTCCCCTGACCTGACCCTCTGGTCAGGAGCGAATTGGGGCTCTACCCATTGCTGGGGAACCCCTCCTCGCGCCAGAAATTCGCTACGGGCGACAATTCAACAGAGGGATCTGGGGGACTGTCGCCCGCACCCAGGGTACACCACGCGGAGGTTTCTGGCATCGTACCCCACGCATTTTAAGCCTAACCATCTTGAGTATTTCTGGTTTAGAGATGATACCGATGTCGAATCTACCTAATCTATATTGAAAGTTCTGTGAAGAACTGATCGTCGAAATTCTAAGAAATAAAAAGATTTCCTTATATTCTATTCCATGTTAATACTATCCAGTCTTACTTGCCCGTAATACTTGCCCGTCTTGTGACGGAGTAAGAATACAATTCACCACCCCCTCTCTTACCCGTAGGTAATCGTAAGAGACAGTTAACGGATATATAATGCATATAACACCTATGCAAGAGAAGGAAAACTACACCACCCCACCCATCCCCCATCTTACTCGTAGGTGACCGTAAGAAACGACTAACGGGTATAAAACGCATATAACATGTGTGCAAAAGAAGTAAAACTCGAAACAAAACCCTATACCAACACGTCTGACCAGCGTGGTATAGTAGGTCGGTTTCCATAATCCTATGTTATAGTAGGTCAATTTCCATAATTCAATCTTAATGCGGAAGAGGTTCGAACCAAACAGTGGGATATATGTATATGCTATGAGCTGGGATGATAATGATATTGGAGACGTATTCTAGATATTCTGAATACTCGTTAAGATATTAGATTGTTTTGGACTAAAAATACAATTTTTCATGACTTAATGATTCTAAACTCTACCTTTTTGATAACTATCACGAAGAATTAATTATAATTATATCTATGCTGTGTATAAAATAAATAATTATTTGACAAGTGAGAAGTGTAAGTGAATAAATAATTATTTGACAAGTTGATTATTATGATTAATAAAAACCCTTCATCAAAACGCGGTTCCATTTGGATGACAATAAGATAAATGAGTCAGTGATTTGCGAGTTTTAAGATGTATTTGTAAAGCTGAAAGTAAGAAAAATATTATAACAAGCTTGACAATAAAATAAATTAAATCTGTGTCATTAATATTTATTTATTATACACTTAACATATTTTTATTCTTACGCGAGGAAGTTCTTTATGGATAGGTATCCATAAAGAACTTCCTCGCGTAAGAATAAAAATCCTACTGGCCGAAGACGTTATGCTGGACTCCCGGTGCAAGCTGCCATCTATCTACTCCGCAGGGTTTCTTCCATTTTTGGCCACCGAAGACAAAGATCGGGTGCCGGTGGTTCGCTCGCACGGCGAAGAGAGGAGAATTGCATGGTGAGTCTGTGGGGTCACGCACCGCCTCTTCCGTCACCCCGGACTGACTTGGAGGGGCGAGACTACGTCCATAGTCCACCGCAACAAAAAAAAATAAAGGTTCCTTCCATTTACCTATTGCCATCGGAGAAAGCTACACTTTTCACATTCATTCCTCTGCCCCGATAGGTTTGTGCTGTCATTTCTGGCAGCTTTATCTATTTTTTTTGGAGTAGAGGATGTGTGGAATATATTGATATGACTTGGTATTATATCGTCCACTAAAGACGAGGTCTCGGTAATAATGGTCAGCTTAAATGGCAACTAACAAGTGTAATATGGTAGGCTATGGGGTTGCTTACCCATTCCGTCGCCCCAAACGATTTGATCGAGTCGCGTCCGATTCATAACCTATCAAAAAGTATTATATTGTATAATCAATTTATAATAGACAGTGAATGGTTTTTTTTTATTGCTTATGGTGGTAAACGAGCTAGCAGCACACTCTATGGTAAGTGTCACTGCCGCCCATGGACCTTTGCTATAACCAAGGCTATAGCTAGGCCGCTGCCTACCATTACAATCCCCAAACCCACCCCAGTTGGGCATTCGGCTCTTTCGCTCACCGAACGTAGCGCAATACTACATGCCATTACATGCTACTACTCAGACGTCGATCTTCTGCGAGAGTGTAGTACTACCGCGAATGGACCGGCCCACGGCTGTAGACAGAGAACTGTCAACAGTGTGGTCCAACCACAATTAAGTTTAAGTAAAGATCTCTTAAGCCCAGTGTCAGGGATTTTACTCCTACATAAGACAATTTTTTGAGCGATCTACAAACAATTGCTTTAAATTTAGAGATAATTTGCGTAAGATAATAGTGATTGTTCTTAGGAAAGTGGGGTAAAATTTATACGACAAGGATGGTTAATTGGTTGTCGATATGAATGTAGATGGGTGTAAGAATAGTAGGAGACTAAAAAAGAGATGGATGGATTGTGTGAATATAGGTATGAATGTAGTGTTTTCGTATGACAGGAACATATGATAGGAATTTATGAAAATAATATATAATAGATATGTACCCCAGTATAAAGATTTTTTTATTATTTCGTTTATATATAGATATATATATATATACATACATACATACATATCATCACGCCATATCCCTTGCAGGGTAGGCAGAGAGAACAGAGTGCCAGAGAACTCTATCTTTGCATACTTCACTCGCTTCCTCAACATTCATAATTCTCTTCATACACGCTCGCCGGTTTCGGAGACTCTTGCCTCCACCTCCTCCAGTCCCTCCCTCCCTCCTTCAGTACATGACCGATCTGGTCTAGGTAGGTTAGTCTCGGTCTCCCCCGGTGCCTACATCCTTCCACTTTCGCATTGTATATCTTCTTAACCAGACGTTCGTTCGGCATTCTTTCCACATGTCCGAACCATCGGAGCATTCCCTTTCGCATCTTTCGCATCTTTACACCAATACTCTCTTTCATACCTACTCGCTCTCTTACGTCGTCGTTACGAATGCGGTCGGTCAGCCTAACTCCTCAGATTTTCCGCAGAGTGATATATATATATATATATATCTTAATATACATAAATTACGTGTCACGTTGTTTGTCCGCGATGGACTCGTAAAGTACTTAACGGATTTTAACCAAATATGCACAGCATGTGTAGTTTGATCCAACTTAAAAGATAGGATAGCTTTCATCTCAATTTTTTAATCGTAATATTATTGTATTGCAAATTATTTGTCTATTATTTGACAGTTACAATTATCTGTTATCTCCAAACGAGTCTAACAGATGGCGGTATCTGTTGATTGGACTTTATTATCATAACCACCACGTGTTACTGAGGCTATCTTAGCTACAGCAACGCGTGGCCGAGTCTGCTGGTATATATATATATATATATATATATACATATATATTATAATAATTTTAAGTTAGTTATATATGCCAAGACTCAGAATAGTGGCCACCAAAGACAAAGAGCGGGTTCTGGTGGCCCGCTCACTTGGCGAAGAGAGGTACATGTCGGGCGGGTCTATGGGGTCGTGCGCCGCTTCTTGTCGTCCCGAACGGATTTTGCGGGGTGCCAACTCTCCATAGCCCGTCATCAAAAAAAAAAAGGCTCAGAATAGTTAACGTTTTTCTTCTTGACATTATTATTACAAATTAATTTTATGAATACTTTAAAATATTTAGTAGTTAATATGACGCATCTAAATATATAATCAGGTGATAAAGATCGTATAGAAAATGTCAGTTCGGTAGCCATATTTTCAACAAATTCTTTAATAAACATGTGTTTTAATGTAAATATATTAACATTTAGAAGCTTTCAAAATGTTAATATACTAACTGAGATAGACTAATTAGGTGTAGGAAGTATTACGATGTTATCGGGCCATTTCTTTTTTTTTTAATTTATTACACAGAACTTATCGCTACGAGTATTTTTGATTTTAATTCTTAAAATATGTCAGTTGACCAACATTGATTAGATGTATCAAGACTTTTAAGGTTACCTCGCACTAAACTTCCTAAATCGGGGAAATTTAAAAACATAATCTACATATATTTAACACTAGTTTCGCTCGCTTCGTTGGCGTTAATGTAGATTTTATATATCATAATTCTCATTGCACGAGACTAGTAAAGTTTGCGTGAATAAAATTTAGACTATATACATATATCATTGTTCCTTTTTTTTTTACTAAATTATGTAGGGACAGTTGGGGTACAATGGAACAAAAAAATCATTTCTATTTTTAGAAAAATCAGTATGTAATAATTTCTTAATTTTTAGCATAAACAAACATAACGGGTTCTTAAACTATTGATTGACAACCACAACGAGATCATAAATTTACCTTAAGTCTAGAAAATAGTATTTTTTCAAGATCACCTCCTTTGTTCCGATGTGCCCCAGGTCAGGGGTACAGTGGAATGGTGCCTGGGGTACTTTGGAACAACATTAATAAATGGTGAAAAATAATATTATTTATATTATCCGAGTTTAAACTTGCATAACAGTATTTTAGGAAAAGAATAAATATTACTTTGGCGCTTTGTTTTCCCAGCTAGGTTTGACACCAGTTCTATATCTAAAAGTGATACTACTACTATACCTGGTTCTAATGGAAAATAAAGGCTATTGTCAATTTTTGTACTCTGGCGCATGTAAATAATGTCATATTCGTTGTTTTCATCGATGTCTGTCAATAGTTGGCCAACAAAATATTTTGTTTGTTTTTGAGAAAATTTAACCAAAACAAAATCCAGATTTACAGCCGCATGTTCTCATGTTAGCATCACTATGCAAGCCTCTATCTGTTTTTCTCTCACGATTTCTCACCATTATGACTTCCAAATCTACAATCAATCAATAACGAATAAATTATCATGTTTTCAAAAAAATTGTTAAGCTCGTGAGTAAAAATATCAATAAAATTTCAAAATGGCAATATTACAAAATATATCCAGGTATTTGCAGATAAAGTGATGCTACTAATATACTATACACAAATAAAAACGAATTATTTCAATGGGGCACAATGGAACACTGTTCCATTGTTCCCGTTCCATAGAACCCCGTAGAGTATTGGAAATTTCAAACATGAACACAAAATATTTAGGTTATGCTTTCCGTTACATATTTAACTAAATTTATTAGCTAAAATACTTAAGATTTAACAAAAATATATGTCACATACCTGTTGTTACTCCTTGTTCTGCAAATACGAATGTTCTCCAAATCAAAATTACAACTTTTGGTGGCTTAAAACAATTTTTTTTGTGCCATAACACTGTTTGTACAGATTGGGCATATTGCACTACCGCAACTCGTGACACATGATCTGTTATTATTGATCGAAGCACATGGGTGCAAATTCTGTTTGAATTTGAATTATTAGCGCCGTTGTTTCATTGTACCCCGTGTCCCGATGTACCCCAACTGTCCCTACATCTTTGTTCTAAATTATCTACCATCCAGTAGTCAGACGATTTCCTATTATTTTTGGCTTTTATTATTCTATCTCTTGAAGTGATGTTAACTGATTTTTTAGCGTTCCTTAATGGCCTTTAACGATCATCCACGGAAAATGAAAGGGTGGTGATTTGTTTTATTTTTTAATCCATTACGAAAAAGGAGGATTCAGTTTTAAATAGATAGACTATTCTGTGTATGTAGGTATATGTACATGTTCATCTGAGACCTCATAAATTCTAAACTACTTATCATAATATGATAAATAAGGTATTGTATGAACCATCTTAATTGTTCGATTTATTAATGTCGTTTTAAAAATTCAAAATGGCGGCTGTCAAATGTCACGATATTGCTCGGGAATTTTTTTTTAAAATACTATACGATCGATGTGGGTATCAAATAAAAAAAAAGTTAAAATTTTAGATTTAACTTTTTTAACCAACCATAACCATTAACCATAGTTGAGTGCGAGTTTATTTAACTTTAACGCAAAATCCTTAGTTAAAAAAAAGTGATTTACAAGTTATTAAATAAAAAAATATTTGCCTGTGTGTGCAGCAATATATACACTCATTTGCAAAAAAAACGGGCACCTAAGCAATGAACCATTTCAAATGTTAATATTTCTTTGTTTGATAATTATAGGTAGTTTTATCCACACAATTTGGTAAATTAATAAGAAAATAATCGTTTTCATCAGTATTTCATAAAATTTAGATACAATTTATGGGAAATAATGCTAAACCTCGCTAGTAGTGTATATTCGCTAGTAGTGCATATGCTCATGAAGTAAAAATAAAAAAGTTTTTTTGTTTGATTTTCTCTAATAAAGTAAAAGCAGATAAATGTTTAGTATCGAGTGTGACCCCCTCTAGCTAAAATCACAGCTTGAATTCGTCTGGGCATGCTAGCGAGTATATCCCGGATACTTGCTTGCGGAATACGTTCCCACTCCGCAGTAATCACATTCTTCAGCTCTCTGATGGTCTGCGGAGCCGGGTGTACTGATCTCACACGCCGTTTCAGAACGTCCCAGACATGCTCTATGGGATTGAGGTCGGGACTTCGAGCTGGCCAACCCAAACGACGAATGCCGACCACTTGCACATACGCATTAACATCGCGGGATCGGTGGGCGCGAGCATTGTCGTCCATAAAAATCGAGTCTTCACCTAGAGCGGCCAATGCGGGTTGTGCATGAGAAATTAGAACTTCCGTTATGTATCGATGCCCAGTCAGTGAGCCGTTTTCAATGAAGACTAACTCTGTACGATCCATTGAATTTATTCCTGCCCAAAACATAACAGAGCCCCCACCATAAGGTGTGATTTCTTCGAAACATGCCTCTGCAAAGCGTTCTCCTTGTCTTCTTAGCACTCGCCGACGTCGATCTTCACCGAACAGAGATATCCTGGCTTCATCAGAGAACAAAACCCTATTCCAATCGTCTTGAGTCCATGATTCACAATTTCTAGCGAACCTAAGCCTGTGAACTCTGTGCTCACGGAGTAATTTGGGGCCGCGGGCCGGGCGGTGACTGCGTATATTGGCAGCGAGAAGCCTCCTCCTGACCGTCCATAGACTAATATGCACATTTCTTACTTCTTGGAGGTTGTTCTTAAGATCCACATACGAAGATTTGCGATTTCTCAATGCGCGACTCACAAGAAAACGATCATCCCGTGGTTGGGTACATGGTTTTCTTCCAGAACCAGGCCTTCTCTCGACGGAACCAGTCTCCTGATATCGCTGCCAGGTCCTTTGGACTGTCGAGCGACTAACATTTAGCCTCCTAGCCACGAAACATTGGCTGCAACCCTCTTCAAGCAGCGCGATAATTTTGGTAGCTTTTACCACTTTATCTACCATTTTTGATACAGCCAAACAGCATTAAATAAAGCTTTGACAGTCAAGGATATGAAATTAATCGATAAAAATTGAATAAAAGTTATGAAAGTCGATGTTAACTTCTGGAACTTCGCGCCAAAAATGTAGGATAAAAAGGGGTTTTCTGTAAAAATGAACATCAAATGAAAAATTGAATTTAGAACGTACTTTTTTAAATACCACAGCATTTTTAAAACCGGCCAGTAACGTGTACAAACGATTGAAACCTTTTTGGTATTGTATCTTTTTAAATATGAATGAAAATCAAAACCGCCCGTTTTTTTTGCAAATGAGTTTATAAGGGTTCTAAAGGACCTAAATAAAAATAGTCAAAATAATGCCGGCATTATTTTAGAAACTAGTTTTTGATCTCTGTCTCTAAAAAAATCTCTTCTATCGTAAGCACTTTTTTAAGTAAGTTTTTGCGTAGTCGGGCTTTAGATCTTTTTAAACTTTTTTTTTATCTATAAACACACTTTCAGTAATATAGTTACCACTCACATTCATCATATTTATCTAATTTTAGAAAATACAAGTAATGTAAACTACGTTACAATAAAATGACTTATTAAATTTTTATAATATTCTATTCACTTAAGCCAACTCACTTAAAGTATAGTGTAACATTTATTTGGCTTTGCGTAACACAATATAAGAGTTTTTTATGCACTTTTGTCAGATTTCAAGGGCAAAGTGGAAGTGGTAAGGATATGATATAGAATATTTTATACGGTTTCGTTCACACGCAAAAAATATCGTTTTTAGGATATTAAATTTATATTTTAGACGACATAAATACCATAATAACACATTCATTATGATACTAATACTAGTGGTTCTATTATGAATCAAACTTTTAAAATTTGATAGTGATATAAATCTGATGATTTATATACATATTACGTTTATAGGAATCTAATAAAAAAAGAAAGATCTACGTAATGACTACAAGTCTATGATTTCTTACCGCGTGAAAAAAGACTGACATCCTACCCGAGGGGGGGACATCGGTCGAGGAGGAGAGTACTCCTCAGGGGTTATTCCGATGGGCCGACCACTGACGTCAAGTCACTCTGCTCCGGTGGTCGGCCCAACGACGAAGGCGACGTGTCACCGGTGGGTACGGGTGTACGTGCTTACGCCCCTCTGTCGCCCCGGACGGAGTGGTGCGAGGAGTGCGCCGACCGTAATCCATGATTGATTATGATTTCTTGTAAATTTTGAGATTATAAATCAAGTAAATACGTAATTGGCGTAGTGATTAAGATGCCTACTTACTCAGGCTCGATTTTAATACAGGCAAATACTTGGTTTTCCTGAGTCTTGGAGTAATCCTTACTAATATTATAAATGCGAAAGTAACGCTGTCTGTCTGTCTCTCTTTCACGCCAAAACTACTGAACCGATCTAAATAAAATTTGGTACATAGATAGTCTAGAGCCTGATAAAGGACATAGGCTACTTTTTAATGCAAAAAAAGGGCCGTAAAGGGGCATAAAAAGATGTAATAAAGTATCGTTATTTTTAAAGTCAAAAACTTGAAACTTATTTTTAGGCTATTGATTAGATGTAAATAAACATTAAAATTTTGTAAAAAAATACCCTTAAGGGGTAAAATAAAAATAGGTGGTGAAAAACTTTAGGAAAGTAACCTTTTACGCGGGCAAAGCCGCGGGCAGAAGCTAGTTTCTGATAATTGTTAATATAAAATTTGTGAGTCCTCCGCAATACCAGGTTTAGTTTCTTAGTGCAGGGTGTAGTAAAAAACAGAACTAATGAGAATATTTTATTAAACCTTAAGACTTAGCTAATGTCTAAATAATTGTATAAAATCATTATTCTCCTATTAGTAGAATGATTATTTTTCTCAATTGCTTGGGGCCGACACATTATTTACTCTCATACATATTGCAAAAGTTATTGACAATAGTTTTATGATCGTATTTATAATATATTCTATGAAAAAAGAGTAGATGTATCGACCCCAAGTAATTGGGATACGAGTAGGAGAATGATGATTGCAAAAGTTATTGGCAATAGTATTATGATTGGCTGCCCGTCTGACGTAAATCCTCCTTAGGAATGAAATTGTTGAGCTAACGGCATCAGGTGGTGTTGGCCCAGGTCGATATAAAGCTCTTAGTGGTCTTTTAATCCATGAGGTAACTAAGGGTTGGTAGTATTCGTAGCCACTACCTCACAGCAAATCGTATAAAATATGTATATCATACATACATATCATCACGCCATATCCCTTGCAGGGTAGGCAGAGAGAACAGAGTGCCAGAGAACTCTATCCTTGCATACTTCACTCGCTTCCTCAACATTCATAATTCTCTTCATATACGCTCGCCGGTTTCGGAGACTCTTGACTCCACCTTCCTTCAGTACGTGATCAATCTGGTCTAGGTAGGTTAGTCTCGGTCTGCCCCAGTACCTACATCCTTCCACATTCGCATTGTATATCTTCTTAACCAGACGTTCGTTCGGCATTCTTTCCATATGTCGGAACCATCGGAGCATTCTCTTTCGTATCTTTGCACCAATACTCTCTTTGATACTACTGTATATCATAAAAATCACAAAACCTTTGCGTGGGAGACCATGGATATTTATTTCAATAATTAATAGACTTAGATCACATAGATGTTATGAAGAGTCATTGGACTCAAGTATTTACCATCTGGTCTAATTCTGTTGAATTGTTATGTATTTCATCGAGTTGGGATGGTCACATGGCGGGTTTTTTTTAATAATAATAACATATATTTTGCCGAATCCAATTACATCAAAAAATTGACACCAGTGGATATCAAAAAAAGTCCCAGTATCAACATCTAAGTCGGAATTACATAATTTCAGTAGCACTTAAACTGGAACTACATACCTGATAGCAAATGAGTTTACTCAGTACCGGTGGTTCGCCTAAATGGTGATAATGACATACAATATGGCAGTTTATATGGTTGCCTTTCATCTCTCTTTGGCCACAAAAGGTTTCGCTAGGCCATAAGCTAGTCAAAAAAAGGTAGTAGGCCCGTCCGATATTGCATGTTGTGTATTTTAAACGGTTAGACTTTTTATGAAGATAACAAAATCGTCTAAGAAACAGTAGCAGAAATCAATTCCCCTGATAATTTCATCCATGAAACGCTAGCAGTTTTTGGTTGTATTTGGTAAATTGAAGGTCTTGGAGGAAAACTCGAATAACCCGATGGCGTAGTGGGTATTTTAGGTATACCATCAGTATTAACGGGAATGATGATCTTTATGCATCACCAATCCAATTGTGTAGAAGACTGCAATCTGAAATTCTAACGTTGAGCATCTAGTGATCACCACAAATATATACTTTGGATGTACCTTACAGGAACTGTTCAAACTGTAGCAAAATATGTTTTAACAGGAATTACCTATAGTACCGTCCATTAATCACGTGAGGTTTGAAAGGGGTTTGACAAAAATCACGAAATATCACAAGGTTTGTAGTAATATATCACGTGTATTTATTTTTTTCGTCAAACGCCGAGATTTCTGAACTGAAAAACCGTTACCAGACAACGAACGAAGTCGTTTAAAGTAGGTGATCTACATATATAAAGACCTTTTTGCGAAGTATAAAAAAGGAGAAAATTATAATGAGCTACTTCTTTGTAGATACTAAAAATTCACGTGATGTTGGTGGGGAAGGGAAGTTTCATAATCTTAAACCTCACCACGTATCAGCAAGGGGGAGGGGAGCTTAAAAATACAAAAAAAAAAAGATCACGTGATTAATGGACGTCCCTTAGTATCAAGAATCAGGTACACTTATAAAAATGTCTCAAATAGAAAAAACTTATTATATTACTCATTCATAAAATTCCGTGCTGAATATATTTCCGTTTATAAAGCCTCCCATGATGTCATTGATAGTGATAATTATCATATTGATAATTATTAGGAGCGATAAAAACTTAAGATTTCATTAATGTCTTATGAAGCATGCCCATTGCCCATGTTCCAATTTAAAAAAAAAATGGGTATAAAAATTGTTTTCAACATTATAAACTATCCATTAATAGTTTAAACAAAAAAAATAACTCATTCAAATTAAAGTTCTATCTTCATTTTAATACAATTTTATGACTGTATTGATATATCATTGCACTTAGCCTTTCATTTGACTTGTTTTTCATATAACATAAACGTCACAACTCATTTAAAATCTTACATCAATCTGTACGTTAATTAATTAAACATAAGATCTATTTTAAGTTGTTATTATACGTATTTATGGCATTGTTGTATTGTATCGATACGATAACTGACAACACCTGTCCACTTTTCCCACAAGGGAACGGATGTCGCCTGTCAAGTTATCTGAAAACATATACGTACGTCTCGGAACACCTACGTTAAGTGTTAAATGAAACGTATTTATCGATGTTGTGTGATTTGTTCGCTGGAATAATGATACAACGGTGAGAATTTATAGGATTAACGTGAATGATAACTATTAGAGAGGTATATTATAGGTCTTTGTTTAAAAAATAAACTGAGCCACTAATAAAATTTATAGCTAGGTTGGTAAAGTATTTTAAGGAAAAAAAGGATGCTGTATATCGCATTAAAGAAAATGTCTGCCTTATTTATTTTTCTTTTCACATTCTTTATACATTGTATATAAGTTGGCTAGGAAAATAAGCTATTTATATATATGATGTTTATTTCACAAGTACCTATCAAAAATGTACTCTGTGGTCGCCGCTACGAATACTACCAACCCTTGCGTTCCTTCATCCTAGCGAGTTAGATAGTGTGACTAAATCTTAACCAGCCCAAAAATTAGGTTTAATACGAAATAAATTCTTATTATTAAAATTTATTCAACTAATTCATTAACTTGAGTGTATTTTATATCTATTACGTAATTGAGTCGTTGTCTACAGTGACGTATCAAAACGATAGTGTATCTCGGCGGCTTCCTTTCCTGCTAGTGTACGTGAGAAACAATTAAGGGACAAAAATATTTTCGTACGCCCCTCTGTCGCCCCGGACGGAGTGGTGCGAGAAGAGCGGCGACCACAACCCAACCCTAAAAAAAAAAGAAAGGGGACAAAAATATTTAATATCACTGCAAGAAAAAATAACAAAAATCCTTTGCTAAGTTTGGTTAGTGTGCTACAGTAGTCTAAATTTACTTCCTTAAGATAGAAGCTCCTACTTAAAAGCAGGACATATGTTATATAGGTATGGCTGCTAAAACGTTGAAAGTCATTTAAATTCCTTTTCATCAGCCTATTAGCCTTCCCTATTAGACTTTTCATGTGGTGATGAAGTAAGAATACAATTCGCCACCCTTTATTTTGTCCGTGGATATCGTTAAGGACGACAAAAAGATATACGCCGATAATATCCAATGCAAGCGAAGGAAAACTTGACATAAAATCTTTTGCCAATACTTCTAACCAGCGTGGTATAATAGGTGAATGTCTCTTCAATTGTGGATGAGGACTGAGCCCAAAGGCCTTATATGAATTGATATGATGATGACTACGGGAATGTGTCTTCACATAAGAGAGATAATATCATAATTGCCATGCTTTATAGGTGGGTTGGCGATCGCAGTACGAATTGGTTCGAAACTTTCCAGAGTCTGCTGCCTCATCATCATCATCATCATTATCATCCTGCTCTTATCCCAATTACTTGGGATCGACGCAATATGTCATCTTCCTCCAAACAGTCCTATCAGACGTCATCTCTGCAGTCACTCGCTGTCTATCTATGGCATGCCTCACGCAGTCCAACCATCTTTTCTTTGGTCTTCCTTTACCCCTAAAGCCTTCAACATTCATATTTAAAACTTTTTTACAACATTACTTTAATCCCGTCTCATCATATGTTCATACCATGTCAACCTTTCACTCCTTAACCTTTCCGTCACTGGAGCAACTTTCAAAGAAAAAGTGAACCGCTGTCTATTCCTTTGAATATCTATCAGCAAGTTTTCACAACTCTCATGGGAATGTAAGCACGAGTTAAATTTCCCGCTTGAAATAAATTGCTTCACTTGTGCCAGCCTTAATAAAAAAAATACATACAATGGAACAAAGAACCTCCTCCTTTTTGAAGTCGGTTAAAAAAATAACATTAACTTTCTATAAACATAAGGTGTAGAATTTTAATTATTTTTCTCCTTCAGGTACGGACCACCCAAATATCGACGTCAAGATTAATCATTCACGGAAGCGATGGTACACTGTCGTAAGACTAAATATGGGTCTATTAATTAAACATGTATACGTTTTATATGAGCCTCCGCTTTAATTTGGATTAGTCCAGTTTGTAGGTCGGTCAAATAAATAAAGATCAAATGAAGTTCCGACTTTTTATTATGGAGAGTGACTGCCGTTTTGTTTTATTTTTTACGTATTTTTTTATCATCTTTGTTTATAAATGTCTAAAGAGTTGATGTGATGAACGGTGGATAACTTTTTTTTTTAATTTGACTGAAGCAGAATAGGGTTTTTATAGACAGAGAAAATCAAGAGCGACTTTTGGCCAGGAGTGATATTTCTCCAGTGATATTCCGTGACTCCGGGCAATTCAAGGATTATTTCCTTAGTGCAGGGTTTGTCTTTAAAAAAATCTTTACTCTTTATAGTAATTAAACAGTTATTTCGAACAACAGACGCTAATATTAACGTAAGAGAAATAACAGGATAAAGCGAAGCTCTTCATTTATAGAGACGGTTTGTAAAACAGAAGAATGTACAGAGAGACTAATTTAAATACTAAAAATATATACAGTTTCTACGTTTGACACTTCTTTGAGCAAACAATGAACAATTTTTTAAAGTATATGTTAATTGTATATATATTTAAAGCCTCCGCCTGCAACAGGCGAATTTATTTCTTAAGGCGGGGGAAGTATTCTGTTAAAAATAAGGGTTTACAAATGAAACATAAATTATATCAGAAATAATTTTTAAAAACTAGTTGAAGACAATAACGTTGCATTTTTTAAAAGGAAAGATATTCATTGTTGGTACCCAAAGGTTAATATCATGTAAAACTAATGACTCGAGATATCTTACAAGTATCTAAACGATTGAATGATAAATTTTAATCATAAACCGTGGACCTACACGTATTAAACACTCATTCAAAGCTCTTCGGTTTTTACAGTTTAAGTTTAAGTTTAAGTTTATTAGTTTTAAATTGATATTATAATCATTAAAATTTTAACGTAATCGATATGAAGACCTAATGCATTATTATAAAGTTTAAATTCATTTAACGATTATGTGATTATAAGAAAAGCCCTTCCAATTCATTCCAATTTGTTTGCATAAGTATACGACGCTTATAAAGCGTGTAAATAGATACAATAAATAATTTCTTCTTAATCATTAATTAATTACTTTTAGCACTGATTTAGATAATAATAATTAAAATAAACTTTGATTTAGCACGTTTTCTTTTTTGTGTTTTTCCATATTTATTAGAGAAGGCTTAGCATTAGCTCGGGTGTTCTCCACAATGGGCAGAAATTCGATCTATTATTAGTAAATAGAGTACTAAGTCAATCAAACGAACTCAAATAGGATTTTATGCCGAGTTTCCCTTTTCTTCTAACGTTATTATCTATATATTAAATACTCTTAGTTGTGTTTTAAGACACACATGGGTAAGAAAATGATGGCGAATTGTATTCTTAATTCGCTTCCAGACGGATAATTAACAAATTTAAATTCTATGTTAAATTTATTTTAAGAGCAGGAGCTCGTAAAAATCTCGTTCGCCTTACCCACTTCTTGGTTATAAGTTAGTTTCATATTTTTGATAATTGTATATATAACGAACAACAGTTAACCGCTATTCGGGTCAATGTTTAAAAAAAGAAGCTCTCTGGGATACTCTGCAACTTCTTTTTTTAAGTAACGTTCTTCAAGAATAAATCAATAAATCATTATCATGCGAGAAAATTACAAATATTAATTAACGAACGCAAATTACATCCAGACTTAGAATATTAATATACTTTTTGCTTGATAATAAAATAGTCACATATGAGAATAGATAGTGGTACGAAAGGTTGTTTCCTAATCACCTATGACATCTATATAGTTCGTGTCCTATATTTACTTGAGTATTACACATATGAAATAAATGTTGAGAAATATTTGAAACCCCTTAAACGCTAAAATAATATTGTTTACTTCAAGATTTTAATAATGGCGATATAGGTTTTAGTAATGACGATCCTATATCGTCTATTCGTGCATTTTATTTTCATATTTCTAATTGCTTCAACAGTGTTGTGTATTTCAATCAGGTGGCAGTTACTACTGTCAGATGGATCACTTTCTCTGTGTGGTGATCGCTTAAGAGGACAATAATCAGCCTTTAATTTTCCTTCTGGTAGTCGTGAAAACAGTATCATCAGAAAAATGGACAGAAATATTCTACTGACCAATTTCTAACACGATTATTTATCTATCTTGGTTTGCCAACAGTTGTTTACACAAATACTTTTCAATAAAAATATTGAAGTACAATTAACAATTAAATATGTAATTAAAAGTAACCGTTACATGCACGGTAAATAGGATTTTTTGAGCAGATAGAAAATATTTTTATTTTCTTCTTTAAAGGCTATTCAGAACTCTTTAAAATATCGTAGATATTATAGGAACTCATACCATACGACAACATGTAACGCTCGGTTTATTCAATTAGAGATTTCTATGTCTAATTTTTGGCGTTGATAAGCCGGTGGATGGATGTTGCTTTGAGTATGCAGTGCTAAGAGAATTTGATCAAGAGCTAGCGGTTACCATTTTCGGACCGGCCACTGACGACAAGTTCACGTTGCTCCGGTGGCCGGTCCAATGACGAAGGCGAGGTTAACGGATGGGTTACGGGTATGCGTGCGTACGCCCTTCCGTCACCACGGACGGAGTGATGCGAGGAGTGCGCGACCATTACCCACCCCATAAAAAAAAAGTGTTTACCATTTACGATTGTCACCGTTCGTTGTAGAAATACTTAAGTTACATATATATACGAATACTTGTAGTTGATCGCTAAGTGACAGTTATCAATTTGTGTCCACGGTCATTCCCAACATCGAACAGTGACAGCAATTTAATTGCAATTACAATTTCGCTTCAATTGCGTCTGCAAATAAGATTGAATTATATATTTGATAGTAGGGTTGGCGGTTACTCATTTATTTAAGTAGTATATCGTGCAGAAAATATATGGTTTGCTGTGTATTAGTGACTACGAATACTATCAACCCTTACTTTGCTCATAGATGTCGTAAAAGACGACTAAGAACTTTATATCGACCTGATTTAACTCCATCTGATGCTGTTTGATCAACAGCTACATTCCCATCGAGGGTTGAGGTCACGCTGGTAGCTGATCAAAGAACTGTTGCCAATAACTTTTGCAATATGAACGATGGAAGTTGAGTATATATTGCTTCGACCCCAAGTAATCAGGATAAGATCAGGAGATTGATGATCGTGGAGAAAATAGCTTAATTTATTAATATTTAAATTACTGAAATTTATGGCATTTAATATGCTTAACATACATACATACATACATATCATCACGCCACATCCCTTGCAGGGTAGGCAGAGAGAACAGAGTGCCAGAGAACTCATACTCATAATATGCTTAATTATTTATAAATACCCGATTACTGCTAAAAATTTCAGTAATTTGAATAACAAGGTTGTGTCATCGTTTAATACAATTCTAACTGTAAAGTTTGAAGTATTAAGCCTATACAATGTGTAAACATTATCCGGTAGATGGCATATGTCACCTTGAAAACGTACGATATAATATGAAGCGAAATTTGCATGTCCTAAAGTAGTTCACGATGGTGTAAGTGGCAGCATAATTGGGCCGGATTCCCAATAGGTGCGGGTTCGAACCCGCTTGTGACATCATCTTTCGTTTCGTAATCGGGTATTTAATATTATTTATTTACTATTATTTTATTTAAGGATTTATTCTTTAGCAGTAATGAAACGTATTCAGTGTCAGTGACAGAATAAAAATAGGATTTCTAAACCCTCCTCTTTACATTAGGTTTCGTAGAATATAAAACTGGTAATAAAGCCCTGTACCGTCTCGTTTAATCAGCGTCGTATAGTAGATCAATTTACTTCCATACTATGGAGGCTCGTGCTCAGTATTATACAGGAAGGAAGGGGACCGCTCCCGAAAATAAAGACAGGTAACCCTACTAGTCCCACTTGTAATGATATGCTAGAAAAAAAATAGGTTCAGATGAAAAATATTTTTTTTTTCACCACGCGAGGTCGTTGAACTCGTTGTAGCTTTTTTCTTTGTTTTTGCGGTGGTGCACTATGGTGTAATCACGCCCCGCCAAATCGGTCCAGGGCGACGGAAGAGATGGCGCGCGCCCCATAGACCCATCCTGCAATGCGCCTCTCTTTGCCGTACAAGCAGGCTACCGGAACCCGATCTTTGTCTTCGGTGGCCGGTCCGGTATTGGCACGGTAGCTAGGTATTTTAACCACTATGCCACCTTTTCTATTATATATGTTCTGTATTCTACTTAACCTTAATCTAATATTTATGTTCTCTATGTACTTTAGTGTTTGTACTTTCTGTTCTTTTTTCACTTTCTTAATCTAATCTAACACGCTAAACAAGGTCCCTGAACATGTCAGGGGAGACATTAGCCTACCTGCGCCTGATGCCGCCCTAACCGAGGCTTCGGGTGATCGGACCGGGGAATTGTCCGGTCACCCGACGTGAGGCCACCGCGTGAGGACGACGCCTCGACGGCGAAAGCTGTCGGGGCATCGATAGGAGAGGAGCCCGAGAGGGCATACCGCCGAGCGGGCCACCGAAGACAAAGATCGGGTACCGGTGGCCCGCTCGCACGGCGAAGAAGAGGTGCTTGCAGGGTGGGTCAATGAGGTTGCGCGCCGCCTCTTCCGTCACCCCGGACCGATTTGGCGGGGTGCGACGTCCATGGCCCACCACAAAAAAAAAAAAAAAAAAAAAAAAGGGGGAGACATTAGCCCAAACATACGATAGTTTGGAAAAAAAAAATGCACTATGCCATAAGTGCAGTTAGATGCTATCATTATATATCATCAACCTCGATAATTCAGCTCATATGACCTAGTGTTTGGTTTGACCCTGCTCCACAATATAAGAGAAATTAATCTACTACACAACGTTGGTAATATGATTTTATTTCGAGTTTCCTTTTCTTTCAATGATATTATTTGCATTTCTTAGACTTTTCGTCTTAGTTCTTGTATATTAAAGATATCTACTATATGTATATCGAATGAAAAAAATAATTATCATATAACATAGAAGAAAATCAAATAAAATAAATAATTAAATAAGATATCTTATGGGATCAGTACATAACAACCCTTAAGTTTAGTCATCAACCATCCTGCAATCACGACAATTGTCAACTGACGATGGATGGATTGTGCATTGAAACAAATGAATCGTAAAACAAGTAGTTGTACGATCGTTAAACCGAATCTAATAATTCGTAATGCGGTAACTGCAATAACTTCTAGTAGGGGACATTGTTAATGTAACTGAATGTAACTTGGTATACTTCATAAATAATATTTATAAAGGAAATACATCATAAAAAGTTGTTTTTTTATATATTTTAACATTTATTCTCCATGTGATGTCATATAGTGAATACAATAGGCGTCACCCTTATCTCTTCTGTGGGTATAGTAAAATTGGATTAAGAGCTGCAACAAATAATATAATTGCTAATGAAGATTGTCAATTGAATGACTGCACGTCAGAGATTATAACTTTTTGGCTTCACAAGGTGTTAAGTTATTAAGATTTGCGGGAAATGCGGAGGAAACCTAAAACAAATCATCATTTCTTTTAATAAACGTCCTACAGATTTAAATTTCGGTAAGCATATTTGGGTTGTTATACAGAGCTAAACAAACAAACGGCTTGTTTAAAATTCCCCCCCAATAGGGGATTGCGTAGGTGTTAACCCAAAAGTAATATACAAAACTGAACTGATGTACTATATATATATGTATGTATATATATATGTATGTATGTATATATATATATATATATATATATATATATATATATACATATCATACGCCATATCCCTTGCAGGGTAGGCAGAGAGAACAGAGTGCCAGAGAACTCTATCTTTGCATACCTCACTCGCTTCCTCAACATTCATAATTCTCTTCATACACGCTCACCGGTTTCGGAGACTCTTGACTCCACCTTCCTTCAGTACATGACCGATCTGATCTAGGTAGGTGAGTCTCGGTCTCCCCCGGTACCTACATCCTTCCACTTTCGCATTGTATATCTTTTTAACCAGACGTTCGTTCGGCATAAGAAAGACCACATGTCCGAACCATCGGAGCATTCCCTTTCGCTTCTTTACACCAATACCTACTCGCTCTCTTACGTCGTCGTTACGAATGCGGTTGGTCAGCCTAACTCCACAGATTTTCCTAGAGATCGTATTTCGACCGCATTAATTTTACTTTCATACTCTTCTCTGCATACCCAACTCTCGCTTCCGTACAGTAATGTTGCGACAAGCACTGCGTTACTGCGTTATGTATTGCTACACGTGGCTTCTGGCTGAGGTGGTGGCTACCGAGTAGTTGTCCCAACGCTCCGTTCACTCTATTTCCCGCAGTCACTCTTCGCTCTATATCAGTGGTGTACCTTCCATCTCGGCTAAATCCACATTCAAGATATACAAATTTATCCACTTGCTCTAGTACATCATTACCTATTGTTACTCTTACATCTGTTCTGGCTTCATCTCTTTCAAAGACCATTATTTTGGTTTTTCTCACATCTTCATCATCTCTTTCGTTTTAACACTGTTGTTCCAATATTATATATATATATATATATATATATATATATATATATATATATATATATACAACATTATATATATATATATATCATGGAACAACAGTGAAAGCCACGAATTCTCTTTTATTAAACTTTTAGAACTTTTAGGAAAGTCTCTTCAAAATTAGTATAGCTGTTTCATAGATTAACTGCAAAAGACAGACAAACGCTAGAATAAATTACTCAAGCAGTTTTACCTCCAACGGAGTTGATAACACATATTCTTAGCCGCGTTCAGTTCATCACACAAAGGGAAAGTAAAGATGCGAAAGGGAATGCTCCGATGGTTAGCACATGCGAAAGTGGAAGGATGTAGGTACCGGGGGAGACCAAGACTCACCTACTTAGACCAGATTGGTCACGTACCTACTGAAAGAAGGTGAAGTCAAGAGTCTCCGAAACCGGCGAGCGTGTATGAAGAGAATTATGAATGTTGAAGAAGCGAGTGAAGTGTGCAAGGATAGAGTTCTCTGGCACTCTGTTATCTCTGCCTACCCTGCAAGGGATATGGCGTGATGATATGTGTGTATGTATGTTATCACACAATCAAATAAAATAATATCATGCCGTCTAGTAGATAATTACCATTACCAAGATATCAGGTAGGTGGCTGGTCATAAAACATAGCCGCCAGCTCGTGCAACTTACCTTCTACACAACCTCTTACATTCCACGTGCCCTCCCGGCACTCTGCTCTCTTCGACTCGCCTGACTGGGCAAGGCGTGATGGGTGGCGGCCCCCATCGCCGCATCACATGCCGATGTTCGTACCGACGGGGGCGGGTCGGTTTGCGTCGCCTCCGGGGGACGCCCTAACCCGCACTGCGGTACGTATATCGAGCCGGATTAGCAGTCTAACTAGACTGACAGGGGACGCGACGAGCTCACTCCGGACTATTCCCCCCACATATTTATATATTTGGTCATAAAACTATTACCAAAACTTGCTATATGTCTAATACATAGAAGAAGAGTACATATTGAGTCGACCGCAAGTAATTGAGATAAGAATAGGGTAATGATGATTAAAAAATACGGGACCCTTCGCGTGTAATTTTTTCTCGCATTTGACTTGTTTTTTTTTTTAAATTTATGACTTACCTAACTAGTCTAAATCAAGTTCATTAATATTATAATTGAAATCAAGTTATATTAAGATTTAATCAAATGATGAATATTTCATGAATTTGCAATCAAAAGTTTTTTTTTTCACTGATATCAGATAAATAGATCAGATAAAGACTGATTCTTGATCTGTCACTACACAGACAATTTATGAGATTTTTTATTTAATTTTTTATTTCGGCTTCTGCTTAAAGGTCTCTGATGTTTTCTAATGTTGTTACTTGCGGTAATACACATATAAAATAAAATTATGTTTGTTTATTTATGCAAACTTAATTAGGAGCGAAAAATTATTGTCACACATGGGATTCGAACGTACACCAATTGGAAATCCGTTCCAATCGTACTACCACTTACACCAACGTAAACTGTGGTATGACATTCAATTTTTGCATCGTATTATATTTACGTCTTTTAGAACTTTCTCCTTCAATCAAGTTTTTATAAATAATCAAGCATATTAAATGCTACATTTCAATAATTTAAAATTATGTTGCTAGATATTATCGCGTTAATTTAAAATTTTTACTTTGCTGATATTTCGAACATTTTTCAGCATTCATACTTGGGCTTTCATACATACATACATACATATCATCACACCATACCCCTTGCAGGGTAGGCAGAAAGAACAGAGTGCCAGAGAACTCTATCCTTGCATACTTCACTCGCTTCCTCAACATTCATAATTCTCTTCATACTTACACGCTCGCCGGTTTCGGAGACTCTTGACTCCACCTTCCTTCGGTACGTGACCGATCTGGTCTAGGTAGGTTAGTCTCGGTCTCTCTCGGTACCTACATCCTTCTACTTTCGCATTGTATATCTTCTTAACCAGACGTTCGTTCGGCATTCTTTCCACATGTCCGAACCATTCGGAGCATTCCCTTTCGCATCTTTACACCGATACTCTCTTTCATACCTACTCGCTCTCTTACGTCGTCGTTACGAATAGGAATATGCTTTATATATGCTTTCATATAGGTATATATATATATATATATATATATATATATATATATATTTATACCTGGGGAATTATATTTTTGCTAGATAGCTGGTTCTGTAACCTATTCTGTAACCCTAGTTTATACGAAAGTTAAGTAAGTAGTACCTACCTGGTGTACCAACATACAGAAACACAAACTCAGATTCGTATTCATAGCTAATGCTATGCTGCTGATCTGTCCAAATGGCAATAAATGTACCTCTTTATCGCCATTTGGACTGGCCAATAAGTTAAATGCCTCTCGTTAAAAAAAAATAACTAATGTTAAGATAATAATAACTAACATCATCATCATCCTATTCCACGTCCACTGTTGGACTTAGGTCTCCCCAAGAAGAGTGGTAATGCTATAATTGCCACTATCGAGTGATGATCCCAGTGGACGTTATAAATGACTATAAAGTGCAGCTGCGCATATGCTTTTGGTGCTTTTATTTTACAAGAATTATTTACAAAAAATAATATTTTTAAAATTTTCACATTTATTCCTCCACAACATAAATACAATAAAATCTATATAAATAATTTCATTACATATTTCAATTGTATAATAATAAATTTGAAATTAAATTATTTCTGAGGCTTTCTTATAAATAGCCACCAGCGACGCCCCAAACCGAGGTCCGTTCCCCACAGGGCGAGCCCTTGGGCGATGTCGCTTAGCTTACCTCAATCGGGCTGAGAGCCCTCAGCGCTCACCCATAGTCCGCGTAAAGCTGTCAAAGCTATCTGAGGCTAAAAGCTAAGCACACACACAAAAAAAAGCTTTCGTATAAAACAATTTTTACGGCTTTCGCTTTACGCAAAAATCTAAAATTATTCATTAATAATTTTGTATATTCTAAATGAGTGTAGTCGCGATAATATCGAGTTTGTAATACTTGTAAACATTCAAGGATTTTATAATATATATGGATAATGTATATAACAAGATTAATAGTTGTTTTTGATAAGAATCTATACCAATTATATTCTGGTACAAGTTCTTTATACTGCCTTTTATTAAAAGTTAATATATATTATTTATATCTACTTAAAGTCTGAATTATATTTTATGTCCTGTATATTATTAATGCTCAAACATTTTAAGATAATTACAATACGAAAAAAACTTGCATACATATATTATTAACAATAAAAAATATATAACTATCTACCATGTTTTATGAAGTTGTAAATGTCACGAATCTCAATCACTTTTATTCATTTTAAACACATTTTCTATTTGATATTGAAGATGTTGTGGATCTTAATCTTACTTTGTAGTCAGTTAGGCGGAATTTGGTCACCTTGGAGCATTTATTTACCTTAAAAAGATCTTTGGTTTTTATTAAAATACGCTGACAAATAACATTAGGGCAAGGTAAGGTAAATTACTCAGTAACGCTGGCCTGCCCAAATGGTGATAAATGTTCCTCTTTATCGCCATTTGGACTGACCACCAAGTTAGATATCGCTCGTTAAAAAAATACTAATAAATCCTTATAAATTATACGAAGGCAATGGCAAATTAAAGATAGAAAGAAACCTTAAATAAAACTATATGCTAAATAATCTTCGCAACGTTTCAAGGTAAGCCAAATGCTATTGCAGGAGGCTTGTCTAACAATCGAATATAAATGGAGTGAAATATGATCAACAACTTCATCACACAAAAATCTAATAACGAATATATTAATAAAGAAATATCAAACCATTTAAAAATATCACTTCATTATAGAATTTGTTGCAGAGTTCACGTCCAAGGCTATGCAAATCAAAATTATCTTTGCGATATCGGCAACTTTCCTCGAATATTTGTAAAATACAGCCCATAAATTATACAAACATATACATATATGTGTATATATAGAACTGGTCTCTGTTATAAACGTGAGAACATGCTCAAGTTAAAATGTTAATTCGCTAATCATAACATATAGCACTATTAAAGCTTATACCTGTTCTTTTTTTAATGTTTATCAAGATTCTCACAATACTGTCGTCTATTTAACTAAACATTAAATATTGTGTGTTGTAGGGCTGACACCGAAAACATAACAATTATTTTTATTATATAAATTATAGTTCTTAAAATATAGCTTGATCTCTGTGACAGATAGCGACGAATCTGATGAAGTAATTATGAATACGCGTCATGTTCACAATTTTATTTTGTATCGCCTATATTTTCATTCTTTACATGCCACTTAAAATTCAGTTGAGATACAACTGAATTATGAATATAAAAATATGAATATTTATACAAAAATTTGTACCTCATATGTTTTAAAACACTTAGTAACCATTTTATAAAAATATGATGGTTACGCAAGTACAAGGCCTTACTGGACTGAGAATAAGATAGAGATGGGACAGTCGATAAAAGTAAATCGATAACATTCTTATTAATTATTTATAAAACATGTAAAACCATTACATTACCTATATAAACCACATGATTACTCTATAAAATAAGTAAATTGTGTTCATTTAATATTGCTGCGACCAAGAACTCATCATCAACCTACAGGAATCCGCCAGCGATGATGATAATATTGACCATGAACTTGGATGTAATCAGTTGGAATAATAAAAAGAATTAATTAACAGCTTTAGTTTAAATAAATAAAATCCATTAATTTAAATTCAATAAGATTTTCATAGATTATTTTAAATTTATAATCGATTCATCCATCCATTTGATTGAAATTCAATAAGATTTTCATACATTGTTTTTCTATTGCAGTAGGAAATAACTTTAAAAAATAAGGAATTATATCGACAAAAATTCGAGCTGCATCGTAAGCGTGCAGCACTAGTGAGAACTGTCATAGAGATCATGCTATATTTTATAGACTACAGTAGCAGTAGGAACACACTGTTGACAGTTTTCTGTCTACAAGCGTGAGCTAACCGTTCTGGGTAGTCATCGCATAAAAAATGACGTCTAAGCAGTGGCAATACGCTGTTGTACTTCATTCGATAAGCGAAAGAACCGGAAGCTCAACTTTCTGGGTGGATTTTGGTTTGTAGACGAATGGCAATAATATATATATATATATATATATATATATTACACCGGTTCAAAAATATCGACTATTTTTTTTTCAAAATCCGCTGTGAAATGTCTTACTAATCATGAAAAAAGAAGCCTGTGAAAACGGCAGCTCTTAATATTAAATTTAAGTTGCTCATTCCTCATTCATTTTATTTAGATATATATATATATATATATATATAAATCAATAATATAAATAAATAAAGCTCGACTGTCGCTTATAGAGGTATAGATAAGTAGCAGTCTCACTTACGGAGGTCCATGAGGGGAAAACGACTCTCTCTTATAGAGGTTTCTGTTTCTCGCTAATAGAGGTTTTGGGAGCTTAAAATGACGGGTCCTGGCTATTACTCTCACTTATAGAGTTTTCTCACTTACCCAGGTTTAACTGTATATATATATATATATATACATATATGTATATATATATATATATATATATATATATATATATATATATATATGTGTATATATATATATATATACATATATGTATATATATATATATATATATATATATATATATATATATATATATATATATATATATATATATATAGCAGAGGAGCTAATGACACTTTTTCTTGATATTGTTAAATAACGATTCTTAAGTAATACAATGGAGTCATTTTATCATTTTTTTTATTGTTTTTGCAAGCCAATTTTGATATACATATACGTATATTCATGTCAATACACAATGTATGTCTATGGAAATAATTTTCATGTATAAATATATTAAACAAACTGGCACGTGTAACCAAATAGTGCTTATTTATGACTATGGTGTAAAATTAATTTATTTATGTGTATTTTTTTGCACTTACTATATTTTCGTTGAGTTTGATTTTTCATTGATAAATAAGCGTAAAAAAACACAGTTGTGTAATTTTTCTCTCGTTACAAAAACATGTCTTCTTTTTCAGTTTATTTACCTATTCCCTACCAAATACTTTTTTTCTACTATACAGACACATATTGACCAGCTATGTAATACTTATTATATATACATAGTACTTACTTTTTAGCCCGAGTATTTATATTAACGATTATATTAACGTTTTGTCTCATTGCGTCTTATCGCAATACTTGGAGTCAACGCAAAATGTAATTCTTTTCCATGTTAAATAATGCGAAAGTTATTAAGCAACAATTTTATGATCAGCTTCTACCTGACATCAACCCTCCTTGAAAATGTAATTTTTAACTAGAAAAAAATCAATAAATAAATATTACTATTAAATAATTAAATATTACGCGCGTAAGTTAGCTAAAGCTAATTTATACGCTTGCCAACGATGACGAGGACCGGGTACCGGTGGTTCGCCATTTATACCATAGCCCACCGCCGACGACTTAACGATTCATGCCCATTACACAGCAAGATGAGGAAAACTCGAAATAAAACTCTACTATACCAAGCTGTCTGAGCAGTGTGGTATGGTAGGTCTATTCCTTTCCCATTATAATGATGATGATCTAAATTTATATCCAATTTGTTCTCAATAAATTTAAATAAAATATTCTTTCTCAGTAAAATCGAAATTAGGTCCTTGTTTGTAATTTTTTTTTAAAGGCACTGATACGGGATGGAAAGCACTATTCTGCCCAGATGATTTTACAGATTTTATTTAAAGCTATCCTTTTCCTGTAATCAACATATTTAAATACTTATACTGCTTAGTCATCTTTTGTGCTGCTATGTGGTAGCGGCTACGAATACTACCAACCTTTACTTTGCTCGTGGATGTCGTAAAAGACGAGAAGGGCCGTATAACCTGTACCTGTTCCAACTCCATCTGATGTCGTTTGGTCAACAATTACATTCCCAAGGAGGGTTGACGTCTGGCAGGTGGCCGGTCATAAAACTATTGTCAATAACTTTTATAATATGTATGTACTATGAAAGATGAATACATATTGTATTGACCCCAAATAATTGGGATAAGAGTAGGAGAATGATGACTTATTAATCATCTTATAAAGATGACAGGGAAGATTAAGATGTGATGAATTGTATTCATACTCCGTCATCATACAAACAGTGTCACTAAATCTTCTATATTTACTAAATCGTGTGACTACTTACACTATTGTATTTTGACTAAATCAGGCAGCCGTTCAAAAACCAGTTAGTTTTTTTTCCTATAGTGTCCAATTTCACACGGTCGCGTTAAGTGACCGAACAACCAATAACAGACTAATATCCTGTGAAGTAATTACTACTAGAACTCGAATTTAAATATACACATCATTATGAAAATAAAATCGTCAATTGTATTTTTTATAACTATTTAGCAACTTTGTATAAATTTACTCTAAGATATATGTTTTTTTTTTTAATATTATAAACGATCATTTATTGGACGTGAGACATCTTAATCTTCCCGTGACCACGAACTCTGTAAAGTGTTCGAAACGTCGGGCAATTAAAAATCAAATACAAACCCGACAGCAATAATACCGAATCCGTAAAAATAGTTTTATTTCAAATAGACATTGTATTCAAAATTTTGTTTGAAATATATGTTTAGAAAGCTATAGATGTTGTGACACTCTCTGTTGTGACTCTCTTATACTCCCTCTGTTGTGACTCTTGTGATTCTCTTATAATGTTGCTTTTGTTTTCTCAGTCATTGCTTAATCCATCTTTTTGTTACATACAATCAATAATACGTTTAACAAGGCAATATAACACATTCAAATGAACACTTTTGTAAAATTTTACCACCCCTTAATATTTTATCACCATTTAAATATTTTTTCCGTGTGGTGACGGAGTAAAAATACAATTCATCACCCTATCCTACCCATGGGTGATCGTATATTACGACCAAGGGATAAAATATGCATATAACATCTATGCAAGAAAAGGAAACTCGAAATAAAACCCTATACGTCTGACTAGCGTGCTGTAGTATGTCAATATCCTTTCGATTGTGGAGGAGATTCGAGCCCAGCAGTGGGACATACATATATGAGCTGAGATGATGATGATTTAAATAATTAATTCTTATTGCTTTTTTATTAATATAATTCTAATTGTTTTTTTATTAAATATTTTTTATATATTAAAATCAAGTGAACAACCCTAATCAGATTTTGCTTTATTTTTTTTTCGGCAAATACCAAACGACACCAGCCGCAATATATATAAAAAAGTAGCTATTAAAAAAAAACTAATAGTGTTAACGGTACCATAAATTCCCTCACAGATAAATCGCGGCGTAGAAAGTGACATCATCACTTTCCATGATATGATCTTCTCTTAGCCCTTTTATGTAACAAACGAGTTCTTCTTAATGTAGATCGACTGCCAGATACTTTTGACTGTCAATTAGTAGTCTGTGTATGTTAATACAACACGTATACTTAATTATATATACATATTTAATTTTTATAGTACACATAGATATATCAAATAGTGTTGTTTAAGATTTAAAAGATATAGATTATATTAAAAAACTAATGATAACGATCTAAACCAGATATATGTATATATATATATATATATATACAATATATACAATATATATATATATATACTATATATATATATATATTGTATATACAATATATAGATATATATGTATATATATATATATATATATATATATATATATATATATATATATTGTATATACAAACATATAAGTACGAACAGGCACACATACACACACGTGAACATCGGGAGAGCAAGAATATAAGAATGCGACAAAATCTGTCGAAATAAAACGTCTTTAATAATATTTTCTTTTAATAGCTATTTTAGAACATAAAAACATTTTATTTAGATAGCATAAATATATTGTACCTAAATATATTGTATATAAATAGTTTAATTCACTATAATATATATTTTTTATAATTTTCAGCTTATATCTCTTACTTGACCATGTGTTTCTATAAGAAACTGGTGAGATGGTCTGGCAAGGCATTTTATTTTGACTTTTCTGCAGTAATGTGTATTAATCGCTTACTTAATCGTATTTTACAACATCCGTGTTGAAGAAACTGGTAATCAATTACATTCTCACTCAATCACCAGGTACAGGTACCTGTCCTACTTGTACCTACCAGGTACCTACTTGTACCTACCTGTACCTACTTGTACCTACCTGTACCTACTTGTACCTACCTGCACCTACCAGTTACCTACGTGTACCTACAAGTATGACGCTGCCGTCCATGGACCTTTGCAATACCAAGGGTATAGCTAGGCCGCTGCCTACCAATACAAATCCCAAACCCACCCCAGTTGGGCTTCCGGCTCTCTCACTACAAAATATATATTACTCGAGTATTATGGTCAATATTATTGTCTGTCATTTACTTTTAATCCTAGGTTTAATATTAATCAAAGTTCGTAAAGTTGGGAATGATATCGCATTTTCTTTGCAACTATGTCTTAAGTAAGACTAATTTTTCATTCAAACTCACTAAGCGTGACTAACCGTGGTTATATTAAGTGCATTTGACGGATACTAAGATTAATTTTGTTCAGTTGAGTGTACTTTAAGTTTTAAATTACAGCCTGAGAAATTACGGTCAACGTCCCACTCGCGTGTCGATAAATTTGAGACTAAAAATGTATATTAACAACTAAACACGTTATATTAACAAAGAAACGCGTTTTAACGGCTTAATTATAGAATAATGTGGGAAATTTACACATTAATCTAGTTTATCTATACAAACATATCATCACGCCATGTCCCTTGCAGGGTAGGCAAAGAGAACAGAGTGCCAGAGAACTCTATCCTTGCATACTTCACTCACTTCCTCAACATTCGTAATTCTCTTCATACACGTTCACCGGTTTCGGAGACTCTTGACTCCACCTTCCTTCAGTACGTGACCAATCTGATCTAGATAGGTTAGTCTTGGTCTCCCCCGGTACCTACATCCTTCCACTTTCGCATTGTATATCTTCTTAACCGCGTTATGTATTGCTACACGTGCCTTCTGGCTGAGGTGGTGGCTACCGAGAAGTTGCCCCAACGATCCGTTCACTCTATTTCCCCGCATTCACTCTTCAGTTAGTTTATCTATGGTTTATATACAAGGTGGAGACGACCATACGACAATAATTTTAATCTAGTGTATCTGATGACTTGCCCAGCCTGTATACAAACTTTGAATACAATATGTCGTATAGTTTAGCCGCAGCACATTACTTTGTATTATTAACAATTTCCACACTCTGTATAAAAATTAAAATTATTCGCCTATCAATGAGCTCCCGCGCCGCATCGGTATAAACTAATATGAAACTAGTACCTACATATGAACTTAAAAAAAGGAATTGTACGATCTTTCGACAAGTTAAAATACATCGCCGTCAATGGCGACCTGTTAACAAGAGTTCGAAATAATATTTTAAGACGATATAATTTGTGCGTTCGGGTCCATGGCGCACATATCGAAAATTTAAAAGTTTAACGACCAAGTGAATTATTAAAGTTATCGTGATTATTTTAATAAAATAATCGAGTGAGAATGAATAGCGCCCAAACATTAAGTGTATGTATTTACCTACGTTTCGAAGTTGTAACATATGATACCACAAGGTCACTCGCGTGCCGACCACAGGTTAGTGAACTAATATTTACAAACGGTGTTCTATTTTGTTTCAATATTTATGATAAAAAGTTTGTTTGAAAAAATTGTTTTTTTAAATATGCATGCGAGGACTTTTTTAATAGTTTCAAAATACTCCTATACACTAGTATTGACGGTGTTTTCATTTATTGTCGTATTGACGTCTCCACTCTGTATATCTAATATTATAAATTTGAAATTCCCTCTATTAATTGCTGAATATATCTATTACTGTGGTGATAGGATTATAATGTTCTCTCAGAACAGCTCTTTCTTTCCTGCCAATTAGTGTTGCCGAAATGCATGACTTGCACTTGCAGCCATATTCCTTTAGAAAGCATTTTACTACTCCTTTGGCAAAGGAAGGATTGTTAATCTTTTATATTCTTAATACCAGTACATGGGTGAATAGTTTAATGTTATTTTAAACAATCTAATAATAGATCTAATAGTGGTACCGACCCGTTGCTGTAGACAGTTTTCTGTCTACAGCATCGGGTCGGTACGTCCGGGGTAGTAGGTACCACACTCTCGCAGAAGATCGACGTCTGAGTAATGGTAATGTGCTATTGCGCTTCGTTCGGTGAGCGATAGAGCCGGAAGCCCGGTTTGGGTTTGGGGATTCTATTGGTAGGCAGCGGCCTAAGGTAACCCTACCCTTGGTATTGTATAAGTCCATGGGCGGCAGTAAGACTTACCATGAGATGTGCTGATTTCTCGTTTGCCACCATAACCAATAAATTAAAAAAAAAAGATAATTATGATTAAAGCCCCCTCTCGCGGTGAATAGTATGTTCCTAATTATTATAATTGTTGGTAATTGTATAATTAGCGCTGCTAGATGAATGGAATATAATTATGTTTAGTAGAATTTTTCATTTCTATACCATGTGCTCAAAACAAATATATCTGTGTTATTCTAACATCGAGAGTTGCATCACTTGAAAATCTCTTGCTGCAAATGTGGGCAACACTACCACCAATGTTATAAGAAAAAGTTAAAAGATACAAGGAGGTAAATTACTACAAAACAAAGAAAGAAAACTCGAAATAACCCCTCATTTTTTACCACCATCGTATTTTATCTAGGTCAATATCAGCTCGGCCACCGAAGACAAAGATCGGGTACCGGTGGCCCGCTCGCATGGCGAAGAGGGAGTTCTCATGGTGGGATAAGGAGGTTAATATCAGCTCTCTAGTCACATTCTATATAGGGTTTATGCTTAAACATTAGTTGAGAAGGAAACAAATTCAAGTCGATCATGTTATTTAAATAATAGAGCTACAAACTAAAAAAAAAAAAACATTTAAATGCATCAACGGTTTTAAAACGCAAGGATTTTTTAAGAAAAGTAAACTTATCTATTTACTCTAAAATAATAAACATAGGAGTTCATATTTATTGTTAACCCAACAACACTGGTAGGTTCTATATAAATACTCTTCTCATTCTCCACCAATGACTGCACAGATGGCGTATTGGTAAGAATACAGACCTTCTCTGCTAGTGTCGTGGGTTCGATTCCTACACAGGACAATACTTGTGCGAACCACAAATTGTTGTTTTGAGTTTGGGTGTAATTTGTCTGCATTAATTATATGTTTGTAAAGTTCTCCTGCAATACAAGAATTATTTCCTTAGTTCAGGATGGTGTCTTTTGGCCACCGAAGACAAAGATCGGGTACCGGTGGCCCGCTCGCACGGCGAAGAGAAGAGTTTGCATGGTGGGTCTATGAGGTCACTCGCCGCCTCATCCGTAACCGCGGACCGATCTGGTGGGGTGAGGCGCATCCATAGTCCAACGAAAAAAAAAAGGTGGTGTCTTATGGTCACCGAAAACAAAGATCGGGTACCGGTGGCACACTCGCACGGCGAAGCGAGGCGCTTTGCAAGGTGGGTCTATGTGGTCGCGCGCCGTCTCTTCCGTCCCCCACGACCGATTTGGCGGGGCGCGACCACATCCATAGCCCACGGCAAAAAAAGGGTGGTGTCTTTTAAAAAAAAAAAAGAAATAAAACAAATACATACTTTCAAAACAAAACTTAATAATAATTATTAAAATATGAGTAATTTCAGAGATTATTATGCCACGAAGACATGTTGCTGTTTTAATGCAATGTAATTTAATACACAATTGTAATAAATACGCCATTTAAGCCGTAATTTCAAATTATATTGTATGTTGGTAGCCTTCACGTATTATGCGTCAATCAGCTAGGCTTTATTAGTCAGGGAAGACAATAATTGATGTACTTATCTCAGTCTTTATCACTTAATTTAGAAGAGAATATTTATATTGTGGTCTCAATTTATAGGATAATAATCCAATGCCAAAAACAGTAGAGACTTTGAAAGATTATTTTAATCTTATATGAAGTTAAACTAATATGGCCACGGATGTCAAAGATGCGGTAGCAATGGCCGGCTCAATGGCGATGGAGAGGGAATACGGTGGGTAATGGAGCCACGCGCCGTCCGCCCCGGATGTAATGGACTGCGTGTGTCTAGAGTACAGCCTACCAAAAAAGGGTAAACTAACATGAAAAGCGAACAATTTATTGTACATAGCTTTTTAAAAACCAGAAAATTCATATAATATTTAGTCCATTGATAAGTTACATTTGGGGATGCATTTTTAGAGGACGCAATTTTATTTTTTAGATGTGTTAGTGTAAGGCTAAAACCAAGTTTGTAGGGTTGCCACCCTTGTCCACCGGTCCACCTTGTCGTAATTTTTTTTTCAATTGATTAATTAACAAATTTTGTATTTTAACAAAAAAGTTTTTATTTATTGATAACACTTAGCACCATGGATTAAATTCTTGCATCGCGGTGGAACTATTGAAATTTACAATTTACGAATACAAAATACATTTAGACAGAGAATAAATATTTATGGATAGCAAAAACCAAAAGTTGTGGCATTTCTTATTGAAATATGAAAATCGGCAAGAGGTCTGTACTTTGAGCTCCACGCTATCTATGAGTTTACATTCATTTGATATAGTATTCTGATATTTAATCTTGTCTTTCATAAATATTATCTCATCATTATCAGCCTATCGTTGTTTACTATAAGACCTAGGCCTCCCACAGAGGGGACTAATATCAAGATGGCTACGCTCGGCAGGCGGGTTGATGATCACACTTACCACTATAAATTTCCATGGAAAGTACTGTTGCCAATTTTTCTGGAGATCCTTTAGTCTATTGCTATGAGTCATATATTGTTGTCAAAGAAAGGTAAAAAAAGGGAGTGTTGAACGTATTTTTAAGTCATAACCATAGTATAAATACAGAAACTTGAAGTATATCAGCGAATCATTACATACCGACAGTAACATCAGACAGTGAACAATCAAACGTTATATGTAAACATTGTGATGTTTGTACAACTCGTGTGTTGGCTCAGGCGTGGCGGTAGGCGGTGACATGAAGCCATTGACTGAATATACACAGATATGATGTCATGGTTTAAAACTTATACAAGGGTTGAATGATAATCTTAATTTATCATAGAGAAATAAAAAGGCAATTAGAGTATTTACTGCACAGATGGCATAACGGATAAGATACCGACCTTCTGTGCCGTGTTCAATTTCAAGGATAATACTACAGCTCTCTCCCTCATCGAAATAGGTGTGGAGCACATTACAACTACTCAGAAGTCGGATGCCTGCGAAAGTATGGTACTATTGCGGATGTACCACGGCTATACACATAAAACTTTCATCATTGTGGCTCTACCGCTAAGGTTTTTTTTTTGCGGTGGGCTATGGAGTGGCCGCGCTCCCTCAATTTTTTGTTATATTGTTTTAACTTATTTATAAAATTATCATCATATATATGTTGACCTATGTTTGTTGCTGGGCACTGGCTTCTCTTGAAATAGGTAAGATATTGACTTTCTATAAATACCATACTTCTCAGGCAGTTAGAGACTTATATTTCGAGTTTGCCTTCTTTTACTAATATTATTACATGTCCTTTAGTCATTTCATACAATACTCACGGGCAAGAAAGGGAGCAGTCAATTGTTTTCATACTTCCTAAACCCCCGGAAAACAATGACAAAATTATCTACAGTAAATATGATTCATCATTCTCCTGCTCTTATTCCAATTATTTGGGGCGACACAATATGTACTCTGCTTCCATCGTAGATATTACAAAAAGTTAGATAGTTTTATGACCAGCCGCCTGCCAGACTTCAAACCTCCATGGGAATGTAGGTAAAAGTTGATCAAACGGCATCAGGTGGAGATGGCCCAGGTCAATATAAATCTCCTAGCCGTCTTTTACAACATCCACAAGCAGAGTAAGGGCTGGAAGTATTCTTAGCCGCTACCACACAGCATATAATAAATATGATTATAAAAACTAAATATTATAATATAAATATTAAATAATTTTTATCTGTGTGGTGACGAAGTAAGAATACAATTTGCCACCCCCTCCCTATTTTACCCGTGGGTGATTTTAAGAGACGACTAAGGGATAAAATAACGCATATAACATCTATGCAAGAGAAGGAAAACTCGAAACAAAACCCTACACCAACACATCTGACCAACGTGGTATAGTATGTTAATTTCTTTCCAGGAGAAGCCTCGAGCCCAACAGTGGGACATATATGAGCTGAGATGATGATAATAATTAAACAATTGCATCATATAATAACAGTGACGAAGTAGGAAAAAGTAATATAGCACGGTTTCGAGTCTTTGACTTGACTTCTATTGATAAGTTAGATTGATTATGAATTTGTCATTCAAACATTAAAAGTGACTTTTATAAGTCCATAAGTACACACCTGTTTATACCAATACCTTACTGCTTACCGACAAAGATAACATATATTCATATCAAGTGCTCAAAGCAAATATCAAATAGGTCTTGTGTTGATTTTTTTGTAGATTACTAATAGATAAAGGACGGTAAGTCGTGTTAAAAGGTCGATACTCCCGAAACTTTTGAAAATAACTCTATATTTATGATCAATTACTAGGAATTAAAGTTGTTAAAGTATTTATAAATACGAGGTATGTATATAAAAATATGTATTTTTAAAAAGTATTTCTACGAAATAACAATTTTTTTATGGTGGCAAACGAGCAGACAGCACACCTAATGGTAAGTGTCATTGCCCCCCATGGACCTTTGCCATGATATAGCTAGGCTGCTGCCTACCAATACGACCCCGAACCCACCCCAGTTGGGCTTCCGGCTCTCTCGCTCACCGAACGAAGCGCAATAGCACATTGCCATTACTCAGACGTCGATATTCTGCGAGAGTGTGGTACTACCCCGGACGGACCGGCCCGCGGCTGTAGACAGAGAACTGTCCACGGCGTGGTCTACCACAATTGAAAATTATTAGTAATTTTTCATCAGTTTATCAACTTCAACTACTGGCCATAGGCATCCTCATTATAATGCTGTAATTTTCAGGTTTTTTTTTTTGACAGGTTATAGTCTAGACATATACCGTCCATTCTGTCTGAGGCAACGGAAGGGCGTGGCCCTATAATCCACCATTTTCCTTACCAATCGCCATTTGAACTTGTCCTTGACATCCGTAGCCAGCCCGGCATTGGCAGACGGGTTGGCTATCGCAATTAGTGCTATAAGTATTCCAGGATGATTGCCTGGCGATCCTTTATCAAGTTTTTACGTGTCCCATGGAATAGTAAAGGTGACAATAGATTGTACGTGAACTAGGCGAAATAAATCCCAAGTCATCATCATTCTCCTCCTCTTATCTCAATTACTTGGGGTCGACACAATATTCCATTGTACATATTGCAAAAGTTATTGTTAATAGTTTTATGACCAGCCATCTGCCTGACATCAACCTTCCTTAGAAATGTAATTGTTGATGAAATGGTATCAGGTGGAGTTGGCCCAGGTTGACGTAAAACTTTTAATCGTCTTTTATGATATACACTAGCAAAGTAGGGGTTGATAGTATTCGTAGCTGCTAACCACACAACATAAATAAATAAATCCGAACTATTACAACAATAAATTGTAGGAAGCTATTGAGGAAAGTAGTTTAGCAATGACTGACTCGTGCTGTAAAATGAGTATGCCAACTATCTATGTGTGAGCTTAAATCCGAATCCTAAAAAAATATATTTATCTCCTGGTGTCATCGATTATCTAACACTTTCTCGAGAATACTCGGGCTTCTGGAGATATCCCTATTAATGACAGTTAGCTCAGCCTTAAAATTTATATGACAAACGTGGATGTTTTAAAATACCTTTCCGCAGTTCAGGTTCTCGGGGAAAAAATTGTGAATTTCATTTATGGGAAAGGCTAAACCGATTTACTATAACGAGACTGAGACGTCGTCAGAATGTAACTTATAACTAATTTAATTATAATATTCATAGGTTGATCTGAGCTATGAATGAGAGATATTCGTAATTTATTTTCCGTTTAGACTTATGATAGCAATTACTAGAAGGTTTTACAAAAATAATTAAATAATTTTATTTTGCAATTATTCGTATGGTGACGGATTAAGAATACAATTCACCACAATCTTACCCGTGGGTAATCGTAAGAGACAACTAAATGATATCATTTAGATTTACGCATGAAAAATCTATAACAGAGAAGGAAAACTAGAAATAAAACCCTTTAACAACGTCTGACCATCATGGTATAGTTAAATCCCCTCCCTAAAATCTCCCACTACGAAGGAGGCTCAATTCCAATAGTGGGAAACATATATGAGACGAGATGATCTTGCAATAACTTTTCAACTAACGATGATTTCATGTGTTAATTTATTGAAATTTGAAAACTTCTCGCCTATGAAATTATGAAGTTAAAATAAATTAAACAATCTATGAGATAGATATTTAAGTATATTAAGTAGAATAATTTGGCAAAAGTTCTCGTGTGACGATAAATTAAAACTATTCCAAAGTTCAATATAACAAAGATATAGATATACTATCTGCGTAAATATCCAATCCTTAGTCCTATAAAGCGTCCATGCCTTCATCTCAGAGATAAAATAACCTATTTTAATGGACTAAGTTAACCATATAACTACTAAAAAGAAAAACTTAAATAAAAATCCTGTCCGTTCACCATGATATAGGCCTAGTAAGACTTCCCTAACAACATTAAAAGGCATAAAGTATAGTTAATTAATACGTTTTTATCTTAATGCATACATTATTGTGTAAAAACACTGTTTTAATAATAAACATGGTAGTTCAAGCTACATTTAAATTCACTTTGAAAAATCTGACTCATACGGAGACTGGTTTAAATAAAATTGCGTTTACCAGTTTTGCTATCTTTGAACAACATATCTTAGTTATTTCAGAAAATAAAATGTGAACAGATATTAAAACTTTAAAAGACCAAAAAAAAACACATACACAAAAAAAACATTGACTATATAAAAAGATCATAGATATATAAAAAAGGCAAGAAATATTTCTTAATTGATGGGCCCGAGCCTGCTCCGTAATGAGAGGGATATTGACCTACTATTCCACGCTGGTCAAACGTTTTGGTACAGGATTTTATTACGACTTTTCCTTCTCTTGCATAGATGTGATATACATTTTATATTCCTTAGTCGTCTCTTACGATTACCCATGGGTAAGATGAATTGAGAGGGGGCGATGAATTATATTTTTACTCCGTCACCATACGGAATATGTATAGTATTCTTAAAATATTACAGATTAAATTTTACTTTGTACTTGAGAATAACGTACATATTTTCTCAGTAAAAAAAATGTCATAGATAATGCAGTTTCTTAATTTTCTAAAGAAAATATCTATTAAAACTCCCTTTTTTTGCAGTGGACTATGGAGGTGGTCCCGCGGCGCCTAATCGGTCGGGGGCGACGGAAGATGCGGCGCGTGATCCCATAGACCTTCCCTGCAAAGCGCCTCTCTTCACCGTGAGAGCGGGCCACTGGTACCCGATCTTTGTCTTCGATCTAATCTGATCTGACCATTCTTTCTTTCTTCCAAAATCTTAGAAATTATACTTCTTTATATATATATAAAACTATATTTTAAATTATTTCCTTATTACCTATTCGAATTTTTATTTCGTCGCTAAACGGTATTTTGTGATGAAACAGAAGTTCTAATATTTAATACGGAATAATTCCACTCGTGAGGACCAGCACGATTTAACCTTTCCAAGGAGGATGTAAACATAGTATCTAATTTTAACACAGGAATAAACCAAAGTATATGAGCAGTCTCGGATTTGTTTTAGTATGTCACTAATAGATTATCTAATAGATTTCAAATAGTTACCTACAAAAAATATATGTATCTAACATATTATCATCCTCATCTCAGCTCATACATGTCCCACTCTTGGGCTCGGGCCTCCTCCATAATGGGAGGGAAATTAACCTAATATACTTATACAAACGTGTTGGTATAGGGTTTTGTTTCGAGTTTTCCTTCTCTTGCATAGATGTTATATGTTTATATCCCTTAGTCGTCTCTTACGATCACCCACGGGTAAGATAGTGGGTGGTGAATTGTATTCTTACTCCGTCACCACACGGATAGACACATATACAAAACGTTAAATATATAGTTTATAAATATTCGTAATCAAGTGGTCAAAGATACAACTGCAGTCTTTTAAATCTTTTCAAATGGGACTTTTGCTTACTGATTGTACGCAAAAGTATATATTTAATAGTGGTAGGACTACGCTGTTGACAATTTTCTGTCTTTAGCCGCGGGCCTGTCCGTCCGAGGTAATACCACACTCTCGCAGAAGATCGACGTCTGAGTAATGGCAATGTGTTATTGCGCTTCGTTCGGTGAGCGAGAGAACCGGACGCCCAACTGGGTGGATTTGGGGGTTCTATTGGTAGTCAGCGGCTTAAGCTATACCATTGGTGTTGCAAAGATCCATGGGCGGCAGTGACATTTGCCATTTGGTGTGCTGTTTGCTTGAGCAAATAAAAAAAAGTAGTACTTTTTTAAGTAAATCTACGTGGCATTTAAAACGAATTGTACATAAGTTTCATCTCTGCTAACCTCTTGTAAAGATAGCGTAAATGCGAAAAATTTATAATAATCATCATTCATTCTCCTACTCTTATCCCAATTGCTTGGGGTCAATACAATATGTACTCTTCTGTCATAGTATATATTTTAAAAGTAATTGGCAATGGTTTTATGACCGGCCGCCTGCCAGACGTCAACCATCCTTGGGAATCTAATTGTTGACCAAACGGCATCAGATAGAGTTGGCCCAGGTCCTTATAAGGCTCTTTAGTCGGTCAGTTAACCTACTATACCGCGCTGGTCAGACGTGTTGGTATAGAGTTTTGTTTCGAGTTTTCCTTCTTTTGCATAGATGCTATATGCATTTTATATCCCTTAGTCGTCTCTTACGATCACCCACGGGTAGATAGGAGGTGGTGAATTGTATTTTTACTCTGTCACCACACGGATAAGAGAGAACATAGTGCCAGAGAACTCTATCCTTGCATACTTCACTGTTACAGTTTACAATGTAAGCGCATAAAAATATGTTTTTTACTACATCATATGACAAATTTTCTAAATTCTCGGCTTTTCTCTATTGTAATATGTATTTATAATACATATGAAACTCTGTTGAATCACTCTGCCTATTGACGAAAAACTGCTTTAAAATTGCATACTCGTAGTTTAAAAAATCTAAACGTAGAAGCAGCGACTTTATTTTATACCTACTATGTACAGATAGATAGATATAGATATTCTAATTATTACCGAACATCTCATATAGTGATTAGTTAGATTTACCGCAGTCAGCGAAGTCCGATAATCCGCTAAGTAAATACATATATTCAATAAGTAAATAAAAACTCATCATCAGGTCTACTTCGTACTTGACAGCTGCGAAATCCCGACGGATGTTGCACAAAACTTATGGCCAGACTTATATTTTGGAAGTTTATTTTATGTTGTGTCTATCTTTATCTTCATCTCTTTCCTTTTCAATTGTATAGAGATCTACTTTCTAGTGCACCCAAATTAACAGTACAGATATTATTCCACGAAGTGACGTTTGACCTCTGTATAGTGATATTTTGGCTTAGATGCTTATCTATTTGGCCCGGCTACGGATCTCAAGGAATCGTACTAGGGATCAACTCAATAACGATAGCTGTGGCCTTCCGTCGCCCTGGCTGGAACGTCTGGTTGTGTTAGACCATAGCCTGCCAAAAAAATAAGATATTTATCTATGACTACATAGTCTTATTTGGGAGACTGTATTTAAAGCTGTCATATATATTAGCTACATATCGGCATCATAGCTTAATATTCTATCCGAGACCTGACCTTTAATTAAAAAAGAAAAATACGAAGCAGTAAGGCAATAATCCTTATAATTTTTTTCTTTGGACTTTACAAATGTTTAATTAACGCAGACAAATTACGTGAAATGCACAAATTGTATGTGAAATGTGTGAATTGAACCCACGACACTGGCACCGTAGATCTGTTACTTTACCAATACGCCATCTGCGCAGTCAATTATTTTTACTTACACTTATTATAGATCTTCTAAATATAGGTTCTATAACGATGATTAATTAAAGTGATCAAAAATTTACAATTTGAAATACTTATAATTTCGACGATGCACATATCGGTTTAAACTCGAGCACTCTATGTAGAAGTCTTTTAATTTTCTCACTAACCCGTGATGGTTTCGTTAAGTCGCTCTACAATGTATTATTCCCTTATATTTTATACCGCAAGTTATAATCAAAAGTTCTCAATGAATGACGCTACAAAACTCACATTTAAATTATCTTATTTGTAATGTCAACATAACATTTGGTATATTACAAATAACATATTATTTGTAATCTATATTGTCAATACAAAATGAATATCACATATTTGCTGACTTAAAGCAAAGGAACTTATATATAATCTATATGTATTTATCTAAACGACGTGGGTGGAATAATATCTTTACTTTTCACACAAAAACTCGAAATTGGGGTGTATATCATTAAAAACGTTACGTCGTCTCCACGGAATTTATAGCCGTGCCTGTCATAAAAAGATACGTGATAGAAAAAAAAAGCAAGCTGGGAGGTTCGATCATAGTACATATCGAATCCTTGATCCTTGCGTCATCGTGTCAACAAAGCCTTGCCCACGCGCTAATGTATTCAACACAGCGATTGATGAAGTATAAAATTTCTTCGTACCGTCTCACTCACAATGGAATTATGATAATTTATCGGTTGGCTTGTGCCGGCCGAGTGTGTGGGAACGCGCGCGGCACGGGCTTTCCCACGAGCTAGCATTGCAAAGAAAAACGTCTCTTTAACTGTACACAGAAGTGTCGCTTACGCCGTTATCCGATCGCGTGTCAAATAACGTTTAGTAACGATACGACGTAAGAACCAAGCGGCGGCGTCTACCAATACTTCCGACCTATTCTTAAAGCACAGTTGAGAGATACGACGTTTTGTCGTCTATAGATTGTAAGACAGAATTGGAGTAAGTAGCGTCACGCGGCGTCGACCGCACAATAGGTCGGTGTCGGTGTCGAGTCGACTAGCGGTGCTGGGAACCAACTCACACCTTCGCAAGGTGATAGCCAACGTTATTGTTTTGTCTGACTAATTACCATCATGTTTTTTGATCATACAAGGATGTTGTATACATACTAATTCTATATCTTATCGGATTAGAATACTTAACAAGTAAAGTATATTTGTCAAAAGTTAAATAGCCTGTCATATGTATTTTAAATCTGTGAGCAATTTATTAAAACACCATAATTCATATTCATACATATATTTTGAAACTTAATTGCCTGTCAAATGTATTTAATATCACGAATATGATATATAACTGTGATATATGATTTTATACAGGAAACGACACGAAATAATAACTTGGAAATATTTTGTAATTTAACTTACATTGCTGACAGGCGTACGAGATTGTTGTAGTTAGAACGGCAACATTTCCCGAAGTAGGACACAAATAATAATTAATAATAGCGGTAAGTTGTAAAAAGTGCGACGGTAATAATTTCTATTCGTCAGTCTGTCTGTGTGACCGACGGAGGCGATAACACGCCTCGTGTCGCCGCAGACCTGCGCCCGCGCCACCATACTCATAGGGTTACCACCTACATTTTTAGGATTATAACAATTTCTTATTAATTTTAAATTACGTATATTTTTTAATAAAATACACATTTGGTTAATAATATCTACAATATCATGACTTTCGTGTTGATTGTAAATATTTGAAATAAAACTACATTTACGGATTCTATCGCGTTTGTATTTGATTTATAATTTACCGACGTTTCGAAAACTTTACAGTGATCATGGTCACGGGAGGACCGTCCGACCGACCGACCGAGGTCCATCACCAATACAAACGCGATAGAATCCGTAAATGTAGTTTTATTTCAAATGTGTAATACTCGCGTAAACATTAGAAGTCATTATGATTGTAAATACCAGCTAAGGCATCAAAAGGAGGTTTAGCAATAATATTCTGCTGAACTTATGAAACCGAATACGATCGCCAACCTGTCTTAGCACTATAGCAATTGCAGTATAAGGGACAATTTAACATTTGAACGTCAATAGACTGCTAAGTGTTTGAATGAATAGTTTAAAATATATCATGGTATCAATATTTGTCGTCTTATTGAGCAATTAATGTCCGCAATCTTTATGTCATAATAATTAATGCAGGATAAATAAAATAAGTTTATATACTTCCCTTTAATGGAGGAATTTCATAAGTTTTATTTCGTGAAAATAAGAACTGCCTTTCTTATAACGCTGAATCACATTAAAGAATATACTAATGCAATAAAGAAATGTAATTTTATTAATAAAATATAATCCTTGTTTACTTCACAATAGGTAATAATTGAAATTCATAATGTTTCAAATTTGTGACATAAATACAGTAATTGTAAAGTAAAATAAATTTTCCTTGTTTCTTATGAGAAGAACGTAATTCATTGCCACGAGTCATTTCAAGGAAATTTAAGGAATAATAGCCGTTGTGACGTCATATTGTATTATTGGCGCACAAATCAAAAGACGCTTTTTGATTCAAGCAGACATGGGGCAGAAAAAGAGGGTGCGCGTGGGAACGCGTGCTAGCCAGGTGCTATCAGGTGAGACCCTTAATGGTTTCAGATAAACAGCTGTTTGATCTTACCGGTTTTGATTTATAAATAATAACAGACTATTGCTGTCTCTTTCTGTAATTTAAAGAAAGAAATCGTCATTAAGTGATATAAACTAAAACATATCACCAATTAAAAAATGGAATTAAGACTAATTTAGCTTTTGCGTGTCTCTCGCAACGATAAAATTATAATAAAAATTATATTTTAAGTAATGAGAATTTATAGGTACAAATAAATAAATACACAAATACTGTGTTTCGATAAAAAAAAAATATTTTTCGCTTATTTTGATAAATATTTCCTTAATTGTTTATTTCACTTTATTGTTTTGTATTATATTATGTACTTAAAAAGCCAGGATATTATTAAAAGTTTTTGATATCTAGCAGTAACATTTTAAAATAGTAACACATAATTTATCAATTGACTTTAATTGAATATATTTCATATGATTTATTTACTTATATTAGTACACAAAATAATTTAATTAAATCAATAATATATAAAACCTTAAAATATATGAAACTTCATAAAAGTGGCACCCCTACTTTTATCACGGGCGTTTTGCCACAATCGGGTGTAGGGCGCATAAAAGCAGCTCGGCAAAGGCGCGCGCGCCATTCGCTCTCAGACCTCGCGCGCGCGCACCAATGATTCTCCCCGCTCGTACTATGTCGCCGCCGCACGGCGCTTTTCACCCGCCGGTGCACGCGCAACCTGACGAAGAACCCGTCTCCAGAACATATCAATACAGAAAAGTTATGAAACCAATGCTTGAAAGAAAACGAAGGGCACGTATCAACAGATGCCTCGACGAACTCAAAGATCTTATGGTTACCGCTCTCCAAGCTGAAGGGGAAAATGTATCAAAACTTGAGAAGGCAGACATCCTCGAATTAACCGTTCGACACCTTCATAGCCTGAAGAGAAGAGGACAATTAGTGCTGAAACCTGAAATGTCATACGCCGAACGCTTTCGTGCTGGATTTACTCAGTGTGCTACAGAAGTGTCACAGTTTATAGCAAACGCCACGTTAGCTGCCAATGCTATGCAGCGACAGGGTCCTGTAGATCCTCAAGCTGGTGCGAGATTGTTGCAGCACTTAAGTAATTGTATAAGAAGATTAGAGAATCCTCAAGTAGTGCAGCCACAACCAGTTGTACCTAACGGCGTAGCAAGGCCTACGCCCTTGCAGCCGATAGCTCCAGGGCCTCCTCCACAACAGATTATCCAAAGGACAGTTCTACCAGATCGAGGAATAAAAAGGCATTTAGAAATGGATTCGGAAGCCGTGCTCGCGAAGCGTGCGTATGCACCGCCTTCGCCGCCGCACAGCCCCGCCTCCGAGACAGACTCCGCCCAGTCGATGTGGCGACCGTGGTGACTGCTCCTCATGATGCATGCTGAAGAAACTTATGACAGTATATACCATTTTTCTTTGAATATATAGAATATATTTCTTAATCCAAGTTACAATTAAAATGAGGAAGAATACTTTCAGATATTTCATAGAGATGCAATGGGATATTTAAAAAAAAAACATCTATAAAACATTTTTAGATGCGCGAGGAGTATTGTGTGATAATGGAAATTTGTTGTTTTTTTTTTTACTATTAACGTTCCTAGAACTGATGTGTGTTAAGGAAGTATGGATTTGTAATGTTCGCTTTGCTTGTTGAAGTTTTTTTTTTTAATTTAATAAATTAAGGTTTTGTTCAAATTTGTTATTTTTATATATTCCTAAACTTTGACATATTTCTTAAAAGCATTTATATAAATAAGTATCAAAGTGTTAGCACCTAAGTTAACTGTGATAAATGATAGGTCTTGTAGGCATTATTAGGTTACAAGTTATTGAAAGGACTCTGTCTACAACAATAATTGAATGATAATGATAATAAAAAAAATGTTTACAAAAATATTTGTTTTGTTTTTAGTAATCCACGATCATGCTGCAATATTTTTTATTAAATAATTACATTGATGCCCTAATCAATAATACTATAATTTTGTAATAGATAGCAAGTATTTCTTTTCAAAAGAAAATAGGAAAACTTTTATATGGATAAAAACTTTAATTAAAAAATAAGATTAAGCAATAAAAAAAATATTTTCTTTTATAACTGGTAACACTTGTTGTTTAAGTAACGTTAGTAACGTTAAACCTTTTCTTTGTTTATTAGTTATCGTAAATCGAATTTAAGTTTTTACTTTTTACTGAATCTGAAAGGTGTGTCGATATTTTTATGTAAACATTACAAAAAAAAAAAAAAATTAAATAGTTATAACCACACTCAGCTATTTGGAAGATCATGTCGAAATTATAATGGATAAAAAATTATTTCACTTTTATTACATGGAAACTGTAAAACAATCGTAAGCGTTGCAATAGAAGAAAGGGTGACGAAAGGTCACTGGCTTTGCAAATAGTTTTTTTTTTGTCTTTATGAAATTTTCATATGAATCAATGGATCAACATATAGTAAATGGTAACCATCCATCCATTCAGCCCGTAGACGTGCACTGTTGGACATGGATCTTACTATGAGAATGTCATTCCTGTTCCACCTACATAAATCAGCTAGTAGTAAGTAATAATTAGAAATACAAAAGTTCTGAGACTACCAATGACATAAGTAAACTGTAACGTATGACAATTATGCACCATTAAGGTACGTATCAAATTATTTTAAAGCGGCTTAAAATAAATAAGACTTCTCTCTCTTTCTCTCTCACCAAGCTCGGACAAACCTTGTCTTGCTTATGGTTTGATTGCACCCAGGCCGATCATCCACGGGTATCGGTGGCCCGCTCACACGGCGAAGAAGAGGTGCTTGCTGGGTGGGTTGATGGGGTTGCGCGCCGCCTCTTCCGTCACCCCGGACCGATTTGGCGGGGTGCGACGTCCATAGCCCACCACAAAAAAAAAAAAAAAAATAGGTCGATCATCCAGGGTAGCTGCTAGGTAATGTAAATTCCCATGAGCCGTCATGCAATCTCTCTCTCCGCTTATTGAGTGGCCCAATAACACTGTAGAATATTTATTCCATTTCATTGACCCTCCTGGTCAGTACAAAGTCTTGCTACAACTCGCAATTATCTCACGCAACACAAACTTTTATTCCATAATGTGACAGATATATTAAACTCGTTAATACGACCAAGATTTAAAATTTCATTATCATAAGATAATAACTTAATTAACTTAATATTGCACTTATCAACGCAATAATTATCCTCATTTCCTTATAAAAAGCAATTGCATGAGAAATTTTTTAATATGTTTAAAAATTATACTTAAAACTAAATAGTTAAAGTTGATATTATATTTTTTGTTCTCATTGCACATCTTCATTCAAAATGAAATCAGTCTACTGCTGTTTAATGAAATATCCAATTAAATTTCTTTGTATTGTATCATGTTCACACGCTGTCCAAAAACCGTGGCATGTTCTTTATTACTTAATACTAATCATAATATCATTCTTGAGGTGAATGATACAATAAAGATAATGTTTGTTAACAGTTATATTAATCATCATCATCATCACAGTCCACATAATGTCCCACTGTTGGGCTCGGGCCTCCTCCGTAATCGGAGGGAAATTAACCTACTATACCGCGCTGGTCAGACGTATTGGTATAGGGTTTTGTTTCGAGTTTTTCTTCTCTCAAATAGATGTTATATGCGTTTTATATCCCTTGGTCGTCTCGTACGATCACCCACGGGTAAGATATGGGTTGGTGAATAGTATTCTCACTCCGTCACCACACGGAATAATTATATTAATATTAATCCATTATTTTTCCTTCTTTACAAGTGGTAAAGCGATATATAAGTGGATCATGTTCTACGAAGATATCAGCTTTGTCGTTAAGAATTATAAGAGAGTGATTTTATTCTTTGTAAGAAAAGCAAATTTGAATCAAAATTAATCGTTGCAAATTTTTGCAAAATAATGCGATGTAATAAAATTGAAGAAAATGAAGATGAGTCGTTTGTCAAAATTTTCTGTCTGAGTTCCGTTTTATTACTTGCTTTCTCAGCCCAGTTATGTCTCATTCTCGGATATGAACTTTCGCTACAATGAGAAGGTAAAGATCTAATGTATCCACTGGGTAGCCCGATCAGTACTATTTTATAAGTTGACTATTGACTACTTCGTGCGCAATTTAAAAAAAAAGATAAGAAGTGTCGATGGCGCTTATACGACCGCTTATGATCGTATTGAACTAACAATGAATACACAATCACATAATTATTTTTATAAAATATGCCGTTAATTTTATAATAATGTATAATATTTAAAAATGCCCACAATATTCAAATACGTAATATTATAGATATAAGTAGCTCCTGTCCACCTGCTCAAGAATGCATTATTATCTTATAGATTCGAATGTGAAATAATATTTCTATATTATAATTACCTAGCAAAGTTACAATACAGGCTAAGTATAATAATTATAATGATTAAATGTCTCATAACTCTAGTTTCGAAATACTAACAAGTTGGAGTTGCATCCAATGATATTAAAGGCAGAATTAAAATAAATTGCCCAAAGAGGAACCATATTAATTGAAAATGTATTTATATGATATTAGCAATGTGCATAAATTTAATTAATATTATTAAAAAATAATACTAGCTGTAAAAAAAATATAAATAACACATAAAAGTCAACAAAACTTCTTGCCATTTTAGTTTTTCGTTATAAGTAAAATTTTATTTCTCAAAGATTATACGGTAATTACCAATCGCTTGGATAGCCAAGGAAAATATATAATAGAACTTTTTAAATAGATTTCCATTTAGTATCATAACGGGAACACGAAAGAAGCCCGGTCATTTTAGAAGTAGCAAGCGTCGAAACGAGTGCGCATGAGCATAGGAATTAGTTCTGTACGGCGTAATTGGAACATTTCGAACGCGTTTGCGTGAGGGCAACCGTGGGAAGCGCCCGGTGAAAATACTACGGATAGCCGCAATTTGGGATTTAGTTACGGCAGTAAGCTTTTTTTTTAGTATCAAATGATAAACAATTTGGGAGCCTTGATGTATAAGCAATGTTTCGAATTTGTTTCAGTGAAGATTTAACGGTTACGTTTTACGTAGGAATATCATGCAATACTATTTTTAAGTATATTATTACAACTGCAATATGCTTGCATATTATTTTGATATATTTTTTTTTAAAGCCGATAAGGTTTATTTTTAATGATTTTTGAAATATTGTTCGGCAATAAGCTGATCTGAAGTTTTTTTTATTGTTTTTGGCGACAAACGCGCAAGCAGCACAACTGATGGTAAGACCTTTGCTATACCAGAAATATAGCTGGGGCGCTGCCTACCAATATGAACGAAGCGCAACAACACATTGCCATTGCTCAGATTTCGATCTCCTGCGAGAGTGTAGTACCACCACAGACGGACCGGTTCGCGGCTGTAGACAGAAATCTGTCAACAGTGTAGTCCTACCACTTCATAGTGGTAGGACCTAACCTAAGACTCATGTCTTAGGTATGTATTTTACAAATTTAAATATAGTTACCCTACACTGCCTAGATTTATTTAATTAAAAATATTATGACAAAAATGCATGCATAATAAAACCCTAGTTACATTCATCATCATTATCATCATCACAGCCCATATATGTCCCACTGTTTGGCTCGGGCCTCCTCCGTAATGGGAGGGAGATTAACCTACTATACCGCGCTGGTCAGACGTGTTGGTATAGGGTTTTGTTTTCCTTCTTTCGCATAGATGTTATATGCGCTTTATATCCCTTAGTCGTCTCGTACGATCACCCACGGGTAAGATATGGGGTGGTGAATTGTATTCTTACTCCGTCACTACACGGATTCTAGTTACAGTATTTTATTAAAATATTAATTAAATATTTCATTACAAATTCATTTAAATTATGATCTGGTCTATTATTTTATTTACAGATTTCTTTCGGCTGCAGCATTTTATCTACATACGTTTCTTTCTCATTAGCTGTGTAGTAGCGGCTACGAATACTACCAACACTTACTTTGCTCGTGGATGTCATAAAAGACGACTAAGAGCCTTATAACGACCTGGGCCATTTCTATCTGATGCCGTTTGGTCAACAATTACATTCCCAAGGAGGGCTGACGTCTGGCAGGCGACCCGTCATAAAACTATTGCCAAGAACTTTTACAATATGTAGGTACTATGAAATAACAATACATATTGTATCGACCCCAAGTAATTAGGATAAGAGTAGGAGAATGATAATGTTTCTTTTTCATCTTTAAACACTATCCTTTACCTGGCACCTTACCTTCTAAGTTATGAGAATATAATTTTGTTTAGAAAAGACTAGGTGAAATTTTACGAAAATTTTCTAAAGTTTCTTTGTCGATTTTCGCAATATCTACAAAAAGTATTCGTTTTGGTTAATAATTATATCAATAGGTGATGATATCAAAGTTAATAACAAATTAAACTGGCGACATATATCTTTCATATTCACGTAAGTTTATTGATTGATAATGACATGTAACAAAGCAAGGTGTCGTTACAATCATGATTATAATATTTTTTATACCAATTATATTGTCATTGATATAAATGATATCGCTGACGTATTACTTTATTTAAGTAGACCAGGAGATGTTAAAACTTTCTATTGCTAATTGATTTCCGTGTAGTGACAGAGGAAGAATAATATGGAGCCAAATGCATTTTTTTTTATAACTATCCATACGTTTGGTACTAGTAAAATTTTTGTGTACCAGGCTATTAATAGCTGCAATGAGACCTCCTCTGTTTGTGACAGAAAAAATACCTTTCTTTTTTAGTTTTTTTTTTGTTTGTAAGGTGGACCATGGATGTGCTCGCGCCCCGAAAAATCAGTCCGGGGTGACAGAAGAGGAGGCGCGCAATCCCATGGACCCAACCTGCAAGCACCTCTCTTCGCCTTGCGAGCGGGCTACCGGTACCTGATCTTTGTCTTCGGTGGCCTGTGACAGAAAAATACCTAGCCGTCCACATAGTGTTCATACGAAAAAGTTGATCAAAGCAGTAAGGGGAAAAATCGAAGAAATCTTGTCCGAAAACAACAGATTTTATCTTTATTCACACCCTATCTTACCCGTGTGTGTTCGTAAAAGATGACTAAGGTATAAAATATGCATATATCAATGCAAAAGAAGGAAAACTCGAAATAAAACCTTATACCAACACGTCTGACCAGTGTGGTATAGTAGGTCAATTTCCCTCCAATAATGAAGGGGGCTCGAGCCCAGCCGTGGGACATATATGAGCTCAGATGATAATGATAATGATGATGATAATGACTAAATTATAGTTATGCCGTGTTAATTTGGTATTTATATATTTCTAGTTATTCCCAAAGCGCTCATGTCGATTTTGTTAGACAAATAAATGCTACCCTATACGCAAAAATATCAACATTAAACATATCCTAGTTATTTATCGTTCAGCCTTTTCCACGGTTGGATATAAGTCTCCTTCACAAATGAGGGCATAGTACTATAATCGCCACGTTTAGTGAAAGGGTTGGCGATCGCAGTAAGGTTTATTAATAAATAATATTTTTTGCACAAAAATCATAACAAATCGGAAACAGATCAGACACAGTTTGCTGTATGGTTATACGTTTTCTAGGAGTGTTGTTGCTCTTCTGATGATTTTTAAGATTCTCACTAGGAATTAAAGGTTTTTTTTTTGTGTGTACCTTAGTTGTTAGCCTCACCTGGACCGTAGGATGAGCGCTAAGGGCTCTCAACCCTAAGGAATTAAAGGTTTGTCGCCACATGAGGAATGTGAAAGATTTATCTATGTATCTGCTTACTGGAATTCCATATCTTTGCTAATTTCATCCAGATAGGTTTGCTGTTACGGCGTAATTGTATAATAAATAACCATCCAAATTTTTGTATTTATACTATTAGTGAGATGAGAATAAATATTTTTAACGTGTTTAAATGCGTTTTGTTATTTTATCTTCGTGTTTCAAATAGTTTTCAGCATCCAATGTTACGAGAGAAATATGTTATCTGATACCAAGTTATCAAGGACAGATCCAGCTTGTAAGTCAGAAGGGTGTTACATAGTCGTTCTGTCTAGTCAAAAGAATGTCCTAATAGTAATCCTAACTATGTCTTATGTTTGCCGACGATTTGAAACTGTTTTTAGGTGTAAACAGCACGGAAGACAGTGAGGCGCTCCAACGTGACATTGATAGTGTTGTTGCATGGGGTGCGCACAATCACTTAGAGTTCAATACGTCTAAATGTAAAACAATTACATTTACTCGTTCGCGCTCCCCATGCACATACACTTACAAAATATCTGGTGTATCGTTGGAGCGGGTTACACAAATCCATGACTTGGATATTACACTGGACTCATGTCTAACTTTTAACACACATATCACAACTATTTGTGAAAGAAGTTTCAAATCCCTAGGCTTTGTGATGAGACAATCAACTCCATTTCAATCTAGGAATACTATTATTGCGCTGTACTATGCCTTCGTTCGCAGTATGTTGGAGTATAACTCAATAGTCTGGGACCCACACGAGGTCAAGTATAGCATGATGATTGAACGTGTGCAACGTAAATTTTGTAGGTTCTTATATAAAAAGTTATACGAGTACTATCCACACTTATATCCTTCTCTCTTTGTATCTGGTATGGTAGGTCTCGATACTCTTGCGTTACGACGTAAGTGTGCCCTATTCATACATTATTACTCATTATTGAATAATAAAATCGAAAATTCATATGCACTGATGCGCTGTTCACTATTAGCGCCGAACCAATACACACGGCTTCGTTCGCGCTGCCTGCTCGCTGCCCCACTGGTGCGTACGTGTATCGCACAATATGCACCTAACAGTCAGGCAATTGCACTGCTCAACTCATTGATTGCTCAGTATCCGGAGGTTGATATATTTTTCACCAACTTCGATGTATTTTTAAAATTGTGTTCTAGATTTTTAAGTTATAATTATGTATTTAAATTATAAAACTTTAATGGCTCATTACACGCATTGGGAAACTGTAAGTGTTACGAGCAATTGAGTAAATAAATAAATAATAAACTAAAAGGGAAGTTATTTTATTGCTATATGTCAAAACATATTTAATTATGTAACTAATTTATATATATATTAATATTTCATATTAATGCTTGACGTAAACAATGATCTTTGTGAAGGATCTGTCTACGGTCGTGATAGAGGTTTTTGTCTACTAAATTTTAAATTCAAATTTTTAACCTGAGTATTCATCATCATCATCATTGTTACATCACAGCCCATATATGTCCCACTGTTGGGCTCGAGCCTCCTCCGTAATGGGAGGGAAATAAACCTACTATACCGCGCTGGTCACACGTGTTGGTATAGGGTTTTATTTGGAGTATTCCTTCTCTTGAATAGATGTTGAATGCGTTTTATATCCCTTAGTCGTCTCTTCACCCACGGGTAAGACGAAACGAAGGGTAAGACAAAGAAGAGGGGGTGGTGAATTGTATTCTTACTCCGTCACCACACGGATGAGTATTCATAAAATATTAATATAATCGTATAAATAAATAAATAATTATTAGATATCCTCTTATCTATTCATTTAATCGCGTAGGATAGTAGGTATGTTAATTTCCCTCCAACTTTGGAGAAGGCTCGTGTTCAGCATTGGAGCTAAGATAATATAAAATATAATTAAATAATAGTAAAAGAAAAGGTTAACTATGATTTATCTGTTTATTGTTTATAGCGAAATACACGTTCCAGCCTGCTCTACGAGTACAAAGAGAAACAAGTGAGCCTACTATATTACATTAGCATGATTTTCTTTCAATGTTTTCCTAATTTTAAAGTGAATCAATATACTTATGCTTCTTAACTAGTCCAGCCTCTTCAATGAAATTTTGTAATTTCATCGAAACGACTATATAATTATATAAACTACAATTCACGTAGTGTTTTTATTCCAGCAAGCCGTTATTATAAAATTAAAATATTAAAAAAAAATACGATATAATCCATAAGAATCATTTAAATCCTTAAATGATTTTTATGGATTATATTGTAACACAGTAACTAAAATACGTGCCAAACTTAATAATAATTATACCTACTTATAGATTGTTAAGTAAAAAAATAAATCAATATCAGAGAGCACCAATACAAAAAGTATTTTACTTTTTCCACTAACGTTTAGTCTTATCATCATCGACCTGCTCTTATCCCAGTAAAATCGCTCAACACAATACATACTCCTCTACCATCGTACATTGCAGAAATTTTGGCAAAAGTTTTATGATCGTTGACTGCCTGATGTCAAACCTCCTTGGTAATGTTATTGTTGATAAGACAGCATCAGATAGAATTGGAGTTGTAAAATCGTCTTTTACGACACCCACAAGGTATGTAAGGGTAGCATCCAGGCCCATATGAGGTACTTGGGTCTGGTGCTCGACGGGCGATGGTGGTTCCGGGAGCATTTCCGACAGATTGCTCCCCGGCTTGTCGGCGCGGCGTCCGCCCTTTCTCGTCTCATGCCGAATGTGGGCGGACCCAGTTTTGAGGCCCGACGGCTGTATGCGGGGGTCATCCGCTCGATGGCCATGTACGGCGCACCCGTGTGGGCGAGGGCTCTGAACGCCCAGCTCAGGGCGGTTCTGTGGAGGCCACAGAGAGCCATGGCGGTCAGAGCCATTCGCGGGTACCGCACGGTGTCGACAGAGGCGGCGTGCCTGTTGGCCGGGACACCCCCGTGGGACCTAGAGGCGGAGATGCTCTCCGACCTCTACCGGCGGGTTATCACAGCGCGCGAGGAAGGTGGCTCCCCATCGTTGAGCGAGATAGCCACCTGGCGCGTGGATGCCCGCCGAGACGTCATCGCCCGTTGGGCTACGCGGCTGGAGAGGCCTAGGCACGGTGTGGAGACCGTTGAGGCCCTCCGGCCCGTACTGATAGAGTGGATGGAGCGGCGGCACGGAGTCCTCACCTTTCGGCTGGTGCAGGTATTGACGGGGCACGGGTGTTTCGGGTTGTACCTGCACAGGGTCGTGTATAGGGAGTGGACTCCGGCCTGCCACCACTGCAGGAGTGACGAGGACACGGCGCAACACACGCTGGAGGTGTGTCCGGGATGGGAGCGGCAGCGCCGTGACCTCGTCGCTGTCATCGGTGCCGACCTGACGCTGCCGGCCGTCGCGAGAGCGATGGTCGACAGCATCAGGAACTGGGACGCGGTCGCCGCCTTCTGCGAGGCTGTCATCTCGCAGAAGGAAGCGGCGGAACGGGCAAGGGAGGATTCCCGCGCCCCGGGCCGCCGCCAGCGGCCGGGGCGGCGCAGGCGCGAATACCTGCGCCTGATGCCGCCCTAACCGAGGCTTCGGGTGATCGGACCGGGGAATTGTCCGGTCACCCGACGTGAGGCCACCGCGTGAGGGCGACGCCCCGACGGCAAAATCTGTCGGGGCGTCGACGAGAGGAACCCGCGAGGGTGAACCGCCGGGCGGGCCACCGACGTTAAAAATCGGGTCCCGGTGACCCGCTCGCACGGCGAAGAGAGAGGAGTTTTTACGGTGGGTCTATGGGGTCACGCGCCGCCTTTTCCGTCACCCCGGACCGATTTGGCGGGGCGAGACTAATCCATAGTCCACCAAAAAAAAAAAAAAAAAAAAAGGTATGTAAGGGTTGGTTATATTCGTAGTCGCTACAACACAGAAATAGAACTTTAGGTATGAATTCTCAAAGGAGATACATATTTATTAACATTTTCGAATGCAAATTATATTCTGATACAATCATTTGTGGAATATATATATAAAGTCTACACTTTTGGTTTAGTAGGCTATGATTTGGGCACACAACGCCCATTCTGGACTGTATGGAGTTTTGGCGCGAATGTGGAAATGTCATGTCACGCTCTTGTATTATATTCATTTCTTTAGTGTTTTGTGGTGTTATATTGTATAATTTTGCTGGTATTTTATGCAATATGGTACAGTTAAAGTGCTGAAGTGTAGTGAATATGGTATAGTAGTGGTTTACGTGTATTTTCATATTTGCCCAAAATTCCCAAAGAAAACCATTGATTAGGTTATCAGCGCCCGATTAATGGTAACGACTTGACTTACTGACAGACAATGACTATTAAGGCTACATAATATGAAGAAATGATGAACAATATATGAAAAATAATTAAATAAGACTTGGCTGTATGGGCTTTGATCCCTTTGCCTGTCCGAATGGACGAACAGAACTAAAAAAAAAATCTGGACTGTATACCATCGTGACTTGCAGTAGTGTATTTTATATAGTCATAGTGGTAGTACTACACTGTTGACAGTTTACTGTCTGCAGCCGCGGGCCAGTCCGTCCGGGGTCGTACCACACTCTCGCAGAAAATCGACGCCTGAGCAGTGGCAATGTGCTATGCACTTCGTACGGTGAGCGAGAGAGCTGAGAGCCCAACTTTTTGGGTGGGTTTAGGGTTTTTCAATGGTAAACAATGGCCTAGCTATACCGGGAGATATAGCTAATGTTCATGTGCGGCAGTATCACTTACCATATCAGGTGTGCTGCTTGTTCCTTTGCCACCATAAGCAATATAAAAAAAAGGTGTAAATTGTTTATACAGCTCATCAGAAATACCATACTATCATTGTTCCATGTAAAGTCACGCAAATTATGTGCGACAGGAACAGCGTTCGACATTAGACGATTGTATCTTCCCAAGCGGCGACGTGCACTATTTATTGCTAGTTACATATATTTCAAATCTGATACACTCAGTACGAGAGGCTTTTGCGTACATAACTACCTCATCTGCGGCGTCCATTTATTATTTAAACTCAAATTAATATAATATTAATGTCATTCTTTCACTGCAAACAGCGCATGTAATCACAGGAAGTGATGTGAAAGTATATTTTAATAGCAAAATTGTATAGACAACTGGTTCAACCATAGTTTACCGATGAGTATTCATGTTAGGTTACGAGGGTCAAGATTGTTGTTTCGTGTGAACACTGGTAATTAAGTATATCCGGTTAAAATGGAAGTAGTTTTCAATGTAGTTGAGAAGATGAATGTTACTTTCCAATGCACTCCAATTCGCCAAACTTGATTATTCACAGTTAAAGATACATAATTTAAAAAGATAGATTACATCTGTCTTATCTTTGAAAGTGACAAAATGTAGATTATTTATTTTGATTCAGATATCATGGTACAGCGGTAACTTATTGTTAAGATCTCCTTATAATTCTAAAGTAAGGTTCAAAACTATTGCTGATTTAATATATTAATTAAAAAAAAAAAGTCCTATTAATCAACCTCCGACTATCGATTAGTGCGCTGGATCTAATGAATCATATCGTTAACACTATCTACTTTTTAAAGAAAAGAGCACCTTTTTTTTAAAGTACAAAACTAGTGTCTGTTACTATCATCTACTTTTTAAAGAAAACGTGCACCTTTTTTTAAAGTACAAAACTGTCTAAAACAAGGTTTTTTTTTTATTTATCATGACCATAGATACAAAGTCTTTCAGTGGTATACCACTGTATACATTGTAAAATAATAACGTAAAGAAATTTAAAAAAAAACTATTACAAAATAAGACTAAGCTAAACTTTCACAAAACTAAATATAACAAGAATTAGATTAAGATGAAAATGTATAACTATGCTCTTATATAATATATATTTTAACAAGAGTTTATAAACAGTGTGTCACCAGCGAAGACTTATGGCACGCACCCAAATTAGTTCAACCACTTCAACGTGCCTAATTTGATAGGCCACATTACTCATCAAACCGACTTTCTTCGAGGCAGAAAAGCTATTGAGGAAGAAGGTTATATGACCACAAAATGGACGATGTAGTGTAGGTCAATCAATCTTTAAAATCATGGAGAACATAGGATATAAGTGGCATAGGACCGTTCTGGGTAGCATTCTCGCCTGTCCAACAATGAATATCTACGGGCAGATAAAGAAAGATTTTCAGGGTAATCAAAAACTTTAGGAAAGTAACCTTTTACGCGGGCGAAGCCGCGGGCAGAAGCTCGTTATCTATAAATGGCAAAATAATCATGTTTGTTGTATGGGAGCTTAAATTCTCTATTTGTTTTATTTTAATTTAATAATTTGTTGCTAAAGGGAATATATTACTTAATATTCTGTGAATATTTCAAACGTCTACCTATTTTTGTTATCAATATCTGTTATAATAAAAACGAGCAAAAAGGTTAACTTTGTTGTGTGGGAGCCCTCTTAAATATTTATTTTATTGTTTTTTAGTATTTGTTTGTCGTTGTAGCGGCAAAAGAAATTCATCATCTGTGAAAATTTCAACTGTCCAACTATCACGGTTCATGAGAACAACCTGGTGACAGACAGGCGAAGCAACGGATGGACAACAGAGTCTTAGTAATAGGGTCTTGTTTTATCTTTTGGGTATGGAACTCTAAAAAGGTTGATGTCACATAAACGTTCTTCTTCTTCTTTTTGTGTATTGGCAATCAGCTACTTATACGAGCTATTGGTGCCAGTGTCAAGTTATAATTATTTTTACGTTTTTAGTATTTCAGGTTAGTCATTGTCTAAGTCAAAATGTCACCATCAACAGTGCTATGGCTACACTGTTAATGGTATCTTGTGGGAATTTTGATGGAAAACGAAAATGTTGTAAAGCACTTTTATATGTATTCACTACATCCCAGTAGTTCCGCCGCATCATCATCACAGCCCATATATCATCCATGCACTCTTAAAGTACTCAACCGATTTTAATCAAATTTGCGTAATATGTGTAGTTTGATCCAACTTAAAAGATAGGATAGCTTCCATCTCAATTTATAGTCACAATATTATTTTATTGCAAATTATTTGTCTGTTATTTGACAGTCACAATTATCTGTTATCTCCAAACGATTCTAACAGATGGTGGTATCTGTTGACTGGATTAAGTAAGTATTTAATAAATGGCGCTATGTTAAACGTAGAAACGTTTCATATAAGCTACAATTTATTAGCATAACCACCACATGTTACTGAGACTACCTAAGCCACAGCAACGCGTGGCCGGGTCTGCTAGTACATATATATATTTTTATTTACATTTATTAAAACTGTTCAGTGAAGTATTATCTCACGTCAGAAAGTGAAAGGTGCGCACAATAGGTTGCGCACCAAAAACGTAACGAGGTCATTCGATCACTACATATTACTCCTCAAATTTTTCTCATACCGGGCGCCTTATATGAAAATCGATTCTTAAGGAGTAAACTCCAAAAATCTAATAAATGGTATTATATATAAATGGTATTGTATATAAATGGTATTGTATATAAAAGTGTTTTAATGCGTGGGTCGCACTGATACTTTTTTAGAATAGGCCAGTAAGAAAAGCAAGCGATGACAAATTTATTTAAAATTCAAATTAGGAACTCTTTGTGAATTCATATAAATGTGTAATAAATTCATATGCCGTTTAGTTTTACAAATTGGCGGCATTTTATATAGAGTCTTTAATGTGTCCAAATGGATTTGTTAAGAGAAAAATTTCATTCAATGATTTATTATTACTTTCGTTGATGTTTTACTCAACAACAATGTCACGATAAACTTTGATAAGTATTTCATGACGAGGCTTCATCCCGTTTTACTATTTAGAAACTGGTTTAAACCTGGTTTGAAGATTTAGGTGAAGGAAGCTCTAGCCCAGCAATGGGACATATAAACTGAGATGATGATGAAGATGACGAACTATCGGTGTTTAAAAATAAGCTGTTTGTAAAGTAAAACATATTTTTATAATAAATTTGCTAGTATAAATATACATGTTTGTACCCCCACATGATTGTTGACTGACGCCTTTCTTGTTTGTTCGCATATATGTACATACGAGTATATGTGAATTGAAATGGCGCCAACAGAGAGCCTTGCTATCGATTTAACTTCAAATAGTTACGTAAAAAGGCAGATTGATTTAACATTAATCATTTATTCCGTGTGATGACGGAGTAAGAATACAATTCACCACCCTCTATCTTACCCGTGGGTGATCGTATGAGACGAAAAAAAAAGGGATATAAAACGCATATAACATCTATGCGAGAGATGGAAAACTCGAAATATAAAACTCTATACCAAGACGTCTGACCAGCGTAGGTTAATTATCCTCCCATTATGGAGGAGGTTCGAGCCCAACAATGGGATATATATGAGCTGAGATGATGATGATGATGATGATGTTTTATAAACCAGAAAGCTATCTGTAAACTATAATTAAGGAAACCTTAAAAAGTAAGTATAACCCATCTAACAGCGTTTTGAAAACCTTGAGATCGTCAGGACATTCGTCCGGTATTCATTTGAGTATATCCTCATAGAACGACGTAGGTATCACTACTAGCGGCAGACTGATTGCCGGCCTACCACCTTCCAGCAACTCCTTAAATAACCTTGAAACCATCAAACTATGTAATATATATGTGGAATTAATAATAATATATGTGTAATTCAAACCACATCAACACGAAAATGTCCATATATTTCTTAAGACTTGTTCAGCAATAGGATTATTTAATTAGTACACGGTCTTCCCCGCACTAATTAAATAATCCTTGTATTCTTATAAAGTCCCCAATATATGGGTGTCCCAAAAGGTTACGTAGCTGGGAAGGGGGGTGATAGGGGTGGTCACAAGGGTCATCAGAAAAATAGAAATAAAATTCCCCTCTGGGTATTTCAAAAAATAAATGGCATTTTTTAAAAAACTAAAAATTTTACGCATTGTGGGGCTATTTTGCTAACTGTACCTACAAATATTACTTTATTAAAAAAAAAGCTGTTATATAATCGTCAATAACCCTTTATCAAATTGAAATAAAAAAATAATACATATCTAACCAAGATTTTAAAGAAAATGAAGTTCTTGTCCAGTCAAGGACTTAGTAATTACGATTTCACTCACCTTCCTCGAAGTGTACTAATCATCAGATTACATAACAGCTTTTTTCTTTTTAATAAAGCAATATTTGTAGGTAAAGTTAGCAAAATGCCCCGCAAGGTGTAAAATTTTTAGTTTTTTAAAAAATGCCATTTTTTTTAAATACCCAGAGGGGAATTTTATTTTTATTTTTCTGGTGACCCTTGTGACCACCCCTATAAACCCCCTTCCCAGCTACGTAATCTTTTGGGACACCTTGTATATATCGACTTCTACAAACAAACCAACGAGGACTGGATTTGCTAGCAATTATATATTTATTACTTATTCAATAATATTAATAAATTATATAACAGAATTATTAAATGAAAAATAATAGTGTATCAACATATTAATAATAATTGAAACTCTATAAAACTGTGCAGATACATCGCGTGTTTGTCTCGACTATTCGCATGAGTTTAATTATATAAAATAATATAAATAATCGTATAAACAACTAACTTCCTATTCGTATAAGAATTAATTTCGTTAATTGTATTCTATAAAGTAATTTAGTCATACAATATTACGACTTTCGATTCGTATTATGATCATGTATTTGCGTTATATACATATCTATATATGTATATGTATATATATATATATATATATATATATATATATATATAATTATATATGTATATAAATATATATATATATATATATATATATATATATATATATATATATATATATATAATTATATATGTATATATATATATATATATATATAATTATATATATATATATATTTATATATATATATGTGTGTGTGTGTCCATGTTATTACAATAGTATTTGTATTTTAATTAGTCATCTCATCGTTATCTGGGCTTATTGTCCTCCGTGATAGTCTTGAGTTGCCTTCATAATGGAAGAAAATTAGGCAACGATATCACCCTAATCAGACATGTTGGTTTAGGGTTTCATTACGAGTTTTCTTTCTCTCTCTCTCTTTTTGTTTGTGTAGATGTTATCTGCATTTCATATCTCTTAGTTATCTTTTAAGATATCCACGGAAAAGAAAGGGGCCTTTGAATTTTACTTTTACACCGTCGCAGAAGTTTTGATTAGTATAGTTATCTATTTTATTTTCATTTATAGGGTATCCAGTTTTTTATTTTAATTTATAGAGTATACAGTTATTTATTTTATTTTCATTTATGGACTGCCTTATGCCTTAATCACTGAAGGGATACACGTATATTTTATATGATATGAAACGCATATATATTTCACCCCATTTTAATCATAGTTTCGCATTATAAAGAGCGAGCTTTTTTACCTTAAACGAGCACAGTGCCAAAGTTCACTGTTGATAGTTTTCTAAAAAAAACATTTCTAAAAAAAATCTTTTAATAAAAAAAAAATTAAAAATATCAAAAAACCCGACTGCGTAAAAAGTCACCAAAACTACGTACATGATAAAAAAACTGAAAAGAAAAAAACAAGCACTTAGATGTCCGGTGGTCTAGAATTCCATAATATATTATTGAATAAATACTATTGCAGAAAATGAAATATATTTTAATAATAGAACATGACAACTGAACAGTCGAGATCCTTTATTCGACAGCAAATCTAATTTTCTTTTTAGTTATAAATACCTAGGTAGCTATAGTTATCTTATTTATTAATAAGTAGGTAAGTACCTAATTATATATAGTTTTTCGACTGAAGTTGAGTACTAAATCGTTAGAAATTGGAGATGGACGACCGCGTCAGACATTAGATACTTTAGGTAGGACTACCTATGGTATATTGGACAATATACCTACTAGATACTTCAGTATATGTCCATCCACATCCAGTTATATGATTTTTTTGTCTTTTCATAGTAAATTTCTACTGTCTAAAAAACCTATATGTGAGAAAGGTTGTTACTAAACTTTAAATCGATATAGATCCTAAATGGCCAGTCAAATCGAAAAATGTTGAGAGGAAACTAAAAATGATTTTTAAATACCTATTTAACGATAGCCCACTCGATATAGTTTGTTGACTTTAATTTTTTTTATTTTCACAATATGGCGTCTAGTAGTCGCCATATTGAATTTTCAATAACGTCATATCTTTAGTGACACTCGCCGGATTAAGAGGAATCGATTGACGTGCGAATCATAAAAATCGGCCCAGGTGTTTGGTATATATAGTGCTTCAAAGGAACATACATACATACATAGACTGTTAAACACAATACCACTCCTTTACAGTCGGGTAAAAATAGAGAAAACGTACAGAAATTCCTAGCAAAACTTAGCTCAATCAAGGGTTCTAATTGAGGACTTCATAACCGCACTGGCATAGCACTAAACCAAGTCAGTTTATAAAAACTTTTAATACTTATTTTGTTACAATAACGTAATAAAATACTATTTTTTAAACATTTAGTTTATATTTTAGTTTTGAAATTATAGTGAGTTTGACACATATTAGGCAAATAAATTTAGTTTATAAGTATTATGGCATATTATGGCGATGTATTGACGAGAGGTCATATTGAGAGTATGCGTAATCGTAGAGTGTGCATGAAGACTATTATAAGTGTGAATGAAGCGATGGAGGTATGTCAGGATCGTGGTTTATGGCAATCTGTAGTCTCTGCCTACCCCTCTGCGAAAACAGGCGTGAGCCTATGTATGTATGTATAAGTATTATGGCTTTCTAGATAGTACAATACAGTAAGGGGGGCATAGTCCGGAGCGTGCTCGTCGCGTCCCCTGTCAGTCTAATTAGACTGCTAATCCGGCTCGATATGCGTACCGCAGTGCGGGTTAGGGCGTCCCCCGGAGGCGACGCGTACAGACCCACCCCCGTCGGTACGAACTTCGTCAGTTGCGGCGATGGGGGCCGCCACCCATCACGCCTTGCCCAGTCAGGCGAGTCGAGGAGAGCAGAGTGCCGGGTGGGCACGTGGAATGTAAGAGGTTGTGTGGAAGGTAAGTTACACGAGCTGTATGAAGAGAATTATGAATGTTGAGGAAGCGAGTGAAGTATGCAAAGATAGAGTTCTCTGGCACTCTGTTCTCTCTACCTACCCTACAAGGGATATGGCGTGATGATATGTATGTATGTACAATACAGTAATTAGTTCTATAAGTGACAAATATTTGTCTAATTAACTGACTGATAAGAAAAATATCTAATGTACACTAAGCTGTTTCACTATTATCATCATCATCTCACCCATACCAATATGCCGATCTGAGCCTTCTTTTTAATATGAGAAAAAATTAGCCTATCATTACTACGTTTTAATATGGATTGAAAACTTTTAGGTGTCGAGTGATGTTATCTGCTTGGGCCAATCGTCTTTTAGAGGAAAGGAAGGGGTGGTGACTATTATATTCCTATTTCGTCACTACACAATGGATTTTAGCTGGTTACAGTTTACACATTATATAATTTATAAAGTTTTTATAACGACTGGGTAACTGTGCAGTGGTATAAATAGTCTTACATACATACATATCATCACGCCATATCCCTTGCAGGGTAGGCAGAGAGAACAGAGTGCCAGAGAACTCTATCTCTGCATACTTCACTCGCTTCCTCAACATTCATAATTCTCTTCATACACGCTCGCCGGTTTCGGGGACTCTTGACTCCACCTTCCTTCAGTACATGACCGATCTGGTCTAGGTAGGTTAGTCTCGGTCTCCCTCGGTACCTACATCCTTCCACTTTCGCATTGTATATCTTCTTAACCAGGCGTTCGTTCGGCATTCTTTCCACATGTCCGAACCATCGGAGCATTCCCTTTCGCATCTTTACACCAATACTCTCTTTCATACCTACTCGCTCTCTTACGTCGTCGTTACGACGTAAGAGAGTCATAAATAGTCTTATTATGGGTATAGTGGGTTCGAGTGCTATGAATGACGGTTTTTATTTATTCCATATGGTGATAATTAGCAGGCAGCAAACCTAATGATAAGTGTTACAGCCGCTCATGGACCTTGCTATACCCACCTATAAAGTTGGGCTTCCGGCTTTTTCGCTCAACGAATGAAGCACAATAGCACATTGTCACTTCTCAAACTTCGATTTTTTGCAAAAGTGTGGTACTCCCTGGACCGCCAACCTGCCACAACTAAACTGTTTTATAATCCACAAATAATTATTATCAGCTAGATTTTTATAATTTTTAGTTAGCTAATTAAATTTTTTTTTTAAATTAACCCTTGCCCTGGTTAGTGTATACTTGAAACAGCAGTCACCGAAGCCAAATCATACTGATACGCTGCCGTCCACTTTAAAGGATCCACCTTTAAAGTGGACGGCAGCGTTAGTAGATATATAGCAAGTTATAAGGAACTACACCATCATACTTTCAGCTATTTTTTGTAGTTAAAACGTAATGTGTTCCAAAAATAATTACCATTAAAAAAACAAGATAAGTATAAGACTTATCTTGTTTTTTTAATGGTAATTATTTTTAACTTAACTTATTATTTAGCACTACAATTGCTTATACAAACAAAAATAAAAAAATATTCTATGATTTGCAAGCCCTTAAACAATCACCCAAATTAGCTATGGAACACTAAAACTTATAAAATACCGCGGCGTGCCGAAAGCGTAACTTTATAAAAAGTAAAAGTCACAACAGCGCTACGGATTCGCTACTAGTTTTACGTAAGTCCCTTTCGATACCACCGGCATCGATGCTCTCTCGATCGACAATATCTATGCTTTCCTCACTATTGTAATAAATATTACAATTGATTACGGAAACGCACGATGAGTTAATAAAAAAAATGTTTTTGATAACGACTACCGGATGTTGAGGAAATTTATAAGTTGACCACATTAACGGCTTTATAAGAAATCTAGAGTTGTAATATTGTCAAATATATTCGTCATTCGCCTATCCTCATCCCACGCTAGGTGGAGTCCGCACACGTTCTTACCTTCCATAGACTCTTGTCAGCTGTCATATCTACAAAGAACTGTCATACGCATATCCTTATTCATAAAATCCATCCATATCTTTCATTCACAATTAAAATGATAATCCTCCTTGTTGCATGCATTTTATACCACGTCATACCATACTGATTCAATTTCATGATCTTAATATTCTCTATCATCATCATTCTCCTACTCTTATCCCAATTACTTGGGGTCGATACAATATGTACTGTTGTTTCATATTACATATTGTAAAAGTTTTTAGCAATAGTTTTATGACCGGCAACCTGCCAGACGTCAACTGTCCTTAGGAATTTAATTGTTGAGCAAACGGCATCAGATGCAATTGGCCCAGGTCGTTATAAGGATCTTAGTCGTCTTTTACGACATCCACTAGAAAAGTAAGGGGTGGTAGTATTCGTATCCACTATCACACAGCATTTAATCTTCTCTATCACTACTGCTAATTTCAGGCTTCCTTTAATATAATTTATAGCCACCGATACAGGTTATAGTGATACTCTTTGGTGAGCCTATGTACAATAATTAATATCCATAGACTGATAGATAGCTAATCCAAAAAAAATGTTTTCCTTTTTCGAATATATTTTGGCGCCTTAAATTACATCTGATAGGCTATATAAAAATGTTTTCCTTTTTCAAATATAAGTATTATATATACATTTCATCTAATTTTAATAATTACATCAAAAATAACCTAACGGTTACAACGACGTTCCATTTTGCACAAGATGTTTTTAAAGTCACAAATTGTTTAATTGAACTCGTGTTGTCAGGACGAAAATAGCATCAATGCAAATGAACTCTAATAGAAATAAACGCTTAGTTAACTACAAAAATATTTTTTGAATTTAAAAGATCACGCACACATATTTGATAAATATCTTTAAACTAGGTACGGCCGTGGTTTCGCCCGCCGCAATGTGAATTCATCAATCAATTTTCCATTTCTTGGGATCAGTACTTTTACCTATAACCTTTTCTTTATGCCTTAAACCTATACGAGAAATTTTAAAGCGATGGTTTAGATTATGATTAGATAACCGTAAAATGTATTAGTTAAATATTTAAATACTTTAAAAATGTTAATTATTAGTGTGGACGTCATAAAAACTAACTGAGGGATGACCAGGAAGAGGGACATCAATAGCTTTTTGACTTACAACAACACGGCTGGGTATGTGGCTACACAGCCGCCTCTCTGTCGCCCTGCCAAGAAAAAAAAGACAAAAAAAGAAGTGTGTGTGTCAGCTCCGACGCACGACTTACGTACGATCGACGATCGACCTTAAGTACGATTATCAAAACAGGGCGCAAAAAAAAGCTCATTTGACTAAAAATAATATATATATTTTTATTTACATGTATTAAAACTGTTCAGTGAAGTATTATCACACATCAGAAAGTGAAAGGTGCGCAGAATAGGTTGCGCACCAAAAACGTAACGAGGTCATTCGATCACTAGATTTTACTCCTCAATTTTTGGAACGAAGTTCCTTATCGCGCGTTGCGAAAGGGGGCTAGACGGAAAAAATTAAGACCAAAAGTTGTCACGACACAACAAAGTTGTAACGACACAACATAAAACAAAGTCGCTTTCTCTGTCCCTATATCCCTATTTATGCTTAAATCTTTAAAACTACGCAACGGATATTGATGCGGTTTTTTTTATAGATAGAGTGATTCAAGAGGAAGGTTTATATGTATAATGTATGCATAATGTAGTAGAGAAACACTGATAATTTTAGAGGTTTCTAATGTGATGTCGTAAATAAACACATTATTTTGCGCTTACATTGCAAATGCTGGCTGAACCCTACGAAATAGATCAAAATAAAGTACTATAATACAGCTTAAAAAGGCCTACAAAAAAGTATATGTCTATCTCTTAAGGATAACATACTATATCCATTTTAATACTTTAAAAAATGCCCTAATATAAAACGATAATTGAAAAGCTATTTACACCAATATTGTATTAATCCTTATCATTTTAAATACATTAGTTGGCTTGAGCATTTCATGAAGATAATTTATTTCCTTCAGACCATGCAAATTAAATCAATACCTTAAGAGATATAGCAAAATCAAAATAATGCGCAACGAAATTAATTTCGTGTCGCCGCGCGGCCGGCTCGCATTCGAGCTCGGGGCCCAAAAGTTTTGGTAGTCTAGTGGAATTGTATATCCTATCCTATTATTTCCTATTAATATTATAAACGAGAAAGTTTGTAATAATGTATGGATGTGAACATGTTTGTTACTCTTTCACGTAAAAACTACCGAATGGATTTTGATGAAACTTTATAGTAATATAGCTTGCACATCAGAATAACATATAGGCTATAATTTATAAAGATATTTTGCAAATTGACTAAAATATAACGATAAAAATCGCTTGAGGCCGAAAAAAAAAATATAATTAAAATAGAACTTCGTTGCATCCGGGTGTCCCTTGACACCTCTTGTTTTTTCTCATACCGAGTGCCTTATATGAAAATCGATTCTTAAGGAGTAAACTTCAAAAACAAAAAAAAAGATCTTCCATGAATACATACGTAAAAAAAGGTTCCATTTAACTATTAAAAACTATTTAAAACACGAACAGACTCAATTTGAAACAAAATTGTTTTATATTTATCAGTAAAGCCACATACATATCTTCAGACAGGTAAGACATCTCAATTTCAATCATTGACACCATTGTATACAAACGTGAATAATGAAAACGCTTCTGCACTCACACATCAAGAGAAATAAAAAAAATAAAAATAAAAAGTAATTAGAATCGTGACGACCTCTCGGTTTAAAAGCAATAGAGTTAATTGATTGTTATAAAAAACGCGCGAAACCGCATCGATTGATACGATGGGTTTTTAGAGTTCCATTTCGGTGGTCACTAAGGGTTATCTGTGGCCGGAAACAGGTTCCTAATCGTTGAAGAAATTTGTAAGATTTACTTAATCTATATAGCTTCATAAATGAAACCTGAAAATAAATAAATTTAAAAATATTTTTTTATAGTTCTAATTTCAGGCACCGTGCTTGAGATTTGAACATATTTATTGACAATATTTTTTAATAAAATTTATTAAATATTTATATAAAAATAAATTATTATAATTTCGATTATAGATATAGAACAGTCACACATCCAGCTAAGCGGCAAAATATCTAATACTGATAGTCAATGCGTGTCATGCAAGCCATTATGACAACGGCCGAGGTCAAGGTCGAATTTTTATTAGTAATAACATCTACTTTCCTTCTAACTTTTATAACTTATTTAACTGATATAATGAGACGCGAGCCTAGCCTTTTATTATGGCAGAGAAATTAATTTACAAGTAGGTATACGAGTTATTTCTATCATCACAGAGGCTAAATTTATCTTCATCTTCTAATTGTTTTTTTTTATTATCTGAAAACTCTGATAAAGCAATGTTTTTAATAAATAAAACGTAGTTGTATCAATATATCGTCCCGAAAACCTGCATACTAAATTGTGTAAATTAACTAGAGTCATTTTTGACGTTCTTATTAATTTACAAGTATACGAGTTATTTCTATTCTTGATGACAAAGGCTAAATTTATCTTCATCTTCTAATTGTTTTTTTTATTACCTGAAAACACTGATAAAACAATGTTTTTAATAAATAAAACGTAGTTGGGGTCAATATATCGTCCCGAAAACCTGCATACTAAATTGTGTAAAATAACTGGAGTCATTTTTGACGTTCTTAATACATAGAAATATACGAGAAATGCTTGTTTTAAGATACTAGATGTTTCGAGATTTCTATCATTTACAGTAATTTTATCTGCACCTACAATCTATTAGGATACAGTAAATAAATTAAAATTCAATGACGAAATTCTATTACACATTCAAATTAAACTTCAGAAGTAGATATTTGCATTTGAAATAATATAGATTGAAGGTGATTTAATTTTCTCCAATCTTAATCATTCATCTATTATAGTGTTAGGTTCACACACTATTGAATTTTCTGTCTACAGCCGAGGGCCGATCCGTACCACACTCCCGCAAAAAATCGACGTTCGGGGAGCGGAACAGCTGGCAACGTAACTTTCTGGGAGGGTTTGGGGTTTTCTATGATAAGTAGCGACCTAGCTTTACCCCTGGTATTGCAAAGGTCCATGGGCCACAGTAAACATTTACCATCAGATGTGCTGCTTGTGCCTTTGCTATCTTCAGCAACAACAAAAAAACTATTTAATATATTCTAAAAATTGTGACAACATATTCATAGCTATTGTCGTGAGGTAACAGGAGTACCAAGAATTATACGTCGGTACTGGTTTAGGATGACATTCCTCGTGTATATAAATAATACATGCATCTATTAATCCACCAGAATAGGATGGACCTGGCCCTGGCCTCGGCAATCGGTAAACGTAGAATACACAAGGCTTTGGAAGATAGGCTTGCAACGAAAGTCCGACATAGCCCCTTTGTCTGTCCAATGAAAGGTATTCATAAAATATTTCTGTCTTATAATATCCATAACAAACGAAGGCGTGATGATCACTGTACTCTTAATCCGACATCACACCGAAATAGTTTTAAAATTAAAATAACATTATATTTTTTTTTTATTTCTTTTTTGTCACTTTATTTTATTATGCTAAAGGCGTGGTAATAAAATAAAACTATTTCAGCCATCGTGGATATCTTTTATTGGCTGTGGAGACAGTATAACCTTATTGCTATGATTGATTGATTTGTTTAAACATATAAGTGCAAGGATATATACGACCTCCTGAACCGAGTAGCGTGAGTTTTATATTCACTCAGAGTAATTCTTTGCACCATTTACAAATATCTATTCGTGCTGAGGTCATGTTGTAATTCCTATCCGTTAATCATTTTATAAACTACCCTACAGCACAATAAACTATTAATATAATTTTGTACACGTCTGTGTGGCTTTCATTCATCATTCTCTTACTCTTATCCTAATTATTTGGGGTCGATACAATATGTACTCTTCTTGCATAGTACTATACTGTAAAAGTTATTGGCAATAGTTTTATGATCGGCTGCCTGCCAGACGTCAACCCTCTTTGGGAATGTAATTGTTGACCAAACGGCATCCGATGAAGTTGGTCATCATAAGGCTCTTAGTCGTCTTTTACGACATCCACGAGCAAAGTAAGGGTTGGTAGTATTCTTAACCGCTACCACACAGCATGTCTGTATGGTTTTCATTGTGATTTAAAAATGTTGGGATAATAGGAACAATATTCGAACACCATAACATCCGGCGTTTTATTTCATCATCTCAAATATGTCCCACTGCTGGGCTGGTACCTCCTCCACACTAGGAGATAAATAGACCTACTACACCACGATGGTCAAACGTGTTGGTATAGGGTTTTATTCTTCACAGAAATGTACCATAATTGTCACGTTTGATAAGCGAGTTCACGCCCTCGCCACAGCCAGTCTTCCCAGTAGCAACGGTCTCCCAATGATGAATGATGATGACCTTAGTAGATTTTTGTATCTTCCACGGGAAGGTAATTGGTGGTGACATATTATATTCTAGCCTGTCAACATATGACAAAACAAAGCCGAGTGATAGCGGAGCCATAAAAAACAGGGTTGACGTAAGGTAATCTGGTTATATAGAGTAACTAAACTATTTATGACTTATTTCTCTTATTTGACTTGATAGAGGAGGAAAATGCTGCTGGTCAACATTATATAAATTATAATAACAGTAGAAGGATTTATGGTATTTGAATCTCGGAAATGGCTCTTACGATTTTCATAAAATTTAGCATGCTGGGATTTCCTAAGGGCGACTAATCGATCTAACTAGGTTTTATTTATAGAAAATATTGTTTTATCAGTATTTTCAAGGAAAAATCTCTCAATTTTTAACGCTGTCATTAAGAATAAACTTAAGAATAAACCAGACAGCAACGGTTCGGATCCTTAGTTTTCGTTTCTCATTATTTTTATACCTTTTTTTAATTATTTTTTTTCATAAATTTATTAATTATTTTTATAATATATCTTCCAAAACCCACTAAAAAGAAAATATCGAACAAAGCTTGGTCATCCAGATATTAAATCTATTAACATTGGATTGCTCCCTAAATCGCGATAGATACAAATGATATACTCGTGGAATAACATCTCGCAATATACAAGTCGAGACAGTCATCCTTAACAATGAGATCAGTTTGCGACAGTCGTGAAACATTGTTGGGTAACGTAAGATCACTGAAGTTTGACAGATGGCCCAAAACATTTACATAAACAGTGCGCTCAAGTATAACATGCCAAATAAACAATTTTACTGATTGAAAACCTATTGCAACAAATTTATTGTCATTTTTTAAGTTAACCGCTTCAGATGAGAGCTGTTTTGTTATTAAAGAACGCATTATAGATTAAACTCTTGCAGTACATGATAATAAATATTGCACTTTGATTCTTGAAAGGTTAATTTCGGCTTTGTAGAGCATTGTCCCTGTCACACACAGCCTATTGTATAAACGCGAGAGAGTGTAGTTGTATCCAGTCATAAATATACATATAAAGTTGTTAAAACTACAATTTAGATAAGACGGTTGTAGAATAAATGTATTTTAATTAATAACAAAAAGTCATAATTGTTTTAGCAGATCTTAATAAATACGAGACTGTTAATACTTCATGCGACGTCACATAGGTAATGTGCGATAGGGACAGCGCTATACAAAGCCGAAATTAGTCGATTGTCTCTTTTCTAGTATCGATGTGTAATATTTATCGAGTTCTGTACATTGTATTGGAGAGAACTTTACAAATATAATACAATTAACGGCAAAATTATTCAGAATAACCGTTCTAAACCAAAAATTTATCTATGTGAACTTTGATCCCACAAAACAAGGTAAAGAAGCTTTCAATAGACATTGAGTAGGATTTCTTTTTCTCTGCTTTCCATATCTGGTCAGGATAATGATACTTTAAACCAATTTAAAAGCATAAAGGATATGGTAAGTGTAGCAGAATTACAGCAGGTGAAAAACTACAAATGCTAGAATATTATATATAAAAGTTCACTTTTGTTTAGAACAACAACAACAAGGTTCTAAAACCAAAATTAAATTTAAACACGATATCTATTACTGTTTAACAATAAGTTTCAGTCTTTTATCTGCAAAACTAGAACTAATGTTCGTTTATTCATTGAAAAATTAATACCAATTAAATATTACGAAATATAGATTTGCGAGGTTGATTTTATATTCGTGCATAAAAATACTGGTAAAATAAAATTTTGTAATGAACAATACATTTCTCAACATATACACGGTTGAAGTGCAAAAAGTATAGAAGAGGACTTTTTTTTAAATTAAGTTTGAGTAAATGAACAAAAGTGAAGTGTTACGTTAGGTGAGCGAACGCGGTTGCGTCAAAGTCGCACGTCAGAGAAGTCGTGATTGCGGCGCGCGCGCCGATAGCCGTCACGCGTCCCTGGGTCGTGCACGAGCTGACAGAGACGAACTGAACATTAAATTCTTGAATTAAATAATTTGTAAATAGACACCGCAATAACATACAATAGGTATTGTTGGTTAATAAAGTTTTAAAAATAAATAACTAGTCATGAAAACATATTTGAGTATATTTAGTATTGTTTTTTTTTACTATCTCATCACGAGAATAAAAGAACGTATTTTAACAAACTTTTAGAAATGAGCTAATATTACCTGAATTTAGAAACTAGCGTGGCTTTTATTATATTCAGTGGAGCGAATTATGAGAAAAACGAAATCTTTAGAGTATGAAATTAAAAAAATAAGTTCGAAAACGAAAACCTAATTATGACAAAATTATGCTCTGAAAGGCATCTTATAACTAGTATTAGCATGACGTGATATAGCTTTATAAATAACTAAAATGCTTCTTACGACTAACGTATTTTAACAAGACAACTATATTATACCCTTTTGTCTAATCAGTAGTTTAAAGTTAGAAAAAATAAATATACAAACATACATACTAGCGAAACTCATGGATAGAATAAATCATAAAGTATTGAGGATAGTATATCATAGTGCGATAGACAATGTACGTATTAAAGGCAGGATAACAAATAGCAGTATTGCCTTAGTGGTAGGACCACGCTGTTGACAGCATTCTGTCTGCAGCCGCGGGCCGGTCCGTCCGGGGTAGTACCACACCCTCGCAGAAGATCGACGTCTGAGCAATGGTAATATGCTATTGCGCTTCGTTCGGGTGCGAGAGAGCCGAAAGCCCAATTGGGGTTTCTATTGGTAGGCAGCGGCCGAGCGATATCCTTGGTATTGTAAAGGTCAATGGATGGCAGTAACATTTACCATAAGGTGTGCTACTTGCTCGTTTGCCACCATTAGCAATAAAAAAAATTGCAAAAAATTCAAGCTAGTGGTATAAGGATCACATTTATTCTACCCCTAAGCTTCAGCTAAGTTACCATTGAACATGAGCTTCTTCTAGTCTAAAGGGCAGATAGCTTACCTTATACTAGACCAACTAAATGGACTGACATCGTGCGTACAGAACAACTCTGCTATCTGGCAATTCTCAGCAATGTAAAAAATCTTGGTCTAAAATTCGTCCATATAACCCAATAGAACGATAACTCCGCAACAGAGGATATAGATATGAATAGAGATTAGGGATACTACCAGTGAATTTAAATTATAGTACCTATGAATAGCAATATGTAGGATAGAAAACAGTTTCTAAATTATAAACGCATATTTTCGAAAGGTATCGTGTGCCTAGGATTTAAGGTACCTCAGACTAGAATTGAAAGCTGTATTAAAAAGTATAAGTTCATAACTAACCTCTCTCCTTATAAATCATTATTATTTGTAACGGCATCCCTCCGACATCTTATGTAAATCATTTCGTAATGACACTATTCATTAAATTCACATTTTAATATATTATAAAGTGTCAACTAAACAGGTCTTTTTGTCAAAATCATATGTACATACTTCATTAATAATCACAATATAGTAAACAAATTAATTATTCTTGATTAATACCATATAACCGGCCCCAAGTCCGTGCCAGCGCACAAGTCGCCACAGGCGATAGTTTTCCCACGGTCGCGGGCGGCCTGCTTCGTGGTCAAGTATAGCTCTGCCATTTGCATACCCGCCCCCCTCAACCTACCGTATTACACCGCCAAGACACTAATACTTTATATTAGAACATAACCAATGAAACAAAAGACATCTTTATCGAGTCGAACAGTAATTTGTTAACGATATCCAATTCATTTCTTAATAGATCGAGAGGAGCTAATGTATACTAGTTTAACTAGATTTGAATAGGTGATGTTGTGAGTCGTTATTTTGACAACATTGTCATTAGCGGGCATAGACCCCCTGCGCATATATAATGATTACCGTTTCTTGCTTGAGAAAAATTGTATTTATTAATGTAGTATTTTTTGATAACAGCTTAGTATAAAAAGATTCGTCGACTTTTTTTTATTTTTTATGCAAGTTTAAATTTTATCTTTTCCCCGAATCATTAGCTGTCTGCGCTGAAGTCGACGTCAATAAAAGATGTCTATACTTTATCATATTTTAAAAATAGAATAGCAATTTAGATTTTTTAACGATGAGTTTTATTACCAGTCCTGATGTCAACCCATCTTAGGAAATGATTTCTTAACCACACGGTACTAGGTGTAATCTGCATAAGTCGTAGAGAGCTGTTACTCGTTTTTTTTTAAACATTAACTGTAATGGTGTTTATCATAATTACCACCACGATTGACTTTTACGGATTTTATCGTGTTTGTTTATAATGGTTTTTAATTTGCCGATGTTTCGAACACTTTACAGCGTTTATGGTTATAGGAGGACTATAAGGTGTATCACGTCCAACAAGTCATCGTTATTCCAGAGATTTATATCTATCCGCTACAGTATTAGTTATACAATAAAAATAATAGTTATTAATTATATAACACTTGCGTAAACATCAGCCATTCATTCCCATCACAAATCATTATATTATATAATATAAAAAGAATTTTACAGATTTTATTTAGCTTAGTGATGTCACTAAGCTAAACATCATCATCATCATCACAGCCTATAAGTGTCCTAAGGTTGGGCTCGGGCCTCCTCCGTAATGGGAGAAAAATTAACCTACTATACCGCGCTGGTCAGACGTGTTGGTATCGGGTTTGGTGTCGAGTTTTCCTTCTCTCGCGTAGATGTTATATTATGCGTTTTATATCCCTTAGTCGTCTCGTACGATCACCCACGGGTAAGTTATGGGGTGCTGAATAGTATTATTACTCCATCACCACACGGAAAAGCTTAGTGACATGCTCCTGTAATAAACGTTAATAAATTAATCTTCTATTGACAATGGATGAAAATATACAAAGTAGGTATTACTATAACAATAGTAATTCAAACGACGAAAAATAATAAAAATTATAAAATATAAAAATTAACAATTAAATTGACAAAAATATTAATGTTTATTAATTTATATATAAAATTTTAAGACTAGTTTAAATAAACTCCCTACCATTTGAACCTTACTGAGTACGTGCTTTACATCTTAAAGGCTTCTTAAATCTTTTGGTAGACAATAATAAAAGGGAAATCCATTTGTAATGAAAGGGAATGGAAATACTAATATTTGTAGGTACTTCGTTTTTAAAGTTATATATAGACACATGAGTTAATAAACGTACAGAGACCAAGCTTTTAAGGAGCGAGCAAAATTGTTGTTGACTGTGTCGTTAATCTTATGGTACATGCATCGAACTGTTGACATCGAAATACTGTATTCTATTCCTGTTATCAGCAGGAATTGACTTCATATCATGAAGTTCATGAAATGAATCTGGTATAGAAGATAATGTTAATTAATACTCGAAAGGAGAAAACTCCACCTACTTTTAAGACCACACTGTTGACTGTTTCCTGTCTGCAGCCGCAGGCCAGTCCGTCCGAAGAGTACCACACGCCTGAGCAGTTGCAATGTGCTGCTGAGGAGAGGGCCGGCAGCCCATCTTTTCATCCATGGACGGCAGCAACACTTACCATCAGGTGTGCTGAAAGAGCAATAAAAAATAAACTTCAGTCTTATTTTGTCGAAGATAGTTTTACTAATAGAAGATACTTTTACTAATAGGCGTAACTAAAATATAATTCTAATTCAAAAACGTTTTAATAAACTAATATTTTTATACGAACTAATAAAAAATAAAAAAAAAAACCTAAATGCTGATAAAATTTTAACTGATAGTTAATTTAATTTAAATCATTCACATTACGGTCGGCACGGGTACCTAATTACAAAACACCCAAAGCTTCTACGGTAGATAGATTATACTCTTTATGAAAACACCGGCAGATTAACAAGTAGGTACCGTATAAATTAAGGATAAAGAATCGCTTCCAAGACTACTCTACATAGTTGTTTTAGTGGTCATAATGTTGTATACCACTTGGGATGTGTTTATTGTGGTTAACGTACTATATATGTATGTCTAGGTATACTATTTGTCGATTTTAACATATAATATGTAAAGGAAATATTAGGTTTGAAATTTATTTGATAATAGTACATTACTGCAGCGGCCAGCAAAACAGGGATTGATGGACGAACGTGTAAATGTGGGTCGAGGCGTAGCCGAGGCACACATACGTAAGTTCATCTATTCTTAGTTGCGGCCAAAGCTTGTATAGTGCTTTTCTTAAATAATGCACGGCAATTAAAACTAAGTAGTACTAAGTAGAACTGTATATATGACGAACAATGAACTACCTTTTTCACAACTGCTAAAGGGTTCATTTGTTTTTTTTTTCATTATCAAACAGCTTTCTTTTTCAAGCCAGTTTGAAATTTAAATAAAACTGTGATAAGTTGTCTCCTCGGTGGCTATTTTTTTGAAGTAACAAATCGTTCCATTTTTAAAATACACGACAGATATGAATTTACATAATATGTATATATATTTATTTGGCCGCTAAAACACGAAAGATATGGATTTTAATACAATTTTTGCCGGACGCTGCTCGCATGTATTTGGTCCGTACATCAATATCGATTTATCCCGAAGGTTGCCAAAATAATGCTCAAATTTCCAAGCATGTTTGAGAAAAAGTATTAGTGTATTTTAATACTTCGCCATACTAATTTTAGACTTTTTCATCTTATATTTATATAAGAAGATAGATATTAGACATCAAAACTGTCTTTTTATAGAGTTAAGCGTAAACTTCGGTCCGTATCCATGGACTCCCAGCTTGTAAATACTTTTTTGTATTTCATCATCATCATCATCATTTCAGCCTATTGCCATCCACTGCTGAATGTAGGCCTCCCTCATGTTGCGCCACAGATTGCGGTCCTATGCCGCCTGTATCAACGACGCCCAGCAACCGTCACTAGGTTGTCCGTTCACCTAGTGGGAGGGCGCCCCACACTGCGTCGTCCGGTACGTGGTCGCCACTCTAGAACCTTTCTTCCCCAGCGGTTGTCGGTTCCTCGAGCGATGTGGCCTGCCCATTGTCACTTCAGCGTGCTAATTCTTCGTGCTATGTCGGTTACACCCGTTCTGTCTGCGGATTTCCATATTTCGGCTTCTATCTCGCAAGAAATCCCGAGCATAGCCCGCTCCATAGTATGCTGAGTGACTTTGAGCCTGGTTATGAGGCCTACATTTAGGGACCACGTTTCCGTGCCGTAAGTCATCACTGGTAAACACACACTGGTCATAGACCTGTGTTTCCAGACACTGAGGTATGTTGGATGAGAAGATCCTCTTAAGTTTCCCGAACGCTGCCTAGCCGAGTGGGATTCGTCGGCTGACCTCTTTCTCGAAATTGGATCTACCTAACTGGACTGGTACCAAGGTAAACATAATGATCGATAATTTCGAGAATTGCATTGCCAACTAGGACTGGTACAGGAATGACCTATGTCATTCAATTCATTCATTCAAATGCCTATGCATTTGACATGACTTTCGTCTTGTCCATATTCATTCGTAAACCCACTAGTTGGGATACACTGCTGAGATCGTTGAGCATGGTGCCCAGGTCCTCCATGGATTCTGCCATGACGACGATATCGTCTGCGAATCGAAGGTAAGTGATGTATTCGCCATTGATGTTGATGCCGAATCCGGTCCAGTCTAAGAGCTTGACATCGTCTAGTGCAGTTGTGAACAGTTTCGGAGAAATGACATCTCCCTGTCTCACGCCTTTCTGCAACTGGATCGGTTTCGTACTCTTATCCCTAATACGGACTGACATTGTGACGTTCCTATACAAACACTTCAGCACTTCGATATAACGATGGTCGATTTGGCACCGCTGAAGGGACTGCAGCACCGCCCAAGTTTCGACTGAATCAAAGGCTTTCTCATAGTCCACAAACGCTATACACAGAGGCTGATTGTACTCCTCGGTCTTCTGGATAATCTGCCGAAGCGTGAGGATATGGTCTATGGTGCTATAGGCTTTTTGGAAGCCAGCTTGTTCGGGCGGCTGGAAGTCATCAAGCTTGGACGTGAGTCGATTGGTAATGACCCTCGAAAACAACTTGTAGACGTGGCTCAAGAGTGAGATGGGTCTATAGTTCTTTAGAAGAGCTTTGTCGCCTTTCTTGAAGAACAACACCACGACACTCCTGGTCCACGACTCTGGAACGTCGGCCCCGAGGATAACGGAATTAAATAGCTTCTGAAAGGCTTTTAAGACCGGCTTGCCGCCTGCCTTCAGGAGCTCTGTCGTAATTCCGTCATCTCCCGGTACTTTATCGTTTCTTAGTTGTTCGAGAGTCATCCTGATCTCGCACAAGCTAATATCCGGGATTTCTTCGGTATAGTGCCGAGTTAGCTTGGATCTGGAATCTTGGACCAAGCCGACAACAGGATTTCGGGATGATTTATATAACTGTCCATAGAACCTTTCGACCTCTCCCAAGATCTCACTTCGGGATGAAATGACAGTGCTGTCATCGGTCTTCAGCTTAGTCATTTGGCTTTGCCCAATAGACAGATCTTATGCGAACACTTTTGAGCCACGGTTCCGCTCTATCGCTTCTTTAATACGCTCCGTATTAAATTGGCGAAAATCGCGACGCACAGACCTGGAGATCTGCCTATTTAGCTGCCTGTATTCGGACCAATCGGCTGAAGACTGTACTGTCATTACTTTTCTCCACTCCATGAGCTTGAGAGTCTGGTCAGAAAGTTTTTTAGGTTTATTGGTGAGCCTTGAAAAACTTTGACCCAACCGCGTGGACAGTTTCCACGAACCTGTTGTTCATATCGTTCGGAGAATCGCACTCGTCTAGACATTGGATGCGATTGTGTAGTTCGAGTTGAAAGCTTTCGAGGTTCTGGTATTGGATAGGTGTAGGTCGGAGGGTAGACTTCATTAAGCGTGACCGTTCGACTTTTGAGTAGATATTTAATGTGCCTCGTACTATTCGGTGATAGCTCCCAGTTTTAATCTTGCTGATCACTGAGACATCATTAAATATATGTCGTTTGTCCAACAAGATGAAGTCTATCTCGTTTTTTGTTGAACCATCGGGGCTAATCCAGGTCCATTTCCTTTGTGGCTACTTTCTGAAGAAAGAATGTATCATAAAGAGGCTTTCCTTCTCCAGAAATTCAGCCAGTTTCTGGCCCCTCTGGTTTCTCTGTCTATATCCATGTTTCCTCACTCTCAACTCATCATCACTCCCTTTGCCTAGTTTCGCGTTAAAGTCTCCCATAACCACCGTGAAGTGGGTTTTGGACGCGTGTATGGCTTTCGAGATATCCTCGTAAAATACCTCCACCTCGTCGTCGGAGTATGCCAAGGTGGGTGCATATACCAGTATGACCTTCAACGAATACCGTTTGGTAATTCTGAGTATAAGGTATGCTACCCTTGCCGACACACTCTCGATCTTCTCGACGTTGCCTACGAGAGACCTGCGAACGATAAACCCTATACCGCCTTGGGACGGGTGATCTCCCTCCCGGTAGAAGAGCAAGTTTCCAGAACGTAGGATTATCGTGCCCTCGCCCTCTCTTCGTACTTCTGATAAACCTACAATATCCCAGCGGATTTTGCTCAATTCCTCTTCCAGCTCGATGAACTTCTTATCGGTCCTGAGTGTCGAATGTTGTGTGTTACCAGGGCCAAACGTTGTTTTGATTGGTAGCCGGATCGCTGCCGGACATTCTTCTCACTATCATATTTACATTTATATATACATATTTTCTTTTTGTATTTAGATTTTGGTTATTACATATTATTATTTTTCTATTTTTAATATAATTCTATTTGCACACTTCTACAGATTAATACAACTATAATGAAAATTTTTTTTTTTTTTTTAATTTATGATGTCAATAAGCAAACAGTACATGATGATAAGTGTTACTGCTGCTTATGGAACTTTGTAATACCAGGGGTATAGCTGCGCCGCTGCCTACCAACCAAAACCCAACAACAGGACATTAACATTGTTCAGATATCGTAGCTATGTGAATTTTGTGTTGATATGATGACGAAGAAATAAAAATATACCTATTTTATTTTTCATTATTTTCCGTGTGGTGACAGAGTAAGAATACTATTCACCACCCCATATCTTACCCGTGGGTGATCGTACGAGACGACTAAGGGATATAAAACGCATATAACTTCTATGCCAGAGAAGGAAAACTCAAAACAAAACCCTATACCAACACGTCTGACCAGCACGGTATAGTAGGTTAATATCCCTCCCATTATGGAGGAAGCCCGAGCCCAACAGTGGAACGTTTATGGGCTGTGATGATGATGATGATTTTTCATTATAGTTTGATAATTTCATTATATTTAATCTTCTCTTCTCTTGAATCCTTTCACGGTCATTAACATCTTCTCAGATCCTATATATATGTTCCACTGTTGAGCTTAAAACCTGCTACACAATTAGAGCGAAATTGACTTACAGCGTCGTGCTGATTAGACGGAGGATCAGGACGGGCAGTGAAGAGGTTTGATTTCGACATTTCCTTCTCTATCATAGATGTTATCTACATTACATCACTGCCATATACGATACCCATTGACAAGTAAGAGGGTGTTGAATTAAAATTCTTACTTAGTCACCGTACGGATAAATTGAAAAATTTTGAATACTCTACACAATCTGTGTTCATTGGTATAACAAGATACTTGTCGTTTAAGAATCAAACCTACAACTTTTCATTATTAATTTCAATCAACCTTAAAATGACTTCAATAGGAACTAGCCATCCATGTAAAGATGCGAAAAGGAATGCTCCAATGGTTTGGACATGTCGAAATAATGCCGAACGAACGTCTGGTTAAGAAGGTATACAATGTGAAAGTGGAAGGATGTAGATACCGGTGGAAACCGAGACTCACCTACCTTGACCAGATTGGTCACGTACTAAAGGAAGGTGGAGTCAAGAGTCTACGATACCGGTGAGCGTGTATGAAGAGAATTATGAATGTTGAGGAAGCGAGTGAAGTATGCAAGGATAGAGTTCTCTGGCACTCTGTTCTCTTTGCCTACCCTGCAAGGGATATGGTATGATGATATGTATGTATGTATCTCTCACAGATATAACATACACACATTTCTGCTTCACTATGCCACCCATAAATTTATTAGCATTACAATATTAATTTAAGTAATATATAATAAAGTGTTTTCAAATGAATATAAAATTATTCTAAACAAATAAAATAGGTCAAGTTAATTTATTACTAACCGCATTGTTAGACTCAATTCCGTGATTCATAAAACCTATGATACTAATAATATATCAACTATATTGATTAAATGCTAATTCTAACATGTACTTATTCATGTTATTAGCAATTTATTATATAGCACCCGTGCCATATATATATATATATATATATATATATATATATATATATATATATATATATATATATATATACGTAATCATCTGTATTCATCAAAATACAAAATTTAATTCACACAGAATTTATAACGGATACTATATTTTTAAATAAATTAAAAATGCGAGTGGCCGCAAAGCCATTCGACATCGCCTAAATCGATAAAAAATAAAAAAGTTGTGCAGTATAAAAAGTTCATTTCCATTTGGCGTTTCACGATTTGCGAAACTAAAAAAAATTAATCAAAATAGAAGAGTTATCTCTATTTATGTATAGATATAGTTGTTTTTGAGAAAACCGATCGTCCCCGGTTCCCACGGCTCGCCTTCCGGCCGCGGCGAATTTTGACAGATATCTTCAGAATTAACTATATTGGTAGCGATAGCAGCAAGAAGATAAATCGTTGTGATTGATTTATCGATTACTTATAACATATTTTTTTAACTGTAACTTCTTTGCGCGCATGACTGTAAAATGTTTACAGATGAAACGCAATAAAGTGACACGAAAATATGGGACGGTTTGGTCCAAGAAGAGATAGAGAGCGATTGAGACCGATTGAGAGAAAGTGATGGGTGAACGTAGCATGAAGCACAAAGCCATAAAGTGAGAGTAGGGAGCAAGCGAGTGAGAAATATCTAGAGAACGAGTGAGATAGAGCGAACGTCGCATCACGCACAGTGCCATGGAGCGAGAGGAGTATAACTGCTTCTATTTTACAGCTTTGCCATAATAATCATGTCGTTATTAACTACATATAAGGAAAATAATAACATCATCATCATCATCTCAGCCCATCTATGTGCCACTGTTGGGCTCGGGCCTCCTCCATAATCCACCACGCTGGTCAGACGTGTTGGTATAGGGTTTCGTTTCGAGTTTTCCTTCTCTCGCATAGATGTTATATGCGTTTTATATCCCTTAGTCGTCTCATACAATCACCCACGTGTAAGATAGGGGGTGGTGAATTGTATTCTTACTCCGTCACCACATGGAAAAAATATAAAAAAATAACAATTTTGAACAGATAGAAAACGACTCAACGAACCTAACGTTTAGCAAGTTATTCTTAGCAAGTATTATAAGCGTTTAACATTCTAAGGAAAGCTCATGAATACTAATTTACACAACGTATAGCAAGTACACTTCAACCACCTATAAAATTCTCTAATAAACAGTTAAACAGCCACCGATCTATTAAGTATATATGATCAAAACGCTCTTTAGCAGTAAAAGTATAAAACAACATGAATCGATGTATGTACATATTTATAATAGATATACTTTAAGGTCGGGATTGTCTTAGAGCCTAGTGCGTGGTAACCCAGCCTTTTTTTTTTTTTTGGTGGACTATGGATGCGTCTCGCCCCGCCAAATCGGTCTGGGGTGACGAAAAGGCAGCGCGTGACTCCCATAAGCCCACCGTAAAACTCCTCTCTCTTCGCCGTGCGAGCTGATCACCGGTACCCGATTTTTGTCTTCGGTGGTCCGTGGTAACCCAGCCTAGTATATCTAATTTAAGTAGATTCTTTTTTGACTTTTATGGTACGATTAATATTTTTTCTCAAACATGCTCGGAAATTTGAGCATTATTTTGAAAACCTTCTTCGAGATAAATCGATATTGATGTACTGACCAAATACTTGCGAGCAGCGGCCGGCAAAAAATGTATGAAAATCCATATCTGCCGTGTTTTAGCGTCCAAATAAATATATATGTAAATTCATATCTATCGTGTATTTTAAAAATGGAACGGTTTGTTAGTTCAAAATTTTGCAACGAAATAGGCAACTTATCAGAGTTTTATTTAAATTTCGAACTGGCTTGAAAAAGAAAGCTGTTTATTAATGAAAAAAAAACCAAATGAACCCTGTAGCACGTGAAAAATGTTGTTCGTTGTTTGTCATGTATACAGTTCTACTTAATACTACTTAGTTTTAATTTCCGCGCATTATTTGAGAAAAGCACTATACAAGCCTTGGCCAGAACTAGAAATTGATGGACTTACGTATGTGCGCCTCGACTACGCCTCGGCCCACATTTACACATTCGTCCATCAATGCCTCTTCTGCTGGCCGCTGCAGTAATGTACTATTACGATGCCTAAAAAAATGATACGGTATTAAAAGTAAGATATATCGCTGTGTGATAGCGGCTACGAATACTACCAATCCTTACATTCCTCAACGATGTCGTAAAAGACGACTAAGAGTATGTCGTAAAAGACTATATTGAACTGGATCAACTACAGTGCCGTCTGGTTCATAATTACGTTTGAAGTCGGCAGTCGGCTGGATGTAAAACTATTGCCAATATTTTTTACAATATGTACGATGGAAGAGGAATACATACTGCGTCAACCCCAAGTAATTGGTATTACAGCAAGATAATAGTAAAATAAAAATAAAAAACGCATTTCCATGTGGTGACGGAGTAAGAATACTATTTACCACCCCTTGTCTTACCTGTGGGTGATCTTAAGAGATGGCTTAGGGATATAATACGTATATAACATCTATGCAAGAAAAGGAAAGCTACGGGTTGAGAGCCCTCAGCGCTCATCCACCGTCCGGGTAAAGTTGTCATAGCCATCTGAGGCTAACAACTAAGTCACACAAAAAAAAAAAAAAAAAGGAAAGCTCAAAACTAAACCAACACGTCTGGCCAGCGTGGTATAAGTAGGTCAATTTCTTTTCCATTATGGAAGAGACTCGAGCTCAACAGTGGGACATATATGAGCTAAGATGAGAGATGAATAATAAAATTAATATAAATGACTTATTAAATTAAATAATCATTGTATATTTCATAATATATTTAAACTTCATTATACGGGTAATACCCGTTGTCCTCTTCATTTAAAAAGTATGAGGTATAATTACAACCATAGGACAATTATTTCAGTCGCTTATTTACATAATTATTATGTTTGTGGCTAACTATAAAATGGACTTCAATTTTCTTCATAGCTTAGGTCATCTGGATGAAGATTATTAGCTCTTGAAGATGTGTGTACTTAGTACACATTTTTTTTTTATTGTGTGTTTTTAGCTGTTAGCCGCAGATGGCTTTGACAGCTTTACGCGGACTATGGGTGCACGCTGAGAGCTCTCAACCCGATTGAGATAAGCTAAGCGACATCGCCCAAGGGCTCCCCCTGTGGGGAACGGACCTCGGCTTGGGGCGTCGCTGGTGGCAAAGTGGGCGTGCCCACGTTTGGATTTATGATTTTTGCGCGTCACGATTTCGCACCTCGACGGCGAGGACGAAACCGCGGATGTGTAATGGCCTCGCGGGCCGTGTAAGCTCTTAATTGAGCGAGTGTGATATCGTCGTCGTCATCGCCGATGACGTGCCGCAGACGTCGGATTTTTGAATTACGAGAGGGCGTGTGGGAAGCCGCCCCAACCGCTAGTGGGTTGAGGTGTGTCATGGCAGATTCAAAGTAGCTCTGGGAGCACAGTTTCATAAATTGCCTGATGGTCGGTAGTTCAAGGTCGACATGAAGATCGACGTATCTTATAAACCACGGTGCTCCCGTAGCTCGGCGCATGAACCTATTTTGAAGTGTATGTAGTCTGTGGATCCTGTGTGCCTTAACATGCGCGAACACTACGCTAGCATAGGTCATGATTGGCCGTGTGCAAGCGGTGTATAATCGGACCTTGCTGCTCAAGATTAATTTAGACCTAGCATTTATTAAACTACGGAGGCGTCCCATCACGAAAGCCACACGCGCGTGGACTCGCGTTATGTGAGGGGTGAAGCTGAGTCGGTCGTCAAGGGTTACACCTAGATATTTGGCTTGCCTGCTCCAAGTAACAGGCTTGTTAAACATTTTAAGGGGTGGAATGCTATCGATAGAGTAGGTACGGGCATTTCGACGTGTGAACATGACCGCTTGACTCTTATCGGGGTTGATTTCTATTCTCCACTTCCTAAACCAATAGGCTAGTGCGGTAACCGCTGTTTGGAGAAATTTAGTACACTAATATTTTCATTACTTTGCTGTATGCGTTTGCCGCAAATCTGTTAATTCCATCAGGAGTAATATACTATTTTCGCAATATTTTTTATAGTATTAATAATTGTTATTAAACTATGTGGTAGCGGCTACGAATAATACCAACCCTTACTTTGCTCGTGGATGTCGTAAAAGACGACTAAGAGCCTTATAACTACCTGGGTCAACTCCATCTGATGCCGTTTGGTCAACAATTACATTCCCAAGGAGGGTTTGACGTCTGGTAGGCGGCCGGTCATAAAACTATTGCCAATAACTTTTACAACATGTATGAAAAAAGTGTACATATTGTATCGACCCCAAGTAATTGAGATAAGAGTAGGAGAATGATGATAATAATTGTTATTATGATAAGAGACTTTCTCCAAGAATAATTATTATATAGGTACTTTGAATTATATTGCGGTAGATGATAGTTTTAGATGTATCATTATCGCCAATTTAATACAGTACAAGAGAATGCCATGTTGAACGATCTTATGGTACCTGCATCCTATGCTGCAAACTTTATTGAATTGTTAGTCCAACTTGTAAAAATCTTCTAAATGCCATCGTCCGATTCGTGATCGTGAAAATCCTTCATCTCCAATGATATGTCCTGTTTTTATTTCAGTTCCTTCCAAAAAATGTGTAAAAATACATTGTTTAAATTAATGTATGGAGGTAGATCTTCATCTCAGCTCATATATGTTTCACTGTTGGGCTCGAGTCTCCTCCGTAATGGAAGGGAAATTAACCTACTATACCACGCTGGTCAGACGTGTTGGTATAGGGTTTTATTTCGAGTTTTCCATCTCTTGCATAGATGTTATATGCATTTCATATCCCTTAGTCGTTTCTTACGATCACCCACGGGTAAGATGGAGGGAAGAAGGGGATGTTGAATTGTATTCTTACTCAGTCACCACATGGATATAGATCTTATTGTTAAGAAATACTATGAGCATATCTCAGATGATGAAGATTATAAATTGATTATCATATTTTTATGTTAAAATCTGTAAAATAATTATAATGTAGTTGATTTTGCTATCGCTTCCGGCAGAAATGACCGTCAATTAGTATCGCAGGCGCTGCGAACTAGTTTCGATCTGTCGGCTCTTAGGGCACGTGTACACCAGCTATATCTATGGTTCTTGATTAACAGAAATATAGATCCAACTTTATTCTTAATAGTTCATCCTATTAAGAATAAACTTGGATCTATATTTCTATAATACTCATTCATGTATTCAATGGTAAATCATTTTAACGTTATTTGAGTTTGGAATGGAAGAAAAAAAATTTCATGAGAAGAATAAAGTAATTTTTCATATCTTTTGGGAGAGGTCTTAGAATTAATTAAGGTACAAAAGGTACCTATTATTATCGCAATACAAGTGAAAAAAGCTGCAACCAACACCTTTAGATACCGTGGTACACGAGAACGAAAGAAAATTACCCATATTCTCTTTGATTTATCAATTGTTAAAAAAAATAAGTTAATTGTTATGTAGATTTTAATTGTTGAAGAAATTATGAAGTTGTTGTTTGATTTAAATTCAATATTTCTAATACAATCACAATTTACGTTTTTTCATAAATTTGAAATAAAATTACTTTTAAGGATTCTATCGCGAAAATATTTGACAGTGATCATGGTTACGGAAGAGCGGTCACGAAAGAACAGTCCTCTCGTGACTATGACCACTGTAGGTAAAGTGTTAGAAACGTCGGGCAATTAAAAATCAAATACAAACGCGATAGAATCCGTAAAATTAGTTTTATTTCAAATGTGTAATACTCGCGTAAACATTAAAAACCATTACGTTTTTATATTTTAAATAATATCTACAGCTATAGTTATATAGGATAAAGAGCACAATGTGGTAATTATAACAAGTCCATCCATCTACTATTGAATACAGGCCTCGGCAAGGAGAATAGATATCAAAATCACCACGGTTAGAAGAGAGTCTTTCGATCGTAATTTGAGTCATAAATTTTCTAGACGATTGCCTATTGTCATTGAGATTCGCTAATCGTTTTATGACTCTCATGGGCATATGGGTAACTCATAATAATCTTATATCGTCGCTCGTATTCATCCCTATATGAAAAAATATTTATTATTTATTTAAAACATGGTTATAAGAAAAGAAAATTTTAAAACCAACAAGGCTGACTGGCGTGGTATAGTTGGATAATTTCCTTCTTATTTTGGAGACGACTCAGTCCAGCATTGGAATAAATAACGTAGTTATTGATAATTGTCTACCTAAACTTTGTATAATTTTTATGGCATTAGAATCCAGGCAAAATTCATTTAACGTCTACTACCTCTTTACAAGGTTATGTTAGCTTATTGACGTAACTTTAAAAACATAAAGCGTTCTTGTGGTTGTGGACAAGGACAATAATGATTGTACTTTTTGATTTTATGATGATCGTAAAAATTCTGTCAGTTGGCAAAGACCTTTACTGTGTCAGCCAGACGATTTGACTAAACAATGTAACGTAACCTAACTGTACTGCATTGTTAGAAGCTGAGCTATGCAAAATTTTATTACCAATGTTGGCTTTTTGTTCTAGCCAATATTGGCCGTACAATGCTCGTGATTTTAACATTTCTAACGGTAAAGATCTATATGTAAATTGAAACGATATTATCTATTGCAAATTGAAATGTTTGGGACCAATTTATTGGATTTAGTTTTAATTGATTGATCTAATCAATCAGAAATCTTCCCGCGTGATGACGGGATATGAATGCCAATCTAATCACCCTTGATGAAGTAACTGTTGAATGGGCAGCAACTTTATCTCATCACCAAACGCGATCGAATATCCACTTGGCCAAGCATTGCGATTATGCTGTATACCACCTTTGATGGGACGACCTATGAACATAATATATTTTATTTATATTAGTTTGCCAACCTCTTAATTGCAAAAGATCGGAATGGGAAATATTAGAATAAGTTCAAATATATGCTACCTTTTTTTGCTGTAGGCTATGGTCTGGTCACACTCCACTAAATCCGTACGAGGCGATAGATGAAGTAGCGCGCGACCCCATAGACCCGTCCCGTAATGTATGCTACCTACGTAATCATGCAACATACTTTTTAAAATATCGATATTTTGAAATCAAATTAATCAATGAAAAAACAATAACTATATACAGGGTGTCCCAAAATTCAACGATAAGCTGGCACCAGCAGGTGGACCTACATATGACTACTCGAGAACAGAAAAGAAAAAAAATCTACCTTGATTATTTTTTTCATTACGACAAAAAAACCAAAATCTTTAAAAATGGACATCCTTTATTATATTATTAAGTGCTATTGCTACAGTTTTACAAGTAATTCTGTGATTTTTTTTGTATTGGCAAGGTAAGTAGCACTACTATCGATCACAACCATTAAAAATGCCAGAATATCTATAGTTTTTACACAAAAATCAATCAAAACTATGTTTTTTTTCATAAATTATGTAAGATTTTGACTTTCAGCTCACTTTCACTCATCATAGTGAAAAAAAAAAGTATGGACGCTACTGTGGCAAATAGTATTAAAAATTGGCGCATCTAACTACAATTCTAAAATGGTATAACATTCTAGACAAACTAGCCACAAAAATATACTTAGGTGTACTATTTCAAAATAACAACCATATTTCGAAAATTGTTAGTGTTGATAGTAATCACTTTTACTATGTAGCCAAAATGTTTTTGTAGCAAGTTCTCAGAATTTTAATGAGACATGTGCGTAGTCCATAAGTCCATAAAATAAGTTAGACAGAGATAGAGAGATTATACGTTAGAGGGAGATAGATAGATGCTAATTGTTTAGTAACATTAATGCAGGTGGAGAAGTAATTAATGTCCTCAGCAGCACAGCAAGTCAGTATGCTCTACTTCTTTGTTTACTGCACACCGTTCTGTTTTAATTAAAGTGGCTCTGGTACTGACGACTTTTGGATTGAATTAAGTGACCTGGAAATTGACCTGACTTGGCATTATTTTAGACTGTGATTTTGTGTTTTTTTTAAAGAAGTTTTGCCTTATTTTCAAGTGTTTAGCATTCATCATGCCGCTACCATACACAGCGTTAGAATACGCTAATATGCACCTAATTTATGGAGAATGCCGATGCAATGCCAACGCTGCTAGCAGATTGTATCGAGCAAGGTACCCTAATCTTCAAAGGTATCCGGATTATCGCGTATTTATTAACGTGTATCAAGCTTTTTCGGAGGGTCGTATACCATCTGACAGGCGAAACGCTGGAAAACCTAGATCGGAACACGATGAAGAAGTTCTCAATGAAATAGAAAACGATTCAACTACCTCTGTACGTGCTGTACAAGCAGCAACGGGAATCCCAAAAAGTACTGCACATAGAATTTTAAAACGTCACGTCGTCGTGATGAAACAACCTGCAAGAAAGATGGATATTTAAATCTTCACAATCTTCATAGCTGGAACAATGAAAATCTGCACCTGGTGAGAGAAGACAATCCCAATACCAATTTAAGGTTAACCTATGGACTGGCATAATAAATGGCAAAGTGATAGGGCCCTTTGAGTTACAAGGAAACATAGATGGCAATAGTTATTTAAACTTCTTACAAAATGAGTTGCCAGGATTATTAGAAGATGTGCCCTTAAGTGATTTGCAAACCATGTGGTTTCTAAACGATGGTTGCCCAGCTCACTATGCCCGTCCTGTGCGAGAGTACTTAGATCAAGAGTACCCAGGGCGTTGGATCGGGCGACTTGGTCCTATCTTGTGGCCACCCCGTTCACCCGATCTAAATCCCCTGGACTTTTTCTATTGGGGTTGTCTAAAGGACAGAGTCTGCACAAAACCGATTGCAACCTTGGACGAGCTTCGCCATAAAATAATTCAGACTGTGGATCTACGGACTACGCACATGTCTCATTCAAATTCTGGGAACTTGCTACAAAAACATTTTGGCTACTTAGTAAAAGTGATTACTATCAACACTAACAATTTTCGAAATATGGTTGTTATTTTGAAATAGTACACCTAAGTATATTTTTGTGGCTAGTTTGCCTTGAATGTTATACCATTTTAGAATTGTAGTTAGTTGCGCCAATTTTTAATACTATTTGCCACAGTAGTGTCCATACTTTTTTTTTTCACTATGATGAGTGAAAGTGAGCTGAAAGTCAAAATCTTACATAATTTATGAAAAAAACATAGTTTTGATTGATTTTTGTGTAAAAACTATAGATATTCTGGAATTTTTAATGGTTGTGATCGATAGTAGTGCTACTTACCTTGCCAATACAAAAAAAAAATCACAGAATTACTTGTAAAACTGTAGCAATAGCACTTAATAATATAATAAAGGATGTCCATTTTTAAAGATTTTGGTTTTTTTGTCGTAATGAAAAAAAAAATCAAGGTAGAATTTTTTTCTTTTCTGTTCTCGAGTAGTCATATGTAGGTCCACCTGCTGGTGCCAGCTTATCGTTGAATTTTGGGACACCCTGTATATACGAGTATAAGTATTTTAACTGATCTTCTTAATCTCTACAGTCCACTTAAAAAGTGGAAGCAATGTTTTTTTATTATCACTCCATTACCGAACTGAAAGTCCGATACAATATGCATTTCATCTATTATAGAAATAATCAAAACTCTTCAATCTGTGCAGATGGCTTAGTGGTTGAGATACCGATCTGCTGTACTAGTGCCGTCAGATTCAATTCCCACGTAGGAGGTGCGATCCACAAATTAATGATCAAAGTCTTGGTATAATTTGTGTCCATTAAATTGAATGTTTGTTAAGTCTCCTGCAATACAAATACCCGATATTATGTTTTTATTTTAATTCAAAACCTTGGTGGAAACCCACAACATAATTCTATAATCATTTCAATTAGCTTTTATCTCCCTAACGTTTATCTCTTATTCTTGATAATATTCAACCTGCAGGAACAATAGTGGTAAGACCACGCTGTTGACAGTTTTCTGTATACAGCCACGGGCAGTCCGTGTTACTACCACACTCTAACAGAAGATCGACGTCTAAGTAATGGCAATGTGCGCCAAATTGCGCCTCATTCGGTGAGCGAGAGAGCCGGAAGCCTAACTGGGTGGGTTTGGGGATTTTATTGGTAGGCAGCGGCCTATGCTATACGTTTGGTATTGCAAAGCTCCATGAGCGGTGGTGGCAGTGACACTTATCACCAGGTGTGCTGCTTGCTCGTTCGCCACCATAAGCAATAAAAAAAAAGGTACATATGGATGCATGTGATAGCGTGCTATCTCAAAAAAAAAACCATTAATCTATCAAGGTCTATTGTTGTACTTGGCCTTCCCACGAAGGGCGTATTAACTTATAAGCGCCGTACTAAGCAGGCGGGTTGATAACCACAGTTGACGTTGAATTTCTAAGGATCTCCCTGCTACCGATTCCCTTGGTATTTCCTTAGCTACATACATACATACATACATATCATCACGCCATATCCCTTGCAGGGTAGGCAGAGAGAACAGAGTGCCAGAGAACTCTATCTCTGCATACTTCACTCGCTTCCTCAACATTCATAATTCTCTTCATACACGCTCGCCGGTTTCGGAGACTCTTGACTCCACCTTCCTTCAGTACATGACCGATCTGGTCTAGGTAGGTTAGTCTCGGTCTCCCTCGGTACCTACACCCTTCCACTTTCGCATTGTATATCTTCTTAACCAGGCGTTCGTTCGGCATTCTTTCCACATGTCCGAACCATCGGAGCATTCCCTTTCGCATCTTTACACCAATACTCTCTTTCATACCTACTCGCTCTCTTACGTCGTCGTTACGAATGCGGTCGGTCAGCCTAACTCCACAGATTTTTCGCAGAGATCGCATTTCGACCGCATTAATTTTACTATCATACTCTTTTCTGCATACCCAATTCTCGCTTCCATACAGTAATGTTGGGACAAGCACTGCGTTATGTATTGCTACACGTGCCTTCTGGCTGAGGTGGTGGCTGCCGAAAAGTTGCCCCAACGCTCCGTTCACTCTATTTCCCGCATTCACTCTTCGCTCTATATCAGTGGTGTACCTTCCATCTCGGCTAAATCCACATCCAAGATATACAAATTCATCCACTTGCTCTAGTACATCATTACCTATTGTTACTCTTACATCTGTTCTGGTTTTATCTCTTTCAAAGACCATTATTTTGGTTTTGCTCACATTCACGCGTAGACCCCTTTTCTTACAATCTTCTGTCATTGTGTCGACTAGGGTCTGCAGGTCAGTCGCTGACTGTGCCAGCAGGACTGCATCATCTGCATAAAGCAGAGCATTGACCACTGAGTCGCCCATCTGGACTCCCACATTCATATCGTTCAACCTTTGGAGACATTTATCCAGATATATGATAAACAGCCTGGCTGACAGAACGCACCCCTGCTTAACGCCGATATTGACGTCAAACCAAGGCGACATTCCATCATCCAGCCGCACACAGGCTCTACAGCCCATGTAACTGGACTGCACAGCCTGTAGCAGTTTACCGTTAATACCATACTCCGGTAAAATGTCCCAAAGTTCCTTTCGTACTGGTTTCCTTAGCTGGTCCTTATAATCTCTATGAAAAGTGGAGTGATGATAAACTATTATTAGCACATCATGCTGAGAATCTACACTGATATATGCTGATGGCTACGAATAATACTAGCTCATACATTGCTCATGATTGTCCTATAAGCCAACTAAGTGCTTAAAATTAAATACATCTTATACTATAGTGATCAACATTTACATTCTCGAGGTGGGTTGATGTTAGGCAGATGGCCCGTCGTAAAACCATTACCAAAACTTTTATAATATGTTTGATTGGAACTGAGTACATATTACGTCGACCCCAAGTGATTGGGACAAGATGAGGATGATGAAGATATCGGGAAACTACTAAAAAACAATCGCGTGAATTTTCAACGATAAATCTTTAATAATTTCTCTTAGATATTATCTTTCTGTCAGAGGCGTCGACGGGGGATGGTACCCCAAAAGGGTAACTCGCCGGACTGGCTACGGATGGCAAGGAAGCGTTATCAGTGGCCAGCCCAATGGCGATGGAGAAGAAATACGGTGGGTTATGGAGCCACGCGCTGCCCTTCTGTCGCCGCGGACGGAACGGGCGACGTGTGTCCGAACAATAGCCTACCCAATAAAACGTAATATCTTTCTCGATTTGATCAACAGTCCTTGGCAATGTGCTACTTAAGTTAAAAATAATACTATATATTTTGTTCCTAACCCGTCACAACATTAGCAGGTCTGTACTTTACACTTATTTCTACATCTTTCTTTCATAATACAAAGCATAGCATATGTTTTCAAAATATAAATACGTAAAATTAATTGCTTGGTATTCAAATTTTTCATATGGTAACAAGCTAATGTATTAACATATTTATTTGCCAGTGTTAAAAATACTCGTTCATATTCAACAATATTAATGAACTGAGAAAAATATATGTTGAAAAAAGCCTACACGATATAAGTATTCATTCCTATTATTCCCAAGTGCGGGGTGATGTTTGTTTTTAAAAATAAAACCACTCCAGTGAGCGGTATTTTTATCATAATAAAACAATTATGTGTACCTCACACATCTTTGCACCATCTACACAATGACGCACTTCGATAGTGCCTGCAAATAGTAACTTGATAACGATCGATGTTTAATACTCCAGCGAGGAATTTCATTTAAGTAGGCAACTTATAAATAAAAAAAAAGTAAAGTCAAACGCTCAACGATCCTTCAATATCATTACTAATTACAATTGAGAAGAAAATAATGATTAAAATGATGACTTTTTAAATAAATGATCTAATAATAAAAACGAATTTGAAATAAAACAACTTTTATTGATTCTATCGCGTTTGTATTCGATTTTTATTTTTCCAAAATTTCGAACACTTTACAGTGATCATGGTCACAGGTGGACTAAGTTGTCTCACGTCCAATAAGTCATCGTTATTACAGAAATTTATATCTACCCGCTACAGTATCAGTTATTAAAGTTTGACACATATTTTAATACAAATTCATTGCCCGTACAAAAAGAAATGATTCTATATAGAAATGCTTGGTTAAGAAGATATACAATGCGAAAGTGGAAGGATGGAGGAGAGGGGTAGGTGCCGGGGGAGACCGAGACTAACCTACCTAAACCAGATTGGTCACGTACTGAAGGAAGGTAGAGTCATGAGTCTCCGAAATCGGCGAGGGTGTATGAAGAGAATTATGAATGTTGAGGAAGCGAGTGAAGTCTGCAAGGATAGAGTTCTCTGGCACTCTGTTCTCTCTGCCTACCCTGCAAGGGATATGGCGTGATGATATGTATGTGTATATATGTATGTAAGAAATGCTTTCTGCTTAAAATTCTTAGAGGTATTTTACGATCACCCACGAGAAAGGAAGAGCACCAATCATTGTATTCTTACTCTGTCATCGCACTACTAAATATTCCATGTATAGTTTTACAAAAATAAAATTTAAACAATAACTTAAACACACAACTGCCAATCGTGAAAGTGGTGGGTCGTTAAAAAAAATGGTCATTGGATGATCTGCTTCTTGCTTTAAATTTAGAACCTTGCCTGATCATCAGTAATGGGCTCACCCGCTATTAAAAGAAATTAAAATTGATATGGGGAAATATCGATATATTAAGAGAATGTTCCTGTTCTATTGCAGCTATGCATGCAAAAATTCTTGGCATTCTTGTTTCAGCCTTACGTCGTTCGCTACTCGATGTGGAACTCCTTTAAAGAGTATCACAGTGCACCTTTCTGTTCGGCTGTGATCAATAACTTCATTTACCCAATCATCATCATCATCTCAGTTCAAATATGTCGCAGTTCTAGGTTCAAGCGTCTTCTACACTAAAAGAAAAGTTTTCCTTCTCTTACATATCATCTCTTATGAAAGGTGGTGAATTGTATTCTTACTTCATTCATCTTAAGTCATACATATCCCACCGTTGGGCTCGAGCTTCCTCAATAATGGGAGGGAAATTGATCTACTATACCACGGCGATTAGACGTATTGGTTGTGTTTCAAATTGTCCTTCTGTCGTATAGATGGTATGTGTGTTTTAAATCCCTTAGTCATCTCGTACGATCACCGTAAGATATGGGGTGGTGAATTGTATTCTTACTTCATCACCACACAGATAATTTACAAATACGATTTATTAATATGGTAAAGTGGTTTCAATAGGTCATTTTAATTGATCTTCGTTCAATTCACACATAAAATAATAAGTTAACGGACTTACACTATCTACATAATAAAGACAAGACCGGTTTAAACATAATTCACCGCAAAAACGAGTTGTAAAAAAAATTTATACAAAAAAAATCGATGTCAACCTCTCGAATGATCGCATCACTATGTAAGTGGTAGGTATTGGTCCATATGTGAGAACCGCTCGCCGTACATTTCCCACGCGTGCCACAGATAAACAAAAACACCTACGCACAAGTTTCGACTGTTCAGACTAATGATAACGAAGCAATTATTTATTTTTATTTATTAAATTGACCTCTTGGATTTGTGCGAAATGATCTAGTTATTGCTTTATTAATTATCATGTTGAAGTTTTGGCAGAAACGTATAAAGTTAAATTGTGGTCTTAAAATATATTTAATATTTTAATATTATATTAATTAATTTTATATACAGAGAAAGTGTTGAATTATGGTGAACACGATATAAAAGCACTAGGAGTGTTACCATATTCTGATAAAATATCAAGAAAAGTTTACATCTAGGTATAAACGACTTTAAACTTGAGAAATAGATTCATTAGACACTAAGAATAATAATCTTGTAAGAAATTGATTACCAAAATTAAAAACCGAGAAGATGAATTAACATATAAGATAAAGCAGCAGTCCATCTGAACTTGACTGGACAGATGGCATAGTGGTCTAAATATAAACCTCATATATATGTCATTGGATTAGATTCCCACATAGGACAATTATTTGGGCGATCCACCATTGGTTGTCTGAGTATAATTTGTATATTTATGAAGTCTTCCTCGATACAAAGATTTATTGTTTAATATACAGTATTTTCCTTTGCTGTATAGGTCATCGAAAATGAGAACCTGATCAGATGATGAGATCATCATCATCATCATCATCTCAGCTCATATATGTCCCACTATTGGGTTAGAGCCTCTTCCTTAAAGGGAGAAAAATTGACCTTCTAATTGACTATTATATACCACGCTGGTCAGACGCGTGGGCATATGGTTTTGTTTTGAGTTTTACTTCTCTCACATAGATGTTATATGCGTTTTATATCCCTTAATCATCTCTTATGATCACCTACGGGTAAGATAGGGAGTTGTTAATTGTATTCTTACTCCGTCACCACACGGAGAACCTGATACCGGTGGTTAACCTAAATGTCGAGAGAGAGAAGTACATTACGGCAAATTATGATGCTGTACGCTGTCTCTTCCTCCCGAACAGTTTGGATGAGGTACGACTATGCCCTGTCAAAGAAAGAGTCAGAACATCATTTAATAAGAGGAATCGATTGATGTGTGAATCATTAAAATCGGCCCAGGCGTTTGGTCTGTATAGTGCTTCAAAGGAACATACAAACATACATACATAGACTGTTAAACACTTAACCACTCCTGTGCGTCGCTCAGTCGGGTAAAAAAAATCATGTAATCATTATTTTTTTTCATTGCGTATGGTAGCAAACGAGCAAGTGCTGCTTGCTCGTTTGCTACCATACGCAATGACCACCTGATAGTTAATGTCACTGCCATCCATGGACTTTTGCAATACTAAGGGTATAGCTAGGGGTGCTGCCTACCAATACAAACTCACCCAGTTGGGCTTCCGGCCCACTCGTTCACCGAACGACACATCACACACAGCCATTACTCACAGCATACTCATTAGCACATTGCCATTACTCAGACGTCGATCTTCTGCGAGAGTGTGCTACTACCCCAGTACCCCGGACGGACCTGCCCGCGAATGTACACAGAAAACTATCAACTGTAAAGATGAAAGTTGTGCATAATCGATCGATTTCAATTCTAAATGGATAGAATCTGCGATGATTATAGATACAAATACTAATTTGACCTTTCTGACTTAGAAACTAGACCTTACAATCACTTTTATATGCTTATATAAATAAATAATACACTTGATTTTAGCATGGAAGTCTTTCTGATAACGTCATTCACGATTATGTCAACGGGTATTGAATATTTTATGCACTAAATAACTTGTATTGAGCGGTACTTTACATGAATTACATCTTTTTATTCTTTTTTTTTTTGCGGTGGACTATGGATGCGTCTCGCCCCGCCAAATAGGTCCGGGGTGACGGAAGAGGCGGCGCGTGACCCCATAGACTCACTGTGCAACTTCTCTCTTCACCGTCCAAGCCACCGGTACAAGATCTTTGTCTTTGGTGGCCAACAGGAATTACACCTACACCTAAAACAATAATTTGTGCATCGCACAAGCTACTTATCCGTGTGGTGACGGAGTAAGAATACTATCCACCACCCCATATCTTATCTGTGGGTGATCGTACGAGACGACTAAGGGATATAAAACGCATGTAACATCTATGCAAGAGAAGGAAAACTCGGAATAAAACACTATACCAACACGTCTGACCAACGTGGTGTAGTAGATAAATTTCCCTCCCGTTATGAAGCAGCCTCGAGCCCAGCAGTGAGACATATCATAGCTGAGATGATGATGATGATTTTATATATTTTAAAACTAAAATGAATAATTTTTGTTTTTATTTTGTCTAGGAGATTTTTTTAAATAATATTATGCAAATCTTAAACCACAAGGCTATTGTAAATTTATTAGTTATTGTTAATATCATTTGCGTCATGTCACTCATGTCTAACATCGTAGTTACGATATTAACTTTTGTAGTACAAAAAGATCCTACAGTCATCTACGTATGAGACGACTAAGGGTTTATAAAACGCATATAAAATCTATGCAAGAGAAGGAAAACTCAAAATAAAACCCTATACCAACACATCTAACTAGCGCGGTATAGTAGGTTAATTTTCCTCCCATTACGGAGGAGGCCCGAGCCCAATAGTGGGACATTTATGGGCTGTGATGATGATGATGATGACAAGGTACTATCCCACGCAAGAATCAAATCAGAATTTTGGCACGATCGGTCAATAGATGGGATCTTAACCATTACTTTATCTGTAAATGATATACAGATATATAGGTAAACAGTGGTAGGGGCCCACTATTTATAGTTTTCTGTTTACACCCTAGTGCCGATCTGTCTGGGGTAGTACCACACTCTCGCAGAAAATCTACGTCTGACCAGCGGCTATGTGCTGTTGCGATTCGTTCGGTGAGCGAGAGAGCTAAAAGCCATAATTTCTGGGTAGGTTTTCTGTTAATAAACAGCGGCTTAGCTGTGCTCCTGATATTGCAAAGGTCCATGGGTGCTAGTAACACTTAACATCAGATCTACTGCTTACTCATTTTCTACCATAAGCAATAAAAAAAAATCAATATTATTTTAGAACATAAATAAGCGGTGTCTTTCTGTGTAGTGGCGGAGTAAGAATACAATTCCTCACTCCCTTTCTTACCCGTGGATAATCGATAAAATACGACTAAGGGATGCAAGCAAAGAACTTCACGCCGAGAGAAAATTAACTCAAAATAATATCCTATACCAATTATGGTTGACTAGCGACTAGACTAGTCTACTATACCAGTAGACCAATATTCCTCTTAGTCGATGAGATTCGAACTATTATTAACTTCATGTATAGTGTATCTAAGATCTATATTGGTTTCAATTACAGGACAATTCTTTGCGCAATCCATAAACGATTGTTTAGAGTTTGGTTATTATTTGGAGCTGGTAATTTTATACATTTGAATCTGCCAAACACTTTTACCGCTAATAAATACATACATACATATCATCACGCCATATCCCTTGCAGGGTAGGCAGGGAGAACAGAGTGCCAGAGAACTCTATTTTTGCATACTTCACTCGCTTCCTCAACATTCATAATTCTCTTCATGCACGCTCGCCGGTTTCGGAGACTCTTGACTCCACTTATAAATAAATCTCTATAATATGATACAAGCCTATATTATAAGGTGTGTAATTATTATCATTTAGAAAATTAAAGAAAGAAACTATTTACTTAATAAAAGTTGAATAAAAAGTCAATAAAACGTTGTGAGTCAACTTCTATGAATGGAATCGTTTAAAATATGCGTATCTTTATAGTTATGCCAAGGTCTTTCCTTCATTATCTTAATACTCAGTAAAAATTCTTTACTTTTATATTAAAAAGCTAGTGATTGATAATATTCCTTCTATCTTGCTACCAAGAATAATGTATACTACAAAGAAAATATCATTATATGTAGTTCTTAAAAAATCTGAGTTTTTTATGAAGTAGTTGCGCAGGTCACAAAATACGTCTTAGTGTATCTGAACTTTGTGTACTGCGTTTTCTTTTTACCCGACTGCAAAGGACTGGTATTGTGTTTAACAGTCTATGTATGTATGTTTGTATGTTCCTTTGAAGCACTATATATACCAAACGCCTGGGCCGATTTTTATGATTCGCACGTCAATCGATTCCTCTTAATCCGGCGAGTGTCACTAAAGATATGACGTTATTGAAAATTCAATATGGCGACTACTGGACGCCATATTGTGAAAATAAAAAAAAATTAAAGTCAACAAACTATATCGAGTGGGGTATCGTTAAATAGGTATTTAAAAATCAATATTAGTTTTCTTTCAACATTTTTCGATTTGACTGACCGTTTAGGATCTATATCGATTTAAAGTTTCGTAACAACCTTTCTCACATATAGATTTTTTAGACAGTAGAAATTTACGATGAAAAGACGAAAAATTCATATAACTGGATGTGGATGGACATATATTGAAGTATCTAGTAGGTATATTGTCCAATATAACATAGGTAGTCCTACCTAAAGTATCTAATGTCTGACGCGGTCGCCCATCTCCAATTTCTAACGATATTGTACTTTACTTCAGTCGAAAAACTATATATAGTTAGGTACTTACCTACTTATTAATAAATGAGATAACTATAGCTACCTTTTTTTTTTTTTTTGGGGTCGGTTATGGTCGGCGCTCTCTTCTCGCACCACTCCGTCCGGGGCGACAGAGGGGCGTACGCACGCATACCCGTAACCCACCCACGAACCTCGCCTACGTCGTTGGACCGGCCACTGGAGCAGCGTGAACTTGTCGTCAGTGGCCGGCCCGACGGAATACCCCCTGAGAGGTACCCTCCCCTTGAGCGACGCAATCCATTCAAAAAAAAAATCATCATCATCAAATCCATTGAAAAATTAGATTTGCTGTCGAATAAAGGATCCCGACTGTTCAGTTGTCATGTTCTATTATTAAAATATATTTCATTTTCTGCAATAGTATTTATTCAATAATATATTATGGAATTCTAGACCACCGGACATCTAAGTGCTTGTTTTTTTCTTTTCAGTTTTTTTATTATGTACGTAGTTTTGGTGACTTTTTACGCAGTCGGGTTTTTTGATTTTTTTAATCATTCTTTTTATTACTTTATTTTACCTCATAAATACGGTAAAATAAATTTGTCCTGCTGGAAGAAACAAAAACAGGTTGATGACGATTCAATATTTTATTCATAAGTTGGTTAGTACGTAATAATACTTTTATCCTTCCCTATTTTGAGGTTTTACGCTGTTTATCATGAAAATTTTGCGGTTTGTGATTCAAAAAGATGACGAAACTAACTCTTTGATTTATTTTGCCTTCTGTTGTATTTAAAAACATGACGTATTAACTTACGCGACACATAATTATAATTAATTCAATTACATATTAATATAATTCAATTACATAATAACCATATGATTTGGTGACATATTAAGCCTATGTATCACTTTTTATTTTTGTTAGCGCTGTGGAAACGCATTTACGCGCTATCCCCCGTCGGTGAGAGACAATGGGGAGTGTGGGACTCACCGGCTAGCTAAAGCCCGACCGGAATACCCACTAAAACCACAGGGGCCCCTTCCGCGTTTTACGGGGCGACGGAGAGATCGTCTACTGACATTCGATCTCCGGCACCCCAAAAGCTTGGCCTATCGTCCTATCGTCCCTCAAGGACAGCCAGGGTCTCAACCACAAGTGGCCAAGGCGGGTCGCCCGCCATTAATGTTGCTGCGGCCTATGACACCGTACGATAGCCCCAAATAGCCCTCACCGCCATGGCCCTCTGAGCCTATGTTGGTAGGTACATGGCTAGAGAATGAAGAAATTTGGCTGTACAATAGACGGATCGGCCCGCGGCTGTAGACAAAGAACTGTCAACAAGGTAGTCCTACCACTATTTAGCTGATGTTAAGGCGCTGTTTAAACAAAAGAAAGAAAGAATTTCTCAAAACAGTGGCCAGCACAGCTCTTCCGGTAAACTTGTGGCACTATCTCCAATTATCCCGGCATTAAGTCCCATATATATGATAGTGATCTTTAATATTTCGAAGCGTTGATGTTCAAATGTTTCTACTAATTCTTGTCCTATGATAAATCGCAATTATAAATATTTACAGATGTTCGCTATGGTAGCGGCTGTAAATAATGCTCGTGGTTGTCTTCGTAAAGACAACTAAGAGCTTTATATTGACCGGGGCCGACTTCATCTGACGCCGACTGGCCAATAATTACATTTACAAGGCAGATTGACGTCAGTCAGGCGGTCGGTCATAATCGCCAGAGCCGTAAAGTGCGCCGAAATGTGCATCGCGGGTCTGGACGACTCCGTGACGGTGGAAGACATCCGGGAGGCCATTGCCTCGAAAACCGGGTGTCCCCTGGACACCGTCCGAGTTGGCGCCATCCGGCCCGGTCCGGGCGGCGTAGGTGCCGCCTGGGTGCAGTGCCCAGTGGAGTCGGTCAGGCAACTGGCAGGCTCCTCGTGGGCTGGAGCTCAGCGCGAGTCACCGTGCTGGAGCACCGGCCTGCGAGGTGTTTCAAGTGCATGGCGGTCGGGCATACCCGGCCAACATGCACTAATTGCTTTGACTGCGGCGGACTCTGTTTCCGCTGCGGTCAGACTGGGCACATGGCGGCATCTTGCGCCGCCCCGCCCCACTGCCCCGCGTGTGCGGCGGGCAATAAGCCTGCCAAGCACCGCATGGGCTCTGGGGCGTGTAGACCTCCAGCTTCGGCTCCAAAGGGGCGGAGCGGCCTTTCGACCACGGCCGCTCCCGCTCCTAGTGCGGCCCGATCGCCCGCCGCAAGCCAGGAGGTGATAATGGACACGGCCCATTAATGGCTGCCCAGTCCACTCACCTCCTGCAGGCCAACACCAACCACTCCGCCGGTGCGCAGGACCTCCTCCTGCAATCCATGGCGGAGTGGTCGATCGGTGCAGCCGTAGTCGCGGAACCGTACTGTGTGCCTGATCGCTCCAATTGGGTGGTCAGCCGGAACGGAACCACGGCAATCGTCGTCTCCACGCAGCGGCACTTCCCGTCCTTGTCCCTTTTGGATAGGGGCGAGGAATTTGTCGCTGCGGAATGGGGAGGGGTCATACTCTACAGCGTTTACCTCTCCCCTAACAGGAGAATGGACGATTTCGGGGCCTCCCTCACTACCTTGGAGGCTTCGATACGGCGATTGGCACCGGGCCTCGTCCTGGTCCTGGGGGACTTCAACGCCAAATCCACGGCGTGGGGGTCCCCGATGACGGACGATCGCGGGCGGGCGATCGTGGAGTGGGCGGCATCACTGGGCCTCTGTGTCCTAAACAGAGGCTCAGTGAACACGTGTGTGCGACAGCGGGGTGGGTCGATAGTGGACTTGTCGTTCACTAGCCCCGCTGTCGCACCACGAGTGAGGAACTGGCGTGTCCTGGAGGAGGCGGAGACCCTGTCGGATCACCGATACATCCGGATGGAGGTCTCCCCTCTCCGGGACCCCAGCAGGGGTCACAGGGCGGACCAGGCTCCCGCATTTCCGCGGTGAGCTGTGGGGCGTCTAGATAGGGACCTACTGGCGGAGGCGGCCATTGTGAACACGTGGCGGTCCTCACCACCCCCAGCGGACGGAGTGGACGCTGAGGCTGTCCGCATCCGCAGTGCGTTAACGCAGGTCTGCGATGCGGCCATGCCCAGGGTGCGGCGTCTACCTCTGAGGCAGGGGGTCTACTGGTGGTCCCCAAGACTGGCGGATCTTCGTGCGGCGTGCATTAGTGCCCGAAGGTCCTACACCCGCAGTCGGCGGCGTCGCCGCGATGTTGAGCGGGAGCGCCAGCTGTACGAGGCGTACCGCAGTGCGCGTACCGCCTTTCGGCTGGCCATCCGGTCCCCAAGGACGCAAGTTAGCAGGAGATGCTGGACGGTCTCGACCGTGACCCCTGGGGTCGCCCGTATCGCGCGTCGCTGAATAAGCTTCGCGTGCGTAGGGCCCTCCCTCACCGAGACCCTCTAGCCCGACCTCCTTCGTAGAGTGGTCGAGGAGCTGTTCCCGCGGCAGTCGGAGCACACGCCCCCGGTAATGGCTTCGCCAGATCACGACCGGAAGGCCGTCGAGAGTGTTCCGCCTGTGACGGAGTCGGAAGTGGGGGCAGCCGTGGCGAAGATTCGTTCCGCCACCACGGCCCCCGGCCCGGACGGAATCCCAGTCCGGGTGTTGACGTTGCTCCTCGAGCATCTCGAACCTCGCCTCAGGCGACTGTTCAACGCCTGTCTGACGTCGGGACAGTTCCCTGAGTGCTGGAAGGAAGGGACGTTGGTTCTCCTGCCAAAGCCGGGACGGGCCCCGGATTCGCCGTCGGCCTACAGGCCCATTTTGCTTCTGGACGATGTGGGTAAGCTGCTGGAGCGTGTCCTCGCTGCCCGCATCGTCCAGCACCTGGAGGAGGTGGGGCCCGATCTGTCGGACGCTCAATTTGGGTTTCGGAGGGGGCGTTCGACCCTCGGGGCCCTGCTACGCCTGAGGCAGACGGCCACGGAGGCTGTCGCCGGCAAAGGACTGTTGTTGGCAGTGTTGTTGGACATCGCCAACGCCTTTAATAGTCTGCCATTCAGCTGCATCAGGGAGGCGCTCCGGTTCCATGGAGTGGCCCTGTACCTCAGGCGGCTGGTGGCAGACTATTTGGAGGGGCGCAGTGTTCTCTACGCGAGCCCCGCAGGGGACATTGTGCGGACGCCCATGTCGTGCGGTGTTCCGCAGGGGTCGGTTCTGGGGCCGACTCTGTGGGACATCGGGTACGACTGGGCGTTGAGAGGGAGTCTCCCCCCCGGGCTGAGCGTTATTTGCTATGCTGACGACACGCTCGTCACAGCCCGGGGCAGGACATTCGAAAAGGCGGCGAGCCTGGCCACTCTCGGCACCGAGGAGATGGTCAGGCGAATCGAGGCGCTGGGGCTCAGGATGGCCCTAAACAAGACGGAGGCCCTACTATTCCATGGGCCCCGTGTGAGGCTGCCCCTTGGCGCCTCGTTAGTCGTCAACTCCATCCACATCAGTATCCAGGCCCATATGAGGTACTTGGGTCTGGTGCTCGACGGGCGATGGTGGTTCCGGGAGCATTTTCGCCAAATTGCTCCCCGGCTGGTCGGCGCGGCGTCCGCCCTTTCTCGGCTCATGCCGAATGTGGGCGGACCCAGTTTCGAGGGCCGACGGCTGTATGCGGGGGTGATCCGCTCAATGGCCATGTACGGCGCACCCGTGTGGGCGAGGGCTCTGAACGCCCAGCTCAGGGCAGTGCTGTGGAGGCCACAGCGAGCCATGGCGGTCAGAGCCATTCGCGGGTAGCGCACGGTGTCGACAGAGGCGGCGTGCCTATTGGCCGGGACACCCCCGTGGGACCTAGAGGCGGAGATGCTCTCCGACCTCTACCGGCGGGTTACCTCAGTGCGCGACGAAGGTGGCTCTCCATCGCTGAGCGAGATAGCCACCTGGCGCGAGGACGCCCGCCGAGACGTCATCGCCCGTTGGGTTACGCGGCTGGAGAGGCCAAGACACGGTATCGTTACCGTCGAGGCCCTCCGGCCCGTACTGATGGAATGAATGGAGCGGCGGCACGGAGTCCTCTCCTTTCGGCTGGTGCAGGTATTGTCGGGGCACGGGTGTTTCGGTTTGTACCTGCACACGGTCGCGTATAGGGAGTGGACTCCGGCCTGCCACCATTGCAGCAGTGACGACGACACGGCGAGACACACACTGGAGGTGTGTCCGAGTTTTAACGGGCAGCGCCGTGACCTCGTCGCTGTTATCGGTGCCGACCTGACGCTGCCGGCTGTCGCGAGGGCGATGGTCGACAGCGTCAGGAACTGGGACGCGGTCGCCGCCTTCTGCGAGGCTGTCATCTCGCAGAAGGAGACGGCGGAACGAGTCCGGGAGGATTCCCGTGACCCGGGCCGCCGTCAGCGGCCGGGGCGGCGCAGGCGCGAATACCTGCGCCTGATGCCGCCCTAACCGAGGCTTCGGGTGATCGGACCGGGGAATTGTCCGGTCACCCGACGTGAGGCCACCGTGTGAGGACGACGCCTTGACGGCGAAAGCTGTCGGGACGTCGACAGGAGAGGAGCCCGAGAGGGCATACCGCCGAGCGGGCCACTGAAGACAAAAATCGGGTACCGGTGGCCCGCTCGCACGGCGAAGAAGAGGTGCTTGCAGGGTGGGTCAATGGGGTTGCGCGCCGCCTCTTCCGTCACCCCGGACCGACTTGGCGGGGTGCGACGCCCATGGAGCACCGCAAAAAAAAAAAAAAAAGGCGGTCGGTCATAAAACTATTGTCAATAACTTTGACTATACGTACGTTAGAAGATTAATACGTATTACGATGACCTCAAGTGATTGGGATAAGAGTAGAATAATGATGATGATGATGAAAAATTGATAGACTGTCTATCGACTGTATTTATTATACATTATACATACATACATATCATCACGCCATGTCCTTTGCAGGGTAGGCAGAGAGAACAGAGTGCCAGAGAACTCTATCCTTGCATACTTCACTCGCTTCCTCAACATTCATAATTCTCTTCATCCACGCTCGCCGGTTTCGGAGACTCTTGACTCCACCTTCATTCAGTACATGACTGATCTGGTCTAGATAGGTTAGTCTCGGTCTCCCCCGGTACCTACATCCTTCCACTTTCGCAATGTATATCTTCTTAACAGACGTTCGTTCGGCATTCTTTCCACATGTCCCAACCATCGGAGCATTCCCTTTCGCATCTTTACACCAATACTCTCTTTCATACCTACTCGCTCTCTTACGTCGTCGTTACGAATGCGATCGATCAGCATTATACTTACTCGAATTAAAACTCATTCATTAATTATATAATAAGGATATATGTATATAAATATGTATATCCTTATTATATTTATCTGTATTGTCTAGTGGCGGTTATAATAATAATAATAATATTCGTTTATTTCAGGTATAAAATCCCATATATATACATTCTATATAATACAATAATCATATAAAATGCATCTTATAAAATTAATTAAATTACACCAAAAATACACTGTAAAAGGGTGGCAAAATATAAATATGTATATATAAAAATAACAATAATAATTAAAACTATGGCACATATTATGCTGAGTCACTTTCTGTTCTGGTCCATGTGAACAGAAATCCATCGCTTAAATAATGAGCCTCCTATGTCATCAAAGACGGCTGCAAGTATCCTATTAGATGAGCAGCGCAGTGTATCCCAATAAGAGGCAACACGTGATCTAATTACAGCGAAGAAATCGGGGACCCCTGCATCAGCAAACATGCCCGACGCACTGCAGTGCCTTAGTAGCTTCCTGGGGTGGGCACACTTAAAACATTATTTATTTTTACAGACCGTCGCGCCGCCTACAGATTGGTTGTACAAACTTAGCTGCTGCCATTTTGTCCTGTCTGTCAAACGTTTGACAACAGAGAATTGTTATTTTTTTGTTCCTAGCTTAGGTACTTATTGTCATCGATCTATTTTCGATTATTGATGTACTTTCTGAAAATTATCTCAACTTTCATTGTTAAGCTGATATTATAATTGTTTCGTTCTCACCTGATATGGTTTTTTATATTTTAGGGTAGATCTCATAGTAAAAGAAAATTCTATATAATTACACATACACATGTAGATATGTATATATATCACTTCAACTTTAGTTCACCGCCTAAACTCTGGGTAGCAGCACTTTCCATACATGCATATTTTATCATCGAGTTGCCACTCTTTTTCAGTTTAATAACTTTAGAATTAGAATTAGAATTTTTTATTAGTGTGATAAAGGGTACAATTGGTCTTATTATTAAATTACATATGAAGTCCTCCAAAATCTGCCCGTTGGCTTACACTGTTAACAAAATGTACAAGTTTATCAATTTATTGTGTATTTTAACATGCATGTTATATATAAGAGGCAAAGGCAATAAGTGAAATGTCATCTTGATAATAAATTGTGGAACATGTCAAGTTTCATAGTAATTATTAATATTATTCATATATGTCAAGTATCATTATAATTATTAATATACAATACTATGCTATATACTTAATACTAGGATTATAAATTGTCAGTAAAAAACTCATTAATTGTATAATAACTCTTATTAATTAATAATTTTTTTACTCTTTGGTAGCTTCATTAGAGCCCGAAATACATTATTGTTATGTATAGTAGTTATGTATAGTAATACAGCTGGAAGTAACCGGTCATTACTTTCATCATCATCATCACAGCCCATATATGTCTCACTGTTGGGCTCGGGCCTCATTCATAATTTAATTTGAAGGGAAATTAACCTACTTACTATACCGCGCTGGTCAGACGTGTTGATATAGTGTTTTATGTCTAGTTTTCCTTCTCTAGAATAGCTGTTATATGTGTTTTATATCCCTTAGTCGTCTCTTACAATCACCCATGGGTAAGATAGGTGGTGAATTATATTCTTACTCCGTCACCACACGGATTTTACTTTACTTGTGTTTATTTATTGCTACCATTTATACTCGGGGGAAATGCGATCTCTAAAGAAAATCTGTGGAGTTAGGCTGATCGATCGCATTCGTAACGACAACGTAAGAGAGCGAGTAGGTATGAAAGAGAGTATTGGTGTAAAGATGCGAAAGGGAATGCTCCGATAGTTCGGACATGTGGAAAGAATGCCGAACGAACATTTGGTTAAGAAGATATACAATGCGAAAGTGGAAGGATGTAGGTACCGAGGGAGACCGAGACTAACCTACCTAGACCAGATCGGTCATGTACTGGAGGAAGGTGGAGTCAAGAGTCTCCGAAACCGGCGAGCGTGTATGAAGAGAATTATGAATGTTGAAGAAGCGAGTGAAGTATGCAAGGATAGAGTTCTCTGGCACTCTGTTCTCTCTACCTACCTTGCAAAGGACATGGCGTGATGGTATGTATGTATGTATTTATTGCTGATGGTGGCAAACTAGCAAACAGGTACACCCGATAGTAAGTGTTAATGCCGACCATGGATCTTTTGCAATATCAGGGACCTAGACTAAAGCTAGCAGCTATTAGTTTACTCGTATTTATTTATCGCTGGTGGTGGCAAATGAGCCAGCAACGCACGTAATGGTACCTGTTACTGCCGCCCAAGGGCCTCTGCTATACCAGGGACCTAAACTAGATCTAGCTATACAACTGCCTACCAATAAAAACTCCAAATCTATCTAGTAACTGCCAGCTTTCTCGCTTACTGAACGAAGCGGAATACCGTAATGCTACTGCTCATATGTCGATTTTCTGTGAGAGTGAATGTGGCTCTCCCACTATAGAATCCTGAAATACAATTCAGAGCTTTACATATATCTGAACCATATCAATTTCATGAGGTCTGGTCAATAGTTACATTCACAAGGCGGATTGATGTTAGGCAGGCGGCTGATTATAAAACCATTGCCTAAACTTTTGCAATATTATATTATGGAAGTAGACTACATTGCGTCGACTCCAAGTAATTACGATAAGAACAGGATAATGATGATGATTATCCTTAACTATATTTATAATATAAGGATAAGATAACGATATACATACATACATATTTATATCCTTAACTATTAAATGAACTTAACTTTGTTAACAAAATATTCTGGACTTAATAAGTTACCGTAGTCATGGCAGAACCTTGGCACCATGCTCAATGACTTCAGCAAGGTCTCCTAACTAGGAGGGCTGCAAATGAACATGGACAAGACGAAAGTCATGTCTAATGCCCATGTCATTTCTTTACTTGTCCTGGTTGGGAATGCGATTCTCGAAGTTGTCGATCACTATGTTTACCTAGGACAAACAATCCAATTAGGTGGACCTAATTTCGAGAAAGAGGTCAGCCGACGAATCCAACTCGGCTGGGCTGCGTTCGGGAAACTTTAGAGGATCTTCTCGTCTAATATTCCGCAGTGTCTGAAAACAAAAGTTTATAACCAGTGGGAGAAAGGCTCTCGAGTGGTGACCACGAATCGGACGACGCAGCGTAGGACAACGCCCCACTCAGTGGGCTGATGACATTATCAAGGTCACAGGAAACCGTTGGATGCAGGTAGCACAGGACCGTCGCAAATGGCAATCTCGTGGGGAGGCCTATGTCCAACAGTGGACTTCTAAGGGCTGATGGATGGATGGATGGATCGAAGTTACTGCACATCTATCTTATGTCACAATGTAACTTATATATCAGTAATAGCCTAAATATTAATCAACCATGGTGTTAGGCAAACTTAGGAGGGTCTTCCCGTCCAATATTCTATATGTGTCTGAAATAGTATATATATATATATATATATATATATATATATATATATATATATATACATATATCATCATCATCATCATTCTCCTGCTCTTATCCCAATTGCTTGGGGTCGACGCAATATGTACTCCTCTTACTACATATTGCAAGAGTTACTGGCAATAATTTTATGACCGGCCGCCTGCCTGACGTCAACCCTCCTTGGGAATGCAATTGCTGACCAAAGGGCATCAGGTGGTGTTGGCCCAGGTCGAAATAAGGCCAGGTGCTTACCGGGCATGGGGTCTTTGGTAAGTACCTGCACAGAATTGGAAGAGAAGGGGCCCCAGGATGTCACGAGTGTGGCGCGCCAGTAGACGATGCGCGTCACACTCTGGAGGTATGCCCCGCCTGGGGGCTCCAGCGCCACGTCCTGTCGGAGGTCGTTGGAGGAGACCTGTTGCTATCGACCATCATCTCCAGGATGCTTGACAGCGATAGGTGCTGGTCGTCGATGGCCTCCTTTTGCGAGGTCATCATGAAAAGGAAGGAGGCCGCGGAGCGAGAACGCGAGGCGCTTGCGTCAGCTGACTCGCTTCGCCGCCGGCGACCGGGAAGGAGGAGGCGCCGTTATGCGCACCTCCTCCCACCGCCTTGAGGGATGATAGGACGTGGCCAGAAAGCCAAGCGTGGGGGTGCCGGGGATCGAATGTCAGTAGACGATCTCTCCGGCTCCCCGTAAAAGCGCGGAAGGGGCCGCTGTGGTTTTAGTGGGTATTCCGGCCGCTAACATCTATGGCCGGCGAGTCCCACACTCCCCCTCGTCTGTCACCGGCGGGGGATAGCGCGCAAATGCGTTTCCCCAGCGAAAAAAAAAAAAAAAAAAAAGCTCGAAATAAGGCTCTTAGTCGTCTTTTACGACATCCACGAGCAAAGTAAGGATTGGTAGTATTCGCAGCCGCTACCACACAGCGCATATATATACATATATATATGTGTGTCTAAAAATAAAGGCTTATAACCAAGGTATATTATAGCAATAAGTTATGGCACAAAAATGAAGTCTCTTAGTCGCTCAAAGCGTGCTGTCAAGAGAGCTGTGCCTGATATTTCTTTACGTGACAAAGTCTAGCATATAAATATCTGTAGAAGAACTAATGTAAGCGAAATAGTCAAAATAATTAGCACGTTGAAGTGACACTGTTGGCAGACTGGCTGACGGATGGGTGGATGTTAAACTCTAGTATGTATATATTTAGATAAAATGTTATGTTATAAAATAAATTGCATTTGATGTTATTAATAATAAATGGTGATTTATTAAGTAAAGTTGTTTCAATAATACAACTTCCCCTCATAGCCTGCCAGAATTCGAATCTGGAATCTGCCGATAATATGATACTACCGTTGTGTTTAAATGTTTCACGTATAATAGTTTAAATTAATTAATTAATAATATTTCACGAGTAACTTAAAAGTTCATACTTAAGTTCATTGCTAACAGTAAACCTGATAAGACCCCAGGTAATTACAGACTGTCGCAAAATTTTAGAAAAATCTAGGTTTATATGAAAATAATAACAGTTTTTCATAATGCTGGAACAAATAATACGAAATTTAAACCTTACAATAATTTCAACAATAGGTACCTACTATTGTTGCCCCACCGAAGATCCAAACTTCATTTTTAAGAATGAAATCAGTACCACAGATTAAATCACTAACCGTTCAGGAAATTTTATAAAAAAATAATATATCGATATATGGTTTTATTAAAAAGACGTCTATGGACCAAACGCATTAGAAAAATAGAGTCTTGCACATCCCCGCCCTTTGGCGGAGCGTGATCTTATATTATATTCTATATCTTGGTGTTTTAATATATTGGATATATTAAATTTTGATGGCATTTCATGTGAATTGCTGGAGTGTAGTGAAAATTATATAACAGTATATAGAATACATTATCGTTTGCCATCAAAAATTCCAAATCATTATTTATATGTAAACTAGACTTGGCATAAAAATCCTTTCTTTTAGCGTCGGGCTACGGTATCTCTAGCCCCGCTAATCCGTCCAGGGCGACAGAGAAGCGGCGCACGACCCCGTAGACCCGCCCTACATATACGTCTCAACGTCGTGCGAGTGGGTCACTGGAACGCGGTCTTTTTCTTCAGTGACCCACCTGGTGGTCTACCCTCACGGGTATCCTCTCTTCTCGACGCCCGGACAGTTTGCACCGTCGGGGTATCGTCCTCACGCCGTGGCCTCGCTCCAAGAGCGACCAGACAATTCTCCGGTCCGGTCACCTGCTGAGCATAAAAGTCCTAATAACCATCATCGTCATCTTACTCTTATTCTAATTACTTGGGGTCGATACAATATGTATTCGTCTTTCATAGTACATATTGTAAAAGTTATTGACAATAGTTTTATGATGGAATGTAATTGTTGACCAATCAGCATCAGATGAAGTTGGCCCAGGTCAATATAAAGCTCTTAGTCATCTTTTACGACATCCACGAGCAAAGTAAGGGTTGGTAGTATTTGTAGGCGCTACCACACAGCAAAAAAGTCCTAATAACCATTTCATTAAATTAAACTTAAAATTAAAAAAAATAATTAAAGAAATCAAAAAACCCGACTGTATAAAAAGTAACCAAAACTACGTACATAATAAAAAAACTGAAAAGAAAAAAACAAGCACTTAGATGTCCGGTGGTCTAGAATTCCATAATATATTATTGAATAAATACTATTGCAGAAAATAAAATATATTTTAATAATAGAACATGACAACTGAACAGTCGGGATCCATTATTCGACAGCAAATCTAATTTTTCAGTGCAGCTATAGTTATTTATTAATAAGTAGATAAGTACCTAACTATATATAGTTTTAAGACTGAAGTTGAGTACTAAATCGTTAGAAATTGCAGATGGGCGACCGCGTAAGACATTAGATACTTTAGGTAGGACTACCTATGGTATATTGGACAATATACCTACTAGATACTTCAGTATATGTCCATCCACATCCAGTTATATGAATTTTTCGTCTTTTCATCGTAAATTTCTACTGTCTAAAAACCTATATGTGAGAAAGGTTGTTACGAAAATTTAAATCGATATAGATCCTAAACGGACGGTCAAATCGAAAAATGTTGAGAGAAAACTAATAATGATTTTTAAATACCTATTCAACAATACCCCATTCGACATAGTTTGTTGACTTTATTTTTTTAATTTTCACAATATGGCGTCCAGTAGTCGCCATATTGAATTTTCATTAACGTCATATCTTTAGTGACACTCGTCGGATTAAGAGGAATCGATTGACGTGCGAATATATATATATATATATATATATATATATATATATATAGTGCTTCAAAGGAACATACATACATAGACTGTTAAACACAATACCACTCCTTTGCGTTGCGCAGTCGGGTAATAAGAAAGAAGCAGTACAGCTATGTTAGTAGAATTCAGTAGGTACAAGCCCACTTAATTAATATTTTACAGATTATAAGACCGCTTATAATAACTACAAGATGTTTATATCATAGCATTCAGTATGTGTCATTGTTTAGTCTGAACTTCCGTCTATCGTAGACCAAATAGAGTCACATCTCAGGAAATAACACCGATAAGATTTATTACGTCATCCGCTAGACGTGTCAAGAATGTTAATGCATGTATACTCTATGATGGTGGGAATATCAGCCACGTCTTAACAGAACTTGAAGAATCCTCTAAGTCACTCTAAGACATAAATATTTTTTTGTTTTGCGGCAAATTGACGAATGAAAAAAAAAAATAATAAACACATTACACGTATTTACGTGTGGATATGGAGTAAGAACACAATCCACCACTTCTTTAATTGCCCGTACATGTCGTAAAAGATGAATAAGAGATATGTAAATTACAGCAAGAGAAGGAATATTTTGTTAGTGGTAGAACCATTCTTTTGACAGTTTACTGTCTACAGCCGCGGGCCGGTCCGTCCGGGGTAGTACCACCCTCTCGCAGAAGATCGACGTCTGAGTAATGGCAATGTGCTATTGCGCTTCGTTTGGTGAGCTAGAGAGCCGGAAGCCCAACTGGGTGGGTTTGAGGATATTATTGGTAGGCAGCGGCCTGAGCTATATATATATATATATATATGCAAAGGTCCATGCCCGGCAGTGACACTTACCATCAGGAGTGCTGCATGCTCGTTTGCCACCATAAGCAATAAAAAAAAATGAAAAAAAGAATACTCGGAATAGAAGCCTACACCAACTTGCCTGACCAGTGAGGGCCTACTACCCTCGCTTTTCTTACTACCCTCGCCTTCCATTTTCCTCCCATTGTGGAAGATGTACAAGCCCAACAGTACATGATCTGTAATGATTAGACATACTCGACCACTGACCAAATATTTGTGTCTTTAGTCCTGTGTAGAAATTAAAGCCACGCGCTATGGTAAGTTACTGCTTAGATGTGTATGCCATAGCATTAGCAATTCATACCCTGATTCACGTGTTTATAAGTTTATGGTAAGAAAATTTCAATCATCATTCTCTTACTCTTATCCCAACCATTTGGGGTCGATACAATATGCACTCTTCTTTCATAGTACATATTGTAAAAGTTATTGGCTATAGTTTTATGACCGGACGCCTGCCAGACGTCAACCCTCCTTGGGAATGTAATTGTTGACTAAACGGCATCAGATAGAGTTGGCCCAGGTCGTTATAAGAAGAAGAAAGGAAGTTTAAGGTAAGAAAATTTCAATAACAGCACAAAATTAGAAACTATGCCTGGTGAACGGTATTAAGCATAATCATTTTAGCTTAAAATTACACAGGCAAAGCGAGGTTTAACATGCCTGACTATAGATTGGTCACACCCTGCTAAATCCGTCCTGGGCGAAAGAATAAAGCGGCGCACGACCCCATAGACTCACCCAACAACGTATCTCTCGACTTGGGAGTGGACAACCGCAATCCGGTCTTTGTCTTCGACGAAGTCTTACATGTCTAACTATTCTTTGATAATTATGGTATATCAATAAGAAAACAGACTTATAAACACGATATAATTAATTCTTAATATAACACTCGTATTGCAAAATAAATACAATGTCTTTAATTAAAGGCCTGGTAAAGTTAAAGGACTGGTTTTTGTTCTTGAGCTATCAAAGTTACCGTAATATGCAATTACACGCAAAAAAAGAACAAAAACGACCGATAGTAACTAAAAAAATAAATGAAAAAAATCAAAGGGAGTTAAAGATCGTCGAAATAACTTATAATTATAGTTTTAAAACGGCAATTTTAACGATGGCCGGAATGACAAAAGATAAACTAATCTTAGCCCGCGCTTGTACCTGGCCTTCGTAAAAAAAAAAACGAAACGGACAGAAAAAAAAAATACAGAACCATTAAAGTTGCCCGCTTCAGATCGTGCCATTTATTATGTAGGACCTTTTAAAAATGCCCTTTTGTCTACATCATTGGATGAAAACACCGCTAGTATTACACGTTCGAAGTCGGTAAGATCAATTGGAAGCGTGAACAACCGATGAGGGACCAACACTAAATGTACTGTGGGTTTATAATTACATGCATTACGAGAAATGTATTGTTATTGTATTGCTTAGAAATGTTTACACTGTATTCAGTAAAACAATAGCTATTCATAAGCATTTTTAAATTATAACTGTGAACAGTTATCACGAAAACCAAAATTACTAAGACTTTTCCTCGCGATTTTTATTTTATTTTATATTTTTTAACGTGAGGAAAACAATCACAGATAATTCTATACTAACATTAATATAGACACAAATTTTACGCGTGGTGATCCATGAAGACTATTTACTGTTAGACAGAAACGATTTAGATAATAGCACTGTAAAAGAAAGACTATGTTGGCCTATTTCAGGTCGAGTCTGTGGAATGTATAAGAGCTATAAGAAAGGAATAACTGTAATACTTTCGTCCCTGCTAATTTGAAAATCTTCAACTTAACAGTTTTTATTAAGGTATGCATTATTAAAAAGTTATATATAGCTGAATAAATTGTTCTTAAGGCAGGTATAATCGCTGTATATCCTTACAAAATAGTGTTAGGATCACACTGATAGTTTTCTGTCTATAGCGGCGGGCGGGTCCGTCCGGGGTGGTCCACACTCTCGCAGAAAATTGACGTCTGAGCAGTGGCAGTGTGCTGCTGTACTTCGTTCGGTGAGCGAGAGAGCCGGAAGCCCAACTTTCTGGGCGAGTTTGGGATTTTTATTTGTAGGCAGCGGCCTAGCTGTACCCCTGGTATTGCAAAGGGCCATAGACGGCAGTGACACTTACCATCAGGTGTGCTGCTTGCTCGTTTGCCGCCATAAGCAATAAAAAAATCTATCCATATACATAAAAAATGTTATTTAGCGTTATATAATAAATAAATTAATTAATTTTAAATTTATTTAATATATCTACCTTATGAAATTACTGTTCAAGTTTTGTTTTGGAGAGTTCGTAAATTTTATGTCATATATTTAGGTACGCCAAAAAATTTAGTTAAATTTCTTTGAAAAGTTACTAGTGTTTAGTAATTTTAATTTAATTTTTAATTCTTCATTTGTACAGCATATACCTAGTATAGTTAATAAATAGCTATAGTATTCAAAATTTAAGGTAGTTAATAATCGAGAAAAATAAAAATAAAATCAATCCCGCCATCAGCCTATGGACGCCCACTGTTTGGACAAAAACATCTTCAAGAGCGAGATAATGACACAAGCCACAACTAGCATAGATGGCATGCTTATTAGTAATCACAGGTGATATTAAACTTTCGTAAAAGAGTGCTGATAGTGATGGCTCAGATGGTTTTTCCGACTTCCAGATCAAATTAAGAGGTGATGTCGTGTTATATTCTTAACTCTTTACCGTTGATATTCCCTTTCCTGTATAATGCCGATCTGGATAGAAGATACTCGATTACGAAACGAAAAATGATGTCACAAGCGGGGTTCGAACCCGCACCTATTGGGAATCCGGCCCAACCGTGCTGCCACTTACACCATCGTGAACTATTTTAGGACATGCAAATTTCGCTTCATATTATATCTTACGTCTTCAAGGTGACGTATGCCATCTATCGGACAATGTTTACACATTCTGTAGACTTAATACTTCAAACTTTACAGTTAGAATTGTATTAAACGATGACACAACCTTGTCATTCAAATTACTGAAATTTTTAGCATTTAATATGCTTAATTATTTATAAATATTCGATTACGAAACGAAAAATGGTTGGGCCGGCTTCCCAATAGGTGCGGGTTCGAATCCCGCTTGTGACATCATTTTTCGTTTCGTAATCGAGTATTTATAAATAATTAAGCATATTAAATGCTAAAAATTTCAGTAATTTGGATAGAAGATTTTCAGGATTTAAGCTTATTTCTGTATCTATCTTGCAAATCTGTCTAAATATGAACAAGTTGCATAACTTGTCGAACATACCTACACATAAAAAGTATAAACACCCGTATTCAAATCGAATTCGAAAAAGGAAGTACTCAAGCTCTTTCTTTTTTTGAATTCAGTTAAAAAAAGAAAACAAATAATTTCTCTCATTACTTGATGCTTACTCGTATCTTTTTTTTTTATTGCTTTTGGGGGCAAGCAAGCTGCACACCTGATGGTAAGTGTTACTGCTGGCGATGGACCTTTGCAATACTAGGGGTATAGCTAGGCCGCTGCCTACCAAAAACTCCAAACCCACCCAGTCGGGCTTCCGGCTCTCTCACTCACCGGACAAAGCGCAATGGCACATTGCCCTTGTTCAGACGTCGATCTGCGAGATTGTGGTACTACCCAGGACGGACCGGCCCGCGACTGTAGAGAGAAACCTGTTAACAGTTTGAATTACTAAAGTTTTTTAATGTTGTAATTGGTCGGGGCGCGACCACATCCATGGTCCAACCCTGCAGGAAAAAAAAAATAAAAAAGAAAGGACGGGCCGGCCCGCGGCTGTAGACAGAAAACTATCAACAGCATGATCCTGCCACTACTAGCGTATGGACAGATACGAGTAAGCATCCATAAGTATAGGATATGGATCCTATGAGTGTTATTTCATTCATCTTTACCTATAATAATATTATCGACGATTTTCCACAGCAATTTACCTTATTAACTATTACAATTCAACATTTCATAAGATCATTCAAGCCAACAATAACTATAGATCTCTATATATTATTTTCTGGATAAAGTATAATATTTGTTATAACTCCCACCTAATCGTTACATGAAGACAACCCGCCCACATATTTTACCTACCAAGAAAACCCAACATTCTTTGTCATGTTTCTTAGAAGATAAACTAAAGTCACGTGCCCTATGCATTAAGACCCACATGGGTCTCTTGAGTTAAAACGTTGTTTATAACCACTGGTAGTTATTAAAATATTTCATATGGTACAAAAAATCAAAGTGTTCTCCAATCTTCAAGAATTCCCTGGGAAAGTATGTTACGCATGCTTGAAACCCGATCGTTGGGCCACACGTGCTCCCGCACAGCGTATGAATGGGACAAACCAAGGGTGGGGAAGGGCCGCGGTGTGCAGAGTGCGGGGGCGAAGGCTTTTTTCAGGCAGTACGAGGCAAGACGCCGGCGTAAACGTGCGTTCTGCGCTCACAAATTCCTTTACAGTTAAAGTAGTGTAATTAAAAAAACTAATTGTGACAATTCAGTGTAATCAATCCAGCAATCGTTTAATTTGTAAGTATTTGTTTAATTTTAAAGTGTAACTAGCGTCCCTCTTGTTTAACTTAAAATCATCTATCAATATAATCAAATGTAAAATTATTCATAAATCAACGTATTTATAATCGTGTGCTAGCTATTACAATTTAAATTGAATATTTTAATATGTTAATTTATAAGTTATTTGATTTATAACATGTTATGCTGATAAAAATTATAAATATTTTAATTAATTATTAGTTAATTTGATTGTTTTTTTTCTTTGATTAAGTTGCGACGAAAATGTCGTCGGACCCAGCTCCCTTGTCTAAAACGGCGAAGTATAAGAAGATTACAAAACCGCTTTTGGAACGAAAACGGCGCGCACGTATTAACCGGTGCTTGGATGAGCTTAAGGACCTCATGGTGGGCGCTTTAGAGGTTTGTATCCTTTATATCATTAAATATTTAAAAAAAATATATACATATATTATATTATAGTGGCATGAAACATGTATATTTTTAAATATTCATTTCGGAAGCTAATTAGGCAATGTGGTTTGAAATAATTTATAAGAGTGAAGATTTTACGAAATAATACATATATAAAAACTTCTAAATAATTATCTTTATTAGTTTTTAACGATTTACTGTTATAAATATGTATTTGGTAAATCAACCTTTTAAAAGAATGAACGGAGAGAAATTTAGTTGACTCCTGTTGGGATTTATTGAGTGAACAGTAAAATTAGACGACGTAAGACTCTATTTTTATTGCCATTGTTTTTTTTTTTATTAAAAGTGAAATACATCGCAAAACTTCGCTGATAGTTCCTTGACTTATAGACTAGTATTATATAATACACCTAAAATTATCTTTTTAGACTAATTTCTAATCTAATTATAACATTCACCATCATTGTTTGCATAAATAATTTATATTACATTTTATAAGACCGGTCGTCCTTCTGTTTATTAATGCACTTATCAACCGTACCGTTGTCGACAAACAGGAATATAAAAGCACAAGTTCCATTACGACAGGAGTCTCTATACACTTGTACAGTTGTATTAATATTACGTTTGTACCGTGAGAAACACAGCGCGCACCTGCTTTCCACTTTAATCATATATGTCTTTTTGTTATAGATCGATGACGACAACTTGAGCAAGTTGGAGAAGGCTGATATCCTTGAATTAACTGTTAACCATCTTACAAAGTTACATAGCCCGAGAGACCCGGTTCTAGAAGCGAAAAAGTTTCAAGCGGGATTTGGACAATGTGCCGCTGAAGCTTGCCGTTTTATTATGTCAGTTCCAGATTTAGATGCGAATGTAAGCCAAAATTTGATAAGTCACCTATCAAGATTGATTACAGCACAACCGTTGACTATTCAAGTACCAGATAGACCGCCATTTTCACCACCTACATCACCATCTTCAATTATGTCTGATAGACATCAGTATTACAGCGATCAGGATAGGTCATCATCAGATGCTGAAGACTCGATCTATTCCGGTGAGGCACCGAGACAATGGGCGTATAATAGACAACCCGCTGTCAAGTCAAACCATAAAACACCACCCACAGGGCTGCTTACAACGGTCGATAAATTAAACCAACCTGTAGAGGCAAGAAACGGAGCGTATTTCAAAAGAGTTCCGGTCGAAGCTAAAGATGTTATCCTGCAAAAAATTCGACAACATATAATGGACAAACGTAGCAATGATGCTGTTGATATGAATGCGTGCATGGAGCCTATATCTGATACAAAATATACAAATAGAGATGAACCGTACAGAGGTGACTTTGCGTATCATTATTCACCACAAGCCACAAACAGTGACACACTTGATCTTAGAAAAGTTAGATCACCAACGAAGTCTATTGAAACTGCACACTCGCCTAAAAAATCAACAGCACTCACTGTCGCTAATCAATTAGAAACGGCTCCCCAGAGCAAAGTTGAGGTGGCCGCTAATGTTCCGGAACAATGCGAATTGCCGATGGATTACAGCAACTTACCGCCTAAAAAGAAAAGGAAATTAATCGAGTACCAAGAGTACAAAAAGCAAGAGGCAGCCCGACGTCAACTTGAGGCTTTTTATGATAAAAAAGAACGTCATCAAGCCCCCGTGGGCCCACCGGTTGATGAAGAGAATAAGTGGCGCCCATGGTGATATGTTCAGACACTTGCCTATTGTGATATTAATAGTCTTTTCTTCCACATAAAAGCTTTAATTTGTTTTAATTTATACATGTGTAATTATAGTTTAATAAATATATTATAGTTTTTAAATCTAAGTGCCTTATAGTATTTGCTTTAAATTTGTTATAGAATGCGTACTGAACATTTATTTATGTGCCATTTATGATATGATCTCGATGTCTTCCTACATATTGTTTCTAGATATTTCTAGTCTATGAACAATATAAAATAAAAAATGTAATAAACGATGTATCAAATTATGCGTAAGCGTTTCCTTTCCCACTTCATTCCACAAAAAAGTTCGATTCCATATTATACAAATAAGTTTTTATTCAGGATAAGAGTACTTAAGCAAATAAATTTAAAAAAAAACTTAAAATAAGTGTGGTTCTCAAATTAAGATTTTTTTTAAATATATTTAATTTTTTTTTTTTTAATGTATTTGTAAGTTGCTCCAAATTTAGCAAAATTAATATTACAACAAAACGTGCTAATTGACTTCAATTATATCATAATTTCCAAACCTATTTGCCGTTTCCATACCTATTTTATATATTAAAATTATTTAGGATAGGCACTCTGTTCCCTCTGCCTACCTTGCAAGGGATATGGCGTGATGATATATATGTATGTAAAATTATTTAATTCATAAAGTACAAAACAAAAAACTTTCCGTGTAGTGACGAAGTAAGAATATATAATTCATCACCCCTATCTGGATAAGTGTGGGTGATCTAATAATGATAAAAGTACAAAACGGTCCATGCTCACCAACTAACTAATGTAATTTAGTATTTTCAGTAGTATCCAATTCAAATCTAACAACGGAATTACTTTCATTGAAGCAGGTACAAACCTATAAACATGATTTTCTTTTTCTATGCCTAACCGTAGAATTAACTAGTTATTACCAAAAAGTCGATCATGCAACATTAGATGTTTTGTACAGTATATTTAAATTTATCTAGTATAAACTGCTCCCTAAAAAGTAAAATCTAAATTATTACAGATTTAATAGTAAACCTATTAAATCTGTAATAATTTAGATTTTACACACCCAGTGAAACACTTAACGACCTCTATTGGATAATTACAGTAAGTAATGTAAATTATATGTATGACATCTAGTGTAATATTTAAAAACTTAAACGTATCTTCTAAATAACCAAAACAATACTTCTACATTCACATTTTTTTCTACTAGATGGCAGTAGTGATACTGTTAGTTTACTGCCATCTATGTAATAAATATATAAAATAAGATGCATAGAAAGTTACTAGATGGCAATATTGTGATAAATTATATTTTCCTCTTAATAGGTAGAGGTTTTACGGATGTCCAAGAGAGACTGCTTTCAAAAAATAATTTTTGGCCTGTTTTTATTCAACGAATTGATAACAAATTGAAATTTAGTAAGACTTATATTTCAGAATATAACTAGATAATAGGTACATTAATTTTATAAAATTATGTTCATTAATCCCTACTTATAAGGTTAAGGGTTATACCCTATTTTAAAATACAATATGTCACCAGCCACTTGCCAGCAATAGTCAAAATTTGACTGAAGTATCACGCTGTTGCCCTCCTAGAAAACTCACAACACCAACTACCTATATTGTCGAAATATTTGCCCAACAGCGGAGGGCGAAAATTATAATTTTATGAGAAATTGAAAAGCCTTCCTACTCGTCACTAGATGGCAAGAAAAATTTTTCATATCGTATTAGCAAGCGGTGTGACGATCTCAGTGAAGGGGATAGGAGGGCCGAGCGCGCGAAACAACTTCATTCATTCATTTCATTTTAATCATTTAAAGACGCGCCGCATGGCCGGTTAGTCGATTGTGCGGTAGCTCCATGAATTGCCGTAAAGAACGAATGACAACATGTGTTGCGCGTTATTTTTAACGAACTATTTCGAAATTTAAAATACGAACTTGACAGTTATTGTTTTAACATTTATAGAATAAGAAAGAATTAATAAAATAAAAAGTGATTCAAAATATTCTAAAGTGAATTATATGATAAATTATTGTTTATATTGTGGTGGAAAGTGTTATTCTGTGCAATGTTGTGGTAAGGAAATGCTTGTAAGAGAGCAGTCGCCGGCACCGCGGGTGGTGGCCGGTTTGAGGAAGCTTCGACCCGAATTGACTCCTGGACCTGTTCCTACCCCGTTAGATCCTGATTTCAGGATATCAGGTTAGTAACTGCAAATTTAGTTGACAATTTACTTCATGCAATTTGTATACCAAATATCGATATTATTTTCAGTATAACCCTCAGACTATGTTTTATTTTGATTTGTAATAGTAGCATACCCGTACTACTAGATAATAACCAACTCGATTGGCATCGCGCGTATTTGTAAACAATTAAAGCCTTTAGGAAATAGATTATTTCTTTTCCTTAATGTACATTTTTGTAGCGTTTATGATGTTACAAATGTCGAATTTTTGAAAACCTTTGTTTGAGGACAATATTGTTCTACCAATAGACTGCTTATGGGAAACTTATAAATAGCAACTATATTCGTCAACTCGTTTTTTTTTGTGTGTCGTAGTTGTTAGCCTCAGATGGCTATGACAACTTTACCCGGACTGTGGGTGAGCGCTGAGGGCTCTCAACCCGTATCAACTCGTTTACTAAGCATGACCGTTTTAAACGTAAACGTTCCGTGTCAGGATTACTACTTGCTACAGTCTGATCTAGTCACACACTACCCAAGCTATCCAGGACGGCAAAAACGCCATTTAATCGGACTGTTAGTACCAAATCCTTCTTTTCAGTATTAGATAATTCCTGGTACTAAATGATGGCCAAGTCAAGATTTTGGTACCAGTAGTCCGCTCAAAGAAATATGAAGATAAGGCTCGCGTTTTCCGACGTAAAAGTCACCCATAAGATCCAGAGGCCAGCCATCTAATGTTGTAAGCAAACAACATTTGAAATGATCTGTAAAATGACTAATGAAATTACTATCTATGAAATAGTAATAGTACCTAAATAAATATTTATTGTGTTACTGTTGTATTTGCATTTAACTGATTCACTTATAGTAGGTAGATTTCTATCTGAGAGATTCAAGCTCATCCATCCACTCTGAAATTCTTTGCTTAGAAGGTTAGTCTCTTTTCATTGCCCGGATGGCATTAGATAGACTATTGCCGTCCATTAAACCATTACATTTCCAAGAATTTTTGGTGCCAATTATGAGACTTCGTAATATACGAAAGAGATTTGTTGTTGACTACGAAGGTAGATAGGTGCTTACATTGTCTATATGATGAAGCGTAAGAATACAATAGCCACTGCCTATTTCTTTCCCACTGTTATCACTCGACCTATTGCCATCCCGTCTGGTCATCGCGTAGATTAGTTTCCATATTCTGAAGCCCATGCCTAACAGAACGTAGGTATATCGACGGAAGAAAATATTCATCGAGTACTAGTAAAATATACTTATCCAGAACCCTTATTATATCTTTTTTACTTGCGTATTGCATGCATTTGCCACGAACCCCAGATATAATACCTACTGAAGTGTAAACTTAAAGGGCTGATTATAAGACGGACATTTATTTATAATATTTTTGCCTATCAATAATATCTAAGGATTTTAGAATAATAACGCGTGTTATACTTGTTATTTATTTTATTATTTTAAGTTATATCATATGTTATTATTCTAAGATAAGGGTATTTTATTTTAAACCTGCTTTAAGAAATTAATCCTAATACCTAGGTAGGTATCTAGGATAGGTAGGTACCAATCTTAGACAACTTTTACAATTACACCTACAATTATCGAGCTCAATAAGATTTAGAACTGGCTCATCATCAATCATGTTTGGGAATCGCAACTTGGGTATTTGTTAGATGAGGTTCCTATTTAAACCATTACGCCTACAATCTGATATAACGATGAAGGTTATTTTTATGAATTAAGATAATAATACTTCTTGTTTATGCGTAATCTATGGGCATTGGGTTTGCATTTCCAGTATATTACTTAAAAAAAACAGTACACAACGTTCATTTTTGTCTTTCATTAATCTTCCATTATTTCCAACTGCGTTGGAGCTGGATTATGAGTCTAACCACAAAGTAGTGGTAGGTCCACACTGTTGACAGTTTTCTGTCTATAAACGCAAACCGGTCCGTCCGAGATAGTGCCACACTAGCAGAAAATCTACGTCTCAGCAGTGGCAATATGCTGTTGCGCTTCGTTCGGTGACCGAGAGAGCCGGCAGCCCAACTTTCTGGGTGGGTTAAGGTTCATTCATTGGCAGCGACTAGCTGTAGCACTGGTATAGCACAGGTCCATAAGCAGCAGTAACACTTACCATCATGCCTCTTGCTCGTTTTCAACCATCAGCAATAAAAAAATTACAGATCATTATTTTCATGAAACAATTATAATTTGCCCATTTTAACTCTGATCACTACCTAGGTCCGTATCTAGATTGGTATCTACTGCAATCGCTAGGCCATTATTTAAACGCCTGTGCCTACGTGTCTGCCTTTTCACAGGGGCGTACATACCCACGCCTCCTATGTTACTTATGAAATTATGAAAACGTTAACATAGGCACCTGATGAACTCTCAATATTAGCAGCGCCGGATTAGCCGCATAGCAACAGTAGCAAATGCTACGGGCCCTCGCACTCCAACTGCGGGTGTCTAACCGTAAACAATTTCAATTTAAATAGGGGTGTAAAAATATTTTTATCTCACTATAATGAATATAGAGCATGATTTGCTTAAAAAAGTTAATATTGAAAGTGTTAGCTCTAAATTCGCCCATATTAAATTTAGAAAAGTTCATTTGTAACAGTTTGTTTTATTTAGTTACTAACCTTTAATTACCTTACCTAAAGCAAATCAGGGGCCCCTTGACAGATTTTACTACAGGCCCCGCGCTGGGTTAATGCGGCACTGAATATTAGTCAATTTAAAACCTACAATTGAAGTTTCTGTCAATAAGTTACTCTAATAACTAGTTCCATCGTTTGTAATCATCTGTCGCTATAAGAAATTAATGATTATAAATATAAAAAAGGCGGTTTGCAACTGGCTTTTTTTTTAAACATCGGTTAATCTACACATGTCATATGAACCTTATGTACTATAGTGACATGTTATCGTTATTCAGTGTCATTCAATTTGTTCGGGCAAAATGCTTTCGGCTTGATGTCAATTATTATAAATCTTTAATTGACAGATATTGGTGAAACTAGAGTATTTTTGAATATATCTTATAAAGGACATTTTTTACAATATTTTTTTTGTTAACTAATCTACATTAATTTAGATTTTTTTCCGTTTGGAGACGGAGTAAAAATACTATTCATATTAAGATATACTTACCCGTGGGTGATCGTACGAGACGACTAAGGGATATAAAACGCATATATTGAAAATTATTAATTTACATTTAATGAAAATTATTAATTTACATTTAATGAAAATTATTTTTATTTTTAGTTTGGTTATCTATGAAACGTATTTTTGACTGACTGCTTGTGACTGATGAGTCATAAAGAATAGTAGGTAGCGCTACTTTTAAGTATGTTGATGCCTACTTGCGTAATGATTTTGGTGTATGCATACATAAAGGTGAACTGTAGCATTTTACACGATATATACTTAGGTATTTGTAAAATGATTTGACTAGTCTGAAAGTCTAGACAAGTTGCGATCGATAATCTGCAAGCCATGCCACAGACTCTATTTTAGTGTGTGTAGTATGCGTTATGACATCTATCCATACATCAACTTGTTGACGTCTTCGACGAAAAAGAATGGATAATGCCATAACTACCATGATTGGCAAACAGGCCGGCGCACACACTTTGTGTTATAATGCACTGCTGCTCCAATGCCTTAAGATTTTGTTAGGCGGCTTTTACGACTCCCATGCCAGCCTATACTTAACAAGTAATGGCTGGTAACGCGTTATATACTTAAACCATTACCATACGTGGATTTATTTACGATAACATATATTTTTATTTTAGTCCTTGTTTCCAAATTAATTCGGCCATTTTAGATTTTCATAAATGTAAGAATTGTCTTTGTCTATCCTGGATGGTTGGATACAAAAACAGCTGGTTATAAGTAAAACCAGTTATCTACGTTTTAAAATATTTAATTTAACTGTATACCTAAGCATGCGCTTATTGATATCACAAGGAAGTATTCTCACAAATATAATAAATCTTCCTTTAGTAGAGTAGGTACCATGAGAGAAATAGCGTTACATTAATAACTCTCCTTTTAACAATGACTAATTATAATATCCGGCGAAAATTTTCATTGTATTTTATTATCACGATCAAAAACTAAAGCTTACTCACAAGGGTGGAATAAACTGCAAGTGTCATTGTCGTAATACGTGTCATTGTACGCGAAATTATGCGTAATCTTTAGAATAATATTTTATACTACATTCTTCAATAACTGGCTCCTAGTATTCTGTCAGTTAATTACCTCTCTTTGTAAAGTTCACTTAAAACGTGAGATCAAAAAATAATAGGGTGAAATATTAGGCCGAAACACTTCTATTTACCCTTTCGGTGATGCAGACTATAAACTGCTACATTATTAAGTTTGTAGCCTCGGGTGCAAGTAGTGAATTGCTAAAATTTTGTTCTCCTACCAAAATACGTTAAGGTACTAACTCTGCCCATGGCTTCACTCATAGTTAATTATTGCATTGTATGTATTTATTATTTTTATTATCTCGACTTATATACATTACACCGCTGGGCTCGAGCCTTCTTCACAAAATTAGGAAGAAAATGACGTACTTTACCACGCTGGTCAGATGTTGGTAAAGTTTCATTTCGTATTGTCCCTGTCTTGCATATATGTTATATGCATATTATGTCCCTCAGTCATCTTTAATGATACTCACGGGTGAGATAGGCGGGTGGTGAATTGTATTCTTACTCCGTCATCACACGGATAACCAATAGGCAAAGGCAGTATCAGAAAAACAAGATCTCTTTTTTTGGCATATCATCGAAACTAAACGATAAACATCATTTCGATATCTGAATAAGATTTTTCATTAGTTTATGGCCTTTATTTTTTTTATGGCATTTCTTTTAGATCTTGAACAGAATATCTCCTCTTAGTTATATTAAAACTGTACCTACCCGGCATTTCTTTAATATAAACATAGAAAGGGTCTTTACTGTAACCGTTCATGAAGCTTATATCAAAATACTTTATAGCGATACCTATCATCCATACACCCGTAAATTAACTTTAGATCCCCAGTCGAATGTAGACGGGTTGAGAGCCGTCAGCGCTTACCCACAGTCCGGGTAAAGTTGTCATAGCCATCTGAGGCTAACAACTAAGACACACAAAAAAAAAAGTCGGATGTAGACAAATATCTTTTTGTGCACAAATTTTATTTTTGAAGAATAAATTTTCACATTATTTTTTTTTCGTCATACACAGACGGCGATATATTTTAATGTGAAAACTTGTCAACTAAGCACACAATTATTTTCTGCTATATGGCTGTATGGTTAATGCTGCCTTTGCTTGTCCGACCGTGAACCAAAATACGTTTAGTTGTCATTTTGTGAAATCTATTGTGGTCCAACATTCGTTATGAGCAAATAAATATTTACGCGGCTTCGTTACGATATCTACGTGGAATCAGTGTGCAATCAGTATTCGTGTATTCACTACGACAGAATTATATCATGTGGTGTCCGAGTAAGAATACAATTTACCACGCTTTCCTTACCGACAGTTGTCGTAAGAAATGATAAAGGTTTGTCAGAAAATATTACTTCAGGAGAAGTAAATTTCGAAACAAAACCCTATGCCAGCTTGTCTCATCACCACGTATTTATTCTGAGAGAAGCCCGAGCTTTAGGCGTTATACATAACTTTAGACGCTATACAACCCGCATATAGCGCCTGAAGAATGACACAATAGCAATTTACAGATTTTGCATTTAAGAACGTATTATGACGTCACCCATTATGTCGTCATAAGACGTAAAAGCCAACGACCTTAATAAAAATAACTAGAACCCCATAAATTTCTCTTACTAACAAGAAGATAATCAAATTGCACTCTCATGATTTATTTTTATGTTTTGTTTTTGGATTAATGGGTAATATTTTGCACTACATGCGTGCGTTTGAAATATGTATTATTAGGACCTTCCACAGCAATTTCATGTACTTCCGATTGTTGATCCTGAACCGGAAGTAATCAAAAACCAACATCATTGATCTACAGATACTTATGGATAATTCTCAATCTTGGTCGCCCAGATTGATTAATCTGTCATCCGAAATAGACACGGCGGTGGAACAAAATACGAACATAATAAAATAGTAGTAAATTACAAGCAATAATCCAATAAGAAGTGGTCATAATAATTAAAGTACGTCTGAATCATCCCATTGCAGAGTAAACTTTTTGACACTTTTTGTTCGTTGAATCCATTTTTTTAATAGTCAGAATGTAGCACTGATGCAAAAAATAATCAGATTTCGGAAAAATTATTGCATCTCCACTATTCTTAACTATGGTTGAAGAGCAATCGTTATTTACGATTTTCTTTAAAAAAAATCTATATAAAAGAACATAGGTACATCAGAAGTGTATAAAATTCCTAGAGGATTCTAAGAGGGAAATAAGAAATGGCTTTAATTTATAATTGAAGGGTCAGCATTCCCTTGACTGGTACCTAGGTAAATTCCATATCATGAAGACTTAATTCAATTCAATTAAATTGAATGCTTGAAATACTGCTGTTGATTACACCTATACAATCACTCTGAAAATGGCGCAGGTACCTAACTACATATGTAAGAAATTTATTAACGGATCCTGTTTCTAAACGCGAGATGGAGAAGTATAAAAATTTCTAGTCAACCAAGTTCAAAATTATGTGAAAGTTGGATAACAACTATATACACCTATGACTATGTAATATAAAATGTTATACAAAGCAATTAAAATAAATCAATTGCTATCGTATCGAATGTAATCGAATGAAAGTTTCGAAATCGACTAACCTTTGTAAGGAGAGTCCTTGAACCTTTTTAAGATCGTGCATGAATATACGAACGGGTATTGTGATTTATGACCACAGAATAGGTATCACTCAATGAACTCTTACAGTATTTACAATTAATAAGAAACATTACGACCTAACGGGCACGAAGTTGAACAATAAAAAGCAATTGCTATGAATAATATCATTCTGAGGGGCTCTAAATTCGTTGCAGTACCATAATAGTATTAATTAAAAGCTATTAAAACTCCTTGGTATCTTTTAATTAAAATAATTTTAGAGTCAAGAGTCTCCGAAACCGGCGTGTATGAAAAGAATTATGAATGTTGAGGAAGCGATTGAAGTATGGAAGGATAGAATTCTCTGGCACTCTGTTCTCTCTGCCTACCCTGCAAGGGATATGGCGTGATGATATGTATGTAATTTTGATATATTGTGTTCCTTGTTTTTGACAGATTCCGTTCTTTGTTCAATATCTATGTGTTTCAAACTGAAACGTTTTAGTGGTATCAATTACATTCCCACAAGGAGCTTTGACATCAGGCAAGCGACCGAACAAAAAACAAAAGCTTTGCAATATGATACTACGAAAATGGAGTGCATATTACGTGGACCCCAAATAAATGGGATAAGAGCAGGACGATGATGATGACGTTATTTAAGATGGTTAAGTTATTAAATAAAAACGTCATATAAATAAAACCAATGTTTGCGATTAGAATATAATTTTAAAGTTTATATATAATCATTATCGTTACGTGGCGGCTTGCCATTCTTTAATTAAAAATAGACAGACATATAGTGTTGGTCAATAATGCTAATATTTTTCGTATAATTTGTTTCGAGCAATAATAAAATAAGACCAGAATCTACAGTTGAATTATACTAGTGCAGATGAAATACGATTGAATTTATTGTGATAATGTAAATACAAATCCATCCACCAGTAAAAAAGATGCTTTATGTACATACGTCAGCTTGTTATTTTCATCATACAGGATTACGCCTAGTCGCGTTATCTGACATGTTTCAAGATTACTTATCAAATGTCAATGTCAAAATCAATCAATCGCATAGATATATGGCTTTTATCAGTTACGCATAAAAAAACCATAATACATATTCTATATAGAGTTACACATACCGTTTTATTTGTCAACTTTCGCTAACAGTGGTTTTTATTGTCATAATGTATAAAGATCTATCCGTGTGGTGACGGAGTAAGAATACAATTCACCGCCTCCTATCTTACCCGTAGGTGATCATAAGAGACGACTAAGGGATATAAAACGCATATAATATCTATGCAAGAGAAGGAAAACTCGAAATAAAACACTATACCAATACGTCTGACCAGTGTGGTATAGTAGGTCAATTTCCCTCTCATTATGGAGGAGGCCTAGGTCCCCATCGGGACGTATATGGGCTGTGATGATGATGATGATGAATGTATAAAGATATATTTTTACTAGCAAATTCTTGCAATTTCATCTGCGAAGTACTCGTTCTTGTGGGAATACTAGGATAAAATATATATAGCCTATGGTGCTCGCTAATGCTTTCCATAAGTGAAAGAATTTATAAAATCGGTTTAGTGGTTTAGGCGTATAAGCGTAAGAAACAAAGTTATTTTCGCATTTATAATATTAGGATTTTAGTTAAAAAAAGTCAGTACGACATTTAGACCCCGCATTAAGAAATAAATATTTGTTTAGTGAGGTCATTACAGATATACAATTAATAGGCTCAAATGACTCTTCGAAATTCAATTGTACGGATTCAGAACAATTTGACCGGACAAGTGGTAGAAGTCTGGATGGAATGACGAAATTTTCATACTGGCCTTTCATGATGAATGATGATGATGGGTTCGTCTTCATGCATGAAAGTTTATTTCGCGATCCCCAAATAACTGTTGTGGTTGTGATTTATCTTATAAAGCATCCTCCACAACACCAGTTATTCTATAGTGCGGTGTCCGTGTGTTGTCATAATAAACTAAATAATTACTGGATTGCGAAAGAATGATTTGCGCGGTAATAGAATCAGTGCCACTCGCTATGGGTGGCTTTTTATTGTCATAAGCCTGCCGGCTATGGTCTGGACACACGCCGTCCATTCCGTCCGAGCCGACAGAAGGGCGGCGCACGGGCCCCATAACCTACCGTATTCCCTCCCCATCGCCATTGGGCTGGCCACTGGTACCGCTTTCTTGACATTCTTGGTCAGCCCGGCAGATTACCCTTTCGGGTACCAACCCCCGTCGACGACCCCGCCTGCTGCTGGGAGCTATAGGTAGTTAACATTTATAACACTACATTATCTCATCATCATCATCATTCTCCTACTCTTATCCCAATTGCTTGGGGTCGATACAATATGTACTCTTCTTTCATAGTACATATTGTAAAAGTTATTGGCAATAATTTTATGACCGGCCGCCTGCCAGACGTCAACTCTCCTTGGGAATGTAATTGTTGACCAAACGGCATCAGATGGAGTTGGCCCAGGTCGTTATAAGGCTCTTAGTCGTCTTTTACGACATCCACGAGTAAAGTAAGGGTTTGTTGTATTCGTAGCCGCTGCACCACAGCACAACACTACACTACACTATCTATGAAGTCAATTATCAACAAAAAGTAATACACCTCAATAAGAATTATGTTTTTACGTCGCAGCCTGATTTACACACATAATTAACTTACTATGCCATGCTGTTCAGTCATATTGGTATATGGTTTTATTTAGAGTTTTCCCTCTTTTGGATGTTATCTGCATGTTATAATCCCTTAGTCGTCTTTTACGACACCCACGGGCAAGTAAGGGGGTGGTGAACAGTATTCTTACTCCGTCACCAAATGGAAAATATTGGGGATAGTCATATCATCATCAACCTGCTCTTATCCCAATTTATTTGGGGTCGACGCAATATGTCTTCTCCTTCCATACAACTCTATCAGACGTCATCTCTGTGGTCACTCCTTGTCTATATATATAAAAATAGTTACGAACTAGGTATTTTATCTATCAAGAATAATCTGTCATAAAATGTTTTATCAAACTATTTTAATATGTATTTTTTATTCTTCCTTAGGTGTTTTGCGCCAGTATTACAATGATGACACCGAATCTTGGGCCTGGGTACGAGCAGCTGTTAGAAACGGATGCCTCCTCGCTTGGAGGGATGGTACTCTCCCACGGAGAGCAGCAGCTAGATTACCACTCAGAGATTTGCACCTACGCACTGCGACTGTTCTGCCTAACGCGTTCCAGCTCTCCCGGCTCTGTGACGACACTGCCGTCGCCACGTTCCAGGTGAATATTTCTTAAACATATCTTATAATACAGAAATAGCCCCAAGACACATTGTCATGTCATTATCATCGGTTTCACGTCAGAGAATTTGCTCATGACATTTTTTATCATAAAAATATGTATAGTGTATACTAGAAAATATGTCATGATGACAATGTGGTTTTAGTGATATGGCATAATGACTTTTTATATAGATAGGTATCATCGACTCATTAGTGTATCGTCACTACATAATTCATTTTAATTGACAGTGCCGCTAAATGGCAATGGAATGGACCAAAATAAATGGCCTTTGTAGATATTTAATCGTTTGGCCGTATTAATACCGGTTACAACAAACTTGATCATACGATAAGGTATAGAATTGTTGCAAGGATAAAACGATGACGGGCCGATATACAACTATTTTATTAGTGGTAGGACCACGCTGTTGACAGTTCTCTGTCTACAGCCGCGGGCCGGTCCTGCCGGGGTAGTACCACACTCTCGCATAAGATCGACGTCTGAATAATGGCAATGTGCTATTGCGCTTCGATCGATGAGCGAGAGAGCCGGAAGCCCAATTGGATGGGTTTGGGGATTGTAATGGTAGGCAGCGGCCAAGCTATACCCTTGGTATAGCAAAGGTCCATGGGTGACACCACCAGGTGTGCTGCTTGATCGTCTGCCACCATAAGCAATAAAACGAGCACGATCTTATGTTAGACAGTCTGCAAGTCGTGTCGGGGGTTATATATTATACGGACCTTGTAGCAACTCGAGAAAATTTCCGTGCGTTCAGGCGCTTCTGCCATACCTACTACTGTAATCAAATTTAAGGCTCACATATAGGCCCCTTAAGCTGTGTCATATCCGTGGTGCTGTACTGCTACGCTTCACGTGTCAGTACATCCTTCTATCTATTGGCCTATTAGCCAATTTTGCTTCATGTCTCCCGCTTTGCATAGGAGGGAAGTAGAAATTCTTCAACTCCTCCTGTTTTTCTTTTCTAATTAAATTTGTTGCGGGTCCTAAGACAATTAAAAGCGTTTCCCGGGACTTTCTGAAGGTCAAACCTCAGTGTCTTTTATGGAGACCATTGTGGATCCTGGCTTACAGGAGTTAAAGTGGTGGGAATGTGTGGTGGGTATAGTCCCAAAAAAAAAAAAAAAAACAATAAAATAAAATACACCGCATGTCTTTAGCCAATATTGATCCCACTATTAGGCCCGGATTCCCCCATAATGCTAAAGAAATTAACCCACTATATTAGGCTGACCATTTACTCGTATATGGGTTGATATAGTGTAATGAATTCTGATGATTACCTACACGAGTATTATACATTTGAAATAAAACTATTTTTACGAATTCTATCGCGTTTATGAGGTTTTTAATTTCCCGAGGTTTCAAACACTACAGCGTTCATGGTCACGGTAGAACTAAGGTGAACTCATGTCCAACAAGTCATCCTCATTACAGAGATTTAAATCTACCCGCTTCAGTATCGGTTATAAAATTTTGACCCACATTTCAATTATAAATTTTACAGATTGCACTACAAATGGCACAAATCGAACAGGAGATGAAAGAATAGGACCGTCTATAATTGCGATACGAATATTCATATGTCCGTTGTGTTGGCAGTAAAATAAACTAAAGAATGATACATCCGTGTGGTGACGGAGTAAGAATACAATCCACCACCCATATCTTACCCGTGGGTGATCGTAAGAGACGACTAAGGGATATAAAACGCATATAATATCTATGCAAGAGAAGGAAACCTCTAAACAAAGCCCTATACCAACACATCTGATCAGCGCGGTATAGTAGGCTAACTTCCCTCCCATTACGGAGGAGGCCCGAGCCCAACAGTGGGACATATATGGGCTGTGATGATGATGAAAGAATGATTATATGAGCCAGTTTGAAGTTGTGCTATGAAAATTAAGATCACTGAAAACTGTATTGGTACATCACGCGGTTGTTCGTGTTATGTTTGTTCAATAAAAAAGTCACGAACCATCTAATTTACATGCTAAACGAATTGATCGACCGTGTGATTGGCAAGACGTTTCTGTTATTGCTTTTATTTACTTTTTTTGCTGTAATTGGCTTGTCAGGTATAAAAGTTTAACGCCTCTAGTTACAACTAGTTCTTATTAATACTGCGTATCTTCAACTCTTGCTATTTGGCAATGCAATTAGTATCGTTACCTAAAAAAAAAGTTAATTTGTCAGAATAAAAACATAGCATATACTCGTAAATAAGCTGTGTGGTAGCGGCTACGAATACTACCAACCCTTACTTTGCTCGTGGATGTCGTAAAAGACGACTAAGAGCCTTATAACGACCCAGGCCAACTCCATCAGATGCCGTTTGGTCAACAATTACATTCCCGAGGAGGGTTGACGTTTGGCAGGCGGCCGGTCATAAAACCATTGCCAATAACTTTTTCAATATGTACTATGAAGGAAGAGTACATATTGTACCGACCACAAGTAATTGGGATAAGAGTAGGAGAATAATGACTCGTAAATAAGCATGAAAATATACACACTTTTATAAGCGTACTCGCAAACTTTAACATTTGTAATATCAATGCGATTATGAAAAGCATCTAATTTACGAAAAACGAATAATAAATCTATATATTTTTTAGTAACATAAAACATTTTTATTATATTTGATTTTATCTACAACGAAATTTTCATTTCAGTTACCAACTATTGAAAAGAAATTTGATTGATGAAGTCTTCGAAATCTTTTAAAACATACCAAATGTTTTCTTAGCACATCTTATTCGTACAATTAAATACTGTTCAATTCGTCATCCGTCGTTTAAGCTATTTGCAGTGTCATTTCTGCAAAATAATTATCTGGAATCGAGTATTTGGATAAGAATTTTCCTTTGTCCTTTCTTAACATAAAGAAAAATGGGAAATTGTATGAAAGGTAATATATGCCTTTTATATTTACTAGTTAGAATTGGCACATGTCATGTGCCAATTCTAACTAGTACCACAGTTCACGTGTTTTTTTCTGATGTATTGATGGTAAATAGAAAACAGGTCGCGAAATAACCAAAATACTGTGGTTTATTTTATTCATCTTCCAATTGTGTTAAAAGTAGAATACATGCTGTGTTGATATCATAATTATGAGTGAGGATAAGGGGAGGTGAAAAATGATGATAATTACACTTGCATTGCGACTAATTCATAGTGGTTCATGCACCGATAGCATGATGGCTTTCTACCATTTCTCAATTTAATTCTCATGTTTTTAATTTTTATGAACTATAATATTACACCGAATCGGACGACGCAGCGTAGGACGACCCCCACACTCAGTGGACTGATGACCTCATCAAGGTCGCAGGAAACCGTTGGATGCAGGTGGCACAGGACCGTTATAGATGTGGGGAGGCCTATGTCCAACAGTGGACGTTTACGGGCTGCCCGACTAGAAAAAAAGTATGGTTCAACCAGATCATGTATCTGGACCCGATCAGGATAGAATGAGGCATGCCGGATCCGGCAAACCCGATCAGGACCAGGTCTGGTCCTGATCAGGATAGCCTGACGTGAAATAACATCAAGTATGGTAAGGCATACCGGATCAGGACCAGATCAGGACCAAATAAGGATAGCCTGATGTGAAATATCATCAAGTATGGTAAGGCATACCGGATCAGGACCCGATCAGGACAGAATGAGGCATGCCGGATCCGGCAAACCCTATCAGGACCAGGTCTGGTCCTGATCAGGATAGCCTGATGTGAAACAACATCAAGTATGGTAAGGCATACCGGATCAGGACCAGATCAGGACCAAATAAGGATAGCCTGATGTGAAATATCATCAAGTATATAGTAAGGCTTGTAGTATATCAGAACCAGAAACAGTTTTCGTAACACAAAAAAAAAATATCAATCAAAATTCAAAAAAGTGACATGATTGTCATATTTATGCCACGTCGAAATTGTATTTGCATCAGAGGAGATTAATCTAAAATCTTTAATTAATCATATATATTTAATAATAATAATAATGTTTTATTAATAATATAAAAATAATTTATATTGAAATATATATATATATATATATATATATATATGGCGTTAGTAAAATGACGTCATTATTTGAATCGCGGTGTTAAGATTCTCCGAAGCGTAATGAGATGGCCTAATATTAAATTAGTTGTTATCGAATCAATTAAAACAGAACGATCAGGTCATGAATGAGAAATTCAGGCGCCTGTTGCAGTCGTTAGCATCTAGTGGTTGCGCCATAATCGGAACGGCTCACTGGGACTCTCTATGATAAGAATATAGCACTGCATTCAGTGTCTATGTAATATATTAATTTATATTTTTACCTATTAAACATGTTCTTTAAGATAAGATATTCATGTTTTTTAAAAGGACCGGACTGGGCATACTCATTTGGATCAGGCAAGATATATAACGCAGATGATTGATTTGGTTCCGATCAGTAAAATTTCATCCGGACCCGATCAGAAACGCCTGATCTGGACCCGATCAGGAAAGCCTGATCTGGACCCGATAAGGTTTTCCTGATCGGGTCCAGATATATCTTCTGCGTTACAAACCTTATCTGGTCCAGATCGGGCATGCCCGGTCCGGTCCTGCTAAGGAAGACGAAAAAATTTCTAGTCGGATGATGGATGGATGGATGAATATTACACCTACTTTTTTGTATAGAAAAATATTTCTACCGTTATCGATACACCAAACTATATTTAATTTTTAACCGACTTCAAAAAGGAGGAGGTTCTATGTTTCATTGTATGTATTTTATAATTTATTGTAAGCTATGAAAACGTCGTTGGTTGTACTTTTTTTTTTATCCATAGCATTATTATTAGCATAGACAAGTTACGTACAGTAAGTTTTGTTTTCCACTGTTTGTTTTCCAAATAAATAAATAAATATTTTGTTTTTATGGCGAGAATATTTCTGATATGATATTTGATCGTTTCCGTTATTATTAGTTACTTAATACACTATCTAAAAAACCAAGTGTTTTTTGTCGTTGCAAACTATTAAAGCTACCATACACAAGATAAGAATAATGCGCATAAAATTAAGCGCAAAGTTATAAGGAAATAATTAATTGAACGTGCACCACAGGTGGTGTTCTCGGAACAAGTTGCTTAAATACTTGTACCGAAAGCTCTCAGCGCTTACATAGATAGCTACTATCTGAAACAAACAATAATAAATAATCACATTCAAAGTCATGCCGTTTCCATTATTATGCGAGTTAGGATTTCATTTTATATTGAATTGATTAAAAATTCAGCTGTAGGCTGTAAGATCAATTTAAGACGAGCTGCCGATATAAAGACCGGTTACCGGTGGTCCACCCACATGGCGCTAGAGACGTAGGCATGTGTACGACGGCCACCGAGGACAAATATCGGGTACCGGTGGCCCGCTCGCACGGCGAAGAGAGAAGTTGCACGGTGAGTCTATGGGGTCACGCGCCGCCTCTTCCGTCACCTTGGACCACCTTTGGCGGGGCGAGACGCATCCATAGTTCACCGTAAAAAAAAGGCACATGTACGACAGATTATGGGGTTGTATGCCGTTTTTAGGTCGCCCCAGAGACGGGCGGGGTGTGACTATATCATAGGCAGTCCCCAAAAAACAAAAGTTATGATCAATCATTCACGGAAAATGTATTCGAGTAAATCAAAATAACACTTGTACAGAGACTTTGTGTGTAATTTTCTCCTTGGCTGTTTGTTACGTATGAAATTGATAAAACTAAAGGCTGATTGTAATCTTAACAGCACTTGAAATTTTTATTTGTTATATTTACAACATTTCGTCAATTCGAATGATTGTATAATATCCAGGATACAATTTAAAACCGGCGAGAATAAATTAAATCGGACAACGAAAGGGATTTACACAGTTATTTGCCATATTATAATTGCAATGTGGACGGAAACGTTACGAGTTTTACTAAATTTTGTAATTATTGCATGATGCAGTTTATAACCACAGTTTACATACATGCATATGTAATTATGTACCTTTACATATAAATTATACATCCTTAAAAAATCCGAATGACTTCTTTCTTTTGAGCCCTTTTACGTAACAGTATAAACATGAAGTGTTCTCCCTAATGAGAGGAGATATAGTATACGTGTAGCTTTAGTTAGATAAATTGCTATAAAATTTGATTTCAATTACTCTTTGTTTTGAATAATGTATAGTTAAGTTTAACTATTATTATGTTTTACCGTGTAGCGGCGGAAATAGAAAGGTAGAGAAAAGGAACAATTCAAGACCTGTGTTCTCACGGATGTTGTAAAAGACAAGAATAAGCCTAAATCAATACAGAAGAATGAAAATATGAAACAAATGACTTTGCCAATCGCTCGTACCCAAGTAATGGAACCTATATTAGTCAAAAAAGTATAATAGCAAAATAATAAAATTTAAGAACGCAAAGCATGATTTGAAGTTACAAGACAACGAAATAAATAGGTCAACTTTTATATTGAGTTTGGTATATAGATGGCCTTTTTATTTCCGATGAATCAGGTATAATACGAATAAATGTCGTTGAATGCCTATTTATCTATCCGTATAAAGTACTTAGTGGAGAGCTTCTTATCTCCAAAGGTTTTTGTAGGATATAGAAAATTCAAAATCCCAAACTTATATATTTTTACCATAAACCACATTGTCGTTTATTTTCAGCTGGAATAATTTAAAACATTATATTATGATAACGTAAAATTTTTATTGCTTATTGTGGCAAACGAGCAAGCAGCGCACCTGATAGTAAGTGTTACTGCCGCACTTACTAAGGGTATAGCTAGGTCGCTGCTTACTAATACAAACCCCAAACCCACCCAGTTGGGCTTCCGGCTCTCCCGCTCACCGAACAAAACGCATAGCACATTGCCATTACTCAGACGTCGATATTCGGCCTGCGGTTGTAAACAGAAAATTGTCAACGGATTGGTTCTACTATTAAAGATATATTTGACAACTATATTTTTCATTGCCTAGCTGTAACTAAAATGTTAATATAAAATGCGTCCCTAACAAAGACTTCATAACATTCACGTATCAATTATGCTTTACAAGTGATTAAAATGATTTTGTATCTTACGATCAGTCACGTACGACCACATTGTCTACAAGACAATGCTTTCATAAATAATTATCAACACAGATGTTATATGACTCGTTGAACTAGATGAGAATAAAAACATTTTATCGTTGACCTGTCTCTATTAGCAACTAGAAGGCATTTACGATGTGATTTGACATTTAGAATCTATCATTAAGATTTTTATTTTATACCAAATTAGATTTTTAAATATGTGGGTCAACATTTAATAATTAATGTTGTAGTGAGTAGATAAAAACCTCTGCAATAAATATGACTTGCTGGATGTGACACATTACTTCTCCCTTGACTTGACCATATATTCTGCAAAGTATTTTTACCTTCATCAAAGAAAAAATCAAATACAGACGCGAAAAATATATTTTATTTCATTCAATTAGATAGATTGCTTTTTATTTGCAAAGATTTCACTATTTTGTTTAATATCTTATGGCAAGTAATGAGTACGAGACCTTATAGACCGCTAATCTATTCAGTGATAGTCTTCAAACAGTCATACGATTGTAAGATATTGGATCCCCTTCAAATAACATCATTCTCACGATTTATACACTTAAATAGACCTCAATAAAGCAAAGCAATCGTAAATCAAAGGCCTTTGTGCAACGAGACCTTTCTTGTAGTTATTTAGCATAAGAAAGGCTAGAAGCGCGAAGGTGTTGACATGTAAAGGAAACACGTTTTAAGAAAACCAAGTTGCATTAATATTCTGCCAATAAAAAATACTATTAATGTAATATGACCGTGACTAGTCCTGTCCTTATAATGTTCCCTTATTATTGAACTAAAACCAGCTCTCTTTTTATAGATCTTACAAGCATCGTATACTTTTCGAATACATGTATGCAAATTATGACATTTCATAGTAGATTAAGTCATCAATATTTTATAACAGTTATATTTTATATTTCTTTTTGTTGCAGACTTGCAATGCAGCTGAATACACGAGATGGGTGCGAGCGCTCTGCGTGGAAATCCTTGGTCAAACACCATTACCCCAAGTCCGATTTTTGGACGTGCTGCCCGCAACAGATACTGCCGGCCGAGAACCAAAGAAAGAGGCTACGCATCAGGAGACACCTCTATGTCCTCCCAAACCGCCTCCGCGAGCTCGCCGGAGGTTGCTAACGTCGACTGAAACGCTAATGCCGCGTAGGGATCATTCCCCCGCCGCAACGGATGAGGGCATCGTCGTCGAAGACGACGACTACGACTCTTCGTCCGATCGCAGCCTTGATCTAACTTTGTCCCTCGACGCCTTGAAGACTACAGATGTGGTCGACGCGTTAGTGCAGAAAGCAGAAATCGTCAAATGTGATAGCTGTGGTAAACTAAATTCGAATAAACAGCAACATCACACTCTGCCCCGCGCTGCACGGTTAGATTCAGAGCAAGGTCGACGCTACCTTAAACGATGGGAGGGAACTGTCGGAGGAGCGGAAAGAGGCCGGTACGCTATGGAAGCAGCAAGACGCAAGACTGCGTCGATAGAAAATCGCGCAAGATCGTGTTCACCAAATGTTCACGAAGCTGTAGCTCAATACGTTCCTGTAAGGGAGCGTAGGGCGTTATTTGAATCGCTGTCACGGAGCACTGTTGGCAACTTAGCGCGGAGCAGTGAACAGTTAAGTCGCGTGGAGCGGGTATCAGCGGATAGGACGCCGCGGCGGGCGGCGTCCCTACATGACCTGCAAGCGCCTCCGACACGGTCGGTGAGCGACCTACGTCAATACTTCGAGGCGGTGGCGCGCGGCGCGGGCTGTGCGGTTGTCCAGCGACACAGTGTGCCGCCCAATCCCGCGCCGCGCGCCTTTATATCGCTCACGTGCGCCTGACGCCTCAACCCTTGTACATATTGTAGATAAACTGCGTTGATCGCTATCTCACTAAGTCGTTTGTTTTAAGACTGTTAAAAGTATTGTTATAGATGTAGCTAATATAAATAAAATGAGATGTATTATCTATTATTCAGCAGTTTTATTCAGCCGGTGATTGGCTGGGTGACCTTGTTTCGAGAGCTGTGAATTGTAACGGAGGACATGTGAGTCTTGCGTAAGCTCAATCAAGTGTAATGGTTTAAGTAGCCTTGTTGTTTCGATGCATTGTTATCATTGAAAACATTTAATTTGTCACGAGATCTATTTTTTAGCATTTTTTAACCCCCCTCCCCTTGGTGATACGTGGTGAGGTTTAAGACTATGAAGGTTTAGGACTTCGTGATTTTTGTCAAACTAAAAAGTCTCACGTGATTAATGGACGGTCCCTTATTGGTGGAGTAAATTGGATTTAGGCATGAAATGTAGCAAATTATAATGTGCAAATATTTTAAAGTCCTCGGCTCTCATGATGGGGTACACTTTCGCAATAATGCATTAACTTTTGTTGTTTTAAAGTGTTTAAGTAGTACAAAAACAATACATTCTGTTAAATATAAGCGAAAATTGCATGGTCCGTGCTTCTATTATGCAAATCGTTTTAAGATAATATGCCATGCTATTGTTCTCTAAGGTCTTTAAACCGTCTGAGTAAACGCTTGATCCACACTCACTTCGTTGCTTGCACAATAACGCTGTTATCCTTTCAATAGTCGGATGTCGCCGTGACAGGCAGTTTCTCCCTTTCTATTGTCGTTAACGAAAGTGGAATGCACGAGTTCCCGTGGAAGCGATAAGATTCCAACAATGTTACGAAAGCAAAATGACACGCTGTTTGATAACTAATGAACTTATTGAGATAAGCTACCTTTTAAATATGAATCATTGTTACGTATGACTTGTTGGCAAATGAATATTAATTTATAATGCAACGTGACTACGCTGTTAGCCTAACTGCATTCAGACATTTTCTTAGAATGAGGCCGTTTGGTGTGTAAGGGTTACAAGTACAGCAATCACCCCTATAACAAGGTAAATTGGTTCTGCGTTATAGGAAACGTGTTATAAGAGTATTCTCGTATAACTTATGTACAAATGATTCAGGTTTAAGTTTTCGCATTACAGTGGATTTAAATCGAGTATTAAGAATAAACTATGTTATGAACAAAATATGTACATATAACGTGTGAAATCCCTGCGTTATAAGAGTGATTACTGACTCTTACATTAACGTGGGTGTCGTAAAAGATGACTAAGAGAAACTCGTAATGGATCCACTTTATCTGTTGCTGTCTGGTCAACAATAACATTCCCTAAGAGGATTGAAATCAGGCAGGTGAAATGAAATCGGTAATAAAACTATTACAACTTTTGCAATATAGGTATGTATACGATAAAAACAGAGTAGGTACAAAAGTGTCGAGCCCAAGTAAATAAAAGTGGAATGGATATTACCTATGACGTATGGACGTTGTCCAATATCCAGTAGGTAGGTACATCATACGATAAAATATCGACCTCTTTTCTGACTTATGTTATTGGTATTTTTTACAATTAATAATCTAATTAGTTATGCAAGATAAACAACTGCACAGATGGTATAGAGGTTATTGCAACACACTACCTTTTCAGTGCCGTGGGTTAGAGACCCACGAATTGTTGTTGTGATACCCTATGTGATCTACCAATTTCTTGTGTTGCGGAACAAGAATTATTTCATTAACAGGTGTTGCCTTTATAAAAAAAAAACATAAAAGAAAGAAGTTTAGGTTTTATCTTAATTTTATATATACAACTATGCATTGACCGTCTATTAGAACAAGATAACAGCCTTATTAAAGCTTATCGTGGCTGAATTCTAGTTAAGCAGCTGCGCAGAAAATAGTTTCGTATTTACAAATTACAATTAAACGCGTTGATAAAACTAAATTTACATGAAATTATTAAGTAAATGTGACTATTATTAACGATATTGACCCCATAATGGCTAAATAAATGAAAATATCGCACCAGGTTGGTTTTTTTTTGGTCACAGCGAATAAATCCGTATTCGTTAGGTATGACATGGGATTTCTTTCAAAAGTTACCTTCTTTTATTTGCTGACATCCTTTGAGTTATATCTCATGATACCTGCGTAAAAGGTAGGGGTTTATTGTGTTATTAAATTGTCACCCATGCCACTCATTTGATTTTGATCAGAATCCATTGACTTTCACAATGAGACTGAAATTTCGATATACAATAAATGTGAACATTAAATATTCATAAATACATTTAATGAACAAAGCCGATAAAACGACAGAACGTCGCTTATATAGCCATTCAAACAAGATGAATATGAATTTCGTACAAATAATGAAGAACTACCGTTAGCTCTTGAACTGAGTTTATTGATTGCGTTCTTATGCAAATGTATAATTCCAATATCAGCACATTTTACAATTTTTGAATATAATCCACCACAGCCTTTCTTACCCGTGGGTCTCGTAAAAGACGCAATAAAACTCTATACCAACCCGACCAGCATGGTAGGTACATTAGGACAATTTGCTTCATTTTCTTGACGAGGCACTGTAATAATGATGATGAACGATATGCCTTTGCCTATCTACGTATTATTTAATAGGCTATTGACGTAAGTATTTCCAATCGCACGTTCAAGATCGGGTTCAATCAAATTGTTGACATTACTATATGGAATTCTTGAACCTAATTTGGCACCTACGTTGTATACTAATAAAGATCTCGACTCAAAATAAATCCTGTGCTTACTTCAACGTTTCCCATTGCAGTCTTCTGTCTAATGGAAGGAATTCGTGTAGGTACCTACTATTGTGTTTTGGACAGATGTTAACAATATTTACCCCATTGCAGTGACACGGGGAAGATTTCACCTACGTTAATATAAGAAGTATATTATATTAGAACAGCATAAGGTACTATTAGATATATATAACAGCTGGGAACTAAATTACCCACAAAACCACAAGCTCACCTTGCCCGAGAAATATGTATCTAGTTTATTTAACATCTATGGATAGCTTTGAAATAAGAAATATATATGTTTTTTATGGATTTTGTCACGTTTTAATAGTTTTTAGTGTCCTGACTTTTCGGGTAGTAGGTATTTCATGTTTGCCCATGAATATGTACACTAAAAAGTCTATCCGAGACACCTGTGTTGAAAAAACGATATCACAATATGATGAACAATTAAAAATGTATATTCTTTTCTTTCCGTGTAGTGACGGAGTAAGAATACAATTCACCACCCCCTGTCTTATCCGTGAGTGATCGTAAGAGATGACTAAGAGATATAAAACGCATATAACATCTATGAAAGAGAAGAAAAACTCGACACAAAACCCTATACCAACACGCCTGACCAGCGTGGTATAGTAGGTCAATTCCCCTCCCATTGTGGGGAGGCTAATGCCCAATAGTACATATATGAGCTGAGAGAATATATATTTATGAAGCCATTTAAATCCTTAATATTATAATCCGCTGCCGTTGGCAACGTGAGTTAACTTTTTTAAGGTTGAAGTTACGTTTGTAAATGTTTTGAGGCGACATGTACATGTTATTACTTTATTTACAGCTTTGAAGATAAAATTGTATCCACTAGTTTAATAAAGAGGTCAAATTTCTAAAATTCTTTATACAGGTTACCGATTTAATTAGTAGAATCCTTGAAGGGGGTGTATCAGACCATGATACACTATCCAAATCAGTAAAAAAATATAGTACCTAAGTTTTGATTAAATTGCCATACTGATAAGCGGTCAATACACTTGTACTTTAAAAATTCGATGTAAGCATATACTCATGCGTGTGACATTGAACTATACTATTTCCATTTCTTTATTTTCTCGATGGCAGTTCTAATTTGATAGTTGTAGTGTTGTGACCAAATAAGTAATGGTATCGATCGCATATATGTTTTGAACAAAGACAAATTCAACAAAAACATTCAAATATATTTTTTCAAGCTGGGAACACTCAATGACCCACCGCCATTTTGTATTTGTTTTAATCTGTCACTCGCAACAAGACGGTCGTGCTATATGGTCACTACATTTCTGTTCGCTGAGTTTTTTCACATTATCCATACGTTACGTTGTGTATTTTGTGTTCCTCCGTGTTGATTGCTGCCCAGCTGTCAAATATCAAAATGCCTAAAGGATCTGTTCTGAAAAGTCAGGCGAGAGAACTGGTGATCAAGGTTCGTAATTACTTTGAAGCGGAATATCAAAATGGTGGCCCGCTATTACCACTGTCGCAAGTGCGAGAGCGTGTTGCGGCCGCATTAGGAATTAGTGAACCTACTGTTTCAAAAATTATTACCGAAGCTTACGGTACAAGCGCCATGCAAGCAAATAAGCTTCGTACGCCGAAGAAAAAACGCCAACCACGTCGTGTGACATCGGTTGACAACTTCGACGCTGACGCTATTCGTCGTCATATATATGACTATTACTTGCGCAACTTAAAAAACTTGTTGTTTCTTTACGTGAACGTGGTTTGTTCCATGGCCAAAAATCGTCATTAAGCTAAGTTTTGAAAGAAATTGGATTTTCTTATAAAAAATCGGACAAACGTAAAATATTGATGGAGCGTCACGACGTTGCTATGGCTCGCTGCGAATTTTTGAGCGAAGCCAAAAAGATATCAGATTGGTCAAATGTTATTTTCACTGACGAGACTTGGTTAAATGCAAACCACACAATATCGAAGAACTGAACTGACGACACCGCCGCTTCCACCAGTTCAGTAGTTCAGTGCCAATGGGAAAAGGTGAACGCCTTATCATATGCCATACAGGGTCTACGAAAGGATTCGTGTCAGATGCTTTACTGGCCTTTAAATCCAAGAAAACAGTGGACTACCACGAAGAAATGAACGCGGAGATTTACGAAGGATGGTTCAAAGAAATGGTGCAATCTCTGGAAGAACCGTCGATAATTATTATGGACAACGCTACATATCACTCTAGACAAATTGATAAAATGCCGACGCAGGCCAATAAAAAACAGGAGATAATTGACTAGCTCAAACGTCATGGCGAAAATGTGGATGATACTTTATTAAAAGTACAATTAGTGAATATTTTAAAATCTAAAAAAAGCCTCCCTAAAAGATATATTACCGAAGAAATAGCTGCCGAATGTGGTCATTGGGTTCTTCGACTTCCACCGTATCATTGCCAGTACAATGCTATAGAACTAATATGGGCACAAATCAAAGGACACGCCGCTCGAAACCATACCCATCCCCCTTTTACGGCAAACAAGATTAGATTTATTAAAAAATGCATGTGCGGAAGTAACCGCCGAACACTGGGAAAAAATTGTGTGAAGAACCCAAAACATTATAGCGTCAGATTGGGAAATTCATGTGGCATTAGATAATATAGAAATACAGGAACTTATAATAAATATTGAGAGAGCTCATCGAGTGATAGTGGCGATTCATCAGATTTTGATTAAAATAAATAAATGAACAATCAACATAATATAATTACATCTTGTAATGAAATGATTAATTAGTTAATAAATTTGTATAAAATTATCCGGCAATAGTTTAGTTTCTTACACTTTGTAAAAAAATATCGGGCCTCTTATCGTGTTACGTTTATCGATAGCTCCATCCCTATCAGTTTCTCCGACTCTGCTATGACCTTGTACGCGCGTAAGCGTCATATTTTTATTAAATAATGTATACATAATGTAAAAAAGACGCTCGTTCAAGTTACCACAGGAGCTATCATCGAGAAAATAAAGAAATGGAAATAGTATAGTAGGCAAATAGTCCCGCTCTCGCTGCGCTTATCGCCGCACGGCTGTTTGTAAATGTACCTACAGGTCAATGTACGCTGACAAACCTACTGTTTTGAACAAATCACTTTATCTCGGGATTGGGCAGAGCTAGGAGTCTGCAACTAACTTTAATGTTTTTATGACGTCATTCCTACACCTAGTTTAAGTTATTCTAGTAATAAAATCGGCACCCTGTATAGGGTAATGAAGCTACCGTTCAGATTCTGAAAAGCCATTCACGAATCTGAAGCGAAGTTATCTCTGAGTGTCATAAATTACCTTTTGTTCCGGAAAATGTCACTGCCACAAAGTTAGTACCTGGTTGTAATTAAAACTATATGTGCCACCAAAATACGTGTCTAGTATAAATAAAACAAATTTATCGTCAACATTTTCTTAAACTGCTGAAATACATATTTTAAGAATTCTATCTACGCGAAACAAAAACTATTATTCATTCAAGACTAGCGTGCATCGTTACGGAACACAATCAAGAGCACGCTACACCCCAGATCCATTATAAATATGATCCATTTTCCGTCTCACCGGGATAACTTAAGTCAGAAAGAGAGCGAATTATCCATTCCATCACAACATGGGTGTTTCATTTAATACTACCAAATTAGCAGCCGGAATGTGGCCGTGTCGAATGTTGGCTGCAACCTTACAAACCGTAATTCAATCTAAAAAAAAAACTAACAATAGAGATAGTAAAGAAAAGGAAAAAAGCACAAAGGCAGCCGAGGGATGAGACAGGTAGCGGATCACGTAGAACTTCGATATAGACACTGTGACAATCAAAGATTATAAAGGTTTTAACGGACACTGTCGTAAAATTATGGCATTTCAATAGATCGATTTTTTTTTGGATGAAAATAAAATGAATACAGATAATCCTTCATTTTTTTAATAACCTTTTGGTGACGTAGTAACAATACAACGTGTCGCCATCCTTTATTTTTCCATAGGTGCTCTAAGAGACACTAAGCGATGAAATAGGTAACCTCACAGCAAAAGAGAGAAAGGTTGAAATTAAATTGTGAATGGAAAGCTTGAACCTATCAAACTAATGTTGCGTAATTGCCTTTTTATTATGGTAAAGGCTTCTGCTCAGCAGCATAATCGTTTTATAGAATCATGCTGCGAATGTATATATCGCTTGCCCAGAAGAACAAGTGACACAATCCAAAAAAGCTAAATTTTTCACGAGGGTCAATATAAGTATGTATTTCTTTCTTTTCAGCTCGGTTCAGCAGCGATTTCAAATGCACAAACGTCAGCATAATATCCTTAAGAATGACGACGAAGAGTTAATACGGAGAACTTATAATATTACCACCCCTCCACCATTAAAAATTTAAATATAATGAAAATTGTAATTTTTAGAGTTGTGACACTATTCTTCCGGGCAAGCGATATATGTATCCATACATCTTTTGATTTAAATAGGGCCTCTAAATAAATGAATGGATTGCCTCTTTGAATTGTGCGAATATCTGGTTTCAGGCACGAAATGGTAAATAGATTTTGTCCTCTAGAAATTCTCAACAAAGAGTTTTGAATTAATACGATTGGCCCGATTATTGGGACTAATATTTCATTGCAATGTGGTAGCTAGATAAATAAATATATGATATCTAAGTATCATATATTTATTTAGCCGTTCTGGCCCATTCGGGGTAACAACGACAGACTAAAGATGACATATACTTATAATGGTAACCAAGTATCTATAGAACAGTATCGTTGAAGCAGTTACAGACGTTACAGTAAACAAGGCGTGCTTAAATCATTAGTCTAGAAATTATCTCCTAGGAAGGTTTCTGCGTAGTATGCTCTTTCAAGATTGATTAACAATTCATGTATCGTGTATCAAAATCGTTAAAAGATGATAGAATCATCTTTTAACGATTTTGATTATTTTTCTGGCTTGCTATGGTTTATTCTGTATTTCATGTGCTGATTGACTAAGAATACAAAACGTCAAACTCCAATTCATATCCCACAGGAATATCCATTTCTGGAACAAAAAGCAACTTATGTATTAATTCAAGGTATACTTATTTTGGAAATCATCATGGCGAATTTGCTGGTAATGGTAGATAACTTTAAACTGATCGGCATAATCGTTATACCCATTATCTTATAATTCAATTAAATATCTAACGTCTACAAGTAGGTATGTAATAATAAATGGCCACCGAAGACAAAGATCGGGTACCGGTGGCCCGCTCGACGAAGAGAGGCGCTTTGCAGAGTGGGTTTATGGGATCGCGCGCCGCCTCTTCTGTCGCCCCGGACCGATTTGGCGGGGCGTGACAACAGCATAGTCCACCGCAGAAAAATAAAAAGGTATGTATAATAAATACTGTGTGCTAGATACCTATATACATACTATATACCGGGATATAAAATTAAAAAATGTTCTGTCATTAGTAAATTTTAAATTTTGATGTTTACAGCGATCGGTACAGTTATTTGAACTTAGAGGCCCAGAATATATGGAATCACTAATAATAAACCTTATAGTTATCTAACAATTTACCCATTTTGTTTTTTTTTTTTTGAAAGACCGTACTGTAAGTGAATAGAAAGGCAATTACTTAAAATCATTACATACATACATTATGAATAGAAATTTAAAATCAACATCACATTTTATATCTAATGGTTGACACAAATTTATTGTGAAAGTCGCAATATTTATATTATAATTATTAACTATTATTATACATTATTCCAAATTTTAAAACTTTAAATGTTCTCCGCAGCTCAGATATGTCTCTCTATTGATTTCATTAAGCCTTCTCTAAATAGGAATGAAATTGATCTAGTATACCGCGATAGTGAGATGGCTCGGCACATAATTTTATTTCAATGTAAAGTATCTTTATATGCGATGATGTATCTTAAGATGCGAAAGGGAATGCTCCGATGGCTCGGACATGTGGAAAGAATGCCGAACGAACGTCTGGTTAAGAAGATATACAATGCGAAAGTGGAAGGATGTAAGTACCGGGGGAGACCGAGACTAGATCGGTCATGTACTGAAGGAAGGTGGAGTCAAGAATCTCCGAAACCGGCGAGCGTGTATGAAGAGAATTATGAATGTTGAGGAAGCGAGTGAAGTATGCAAGGATAGAGTTCTCTGGCATTCTGTCCTCTCTGCCTACCCTGCAAGGGATATGGCGTGATGATATGTATGTATTTATCTTTATTGATAGCCAGCCGTGTTATTATTTATATTTTATGTAACCTTTTCATAAAGGTATGAAGTCCAAACGGCCGAAATCAATCAAATATCTCGGTCAGTGAATGCTCCGACCTTGAACGTGACTGGCAGTACCGTTTTTTTTGGAGTCAATTATTACAGTTCTATTGGAATGGAACTATGAAAAAGTACAGTAAAATATTTTAAGTTTTTATTGTGATGACGTTTCGAAACAAATTAAAGTCCTTTTTTGGGTCAGCTATGTACCAAAATGGCTATAAATTGCTAATAAGAACTAGACAGCCGAAATAACTCTAAATTAACCGTTATAATAGTAACAGATTTTGTCGATGTCTACGCATGTGTGTTTTCTTTTCCGTATGAATAACTTAATTTACGTCCTGACAACAAACATTTGTGTGATCGTTGATGAAGATGATATCTAAAAAGGTAACCCGCTGGGCCGACCACGGATAGCAAGGAAACGGTACCAGCGTTCGGTCCAATGGCGGATAGGAAGGGAAGGCAGTGCGTTATGGATCGCCCCGGGCGAAAATGGCGAGGGTTGTCCAGACCATAGCATGTCCAAAAAAATAAGGAATAACTTATTTTGTTGGAATAAACAATAACCTGACGGGTTGGCAAAATACAGTTTGATGTGTTTTTTTTTCAAAAGAGTGCTACTGGCCAGTTGTCTATTGATTTCTTAGCTGGTTTTGCGATTCCTATGGTAAAATATGTGTTGATGATGTATTCCTAACTCATCGTGTCTTGTTGTAATTTGTGTTCGTTAATTGTGTTTTAGTAAAGTTCCCTGCAATACAAGGATTATTTTCCTTAGTCTTTTTAATTGTTTAATATTTACCTAACTACAATTTTATTTTACATACATAAATACATATTATCACGCCATATCCCTTGCAGGATAGGCAGAGAGAACAGAGTGCCAGAGAACTCTATCCTTGCATACTTCACTCGCTTCCTCAACATTCATAATTCTCTTCATACACGCTCGCCGGTTTCGGAGATTCTTGACTCCACCTTCCTTCAGTACGTGATCAATCTGGTCTAGGTAGGTTAGTCTCGGTCTCCCCCGGTACCTACATCCTTCCACTTTATTATACCTTAATTAAAAATGTTAAACGTCAATAACTTAAGCCCTCAGATTACATATTATTAATTTGTGGCTTAGCCCTTCTAACTGCGCATGCGAGTTCACGGTCTTATCTCTCTACGAATTTATTGCATTTAATCTAAGCAAGCGATTTTAAACCATATAACGCATACCTCGAACAGTTGTCTCACAAAACGGTCATAATAATTGTTTTGCGACATAGCAAACCTTATCTGATTATGAGCCTAATAACCTTGCACCTGCTCTTGGACCTGTTTAAAAAAAGTATTATTTTTTGTTAAAGACAAATATTTACTTTTATACTCACAATAATTACAAGTATATTATACTTAGCTGTGTGGTAGCGGCTACTAATACTACAACCCTTACTTTGCTCGTGAATGTCGTAAAAGACGACTAAGAGCCTTATAACGACCTAGCCCAACTCTATCTGATGCCGTTTGGTCAACAATTACGTTCCTAAGGAGGGTTGACGTCTGGCAGGTGGCCGGTCCATGGTCCCACCTTGCGAAAAAAAAAAAGGTACTGTTCGAGGAAATAACTATCTCTAGTTATTACTTCGAACAGACTAGAGGAAATAAAACTAGAGTTTTCTTTTTCGATTAAGGACAATAAGCTCGTCCATACTATATAGTGTGTTAACACACTTGAATACATATTCGGGGATAAAAGAGTATGATAAAAAATAAATAAGATTTTCTTAACTGTATCTAGAAATACAAAGGATTTGTATGTATTACGACACTATTACAATAAGCAAGTTGTAAAGATGAATAGATGTATGACCAGTAACTCTTGAATAATTCTCAGGTCTATGAATTCTATTTAAATCTTTAGTAAAACCTGTTAGTTCTGTGGGAATCAACGTAACTCTTCCGCACCGGCAAACTAGAGAACGATCGCCTTTGTATCTATGAGAACGGTCTACTTTAAGGATTAAACAAGACGATGAATTATAAAAGGGATAAAAAAGGGTGAAGAAATAATTGAATTATTTTTTTTTCTGTAACGATCTTTTTATCTTGTGGGTCAGTTTTGATTTATTGTAACAATTCTTGTCACAAATGCAACTATTCCTAATTAGATGACCGACAAGTAAGGGTCTTTACGTAACTGACCGCATAAAGTGTCCCCTTTCTATTTCGCTTTAAGAAATATAAAAATAATACATTTTTTGAATCCAATATCACCCTAAAATTAATGGTAAGCTTATAACAAAATGGTCAGCTGTTTCTATTGTGTTTCAGTTTCAGTGTCAATCAGTTATTTGTAACCGGTATAATGTGATAAAACGACTAAATATTATTAGAATATATTCTGTACTTATATTTTTCGATTATTGTTATTTTTAACTGTAATCGAACTCAAGGTGTGTTTAATAAATTTAACTTGTATTTAGTGTAATTGGAATGCTTACCTACAGTGTGAGTGGAAAGGTAGTCGCTATTTTCAACAAATTAATTAGAACATTGTATTATTAGCTATGGCTGCACAAATGGCGTACTAGTTATGATACCGACCTACCATGCCAGTGTCATGGTTTATGGTTCAGTGTCATGGATATAAATTTCTGTAATAACAATGACATATTGGACGTAAGACACTTTAGTCCTCCGTGACCATGATCACTGTAAAGTGTTCAAAACGACGGGTGATTAAAAATCAAATAAAAATGCGATAAAATCCGTAAAAAATAGTTTTATTTCAAATGTGCGATACTCGCGTAAATAGGATTAAATATTTTCAATAATTTTTCAAATATAGCTACACTAAGTATACTTTAAAGCATACATATATACTCATATCCATTTATATTCGTATATAAATACAACGTCAGTTTTACTAACACAGAAGCAATCCCACACGCAGAGACAAACTGTAACAATGCCCCATTTATCTGAACTCTGTATCAATTATTCCAATTAGTTCGTGACTCTCACTGTAATAAAGTCAATAGAAACCTTTGAAAATACCGCTAACAACAAAAACATCGTCGTAAACAATCAAATAATTAGGACGGGACCCATATTCATTATATCATCAATTATGAAATGTCTAAATGATTGCGTTATTTAGTTAAAGAAATGGGGCGCATCTTACGAGAAATGTTTTTAATAAAGTTTCATAATAGTTGAACTGTTTCTTTTTACATGTTTATGAGCATGATTTAGTTATATCCCGGCATCTGTACGGACTAATTAAACTATCTGGAGGAACAGTACATCTGTGCGGGATCACATCAACTGCCATTTTATCCTTCACTGCCAATAGAATTAGAATAACTTAGTGTTGCTCAAGTGTAAGACTTCAACGTCCATGGCTAACCGCAAGAAAAAAAAAAAAAAAAAAAAAAAAAAAAAAAAAAAAAAAAAAGGTAGTACCACACTCCCGCAGAAGATCGACGTCTGAGTAATGGCAATGTGCTATTGCGTTTCGTTCGATGAGCGAAAGAGCCGGAAGCCCAACTGGGTGGGTTTGGGGATTTTATTGGTAGGCAGCGGCCTGAGCTATACCCTTGATATTGCGAAGGTCCATGGGCAGCAGTAATACTTAGCTTGCTCGTTTGCCACCATAAGCAATAAAAAAAAGTTTATCTGTTTCAGTTTGATATGTTAACTGTTTCGTTTACCATAAAATCCTTTCATTTAGAGGCACATAAAAAAAATACAAATTATAAAAAAAAATGATGTGGTTCCCGAAAGCTGGTAAGATATTAAGGTTTGAATATAGAGTTGCAATTTTTACTATATGTAGACCTACAAATACGAGTAAAACCGCTCACCTGACTTTTGTAAGTTATAAAACGTTTACCGGCTTTCAAGAATTTAAATTCCTAATCCGAGACTTATTATTATAGACTGTTTAAATATTACAATTGAAAATTATTAACGTTATTACAAATATTAGATCTTAACTATACCTATTATTTTTTATAAGTTCGTTGTCATATGTGATGTAAATCCATTCATTAATATCATTGGCACGTTTGGAACAATAGTCATCAATAATTCTACGCTCGTACTATCTGGCAGACTTTAATATACACTTACGTGATGGATAATAGTAGATTTAGTAGTTAAGTCTTCGGATTTATATTTCTGCCCATATTGCCTTTGTTTTATCGGTACTTCATTATATTCACCTTGATATTATTGTACTATTAATATGTAAGATCATATTTCTTTATTATTAATCTTAACATTTTTATATTCATCAATTATGTCAAAAATGTCAGAAATTTATATCTTTTAGAGGATATAAATTTAAATTACTGAAATTTAGCACTTAATATGCTTAATTATTATTAAGCATATTAAGTGCTAAATTTCAGTAATTTAAATAACAAGGTTGTGTCATCGTTTAATACAATTCTAACTGTAAAGTTTGAAGTATTAAGCCTATAACAATGTGTAAACATTGTCGGGTAGATAGCATACCGTCACCTTAAGACGTAAATATAATACGGAGTGAAATTTGCATGTCCTACAATTAGTCGCGGTGGTGCAGTGGCAGCACGATTGGGCCGGAATCCCAATAGGCGCGGGTTCGAATCCCGCTTGCGACATCATTTTTCATTTCGTAATCGGAGGATATAAATTTCTGTAATAACAATGACATATTGGACGTAAGACACCTTAGTCCTCCCGTAACCATGATCACTGTAAAGTGTTCGAAACGTCGGGAAATTAAAAATCAAATATTTACAAACGCAAAAGAATCCGTAAAAGCAGTTATTTCAAATGAGGACTATAACATTTACAGCTGAAATTGATGAACCTTCATACGGTGTCGAGTAGTAAATTGGTAAAAAGGGTGACCGTGGTATCAAATAAAACAGTTTCTCACAGCATTCCTCGTGAAAGAGCCGTTAGAGTACACACACTATCTCGGATTGAAATATAACGCTAAATATGTGTATACTTCCGGTCCTCTTATATCTTACTCACAATAGGATGCTGGATGAAATGTATGGCATTATAGTTGGAATTGTATTGCCACTGTTTGAAATAGTATATTCTTTGTAGTAAGTAATTATGCAGCGTTCACTAAAAAAAATGAAATAAAATTTAGATAATGGAATGAAGTGAAATAGTAAATCGATGGAATACAGTTATTCAATTCTTTTCATTTACTTTTTCTGAAAGCCAAGTATTTAGTTTTGAATAAATGTGTGGCCTAAATAAATGCTCATAATAAATTTAATAAAAGTAGATTTTATTAATTAAATATAACCTGTATCTATAAAATTATTTCAGCTGTTTACACGCGTATTACATATTTGAAAAAAAAACTATTTTTACGTATTCGAGATTTATGTCTAATCCGTAAAAATAGTTTTATATCAGATAGGTACTTAATGTGTGTTGATACAGTTATAACATAAAAAGTGTACAACAGAACTATGCGACCACATTTTTGATACTTGCGGTATTTTGATGAGAGGGCAATCTTGATACTAGCTAGATTAGTTTTGCTACCGCGAAGCTACTTAGCGTGGGTGTGAAACGTGCAAATATTTAGCACTCCGTAGTCAACACGATGCTATCATATAACTTTACTCGCGGTAAACAATGTTACTGCTGATTCTGCGAGGCTAGCAATCTATATAAATGTACTAGCTACATATTCGTTTTCATGGAGGTACTACCTATGCTACTGCACAGATGGCACAATGGTTAAGATACCGACCTTCCGTGGCAGTGCCGTGGGTTCGATTCCCACGCAGGACAATACTTTGTGGGCTCCACAAAGTATTGTTCTGAGCCTTGGTGTAATTTTTCTGCGTTAATTGCATGTTTGTAAAGTCCCCCGCTATACAAGGATTATTTCCTTAGGTGGTGTCTTTTTAAAAACTAGACTATTTAATATCATTACTTTATTTAAATAGCTACAATCACCACATAAAATATCAAATTAATAATATTCATATTTCATTAATTACAATTTGTGCTATCCAACAGTTGCTATGACAGTAGCCCAAGACTTCTTGATACGCGATGTCTTAATGTAACGTTTGGTTTACTTGATTTGCTATATTTTATAGATGATCTATATCGACGATAGATTTCGAATTCTTACGCAAGTATTGTAAGTAAAACAATGCTATCTTTAGAGCTTTTGTCGTATTTCAATAATGTTCTTGTAATCGCTTCAATAATCTTTTGACGGATACTGTATCTAATCTATTCATGTATTATATAAAGCAATTACCTCTAATTGTGAAATTCAAACTATAGTGATATTCGTATAACTTATCAATGATATAATAGCTATCTATAATATACAATTAATAATTTCGGAAATACTCGAACCAAATGCCGAAAACGATAAGATTAATAAGTCTTGCCGTTTTCGAGTTTCAAACAAAATAATATTAAAAAAACAGTAATCAGCAAATGTCATGGCCATAGGATTTTTTTTAATGTTTGGCTACAGTTGTGTTTGCAGCAATATTATCTGCTTACATCGAAAAATTGTATTTTTTGATACTCGAAAGTAGAAGTTGATGATCTGTAATTTACACTTGATTATCGCATGAGAAGATGATTTCTGATGCTTACGCAAGTATTACATATTTGAAACAGTCCTCTCGTGACCATGAACGGTGTAAAGTGTTCGAAACGTCGGGAAATTAAAAATTAAATACAAACGCGATAGAATCCGTAAAAATCTTTTTATTTCAGATAATCAAACAAATTAAATTAACCAAAAATATCATTCACATTTTCACAAAGTATGTCACGAAAATAAAATGACACCCTATTCATTGTTTAAAATAGAAACACCCTCAACTGGGTGTGTGAATGACAATTAAGTCGTCCAAAGGGACAACAGAAAATAAGTTTAAGTCATCGTCCATTTTCATTTCTAAAATTAATTATAGCATAAATGGTCTTAATAATAATAGAATGAAACTTTTTTTTATGTTAAAATAAGGATGTCCGCATATTGGTAATTTTTAAATAAACTAGAATACATGTTTTGTATTAAAATATGTAGTTCATTGTAGTAGGCATAAACGCGTCCAAAAATATTTTTTTTTTTAAAAGACTCCACCTTTTTTTTTTGCAAGGTGGACCAAAGGGAATTTATCTTTACTTTCACAAAAAAGACACCACCCTACACTAAGGAAATAAACCTTGTATTGCGGGACTTCACAAATATGCAATTAACGCAGACAAATTACACCCAGACTTGGCACAAACCTTTGTGGATCGCACAAAGTGACGTCCTGCGTGGGAATCGAACCCATGGCACTGGTACGGAAGGTCGGTATCTTAACCACTATGCCATCTGTGCAGTCGTTTTACAGTGCAATTTACTTTAGTTCGCGTAGGTCAGATGTGCTTGTTAAGTATTTTTGTTTAAAGATCTTCTCATCTTTCGGTAGTGGTATTTGCTGACATTCTTTAATAGCGGACTAAGATGTATAGACAGTGTTTCTTTGGCATGTATTGTCATACATATATGTGTATGACAAATGTGTATTAGCCTGCTATCATTTGAAAAATTACAATGCAGTAGGTAACTATGCACCGTTCAATTATGATTAATGCATAATGAAATAACCTACGTAAATGGATAGTAATCTTTTAGAGTTTTGTGATTAAGAACTTTATAAATACTAATAATTTTTAGAAAGTACACTTCATCATCATCATCACAGCTCATAAATGTCCCGCTGTTGGGCTCGGGCCTCCTCCGTAATGGGAGGGAAATTAACCTACTGTACCGCGCTCGTCAGACGTGTTAGTATAGGGTTTTGTTTCGAGTTTTCCTTCTTTCGCATATATGTTATATGCGTTTTATATCCCTTAGTCGTCTCGTACGTTCACCCACGGGTATCTTACCCGTGAGTGATGGAGGGGGTGGTGAATAGTATTCTTATTTCTATTTAAATAGCTGTTTCAAGTCTGAGTGTACAAATTAGAAAAATACTGAATTTGTCAATTATGCATACCTCGATACATATGCCCAAATAGGACGCTCATGTTATTCTGTATTGCTGTAGTCGTAATATTTTAAAACTCAATATATTTCTATCTTCTAAATCGTGAGTCCTTTTTTTTTTTTTTTTTTTTCTTGCGGTGGACCATGGACGTCGCTCCCCGCCAAATCAGTCCGGGGCGATGGAAGAGGCGGCGCGTAACCCCATTGACCCACCCTGCAAGCACCTCTTCTTCGCCGTGCGAGCGGGCCAACGGTACCCGATCTTTATCTTCGGTGGCCCAAATCGTAAGTCCTACTGCTACACACAGAATCTTTTACGATGAGATTCAGCCTAGTTCAAAATAGCAATGTCCTCGAACCATTTGTAATTAGACAATATTAATGATTATATTCTTTTTATTTTTAAAGCTAGTAATTCCAATGCAGTTTCATTTAAATTTCATCAAGATCTGACCAGTAGTTTTTGAGTTATCCTCAATAATACGTTTGGTTGACCTCAACTACATTGTTTTGAAGGCGGTTTTTATTTTAAGTTTGTATTGCATATATAGTACTAACTGCTAATATTACATATATGTACCTATAGTACTAAGCTATGTGGTAGCGGCTTCGAATACTACCAACTCTTACTTTGCTCGTGGATGTCGTAAGAGACGACTAAGAGCCTTATAACGACCTAGGCCAACTCCATCTGATGCCGTTTGGTCAACAATTACATTCCCAAGAAGGGTTGACGTCTGGCAGGCGGCCAGTCATAAAACTATTGCCAATAACTTCTACAATATGTACTATAAAAGAAGAGTACATATTGTATCGACCCCAAGTAATTGGGATAAGAGTAGGAGAATGATGAAATAGTACTAACTTTCATTAATAGATAAATAATACAGATTAATAATAATCTATTATATAAAATATACTGAGTAAATGTAATAGGTCATGAATATATAAAGTCAAGCAACATCGACATAACTAAATTTGACTAATCACTATATAATTTGCTATCCGCTGGCATCTAATCTAGTTAAGCTTAGTGATTCATAGATTGATTGTCGCCAACGTTTCCTATCATTAATCTCTTGTTCCAGTAATCTACATAGTGGATTATTGCTGATATTATAACTGATTAACTATCAAAGTAAACAAGGTTTAATTAATTGTAAATTAAACATGTCTGCTGTCTCGTTGATATAATTAATGGCACAAATATGTGACTGCTGATTGCAATGACACGTTGTCGAATCGACTATTATGTCTGTAAATCTATCTAGAAGAAACCTATTATAAATAGGTTTTCCGCTATTATAGGAGACTAGAGATTTTTTTTTAATTTTTCGTTCTTCACAGGCCATTTTCATCCTACCTTTGTTTACGTACCCACTCCACATTTTGAGAAAAAGGTTGACTGCAATGCAATACAATACAATGCAATATAATGCAAAACAATACAATACAATGCAACGCAACACAATACAATAGAATACAGTACAATATAATGCAATGCAATGGAATGCAATGCAATATGCAATACATTACAATGCAATATAATGTAGAACAATACAATACAATGCAATACCATGCCATGTCATATCATACAATGCAATATAATGCAAAACAATACAATACAATGCAATGCAACACAATACAATAGAATACAGTACAATATAATGCAATGGAATGCTATGCAATACCATGCCATACAATGCCATATAATGCAAAACAATACAATACAATGCAACAAAATACAATAGAATACAGTACAATATAATGCAATGCAATGGAAGGCAATGCAATACCATGCCATGCCATACCACGCATTGCAATGCAATACAATAAATACAACTATTGCACACCGGTAAAAAGACATTGATACAATTAGGCGGTCTTGTCGCATACTGCAATTTATGTATTATAACAAACCTTGAGATAGATTTTTAATTTATTGTGAGCAAGGGAACTTACGGTATACTAGCCAAAGATGTGAGGTTTTTCCTTAACTAAAACACAGTATATATACATAAATACTATTATACCTACATAAACATATAATTATACATGAATGAATGACTCAATGAATATGACGTGATATATCATCATTATAATTGTATAAGATTAACAAGAGCACTCAATTATTATTTTATATTACTTCACCTCCCTGTGTGGTGACAGAATAAGAAGTTCCTTTCTCGTTTATGGGTGTTGTAGAAATTGGCTGAGGGTCTCACCAGGAGAGTTGGCAGCTCATCCTTTCTGGGAAACAGGTGCTATATACTACTGCTAAGCGTGGTGATCACAGCATCCCCTCATTTATGATGTAGGCATAGGTTCAGTAGTGAACGGCAAAACACTGAATGATGATTACATTACCAATCCTTTCATCTTAGATAGGTACTAAGGGAAAAAATACTTAGATATTGATAAAAAGAGAGAGAGAGAGAGAGAGAAAATGATAAAAAGTACCTATACGAATCCAATATTTCAAATAATTGTATAACTAGATCTCATTATCATTAATTGATCCTTGAATAAATTAATATTTTAATTATTAATGATAATTGCTATAGTCTATGCCGTTCGGATTACCATTAAAAAAAAAGAAGTCAACGAACAGAGGTTATTATTACGAAATGGTAATTAAGCAAACGGTTATAGTAACCAAAACTTCACACGAGTATGCGACAATGTATTTGAGAAAGCCCGTTATACAACTTTGCTTTTTTTTAGACATCAAACATTGTGACTAGAGTGTTTCATTTGTAATATAATTGTTAGTAGGCCACAATGTTCTCCTTTAATCAACATTAAAACTCGTATGAATGATTTATTTTGACGAAACATAGGATAATAATTGAAACCGTTAGCATTTTTGTAACATATTTGTTATATATTGTGATGTGTGGTAGCGGCTACGAATACTACCAACCCTTACTTTGCTCGTGGATGTCGTAAAAGACGACTAAGAGCCTTATAACAACTTGAGCCAACTCTATCTGATGCCGTGGGGTCAACAATTACATTCCCAATTACTCATTTCCCATTCCCAAGGAGTATATTGTATCGACCCCAAGTAATTGGGATATGAATAGGAGAATGATGATTTGTTATACACTAGAAAATCATGCGAAAGCATTGAGTTATGAACCTGCAACAATCACTCATAGTCCGGGCCAAGCTGTCAAAGCCATCTGCGGCTAACAGCTAAACAAATAATTAAAAAATAATGCAAAAGCTATTTTTATTTACACTCAAATAACATCATATTAAGTATGTCTTCGTCATTATTTAAGCTCATATACTTTCCATTGCTAGAACCTCTTCCACAATAGAAGAGAAATTGAGCTACTATTCCATGCTGATCAGACGGATTTATATACGGATTCATTTCATGTTTTCCTTCTCTTGCATAAATGTTATATCTATATTATATTCAATCGTGGTAGGACCACGCTGTGGACAGTTTTCTGTCTACAGCCGCGGGCCGGTCCGTCCGGGGTAGTACCACACTCTCGCAGAAGATCGACGTCTGAGTAATGGCAATGTGCTATTGCGCTTCGTTTGGTGAGCGAGAGAGCCGGCAGCCCAACTGGGGTGGGTTCGGGGTTTGTATTGGTTGGCAGCGGCCTAGCTATACCATTGGCAAAGGTCCATGGGCGGCAGTGACACTTACCGTCAGGTGTGCTGTCTGCTCGTTTGCCACCATAAGCAATAAAAAAAAAAAAAAAAAAAAAATATATCCAAGTCGTCTTTTACGCCACACACGGTCAATATAGGTAATTTTTATTGCTACTTAGTCATCACACGAAAAGAATACTACTACTACTATATACCTAGATAAGATCTCTTTTATAGACGTGAAAAAGCGATTATGAAGGTTCTTGACTTGCTGTACGTCTATATCTGACAAGACTTTGTTGTGTTACTATACAACTAGTCAAGTCTTACCACCTAATAATGCAAAGGTGTGTGCCAGAAAGATAATAAATGAAGTCTAAATACTATACCGAACCATCTCAGGATCAATTGGAATATTGTCCAACATTAACTTTAAAAGAAAATCAATCTTTGAAAATTAGATACCAAATAAGGAACGTAACGTTTTCTTTCGTTTCGTTTCAATCTAACATCACAATTGTTTAGAATCATGCTAGTGTTTTGGGAAGCTCAAGATCAGCTTGAAGATCTATACTACTTTATAAATCGCCCACATGGATATTTCAAATTATTTACGGCATTATAACAAATTCAAGATAGACGTATCCTATAAAAACTTTTCATAAGAAGTTTGTGCAAGCAGTTACTAAGTCCTTTGACGTATTTTTAGATCATAGCAATACTTATAGCTACCCGATATATGATTTCAAGCTACCCAATTTCCTGGCTGGTCATGGACGTCAAGGATTGAATACCAGTGGCCGGACAACGGCAATGGAGACGGTGGGATATGGGGTCAAGCGCCGACCTTTCGTAGCCCCAGACTATTGACTACTTAAAAAAAGAAAGCTGCCCAATTTTGGCAAGTTTCTCTGAGAAATTAAATATGAAACAAATAAATAACAAAAATGTAAGATCGTATTTTGCAATGCAATTTTAAATCTCTCACAACAAGGGACGGTGTTACAGCTGTTGTACTAGCTCGATATTGATAATAGAGGATGAGAATATCTAGAAAAACCCGGCGATAACCTCACCAATATTTTTTATAAATAAAACTATTATTAGGATTGTTTTTGCGTTTGTATTTGATTTTTAATAGTTCCATGGGCGTTTCGATCACTTATCAGTATTTAATGTCCCAGTTAATAGTCGAAATTACAAATATTTAATACGTGTGTATACATCAGAAATCATTAATCTTTTTTTTTTTGCGTATATCTAGATTTGAATCTGGTTACGCACGCTCGACAGCCGCACTATAATACCACTGGACCATAGCTGAGTATATACACAAATTAGAAAATGCAAATGAACGAGATAATTTAAAAGAAATTAATTACACACGATTCAAACAGTAGTTTTATGTGAAAAAAAGAAATTACATAATAATTCATTGCAATATACCATTGTTTCAAAGACATCAGATTCTCACCATTAACTGTATTACAGAAATGTATTGCTTAAAATGATTTTTAATTGTTAGGTTTGCAATGGAAATGCCTCATTCCTAACCAATTATGACAGAATTATCTTTTTTATCAATAGTAAAAGTATATAATTGTTACGCATATATTTTGTAATCATAGTGAATTCATTAGCGTAAATTCATAGGTATATTCTTCTTCTTCTTTAGCGTTTAATCTCTAGATTGGCTTGCTGTGTGGTAGCGGCTACGAATACTACCAATCCTTACCTTGCTCGTACATACATACATATCATCACGCCACATCCCTTGCAGGGTAGGCAGAGAGAACAGAGTGCCAGAGAACTCTATCCTTGCATACTTCACTCGCTTCCTCAACATTCATAATTCTCTTGATACACGCTCGCCGGTTTCGGAGACACTTGACTCCACCTTCCTTCGGTACGTGGTCTAGGTAAGTTAGTGTCGGTCTCTCCCGGTACCGGTACATCCATCTACTTGCGCATAAACATATCTACCTTGCTCGTGGGTGTCGTAAAAGAAGACTAAAAGCTTTATAACGACCTGGGACAACTCCACCTGATGCCGTTTGGTCAACAATTACATTCCCAAGGAGGGTTGACGTCTGGCAGGCGACCGGTCATTTTAACAAAAAAAAAAGGCGGCCGGTCATAAAACTATTATATATTATGAAAGAAGAGTACATATTGTATCGACCCCAAGTAACTGGGATAAGAGTAAGAGAATGATGATCTAGATAGGCTACGGTTTAAGTTCGAGCTTTACTTTTCTTGCAGGATTGCTACTTGCTTATGACTTTTGGTAGCCTGTTACGCCATTCACGGTGACTAGGACTGGTGACATATATTCACTATATAATAATTTCTATCCCTACTCTCCCGAGTTCCCAAACAAGATTGACCAGGTTGTTGGTTTTAAAATAGGGCCGAAGGTTTCTAGCTTTGATGATGATGATTGACTATTAATATAATGTCACCAGCACCTTTCTACTACTACAGATAGGGTAGGGTATACAGCTGGAGTTAAGTGATCATAGCTTTTCAACTTTAAAAAAAGAAGGATGTTCTCAATTCGTCTGTATTTTTTTTGTTTATTGTCTCAGAACTTTTTTCTTAGTGAACCGATTTTGATGATCCTCTTTTATATTTGAAAGTTGGTATTTTTGATGTTGTCCCATTTTAATTTGATCAATATCTAACCAGCAGTTTTTGAATTATCTTTAACAAAGCGTATTTGAATGTCATTTATACGTCCTTACACTGTTTTGAATCCGATTTAATTTTTTGAATTTTTTGTCAGACATTCATTTTGGCCGATAGAGTGAGAGCCTTCATAACCTGCCATACGTCTTTCTCCAGCAATTGGTAGGGCCTTCGATAGTGCTATTTTGACTTTAATAATCGATTCACCAGTTGGACAAACTTATTTTCTGTATATGCTTGTAGAAATTTTTATTTAATAATCAATTATAATTCCTACATCGAGTAACATCTAAATAATTGTCGGAATAATAAATATTTAAATGTGAAATAGCCTTGTTGTTTAATTTATGTAATAAAAATCGTGATATACGTTTAAATGTTCCCAATTAAAGACGAATAAAGTGAAGGGGCACTTGGTTACTGTCGTCGTGTAGTTTAACTTTTGATACGAGGATACGAATATATAAGGTAGAGTATACATTCAGTAAACTGAATGTGATGTATTTTTCCTTAAAAAAAATTTAGTCTTTGGGGACTGCTGATAGTAATAAAAACTAGGTTTTGTTTTTTACAGAAGTGTTTATGATCAAGGAATAAAGTTTAATTTAATTATAATATATAAAAATTTGAATTGGTTATTAGGTTTAAATGGTCGCTTTACAAACCAAAAATAATTCGAAAGTAATAATCTAATAGCAAGAGAAGGGAAACTGGACAAAATCCTATACCAACACGCTTGACCAGCGTGGTGTAGTAGGTCAATTTCCCTCCCTTTATGGAGGAGGCTCGAGACTAACAGTGGGACATGTATGAGCTAAGATGATGAATCTAATATAATAGGTCGACGATACAATTCACTTAAATATAATATGTTTGAATATCTTATTCATACATATTATATTTAAAAGAATTATTATTTATTATATTATATTTTTTTTTTATTATATACTAGCACTACCAGTCCGTTGGTTTGTTTGTAGAGGTCGATATATTACAGTGCCACCTGGTGGCGAGTTACATAAATATATGGGATAGCATATAAACCTTCTCAATGAAAAAAATACATATACATACATACCAATTTTCATAATGATTGGTTAAACAGTTTCTGAGTTTAGCGATGTCATATATACAAATAACCACTTTTTTAGTTAAAGATTATTAAATATATCAAATTACATAGTTTTAAACCACAGTCTGTCATAAATGTCATAAGCATGACCAAATTCATTTTCAATTTCAAAATCTTTTTCAAATTGTCGATGAACTTTCGGTGACGATGACGTGTTTCTTACGCTTTTTGTTCACCCAAAATGTACACATATTACACACAGTTGTTGTACATATAGCTCTTGGAAAGCGTTCGGCCACGATGACGCGAGTTCCATGATTTTGTCACCCAATAAATATTCAACGCGCTTAAAGAAGTTTTCACTTTAATAATATTATAGAACAAGCTAAGTAAGTTATGTAAATTCATCATTATCATTTATCATCATCTCAGCTCATATACTTCCCACTGCTGGGCTTGTGTCTACTCCACATTAGGAGGGTAAACGATTGGCTATACACGCTAGTCAGACGGATTAAAATAGGGCTTTATTTCGAACTTTCCTTGTCTTGTATAGATGTTATATGCGAATTAAATACCTTAGCCGTCTTTTACGATAGTCACGGTAAGGGACGTCCATTAATCACGTGATCTTTTTTTTTAGCATTTTTTTAACCCCCTCCCTCCCCCTTGGTGATACGTGGTGAGTTTTAAGACTAGGACCCTCTCTCCCCTAGCAACATCACGTGAATTTTTAGTACCTACAAAGAAGTAGCTCACAGTTCATTATATTATCGGTTTTTTTGCTTTTTTATGATTGTGATATTTCGTGATTTTTGTCAAACATTTCAAACCCCACGTGATTAATGGACGGCCCCTAAAGGGGTGATGAATTGTATTCTTACTCCGTCCATACAGAATACAATATACATATGTTTACCTTATTTGGAGTTATATAATTACATTTTTTATAGTTTACGATATCTATTTTACTCAGTTTTTTAACAGCTCAACTAATTCTTGTATAGCGGGGTCTTTAAAATCCTACAAATAACAGATACAAATTACACCTAGATTTAGATCACCAATTTGTGGATCGTATCAAGTGTTGTCCTGTATGGGAATCGAACCCATGATACCTACTTGATTAGGTAGGTCGATATCTTGACCACTAAGCCTCTAATGTATATTAAAATACATGATTTAATCTGACTACTATTAGGTACTATATAAATGCAAAAGTTTCGATGTATGAATGTTTATTATTCAATAGTATCAAAATAGTTGAACTAATTAAGATGAAATTTGGTATGCGACTGTCTATCTGGAATAGCACATAGGCTACTTTCTATCCCAGCAATCTTGGCAGAACAAAAAGTACGTCTGTACTGGTGCTATGGGTTACACTTGATTTATAACATGTAGGCATAGTTAATTTATACATAAAAATCTAAATTTGTTAACTTAAAACTAAAAATATAACTATAGTAAAGATGTGAGAGCGTTGGAACTTCACAAAAAAGTAGTCCTCCTGTGATTAATAGATATCTTGGAGGACTACTTTTCAAATAAAAAGATAGTTTTAAGTTAGGCCAAGATAGTTTAAATCAAACACGACCAAATCTGTAAAATTAGTTTTTATTATATCTATCTGTTTTTATTCGTGTATTAAAACAGGAAGCATTAAAAAAGGTGCCGACAAATTTACTCGACTACTTTAGATACTTAAGCGTTTATAAATAAACCTCTTATTGGTAGAATTATTTCTACCAAGAAAAAAAAAGTTTTTTACTACCAATCTGTCGAGCTAACAATATCGTAACAGATACGGTCCCATTATAATATTGAATATTTATATATGGAATGGCGTTCGGAAACGGATGTTTGGTGATTTAATATTACTTTTAACTTTATCTGTTGAATGACCGATGAACTTTTGATAGCACGACGATTTTATTTTAATTGAATTTATTGATAGTATTTAGTAGTGTCCGACCGAAACTGGTTTTTACGACCGAAACCGAATTTCGGCAACGGTCTCAGTTTCGGCCGAAACCAAAACTTTCTTATAAAGATCATGTTTTCAGAGAAAAATAAAGAAAATGTATTATAATCAGTCAGATTTTTTTTTTCTTTAAATCACATAGGTAGCTTTAATACTTATTTATGTTGTTACCTGCACTGCAAACAAATAGGTTACGACATAATTACGCACGTAGACGCGGCCAAATGTCATCGTCGCTTGGATGTCATTTACCGCGCCGAACACACCCGAGCGCAGCGCGGAAACTCCCGAATGCAGTTTCGGTTTCGGTCCTAGTTTCGGCAGGTTTGCTGCCGAAACCGAAACATAACTGAAACTCGTTTTTTTGCCGAAACTCGACCGAAACCGAAACCGAACATTCGGTCGGACACTAGTATTTAGTTTTATAATGTTGGTATCGATTTAAATTTTATCATGACCCTTTGCTTTTATAACTTATCATAGCTGATCTTATTCGTTTTTTTTGAATTGACAATCAGCTACTTATACGAGCTATTGTTGCCAGTATCGAATTACAATTACTTTTCAAGTCTTTAGGTTCTTCATGTTAGTCATTCTCCGTTAGTAAGTCAGCCATCAAGAGTGCTGTGGTCACACTGCTAATGGTATCTTTTGGGAATTTAGGTGGAAAAAGAAAACGTTGTAAAGCAATTTTGTATCATATTCACTACATCTCAGAAGTTACTTCATATCACAATACATAAAATGTCATCAAAATTAATTAATATAACTCGTCAAAACACTGAAATATTGAACACAAAACCATCACATAACGTCCACAAAAAGTCCCTTAACTCATGCATCTGCTCAAATGCATCGTAATATTGGATTCGAGCCTCTTCCACAATAGGTAGGCAATTGATCTATTATACCACGCTGCCCTGATGGGTTGGTTTAGGGTTTTATGTCGAGCTTTCCATACACACAACATTTTTAAATCATTATCACCTATCCATTCCATCCTAGAGTTCAAATTGTCTTTGAATTGAACCAAGAACACTTAGTATACCCATCACTATTTAAACCGTCACGCCATTTACGCAATTAATATTATAATTTACTTAATACCATATCGCTTTAAATATTTAATATCAATAGAATGCCTTTGATAACAATATTTTATTAGCTCAATAAATAGATTGTTGAGAAAGGTCGCGGCGGGCGACGCATGTCATACCTATGTACATTCGTTAATTTTCATTATGGATGAGGGATGACGTAATAACTTATTTGATAGAGATTAACGTCAGCCTTTGTGAGCTCATAACGGTATATTAATCATTTATGTAAGCTTCAATCTAATAATTAAATTTTATTGACATTGAAGCGTCTATTCTTCAGATATTAATAGACATTAACCGATAAACAATCATTTGCCGTATGTTGACGAAATAAATATCATTCGAGACAAAATGTATCTACTCTTTTTTCATAGTACCTACATATTGTAAAAGTTATTGGCAATAGTTTTATGACCGACCGCCTGCCAGACGTAAACCCTCCTTGGGAATGTAATCGTTGACCAAACGGCATCAGATGGAGTTGGCCCAGGTAGTTATAAGGCTCTTAGTCGTCTTTTACAACATCCACGAGCAAAGTAAGGGTTGATAGTATTCGTAGCCGCTACCACACAGCTGACTAAATAATTTACCATGATAAAAAAAATTGCTAATAATATCCACTTGTGATGGTTATACTAAATTCAGATTAGACGTAATCTAAATTCAAATTCAATTCTATAAACTCAACAAGGTCACTTACATATGCCGGGTGGGCCACCGAAGACAAAAATCGGGTACCGGTGGCCCGCTCGCACGGCGAAGAGAGGTGTTTGCAGGATGGGTCCATGGGGTTGCGCGCCGCCCATTCCGTCACCCCGGGCCGATTTGCCGGGGCGCGACCAAATCCATGGTCCCACCTTACAAACAAAAGGTCACTTACATATTGTTAGATTTAACATTTAAACTAATCCAATATTTGTGGTAGGACCACGCTGTTGACAGTCCTCTATCTATAGCCGCGAGCCGGTCCGTCCGGGGTAGTACCACACTCTCGCAGAAGATCAATGTCTGAATAATGGCAATGCGCTATTGCGCTTCGTTCGGTGAGCGAGAGAGCCGACAGCTCAACTTTTTGGGTGGGTTTTAGGTTTTTGTTGGCAGGCAGCGGCCTAGCTATTAGCCTTGGTTTTAGCAAAGGTCCATGGGCGGCAGTGACACTTACCATGAGATGTGCTTGCTCGTTTGCCATCATAAGCAATAGATATATAATAAAAAAAAATCTACCACCGTTTCGAAACCTAACCGCTACTAAGAAGATCCGTTAAAAAACTCAGAAGTATGTCTATTATTATTATTATTTTACTGACTTTTTTTATAAAAAATAATATTTTTAACTAAGAATCAGCTCCAACGCTCTTCGAACCGTGATATAATGTAAAATTCACATCATCGTCTCAGCTCATATATGTCCTGTTGTGCTCGAGCCTCCTCCATAATGGGAGGGAAAATCGACGTACCATGCCACGCTTGTCAGGCGTGTTGGTATAGGGTTTTGTTTCGAGTTTTCCACCTTTCGCATAGATGTTATATGCGGATTATTTCCCTTAGTCGTCTCTTACGATCATCCACAGGTAAGACAGGGGGTGGTGAATTGTATTCGTCACCACACGAAACAATTCGAAAATTCACATATAGTGTAAAAAATTACCGAACCAGATCACACAAGCGATAAAGACAATCATTTCGACTACTTTGCTCTAAATAAATGCTATTAATTAATGATACACCAATTTATCATTATAACCCAGTAACGAGTATAACTAATAACCATATAAAAACTTGTTTAGTGAACAGAATAATGTTTTTACAGAGCTAATTAATTGCAAAATGTTAACAGTACACGCAATGAAATTTATCGTAAGCCGTTTATGTTAACACATATGTATATTAGTTACAAGCTGATTAAGTAACGAATTTTGTTTTAAAATGATTCACCGAATAGTTGAGAGAGCCGGTAAGCCCAACTGGGTGGGTTTAGGGATTTTATTGGTAGGCAGCGGCCTAAGCTGTACCCTTGGTATTGCAAAGGTCCATGGGCGGCAGGTACGCTTACCATTAGGTGTGCTGCTTGCTCGTTTGCCACCATAAGCAATAAATAAAAAAAATTAAAAAATAATCCTTTAGACATAGAATAAAAACACATAGACGAACTATCCTTCTATGTCACAGAAGGATAGTTCGGTACTTTTTAGTGTTTAAAAAAGCAAGTAGCAACAAATCCTGTTAGTGTGCAAGTGATTACACGAGTATGGTGGTAACTAGTATGTAATAGTAGTCATCCATCCATCCATCCATCCATCAGCCCATAAAGGTCCACTGTTGGACATAGGCCTCCCCACGAGAATGCCATTCGCAACGGTCCTGTGCCACCTGCATCCAACGGTTTCCTGCGACCTTGACAATGTCATCACTCCACCGAGTGGGGGGTCGTCCTACGCTGCGTCGTCCGATTCGTAATAGTAGTAGTAGGTAGTAACTATAAAATGGTATTTAATGACATTGCACACTACTAAACGGGTCGGCGTAGGATGACATTCTTGACACCAATTTAGTGGCGTCAATTTTTTTATGTGGTATATATAGGTTTCTATGTGTTATTATTCCAAGCCCTTTAAGATACTTTCGCAAATGGATGGCATAGGGATTAATCTATTAAAGTACCACCAGCAGAGAAGCCAATCGCCTAAGAGTGCCGTCTTGGCAACTTATTTTTTTGTTATCAAGGCGTAGACAGGGATAGTAGGTACTCGGAAAGTTAACATGCCGGACTGGCCACAGAATTCAAGGAATTAGCATCAGTGCTCAGTGTAGTAGCGATTGGGAGGGAATACGGTAGGCTTATGCGACTGCAGGGCCACCGAAGTCAAAAATCGGGTACCGGTGGCCCGCTCGCACGGCGAAGAGAGAGGATTTTACGGTGGGTCTATGGGGTCACGCGCCGCCTTTCCGTCACCTCGGACCGATTCGGCGGGGTGAGACGCATCCATAGCCCACCAATAAAAAAAAAAAAAGCTATGCGACTGCACGCCGCTCTTCTATTACCTGAGACGGATTAGGCAGGGTGTATCTAACTAGACCATGTCCTTACGAAAAAAAAAGGGTAGAGTGCTTGCCATTGACGACTGGTAGCGGTAACCTGAATGGCTATAGAGGGGTTATGTTCGCCAGCTGGGCGGTTTAGGCAGGGTGTGAACTAACCATAGCATATGTATACTTTTAGTATACTTAATATTCATCATTATCATCTCAGCCCTTTCATGTTCCACTGTTGGGCTCAGACCTCCTCTATAATGGAAGGGTAATAGAACTACTATACCACGCTGGTCAGACATGTTGGTATGGGGTTTTGTTTCGAGTTTTCCTTCTCTCGCATAGATGTTATATGCGTTTTATATCCCTTAGTCGTCTCGTACGATCACCCACGGTAAAGATAGGGGGTGGTGGATTGTATTCTTACTCCGTCACCACACGGAATGACCATACTTAATATTAGACAGACTATAAAATATTGGATCATATTTAATTGTGAAATAAATGCTGAAATGATGCTGTGTGGTCGCGGCTACGAATACTACCAACCCTTACTTTGCTCGTGGATGTCGTAAAAGACGACTAAGAGCCTTATAACGACCTGAACCAACTTCATCTGATGCCATTTGGTCAACAATTATATTCCCAAGGAGGGTTGACGTCTGGCAGGCGGCCAGTCATAAAACTATTGCCAATAACTTTTACAATATGTACTATGAAAGAAGAGTACATATTGTATCGACCCCAAGTAATTGGGAGAATGCTTTAATTGTGAAATAAAAAGAGAATTTCTAATATAAACACAAAGTCATTAAGTTTTTGTCTTCTCTTTCTTCTTCTTAGTCTATACACGCACTGTTGGGTCTTCATCACAATATGAGCAAAACACAGTAAGGAGCAGTGGGACATATGCATGTGAGCTAAGAGGCTGATAGCTAATACTTTATTCATTACTAACAAACCCAGCTCGTTGGTTTTGTAAAAGTCGATATATCGCAGCGCCGCCTGGTCGCGAGTTACATCAATGGGGATAGTATACAGGATGGAAGGGGACCGCTCCCGAAAACAAAGACAGGTAACCCTACTAGTCCTACTTGTAATGATAGGCTAGGAAAAAAAATCGATTCAGATGCAAAAAAATTTTTTTTCACCACGCGAGGTCGTTGAACTCTTGAACATATAATCGTGAGTTTTGAATAGATTGCGTCTTTTCTCAACTGAGTAAAGTTACGTATTTTTTATGGAATTATCGTTACATGATAGTGTCCTAATACAGTGGAATATGGAAAAAACTTTAAATTCATTGTGAAAATATTTTTTTTTTTATCCGTATCGATTTTTTTTCTAGCCTATCATTACAAGTAGGACCAGTAGGGTCACCTGTCTTTGTTTTCGGGAGCGGTCCACTTTCACCCTGTATAAACCTTCGCCGTGAATAAATACACATACCAATTTTCATAATGATCGGTCATATAGTTTCTGTGTTTAGCGATGTCATGCATACAAACATCCTACATACATACATACATATCATCACGCCATATCCCTTGCAGGGTAGGCAGAGAGAACAGAATGCCAGAGAACTCTATCTCTGCATACTTCACTCGCTTCCTCAACATTCATAATTCTCTTCATACACGCTCGCCGGTTTCGGAGATTCTTGACTCCACCTTCCTTCAGTACCTGACCGATCTGGTCTAGGTAAGTTAGTCTCGGTCTCCCTCGGTACCTACATCCTTCCACTTTCGCATTGTATATCTTCTTAACCAGACGTTCGTTCGGCATTCTTTCCACATGTCCGAACCATCGGAGCATTCCCTTTCGCATCTTTACACCAATACTCTCTTTCATACCTACTCGCTCTCTTACGTCGTCGTTACGAATGCAGTCGGTCAGCCTAACTCCACAGATTTTCCGAAGAGATCGCATTTCGACCGCATTAATTTTACTTTCATACTCTTTTCTGCATACCCAACTCTCGCTTCCATACAGTAATGTTGGGACAAGCACTGCGTTATGTATTGCTACACGTGCCTTCTGGCTGAGGTGGTGGCTGCCGAGAAGTTGCCCCAACGCTCCGTTCACTCTATTTCCCGCATTCACTCTTCGCTCTATATCAGTGGTGTACCTTCCATCTCGGCTAAATCCACATCCAAGATATACAAATTCATCCACTTGCTCTAGTACATCATTACCTATTGTTACTCTTACATCTGTTCTGGCTTCATCTCTTTCAAAGACCATTATTTTGGTTTTGCTCACATTCACGCGTAGACCCCTTTTCTTACAATCTTCTGTCATTGTGTCGACTAGGGTCTGCAGGTCAGTCGCTGACTGTGCCAGCAGGACTGCATCATCTGCATAAAGCAGAGCACAGACCACTGAGTCACCCATCTGGACTCCCACATTTTCATATCGTTCAACCTTTGGAGACATTTATCCAGATATATGATAAACAGCCTGGCTAACAGAACGCACCCCTGCTTAACGCCGATATTGACGTCAAACCAAGGCGACATTCCATCATCCACCCGCACACACGCTCTACAGTCCATGTAACTGGACTGCACAGCCTGCAGCAGTTTACCGTAAATACCATACTCCGGTAAAATGTCCCAAAGTTCCTTTCGTACAACCATGTCAAATGCTCTCTCCAGATCCACAAAACTGCAGAAAACCCTCTGACCTAGAGCCAGATGCTTCTCCACAATGTTGAGCAGAGAGAACACTTGATCCATGCATCCCCTTCCACTCCTGAAACCTCCTTATGTCTCACACAGTAAACCATCGGACACCATCCTCATTCTCCTTTCAATAATTTTACCGTACACTTTTGCTGCCAAACTGGTCAAGCTTATGGCTCTGTAATTTGCGCAGTCATAACGTGAACCCTTGTTTTTAAACAAAGGCACGATGACTGCGCTATTCCAGTCCCCGGGAACCATTCCCGAGCTCCAACATAAATTGAGGAGCAACAGGAACGCCTCCCGGACACAGGATGCTCCTGTGTGCTTGGTGGCCCAAGCTTGATCATCTCGGCAGACACCATATCAATGCCCGCTGCCTTACCATTTTTCAAACTTCTTATCGCCCATTCAACTTCATCCATACTGATATCATCGGAGGACGCCGTCGTCGAATGTTGATCTAATAAACCACATGCGACATCGGCGCCAACCGTAGCATCCGCATACATATCGCCAAAATATTCACTCCATCGGCTTAACACGTCTTGTGTTTGTGTAAGAATGTCTCCACCTTTAGACCTTATTTTATTCATTCTGAAGGCTGACCAACCACCCCGAGACTTTTTCACCTCCCTCCAAAAGAGTTTGGTGTTACCCTCGAAGTTTTTAGTCAGTCTATCTTCTGCACTCATACTTGCTCTATCACGTGTCTCTTTCACTAAGGCCTTGGTGTCATTCTTACATTGCCGATATATTTCTTTCTTCTGTTCAGTCATACTGTCATTCAGATTCAAAGAAGAGACATAGTCCAGCCACGCTTTCTTCTTTTGCTCTACGGAAGCTGCCACTCCGCATCCCACCATGCGTCACCATTTGTTTTTCTATGCTTCTTTGAACTTCCACATACTTCTTTTGCTGTATCTACCATACTTTCTTTCAATACTCTCCAGCATTCTTCAATGTCCGATTGCGGCTGGCTTGCCATTGTCAGCCGTTCTCGGACACCCTCTGCATATTTTTCTCTTACACACTCTTCTTGCAACCTTTCAACCTTTATTCTTTCAAGCCCTCCGAAGTGGACACGCTCTGGCCAGTGCCTCCACTTTCTGAACAGATCACTAAATCTCGCAATAACGAGATAGTGGTCCGTATCGACTGTGGGGCCCCTGTAGGCTCTTGCGTCCAATATTTTGCTTCGGAGGCGACTGTCTACCAAAATTAAATCTATTATACTTTTCTGTTCATTCCTTCTCCATGTATACATATGGATGTCCTTATGTTGGAAAAATGTGTTTGACACAATAAGGTTTCTCTCCATGCATACATCCGCTATGAGCCTACCTGCGTCATTCACTCTCTTTTCACCAAATGGACCAAGTACGTCCTCATAGTCGGGACGCTTGGTCCCCACCCATCCGTTCAAATCTCCGCATACAATCACGCGTTCACTGGCTTCTGCCATATCCAGAACTTCCCTAACATTATCCCAAAACTTCTCTAGGTCTGATGCCACCGATGATCCCACGGGAGCATATGCTACAACCATGAATACCTTGGTGACACCTAGTTTTATACGGACCCAAAGAAGTCTGGAATCATACATTCCGTAATCCTTCACACCTGAGGCCAAGCGAGAGGACAATAGCACTCCTACCCCCATGCTGGCTCGATCGCTCTGTGGTACACCAGACCACAGAGCCATCCCGCCACCAGGAAGATCGCAGGCGTCGCTGCCCCTTCGCTTGGTTTCTGTTACACAGAGCACGTATAGCTGTTTGTCCGCCATGACGGATATCAGCTCGTGCAACTTACCTTCCACACAACCTCTTACATTCCACGTGCCCACCCGGCACTCTGCTGTCCTCGACTCGCCTGACTGGGCAAGGCGTGATGGGTGGCGGCCCCCATCGCCGCAACTGCCGAAGTTCGTACCGACGGGGGCGGGTCGGTACGCGTCACCTCCGGGGGACGCCCTAACGCGCATTGCGGTACGCATATCGAGCCGGATTAGCAGTCTAATTGACTGGCAGGGGACGCGAACGAGCACGCTCCGGACTATGCCCCCCCGTACAAACATCCTCTTTTATAGTATTCATAACTAAACAAAAATCTAGGATTACTTTTAGTTCATGACATAATGAATACAGCGCTTTTTGCAGCACTATTTATGTAAATCAACATAATTTTGGATCTTACAATCGTAGTGGGGTCGAACACCGAATTTAGACTCCAAAAATATACAATCGATTGTAATATGAAAAAGGCAATGAGAGGAAACAATGACATACACTTGAGTCACGGTTTGTTTAAAAGAATTTTTCTGAACCAATGAGTCAAGGGTTCGGGAATTATAAATTAAACTGGTGCGACAGTCGATGGCGAGACAGGCGCCTGTTGATTACTCACTATTTGAGGAGATGCGACCAAAATATCTTGTCCATATTGTATACACAAGTTTCTACTAGAGATGGTGTAATTCTATAAATTAACTATAAAGTGTGTCTGTGTTTGTATTTTGTATGTGTGTGCGTGTGAATATATTTATAATTGAAATATTTCAACACTGAAATATTGTTAGTACTTGTTTTAAGTTAACTCAATCCAAAAGCTGTTTATATTATGACGTAGAAATTTATTTTTTATTTTACTATTTAATATAATGCATTTCAATTTACTGAAATTTAGCATTTAATATGCTTGTTTATTTATTAAAACCCGATTACGAGCGAAAAATGATTGTCACAAGTGGGATTCGAATCCACGCCATTCCAATCGTGCAAAGGCGTCGGTTCGAATCCCACTTGTGACAATTTATTTTTCGCTCGTAATCGGGTTCATTGTCAATGTTTTTTTTTGGGATGGTTACATTATGCTCCACCAAGCCGGGAGTTTATCATAAAACGATGAAGTGCTCTTCTATCCTCGCATCCCGAAGGATAAAATCTGAGAAGGTAGCCTGGCCTACCCAAATCAAAATAGCGGTACGGGTGCCCTGCTCAAAAGATGGAGTCCTCACCGTCTATAGGCTAAACCTAGCTAACTAAGTTATTACGTAGAATTAATATGTAAGAGGCTAAATTTGGATGTTTTCCTATGGTGATGGAGTAATATAATTCGCCATCAAAGCTTGCTCGTGGATAAGACATACAAGAGAAAAAGAACTCTTAAATAAAACTTTTTACTATTATTGCCCAAATGAAAGACTCTTGCGAGTCTCGCTGTTAGAATAACACAGAGTCACTCGTTTTGATAAAAGTGAAAAATCCACATATAAATGAAAAAACAACTAAATTAATGAAACTCCATTCATCTAGTGGCACTAACTATACAACTATCAATAATTGAGTACATACCACTTAACGGAAGTGGGACTAAAATCACACCTATCTGTCATGAGACTGTTTAAAATAACATCTAATTATTTCCCCGTATGTGTTCTTTGCCAAAGGAATCGTAAACTGCTGTCTATGAGAGCACTGCAAGACTCTTGCGTCTTGGTCTTGCATTCGGGCAACACTACCGTTTATTGGACAATTTGACCAGCGTGTTATTGTAGGCCTTTGTGAAGGAAACTGGAGTTCTACAATATGTGTATAAGTACTGGTCACACTCTACATAAACTGTTTGATTCGACAAAAGAGCAGTGTATAACCTTTGCTGTACTTTTACCACCAATTAAGCGAGCCACCGGTACCGGATTTCAGACTTCGGTAGCCTTTTCGAAAAGATGTGAGATCACTAAAAATTAGTAAACGTATTCCTTATTTGCAAGTCTGCTCTTAGTACGCTTTTTCTCTATTACGAATACTCTCCGTAACTTAAAACCCACATAAAATTATTATATTAAGAAATAACATATTTCAAATCGTTAAATATCCTGATAAGAACAAATTACATCACTTACAATGAAGTGAACGGAATGACGCATGAATCCGTTTTTGATCCTTAATCATATATGGCTTTACGTCCCAGTATTAATACGAAATGGGCACCCACACACTCTTACTCATGTTGAGAATTATTGGGTTATTAATGAGAAGGCATATTAATATCTAGTAGGTACTTAGTTGTTTTCAGTACGTTTTAAAAGAATATACATTTTTTTTTAAATATGTGTAGATATTGACGGCGTAGGAATATGATTCATCACCCACTATCTTGCCCGTAGGTGTTGTAAAAAGCGGCTAAAGGATTATCTCTAATAATATTTGTGTAAAAATGCTGAATGAATATCTCTGGTAGGTCTGAACACCTCGCTGATTCTGTCCAGGTCGACGGAACGGCGGCGTGTGGCATAGCCCACCGTGTTTCCTCCTTCCTTTATAGACTTTAAAAAATATATATATCTAACATTATATAATTTTATAGTAAGAATTTACATCAGTCATATAAGGCCTAATATATTTATGATATGTATTCTAAGTTATTTGAAATAAAACGATTAGTTTGAAATATAATAAAAAAAAATATACCCGACATATAAAATAAAATATTCAATACTTTCTACAAAGTTCTTTAATAAAATGTTCGGATATTTAGTCTATTGCATTTAAACAACAGCCGAGGCTGCGGGTGATTGGACCGGGGAATAGTCCGTAACCCCTCGGCAGTTAGCTAGGGCGTCAAAAAGGGAAGGTACCCGAAATGGTAAACAGCCGGGCTGGCTACGAATGGCAAGGAAGCAGTACCAGTTGCTGGCAGGATGGAACGGGCAGCGTGTGTCCGGACCATAGCATACCCAAAAATAAAAAAATGCATCTATACATATTAATTGTACTCGTAGATACAGTTACTGAATTTCGTATATATATATATATATATATAAATTAAAACCGCATTAAACTTTAGTAATTTATAATCATGAGTTATTATTATATTATTATAACTACATATGTGTACAGACCTACATCTGCATTCATCCATAATACACCGATTTTATTGCAATAGTATGATTGTTGTATCCAAACACGCAACAATACAAATTAATAAACACGAAGAGATTCTTTCAAGCGTATCCAAAGTTGATTCAAGGAAAATTCCTTGCTACGGAAATTAATGATCAACAATTATTAGGTGTGATTTTATATTATATGTATTTAGTAGGTGTGATTTTATATTGTCTTTAAAAGCGGTAAGACTACGCTGTGTACAGGTCACTGTCTACAGCCACGGGCCGGTCCGTCCGGGGTAGTACCACACTCTCGTAGAAGATCGACGCCTGAGTAATGGCAATATGCTATCGCGCTTCGTTTGGTGAGCGAGAGAGCCGAAAGGCCAACTGGTTCGGGCTTGTATGATTGTATTTGTAGACAGCGGCCTAGCTATACCATTGGCAAACGTCCATGGGCGGCAGTGACACATACCATCAGGTGTGCTGTCTTCTCGTTTGCCACCATAAGCAAAAAAAAAAATGGGATATTAAAATATTATATAGGGCCGTCCGCCTTATCAGTTATGTGGTGTCTAGCCATGTGGTATGGTAGGTAATGATATAATGTATCATTATAACTTATATACATATAAGTTGGTTGTTAAAACCAGTTCAATAATAACTAGAGAATGGACAGAAGTAGTCTCCTGAGAAATATATATCCCAACTGAGAAAGCCAACGTCTGCCAAGCATGGTGGTTAAAGCATTATCACCCTTGGGGAGGCCTATGTTTATTTTGAAATTGTAAGTTTTATATGTTTCATAGACTTCATAGTATACAACTTTTCTCGATTACTGGATTAGAAGATCTATCAGGTAGAAAAAGAATATCTCTTTTATATTAACACAAATAACTCACACTCTTCAGCATCACAAGGGAAAAAGAAATCGTATTAAGAAATCCATGAAAATGTATAGTGACTATTTTGATCGATGATCGATGAATTTTTTTTAGAACAATGAGTCAGTAATTTCTTAGAATCATAAAATAAAATTAAATATAAAAAGAAACAACTTTTATTTTAGTATAACCATGTTAGAATATACTAAAAAGGCAAAAAATAAGTATTTACAAAAATAAATTTACACTGAAAACAAAATAATATATTTAATTAATTATTCCTTTTTTTCGCAGTAATTGTTATCCACTTACCTCAGACTTTTTTTACGTCAGAAAAGAGGGATGATTAATACATTGCATTCCTAGTCTATCAATCCGTATGGTTTTATGTAACATATCTATTACATAAAAAAACTTAATTTACATAATATTACATATGACGGTATAAGAATATTATGGTTTAATTAATGAAGCGCTTTACAAAGGAAAGTGTCTTCGGTACATTAACTAATGGGGTCATTCGGATGATGTATTCTCAAATAGTAATAATATGCATAGTCATTTAGTTTGGTAAATAGGTTCATTAAAATGTTAACAACTGTGAAATATACACCCATATACGCTGTAATCATTCTTGAACAAACATATTTATAACGTATTTTTAAATTACGTATTTTTTTGGTGTATTGTAACTACGGATTAAACTTGATTGCGTATGCCTCAGTTATTTCATAAAATTGGTTAGTTGAGAATAGAAATGATCTAAATATAATTTAGTTTTTATCGAGATATTTTTTTTATAGTTTATTTTATACATTTTTTTATTTGCTAAAATTATATTAATGGTTTTTAATTAATGTTAATTTATACTAATACATCCGTTAGGTACTGTGAGCTTGTGCTGCGCAATACTATTTAAGTGATGTTTTTTTTTTATATTGCTTATGGCGGCAAACGAGCAAGTAGCACACCTCATGGTAAGTGTCACTATCAACAAAATCCTCAAACCCACCCAGTTGGGCTCCCGGTTCTCTCGCTCACCGAGCCCAATAGCACATTGGCATTACTCAGACGTCGATCTTCTACGAGAGTCTAGTACTACCCCGGACAGACCGGCCCGCGACTGTAAACAGAAAACTGTCAACAGCGTGGTCCCACCACTATTGTGTAATTAATAAGTGGTTAATAAGATTGAAACCGTATTATTACCATCAAGAATAAGGTGGTTAAAGCTAGATGGACGCTGTAGGTAGGCAGTTCATCTAACTAGCTAAAACCTCTGCAGTGTGCTTTGGTTTTGTTCACGTAAGTCCGAAGAGAAGAGTATAATAGAAGAAGTAGGATGTGTAGTTACCACGATATTCTATGATAAGGATAAAATAATGATGACATTTGAATAAGCAATTAAGATTTGACTAAGTCTTACATAAGTTAGACAAGTAACACATTTTAAATGTTACATACAGACATACATATCATCACGCCATATCCCTTGCAGGGTAGGCAGAGAGAACAGAGTGCCAGAGAAATCTATCTCTGCATACTTCACTCGCTTCCTCAACATTCATAATTCTCTTCATACACGCTCGCCGGTTTCGGAGACTCTTAACTCCACCTTCCTTCAGTACATGACCGATCTGGTCTAGGTAGGTTAGTCTCGGTCTCCCTCGGTACCTACATCCTTCCACTTTCGCATTGTATATCTTCTTAACCAGACGTTCGTTCGGCATTCTTTCCACATGTCCGAACCATCGGAGCATTCCCTTTCGCATCTTTACACCAATACTCTCTTTCATACCTACTCGCTCTCTTACGTCGTCGTTACGAATTATAATTATAATGCTTATTTGAAATGTTCATTAGTAAATTAAAAAGTTTTTAAAAAAAAGGTGTTTATTAGCAAAAAAAATATAATGCAAAAGTGATGCAAGCACTATTGCACTAATTTTACGATAATTGTATAACAATTTGAAAGATTTAGCAATTCAAAATGCGACTTAGCTGAATATTAGAAAATACGATATTTCTTTTGGAATTATTTTTTTTTTAGCTGAGAGATTTATTCTTAAATTACGTTCAGCATGATGATTCTAATATTCTGGCATTATGATTTAGAATGAAGAAGACATGCTATGGCAATGTTACATTATTTTCTAGACGTAATTCTGTATCTATATGTATATTGTTCTTCCGTGTTCTATCTGTTCTTCCGAGTGATGACGGAGTAAGAATACATTTCACCACTCCCTATCTTACCCATGGATGATCAGCGTGATATATTAGGTCAATTTCCCTTCCATTAGGAAGAAGGCTCGAGCCCAACAGTGGGACAAATATGAGTTGAGATGATGGTGATGAGTCTTATTTATATGCTATTACTCACTTTATACTTTTGTATATTTATATATATATATATATATAAAGATTGTAAATGATTTGCGTTCAAATCATTTACAATCTTTAATGGCGCCATTGTCCAAACACACACGTAACAAAAGAATCAATGAAAATTCATTCACATGGTTAATAAAAGTAAAAAAAATATCATTGTATAACTCATTTGTGATCTTAGTTGCGTAAAAACGAAATAACTAGAACAATAACACTAAATAAGTCAGCAATTAGTCATAGAGTTGTGTGTATAGATCGAAGTGGAAATCGATTTTCTGTATCGATTAGCTATAAAACTATAAGCATGATTAGAAGATAAGAAAACAACGGAATCGGTGACGACTGAGAAGAAATAAACCAAGTATGCAATACGATTCCAAGATAAAGAAATCCCCACATAACTTATAAAGTTTGAAACTGTTTGGTTAGCTCTAGCTCGATTCGAATTGGCATTCCAATTTATCAAATAAGCAAATGGAATTTAATTGCTCGTGCATATTTAATAATAATAATTTACATAACAGTAAAAGACGCAACGTGGAGAGATATTTATATAATTTAAGATTTACAACTAATTGATTTAGCGGGAAAGGTGAAGTAACGAATAGATTATATTTAAAACTCGATATAAATTGATTTTAGTATCGATGAATGACCGTGCAGCCCTATAGATAATCTGTGAAAGTGCAGCTTTTTCACGAATAAATCCGTCACGACATTGCAAACAAAGCAAACCTCAAACTATCGTGTCGTAGGCTTTTGCGCAGTCTCATATATATGCAGACAGTTATTAAAATATGCTTTAGATATTTAATAATATTCTCTCTCTGGTAATAATCGATACTAGTCATAGTATAAAAATAATTAAAATAAAACCGGCTGTGCTACAATTTTTAACAAATAAAATGCTCGTATCTTCATATTATTGTCTGACAGGCTGTGGTTTACTATATACTGTTCCTCTGTCCGTGGTTAAGGAATGGCGGCGTGGTATCTCATAATTGTATGTAATCCTCTCTCCATTCATTGAGCCATAAATTCCAGTGTCCCACTGGATTTTTTTATTGACTTGATTCCTTCGGGATAATGTACTGGTACTTCGCATTCATGCGGTTGACTTCTCTGCTTGGGTAATCCCCTCTCCGAATTACGGTTCGTATCCTCACCAAATGAACCCAAATTAGACGATCTAAACCTCACATTACTATATGTACACATATTATTCCTTCTAAACAATAGTCCTCTGTGGATGGAAGCGTGAATATACACGAGAGTGATCCCTCCACATGAGAGAAATCAGCTTATAATTGCAAGCTGATCAGACTGAATGCCATATTTCAAGTTTTCTTTCTCTTTCAGTGATGTTAACTGCATATGTACGCAGCTATTATCAAAAATTGAAAGGCATGTGCCTTAATCGATTTTTATAGCCAACATAGGCAAAAAGTCGGTCGGTGATGATGAGCTTTCTTACTCTATCATCAAGCGAATGTGCATCCGTGTAATAGAATAGAATAATAAACGGCCAAATATAGTTCAAATGAAAAATATATTCTGTCAACTGTATTGAATGTGTAATTAGAAGAAGAGCGATTTATCTAATTTTCCGAGTTTTGACATGTTGTATTACTACTTTCTCTTTAGGCGATTCTTTAATAATGAGTGTATTCTTTATTTAGGTGCTCGTTATTCTCATTTAATAAGTTTTGTTAAGTACTAACTGACCTGATAGCTGTTCTGTTGCATTTTCTATGTAAATACTTGTTATTACTGCATAAAAGTTCAATAGATATAATAATTTAATGCTAAACTCCTGTGATTTGTATCGTAATAATTTATTACCCACTTATGACGTATTGACTGGTTTGATATAAATTATACTTAAATATTATAATACTAAAAAGGGGTCTACGCGTGAATGTGAGCAAAACCAAAATAATGGTCTTTGAAAGAGATAAAACCAGAACAGATGTAAGAGTAACAATAGGTAATGATGTACTAGAGCAAGTGGATGAATTTGTATATCTTGGTTGTGGATTTAGCCGAGATGGAAGGTACACCACTGATATAGAGCGAAGAGTGAATGCGGGAAATAGACTGAACGGAGCGTTGGGGCAACTTTTCGGCAGCCACCACCTCAGCCAGAAGGCACGTGTAGCAATACATAACGCAGTGCTTGTCCCAACATTACTGTATGGAAGCGAGAGTTGGGTATGCAGAAAAGAGTATGATAGTAAAATTAATGCGGTCGAAATGCGATCTCTGCGGAAAATCTGTGGAGTTAGGCTGACCGACCGCATTCGTAACGACGACGTAAGAGAGCGAGTAGGTATGAAAGAGAGTATTGGTGTAAAGATGCGAAAGGGAATGCTCCGATGGTTCGGACATGTGGAAAGAATGCCGAACGAACGCCTGGTTAAGAAGATATACAATGCGAAAGTGGAAGGATGTAGGTACCGAGGGAGACCGAGACTAACCTACCTAGACCAGATCGGTCATGTACTGAAGGAAGGTGGAGTCAAGAGTCTCCGAAACCGGCGAGCGTGTATGAAGAGAATTATGAATGTTGAGGAAGCGAGTGAAGTATGCAGAGATAGAGTTCTCTGGCACTCTGTTCTCTCTGCCTACCCTGCAAGGGATATGGCGCGATGATATGTATGTATGTATGTATTATAATACTAGCTGATGCCCACGACTTCGTCCGCGTAATATTTTTGAATTGACCTTTGTAATGATATAAAAGGCGAGCGATGATTTTTAAAATTTAAATGACCATAACTTTTTTCCGACATCAGATTTTAATGGAACAAAAATTAAATGTTGCTATGCTCCGAGTTTAATATATTTGTGAAACTATGAAACAATCCGCTCAGTAATTTTAGAGATTAGCTTGTACATACATACAGACACACAGAGAGATAAAACATGCCAAAAAATATTTTTGTACTCTGTAGGGTTTTTCTTACTACCTATAATCATTTTTTAATAACTTTATCAAATGTACAGACACACGGTTTCTAATCATTTATTATATGTAGTTATAGATAATTCATTAACAAGCCAAGGATATGTTATAAACGTGATTTGTTACTGTTGTTCTCTTCTAGTAAATAGCGTAATTTATATTCTACGTTATATAAATCATTATAGTATAAATATAGAACATACATACATACATATCATCACGCCATATCCCCTGCAGGGTAGGCAGAGAGAACAGAGTGCCAGAGAACTCTATCGAAGCATACTTCACTCGCTTCCTCAACATTCAAAATTCTCGTCATACACGCTCGCCGGTTTCGGAGACTCTTGACTCCACCTTCCTTCAGTACATGACCGATCTGGTCTAGGTAAGTTAGTCTCGGTCTCCCCCGGTACCTACATCCTTCCACGTTGTATATCTTCTTAACCAGACGTTCGTTCGGCATTCTTTCCACATGTCCGAACCATCGGAGCATTCCCTTTCTCATCTTTACACCAATACTCTCAATATAGAACATACATACATATAAACAGAAAAAAATAATTCATAAGCACTGATATTATGATACAGTATTTTTTTTTTATAAATAACTGCTGGTTTTCACTTTACAATAAGAAAATAATCCTTGTATTGCGGGAGATTTTAGTTTTTTCTTTTATTGCTATTAGTGGCAAACGAACAAGCAGCACACTTGATGGTACGAGTCAATACCGCCCATGGGTGTTTGCAATACCAAGTCGAGATGGCAGGGCGTCGACCCGAGAGGATACCCGTGAGGGTAGACCGGATGGGCCACTGAAGAAAAGAACGCGTACCAGTGGCCCACCCGCATTGCGTAAAGAGGTACATTGTAGGGCGGGTCTACGGGGTCGTGCGCCGCTTCTCCCGTCGCCCCGGACGGATTAGCGGGGCGTGACCGATCCGTAGCCCAACGGCAAAAAAAAAAAAAAAAAAGGCCGCTGCCTACCAATATAAACCACAAACCCACCCAATTGGGCTTCCGGCTCTCTCGCTCACCGAACGAAGCGCAATAGCACATTGCCATTACTCATACGTCGATCGTCTGCGAGAGTGTGGTACTACCCCGGACGGACCGTCCCGCGGCTACAGATATAGAACTATCAACAGCGTGGTCCTACCACTATTAAATATATAATTAACGGATATAAATTATATCCAGAATTAGAATAATAATTTGTGGAGAAAGTACTGCATACACAGGCACTATATATATGTAGGTATATGTACAGGTACTATATATGTGCCTAGGTATATATGAATTATAATATTACATATTTATTGTAAAAATTAACAGGTATTTAATTTGATTATTAGACGAACCATAGGAATAGATTTTATTTTTATTATGGACTAGTCTTTGATAGCTTTGAAAGAAATAACTGAGAAAGGAGTAAGGACATGATGTTTTTTTTTCATTTTTGCTTATCTTTTTATCTTAGTGTGATGTGAACACACACACACGTGTGTTAAGATTGATGTCAAGTAGGCAGATGTTCATAAATCGTACCCAGTCTATTTATAACACAGGAAATCAAATCTTTTTTTTAATTTATATGAAATTAAAAAGTAAATAAATCTAATAGTTAAAAAATATTAAATGTCTATTCTAAACGTTTTGATGTCTATGTATTTACAATGCAGAAAGTGAGAGTGATGGGATGCGCTTGCGCACCGCTTTGTGTCATGAATGGCGTTTGCCGTCGATAATTACTAACGGTTGGGTCAAGCTCACATACTTTTACTTTCAAATTGACGTCGCATTGCAGCAAGGTTTGTTTAGTGTTTTAGGCGTGGCATGTGGTAACTTCTCTTTGCTCCAATTTGACTTTTGTGGACTAAACGTTATGTTTCTTTGTATTTAGGCTTATCTTTATGTTAAAAGAATATAAAATCAGGTCAAAACATTTTATATTTTTTCATTCTGTATATTTTTACATCGTGACACAATAAGTATAGAAGATATACAATTCAAAACATATCATCACGCCATATCCCTTGCAGGGTAGGCATAGAGAACAGAGTGCCAGAGAACTCCTTCTTCGCATACTTCACTCGTTTCCTCAACATTCATAATTTTCTTCATACGTGCTCGCCGGTTTCGGAGACTCTTGACTGCACCTTCCTTCAGTACGTGACCAATCTGGTCTAGGTAGGTTAGTCTCGGTCTCCCCCGGTACCTACATCCTTCCACTTTCGCATTGTATGTCTCCTTAACCAGACGTTCGTTCGGCATTCTTTCCACATATCCGAACCATTTCACCATGTAATTTTCAGCTACAAGTAATAATGTTGTTCATTCAAGCCAATTGTTGAATGACTTTGATTAATATGATACTGTTTTACACATAGTAAATAAAAAATTGTTATAATGTTATTGCAATATAAGAGATTTGTATAATGATAAAAACAAAGGCCATTAATAAAAGTATTTAATATCGAAATCTAATCTAGATTTCGTTAAATAGTACATTACTGCAGCGGCCAGCAAAAGAGATACTGAAAGACGAACATGTAAATAGTATGTAGTACACGTAAGTCCACCAATTCCTAGTTCTGGCCAAGGCTTGTATAGTGTTTTTCTCAAATAATGCGCGGAAATTAAAACTAAGTAGTACTAAGTAGAACTGTATACATGACGAACAACGAACAACATTTTCTTCTTCTTCTTATTTTTATATATTGGCAATCAGCTACTTAAATGAGCCATTGTTGCCAGTGTCGAGTTATAATTATCTTCAAGTTTTTAGTGTCTTCAGATTAGTCATTGTCCGTCTGTAAGTCAAATTTTCGACATCAACAGTGCTATGGCCACACTGTTAATGGTATTTTGTGAGAATTTTGATGAAAAACGAAAACGTTGTAAAGCACTTTTATATGATATTCACTACATCTCAGCAGTTCCGTCACATCACATTACATAAAATGCCATCAAAATTATCTAATATAATACGTTAAAACACTAAGATAACGAATATAATACAAGAGCACCACATGACGTTTTAGATTCCCGCCAAAAACCCCGAACAACATTTTTCTCGTGCTGAAGGGCTTATTTGTTTTTTTTCGTTATCAAACAGGTTTATTTTTCAAGCCAGTTCGAAATCTAAATAAAACTCTGATAAGCTTGCCTATTTAGTTACTATAATTTGAAGTAACAAATCGTTCCATTTTTAAAATACACGATAGATATTGATTTACATACATTTTTTGCCGACCGCTACTCGCATGTATTTGGTCAGTACAGCAATTTAAAAAGTACTTTTTCTCAACCATGCTTGCTGGCATGCTTATTTTTTCTATTCCTTTAGCACGTAAAAATGTTGTTCGTTGTTCGTCATGTATACAGTTCTACTTAGTACTTCTTAGTTTTAATTTCCGAGCATTATTTGAGAACAGCCCTATGCAATCCTTTTTTTTTTTTTTTTTGCCGTGGGCCATGGACGTCGCACCCCGCCAAGTCGGTCCGGGGTGACGGAAGAGGCGGCGCGCAACCCCATTGACCCACCCTGCAAGCACCTCTTCTTCGCCGTGCAAGCGGGCCACCGGTACCCGATTTTTGTCTTCGGTGGCCCGCTCGGCGGTATGCCCTCTCGGGCTCCTCTCCTGTCGACGCCCCGACAGCTTTCGCCGTCGAGGCGTCGTCCTCACGCGGTGGCCTCACGTCGGGTGACCGGACAATTCCCCGGTCCGATCACCCGAAGCCTCGGTTAGGGCGGCATCAGGCGCAGGTATTCGCGCCTGCGCCGCCCCGGCCGCTGACGGCGGCCCGGGTCACGGGAATCCTCCCGGACTCGTTCCGCCGTCTCCTTCTCCGAGATAACAGCCTCGCAGAAGGCGGCGACCGCGTCCCAGTTCCTGACGCTGTCGACCATCGCCCTCGCGACAGCCGGCAGCGTCAGGTCGGCACCGATTACAGCGACGAGGTCACGGCGCTGCCCGTCCCAACTCGGACACACCTCCAGTGTGTGTCTCGCCGTGTCCTCGTCACTGCTGCAATGGTGGCAGGCCGGAGTCCACTCCCTATACGCGACCGTGTGCAGGTACAGACCGAAACACCCGTGCCCTGACAATACCTGCACCAGCCGAAAGGAGAGGACTCCGTGCCGCCGCTCCATCCATTCCATCAGTACGGGCCGGAGGGCCTCGACGGTAACGACACCGTGTCTTGGCCTCTCCAGCCGCAGCCCTATGCAATCCTTGGCCACAACAGGGAATTGATGACTTTACACGTTCGTCCATCAATGCCTTTTTTGCTGGCCACTGCAGTAATGTATTACAATAAGTTTATTTTAAAAAAATATAGATCTCGACTCCTTTACTATAATTTATTTTATACAAACGTAAAAGTGAAAGGAGATGTTATTTTACGAGCAAATTAGTTCACTTAAATAGTTCCTTTGTTAATAACGTCAAGTTTAGTTCCAATAAAGACTGTGTCGAAATTTATGCCAATACACTTTACAGCTTTTGAATTTTAAATCAAAAGAACGGTAGGTATCTAACGCTAAAATTTGTTTATAGAAGGCAAGGTATAAGTAATATCTATGGGTAGCCGGGTGGGCCACTGAAGAAAAAGACCGCGTACCAGTGACCCACCCGCACGGCGAAGAGAGGTGTATTGTAGGGCAGGTCTACGGGGTCTTGCGCCACTTTTCCTGTGGCCCCGGACGGATTAGCGGGGTTTGACATACCGTAGACAACTGCCAAAAAAAAAATGGGTAAGTAAGATTTTGTTTTTGATACAAAGATATGATCGAACCTTGCCCGGTCGTCTTGATTGACATAAAGCATTCATAACTCATGACCCTTCCTTGCCCTTTGAGTGAAACACCAACAAAGTGTGTAGTTAACTATAATGGTCCACCTGAAGGCTTAGTATTTTGAATACCTATAATAAATCATCATAGCCTTTAGTATTCCCAATCTCATTGGATTCGGATTTCTACCCTAACCAGTCTTGATAAAATATCGTCTAAGCTAGTGCTTTCAGATCTTCGTAACCCAAGAGGACAACGACCCGACTAGGAATTTTTTCGTCTTCCTTAGCAGGACCGGACCGGGCATGCCCGATCTGGACCAGATAAGACAGGACAGAAGATATGTCTGGACCCGATCAGGAAAACCTTATCGGGTCCAGATCAGGCATTCGTGATCTGGACCCGATCAGGCACACCTGATCGGGTCCAGATTAGGCATTCCTGATCGGGTCCGGATGAATTTTTTTTCTGATCGGATCCAAATCTATCATCTGCGTTATATATCTTGCCTGATTCAAAACAAGTATACCCAGTCCGGTCCTTTTAAAAAACATGAATATCTTAAAAACATGTTTAATAAATTAAAATATAAATTAACATATGACGTAGGCAGCGAATGCAGTAATATATTCTTATCATAGAGAGTAGAGGGTCTCAGTGAGCTGTTCCAATTAGGACGCAACCACCAGATGCTAACGACTTCTACTGTCGCCTGAATTTTTCATTCATGACCTGATCGATCTGTTTTAATCTGATTCGATAACAACCAATTTAATATTAGGCGACGTCATTACGCTTCGGAGAATCTTAACACCGCGATTCAGATAATGATGTCATTTTTCTAACGCCATCAACAATTTATTATGACCCAAAACATTAAATGTTAGAATGGTTGTTACAATATTATTATATTTATTTCTATCTATGTTTTCAAATGTATCTATTATTTATTTTTGTTTTTACTTTAAATATAAATTATTTTTATATTATTAATTAAACATTATTATTATTATTATTAAATAAATATGATTAATTAAAGATTTCAGATTAATCTCCTTTGATGCAAATATAATTTACACCGTGGCATAAATATGACAATCATGTAATACTTTTTAAGAATTTTGATTGATTTTTTTTTGTGTTACGAAAACTGTTTCTGGTCCTGCTATACTACATGCCTTACCATATACTTGATTGTATTTTACATCAGTCTGTCCTTATTTGGTCCAGACCTGGTCTTGATCCGATATGCCTTACCATACTTGATGATATTTCACATCAGGCTATCCTTATTTGGTCCTGATCTGGTCCTGATCCGGTATGTCTTACCATACTTGATGATATTTCACACCAGGCTATCCTGATCAGGACCAGACGTGGTCCTGATAGGGTTTGCCGGATCCGGCATGCCTCACTCTGTACTGATCCTGTCCAGATACATGATCTAGTTCAACCATACTTTTTTTCTAGTCGGGGATATTCTAGAATTCGACCTTGTTTTCGTGGATTCATAGATATACGGGATTTTATATGTATTCATTTTAGTGTCTTATGTTAATCATCTTCATTATCATCTCAGCTCATATGTGTCCCATTGTTGGGCTCGAACCTCCTCCATAACGGGAGGGAAATCGACCTACTACACCACACTGGTCAGCCGTGTTGGTATAGGGTTTAGTTTCAAATTTTCATTATCTTGTATAGATGTTATATGCGTCTTATATCCCTTAATCGTCTCTTACGATCACCCACAGGTAAGATAGGGAGTGGTGAATTGTATTCTTGTACCGTCACCACACGGATACTTATGTTAATGTGGCTCTGCAAATCAAACTTCATTTTAAATATTGAATTAAACATTGAATTTCAAAAACGCATTGCAATATATTTCTTTTTACTAAAAATGTAATGCTAATATTAAATAGTCGACTCTAGTGCTGAATATAGAAACTTCGATCAATTTGTGTTTAGAAAAATTAAACTAAAATAGGATTTACGTCGTTTGGTGCTATATGAGTTACGCCTAATAAGATGTGTGTTACATAAGAGCGTCTTAAATCTATCAAATTCTTCGCAATTTGAAGTTCGCATTTATAGTTTGCCATTTATCCATCAGCCCGTAAACGTTCACTATTGAACATAGGCCTCCTCAAAGATTGCCACTTAAAATAGTCCTGTGCCACCTGCATCCAATTTGAATTTGAAGTCTAGGCCACCCTAAGTTTTGTATTGCTTAGGCAATAACTATACTGGCAAAAACTGACCCTGATTATTCTTTTGCAAGACATAGTTTATTATCTATGCTATGAATTTGTTCCTTAATATTTTCGTGAAGAGTAAGATGTCCTTTGCTCCGTATACCTAATGAAATAGTATGTAATTTACCAATTTTTCTTTTCACTTCTTTATTGACATTAAGCAGAAAACATGAATATAATAAAAGAAAAATTAGAGACATAACCCTTCGCCACCTCTCTCCGCTATCGGATATCGTAAGCCCTCTAAAGGTTGAAGGCTGAAAGTACACTGTTACAAATATGAGTTAAAAAGAAAAAAAAGGTAATGTATTGTTAACCTGTTACTACACGGAACGAACTCAAAATTTCATTCCAATTTTGAATATAAATATTAACGTTTTTAAAGTAAATAGTATAATAATATTTTGAATGTTAATCAAGGACATTTCAATGCTACTGTGACTTGAAACAAAACGCAATGTAGATTCAACGTATGATACAAAGCAAATTAAATTCTTAATACAATTTATTACGATGCGTGAATTTACTACTAGTTTACCAATTACTGTAGTATAATGAAAGATCGTTTTGTAATATCTTTATTTATATAATATTGCTCAAAGTGCAAAAAAAATAGCCGTCACGGAACGTTTGGCATGTGTGAATCGTTGACTTTAATGAATATTTAGGGAATTTTTAACTAAATGAAACCAATTAATAAACCGTTATCCTAGTGGTGACGGAGTAAGAAAACAATTCACCACCCCCATTTTACCCGTGGGTGATCATGAGAGATGACTAAGAAATATAAAATGCATATGATATATATGCAAGAGAAGAAAAACTTGAAACAAAATTCTATACCAACACGTCTGACCAGCATGGTATAGTAGGTCAATTTCCCTCCCATTACGGAGGAGGCTCGATCCCAACAGTGGGACATATATGAGCTGAGATGATGAATTAATAAACCCTTTATTTTACATACATACCATCACGCCATGTCCTGTAGGCAGAGAGAACAGAGTGCCAGAGAACTCTATCCTTGCATACTTCACTCGCTTCCGCTACAGTCATAATTCTCTTCATACACGCTCGCCGGTTTCGGAGACTCTTGACTCCACCTTCCTTCAGTACATGACCGATCTGGTCTAGGTAGGTTAGTCTCGGTCTCCCTCGGTACCTACATCCTTCCAGTTTCGCATTGTATATCTTCTTAACCAGACGTTCGTTCGGCATTCTTTCCACATGTCCGAACCATCGGAGCATTCCCTTTCGCATCTTTACACCAATACTCTCTTTCATACCTACTCGCTCTCTTACGTCGTCGTTACGAATGCGGTCGGTCAGCCTAACTCCACAGATTTTCCGCAGAGATCGCATTTCGACCGCATTAATTTTACTTTCATACTCTTTTCTGCATACCCAACTCTCGCTTCCATACAGTAATGTTGGGACAAGCACTGCGTTATGTATTGCTACACGTGCCTTCTGGCTGAGGTGGTGGCTACCGAGAAGTTGCCCCAACGCTCCGTTCACTCTATTTCCCGCATTCACTCTTCGCTCTATATCAGTGGTGTACCTTCCATCTCGGCTATTTAGCCACATCCAAGATATACAAATTCATCCACTTGCTCCAGTATATCATTACCTATTTTTACTCTTTCATCTGTTCTGGCTTCATCTCTTTCTAAGATCATTATTTTGGTTTTGCTCACATTCACGCGTAGACCCCTTTTCTTACAATCTTCTGTCATTGTGTCGACTAGGGTCTGCAGGTCAGTCGCTGACTATGCCAGCAGGAATGCATCATCTGCATAGAGCAGAGCAGTGACCACTGAGTCGCCTATCTGGACTCCCACACTCATATCGTTCAACCTTTGAAGACATTTATCCAGATATATGATAAACAGCCTGGCTGACAAAACGCACCCCTGCTTAACGCCGATATTGACGTCAAACCAAGGCGACATTCCATCATCCAGCCGCAGACAGCCTCTACAGCCCATGTAACTGGACTGCACAGCATGTAGCAGTTTACCGTTAATACCATACTCCGGTAAAATGTCCCAAAGTTCCTTTCGTACAACCGTGTCAAATGCTCTCTCCAGATCCACAAAACTGCAGAAAACCCTCTGACCTAGAGCCAGATGCTTCTCCACAATGTTGCGCAGAGAGAACACTTGATCCATGCATCCCCTTCCACTCCCGAAACCTCCTTGTGTCTAACACAGCAAACCATCAGACACCATCCTCATTCTCCTTTCAATAATTTTACAGTACACTTTTGCTACCAAACTGGTCAAGCTTATGGCTCTGTAATTTACGCAGTCATAACGTGAACGCTTGTTCTTAAACAAGGGCACGATGACGGCACTATTCCAGTCCCTGGGAACCATTACCGAGCTCCCACACAAATTGAGGAGCAACAGGAACGCCTCCCAGACACAGGAGCCACCAAGCTTGATCAATTCGGCAGACACCATATCAATACCCGCTGCCTTACCATTTTTCAAACTTCTTATCGCCCATTAAACTTCATCCATACTGATGCCATCGGAGGACGCAGGTGCTGAATGTTGATCTACTAAACCACATGCGACACCGGCGCCAACTCGAGTATCCGCATACATATCGCCAAAATATTCACTCCATCGGTTTAACACGTCTTGTGTTTGTGTAAGAATGTCTCCACCTTTAGACCTTATTTTATTCATTCTGAAGGCTGACCAACCACTCCGAGACTTCTTCACCTCCCTCCAAAAGAGTTTGGTCTTACCCTCGAAGTTTTTAGTAAGCCTATCTTTTGCATTCATATTTGCTCTATCACGTTTCTCTTTCACTAAGGCCTTGGTCTCATTCTTACATTGCCGATATATTTCTTTCTTCTGTTCAGTCATACTGTCATTCAGATTCAAAGAAGAGACATAGTCCAGCCATGCTTTTTTCTTTTGCTCTACGGAAGCTGCCACTTCCGCCTCTCACCATGCATCACCATTTGTTTTTCTATGCTTCTTTAAGTTTCCACATACTTCTTTCGCTGTATCTACCATACTCTCTTTCAATATTCTCCAGCATTCTTCAATGTCCGATTGCGGCTGGCTTGCCATCGTCAGCCGTTCTCGGACACCCTCTGCATACTTTTTTCTTACACACTCTTCTTGCAACCTTTCAACCTTTATTCTTTCAAGCCCTCCGAAGTTGACATGCTCTCGTCAGTGCCTCCACTTTCTGAACAGACCACTAAATCTCGCAATAACGAAATAGTGGTCCGTATCGACGAAATATTGGACGCAAGAGCCTACAGAGGCCCCACCTCTGTAGGCTCTTACGTACAATATTTTGCTTCGGAGGCGACTGTCTACCAAAATTAAATCTATTATACTTTTCTGTTCATTCCTTCTCCATGTATACATATGGATGTCCTTATGTTGGAAAAATGTGTTTGACACAATAAGGTTTCTCTCCATGCATACATCCGCTACGAGCCTACCTGCGCCGTTCACTCTCTTATCACCAAATGGACCAAGTACGTCCTCATAGTCGGGACCTCATAGTCGGGACCAATATATGTGCCTATAGTTAACGTATATAAGTATGTGGCTTAAAACCATTCGCACGGAAGTTGGGGCGTTTCGCCTGCATAACATTCGGGTCAGCTATGTCAAAATTCCTATTTTGTAAAGTTTTGATATTCGTTACATTTATACATAAATTGCTGAATGGATTTTTATGAAATTATATTGTACAATAACTTTTACAATAGAATTACACCTAATCATATACTGCAGTTACTGTATTATAAATTATTATTGGTGACAGATTTTTGTTTAAAGAAACTTTGGAATGAGAAGATCCTTGCAAGTTTCTGACTCCGGCATTTTTATTGCTGTTAAGGTATAGGCAAAAGTGCAATATGTAGGTACTGCCATGAATATGTTCCTAGAACGTTCTTAAAGCTAAAATCCGATAATACTCTGGAACTGGTAATTGGTTCCGAGATAACACATTGATCAGGCTGCAAATTATATAGTATTCGAAGTAGCGATCTCCTACGCCGAGTGCCGTAGCTTCGATTTAAAAGCCTAACCTAACCTAATATAATTGTCTAGTTTTTACATTTTTTGTTTTATTTTCTTCTTCTTCAGAGTTCCTGTTTATCCCGTATACAGCATTAGAGTCAATTTTAACTGACTCTAACATTTCAATGTTAATTGGCCTACTACATCATCATTGCCAGGCGGGTTGTAATAAGGTTCCAATTTTAATTACTATGCATGATTAATTTTAAATAATATAAGTGAGCAAGGAGGTTTTTTTTATTATAAAAGTAGACTGAAATACGACAACTGAACTGACAACTGAAATACGAAAAATATGCGGTACCATCTCTTTCCATAGGTAAATCTATATTCTATTTCATTCATTTGCAGACTAAATTCAATAGATTTTTTCTCTTTTTGAGTTCAAATTACAAACGGACTAATAAGGTTTTCACTTAAAAAAAATTTGAAAATTAAGGTGCGTTAATTTATAAATAAACAGTGCTTTCTTACCAAGTACAAACCACACCCGCAATTGAATATCCAAGTTCCGTATTACATAATATCACAATAGTTAGAATAACAGACAGACAGATGGACGGTAATGGCTGTTCGTTGTAAACACACCTACACTGTGTCTATGGTAGTTTATTGATGAATAGATATGTCAGCGGAAACTTTCACTTACGCGACTGTTTACACTGTGGCGTTTGTCAATTGTTTTTTTTTTCTTTGTTTGTTTTAATCCCTATGTATAGGGAAAGGAAACATATGTAATACAGCCAAAACACATTTACTTCAAGCCTTGCTATTATTATTATATTATTAATTATCACTTATATAGAAGATAGGGTATGATAAATTGTATTCTGCCTCTATCACCACATAGACAAAACCAATGCTTTGAGAAAACGCAATATATTTTTCATTATTTATTTGAACAAATTGTCTCGGAAATCGGTTTCATGATACTCGGCACTGAGGTTCAGTCTTTACGTTTTACAGTAAGTACTATCTCCACAACCAACCATTTCAGGCCATGTCAGTATAACACTGTGTGATTATGCGTAACCACGCATAACCACACAGTTCTAGAACAACCGTTCTAGGTATGTGTATAATTTAGATCGATAAACATAAACTCATTGTTGTCAACCGTTGAAAATTAAGCATGAAACAACCCTCACACCCTATGCAGTGGTTGGCAGGCTTATTAACCGCCGCGCGGCAATAAAGAATGGCACGACGACGTTCTATGTTCGGTTTGACAGCAGCGGAAACAAAGTCCGCTGCAGTCAATATAGGACCGGGGCTCCTGAATAGTTACCCAGTCAGACCGCAGGCCACCAGAAGCCTTCCATAGTTAGTCAATTTCATGGTCGACAACACCGAGGACTGCGCCCAGGCAGCACCGTTGCCCTTCGGACTGAGGTAGATGGCGCCATACTGGTTTATTCAGTGGTTATTATAACACAAAGTTTATTACGTTATTTTAATACAAAGCTTATTCATCCATCCATCAGCCTGTAAACGTCCACTGTTGGACATAGGCCTCCCCACTAGAATGCCATTTGCAACGGTCTTGTGCCACCTGCATCCAACGGTTTCCTGCGATCTTATTGATATCATCAGTCCGCCTAGTTTGGGCGTCCTACGCTGCCACGTCCGATTCGTGGTAGCCACTCTAGAACCTTTTTCCCTCAACGGTTGTCGGTTTGTAGAGCGATTTGGCCTTGCCCATTGCCACTTCAACATGCTAATTCTTCGGTCTATGTCGGTTACACAAAAAATATAAAACAAAGCTTATTACAACGTTTTAAATACTTGCCAGCATTGATGGTTTCGGGAGACTGCTTACATAGAGTGATAAAATATAATGGAGAGTGGGAACCTCCACTCTCCGTAGCTAAAGCCTAGTTGAGATTCTGAAAATGACCATCAATAACTGACATCTAAATGCTATGAATAATTTCAATTGCAAAATTATTTATTGATAACTGATAACGATCGTAGGGGTGAAAGGCTCCGGCCACTGACGACAGGTTCACGCTGCTCCGGTGGCCAGTCCAACGACGAAGGCGAGGTACACGGGTGGGTTACGGGTATGCGTGTTTACGCCTCTCTGTCAACCCGGATGGAGTGGTGCGAGGAGTGCGACGACCGTAACCCACCCCCCCAAAAAAAAGGGGTGAAAGGCTGAATAGAATGTTATGAAACAAGGTAGGTACCAGCTGGTGATGTATGAATCGAGTAATAACAATTTGTGTTGTTGATTTCATATTCATTTACGCTTACTGATCTCTTATCAATTATGAGGGTAAATTGTTTTCAATAATTTGTTCATTGATTTAGTTATTAGATATACAAATTGAATTCTGTGGTGATTTAAATGCTATGTGGTAGCAGTTAACATTGCTCTTGGGTGTTCTTAATTATGACTAGGAGTTTTATATCGATCTGGGCATCAGCCATCATTTCTCCTATGCATGTCCTTTCTTCTCTCCTATGTATCCCTTTCCGTGTGGTGACGGAGTAAGAATACTATTCACCACTCCATATCTTATCCGTGGGTGATCGTACGGGACGACTAAGGGATATAAAACGCATATAACATCTAATCGAGATAAGGAAAACTCGAAACAAAACCCTACACCAACACGTCCAACCAGCGCGGTATAGTAGGTTAGTTTCCCTCCCATTACAGAGGAGGCCCGAGTCCAACAGTGGGACTTTTATGGGCTGTGATGATGATGGTGATGTATGTCCAGGACCTGGAATGAAATACCTGCTGTGGTGTTTCCCGAGCGCTATAATACGTTTTAAACGAAGTATAAGAGATCACTTTCTTCTGTAGCAGCTTGGCTGTATCTGGTATTGCTAGAGTCCATGGGCAGTCCATTATTTGGCATCAGTTGTGCTGCTTGCTTGTTTGGCATCATAGACAATAAAAAAGTTCAAGTGTTCAAAACTTATATAATCCTTACTTCCTTACTAATATCATAAATGCGAAAGTAACTCTGTCTGTCTGGTCGCTCTTTCACGCCAAAACTACTGAACCGAACTAAATGAAATTTGGTACACAGATAGTCTAGAGCCTGATAAAGGACATAGGCTACTTTTTAATGCAAAAAAAGGGTTGTAAAGAATTATCGTCATTTTTAAAGCCACAAGCTTGAAACTTATTTTTATATTAGGCTATTGTTTAGATATAAATAAATATGACATTAATATTTCGAAAAAAAATTACCCTTAAGGGGTAAAATAAAAAAGGGGATGCAAAACTTTAGGAAAGTAAGCCTTTACGCAGGCGAAGCCGCGGGCAGAAGCTAGTATTTCATAATTCGATGAACGTCGGCTGCATGCATGAAAAAGTGTCACGTTCCGCTTAAGCCAAGTGTACGTATGAGGGTGCGGAGCAAGCGTTAGAGAAGCACGATCGGCCTAAGCGAATTATATATATACTGTTTATAAAGTGAAGAGAAAACTTAATGTGGTTTCCATTGTTTATATTTGTTCAGTTCATAAAAGTTTGCAATTTTTCATCAATGTTTTCTTATGGTGTTATCACGTAAAATTGTCGTCCGTAAACAAATTTTATAGACAACCATCTATTTTTAGGGTTCCGTACCTCGAAAGGAAAGAAACTGAACCCTTATAGGATCACTTGTTGTCCGTCCGTCTATCTGTCCGTCTGTCTGTCTGTTTTTTATTGTATGATGAATAGCCTCGAGAAATTATCGTAATTAATTAAACAATTTCTCCAATTACTACGGTTAAGTGGAGAAAATCGATAGTTGTTTTAACCTTCCATTCAAGTAAGATTACATTAAAAAAGAAGTTATTTATAAACCGGTTTACGCAAACCACTAAATAACTCTCAACAATAACATATATTTACGATTCATTAACATTTGAGCAACAACAAAAGTGAATTTTCATACTATGCACTCGTAGTAGGGGAGGATCGATGCAAATTCTCCTAACGATACGCGATAGGATCGTTCCCACGGGTTTGAAGCGAGTCTTTGTTACTTTGTCCCCTACCAAGATTATTTTTTTATTGTCACCGCTTGTCGTTTTAATGATGCTTTTACTTTCTTGTTTACTTTGCACCTTTATACATTATTGTATAAATCGGGGTGTCTTTGGACAAGGGATGAATAATATTTTAGTTGCTTTTTTAAATTGACGATCTAAATAATTATTTCGCGGTTGTTTATTTATTAAGATGTGAAATAACAATAACACTATTAATTGGTTTAAAATTTTTTTTTTTTTTTAAATTAAGAACATTCTATTTAGTATTCCTTAGTGTCGTCAGCCATTAAGCTGACAAATATTATACAAGGACAGATGAATAGCCTTGGTCATTCATTTTATTGTTCCAATGTCATCATCATTATCAACATGTCAGCGCATATACGTCTCTGCTGAATTTAAGCTTCCTACATAATAAAAGGGAAATTGAGCTACTATACACTATCACTACTACGCTGGTTGTGGGGTGGTATAGGGCTTTATTTTGAGTTTCACTTCTCTAGTATAGATGTTATATGCATATTATTTTCCGTGTGGTGACGGAGTAAGAATACAATTCACCACCCCCATCTTGCCCGTGGGTGATCGTAAAAGACAACTAATCTATATAAAACGCATATAACATGTATGAAAGAGAAGGCAAACTCGAAACAAAACCCTATACCAACATGTCTGACCAGCATGGTATAGTAGGTCATTTTCCCTCCTATTATGGAGGAGGCCCGATACCAACAGTAGGAGATATATGCGCTGAGATGAGATGAGATGATGATGATGATGCATATTATATCCTTTAGTTCTCTTTTACGATACCCACATGTTGGATAGGTATAGTGAATAGTATTCTTTCCTTCATCACCAAAAATGCTTCAATATATTGGATGTTAATACAATTACAGGTTTTATTCCTTTAGCTACAGGTTTTGTTCCTTTTCTGATATAGATCAATATAGAATTCTTATTCATATGTTCTTATATACACTGTGCTAACACGAAAAAAAAGCAAATTTGATTTCTTTTCTCTGTCTGTCTGTTTGTTACGGCTAATCTCTGAAACGGCTGAACCGATTTTAACTGGACTTTCACTAAAAAGTAGCTGATGTTATAAGGAGTAATTAGGCTACATTTATTTTAGAAATAAAAAAGAGATAGAGTTCCGCTAAAACAAATTTAAAACTACTGAAAGATGCCGAGTGACACCGAGTATGCGACTGAAGCCTGAGGTAGGTCATAAATAGTAATTTATCAACAAACCATGCGGGCAAATCCGTGGGCGAAATCTAAATTGATTACTGTGTTGAAATATTTTAATCATTATTATTCGTTGAGTTTATTATTAACATTAAAATAATAGTATTGATAATCTTACATCCTGGAAGCGAGCGTAGAATCCGATACGAGGTTTCTCAGTACAACATTAACATACACAAGAGTTAGACCGCTATGAATGCGTCGATTGATTCGTTTCCCGCTAAGTACTATTTTATCTGACACCCAACATCAAATCTCACATATGTTTAACAGCTGGTCTCCATCACTGAGATACTTAGAGCTGTTGATGCTTCTCAGACGAGTGTAATGACTAATTCGCATTAGCATTTACATTTTCTAAATTATACGCGAATGCATTTATTTCTTCTTTCATTTTGTTAGCATGCTTTTATTTTTGTATATCATATTGCACTCCAATCAGTCTTCCGGACATCATGTCGCCATTTCAGTCATCCATTGAGAGGTATAACTGCTTTGATTTCTTTTTATTTTTAATACAACCACCCTTTTTTCTTTTTTTTCCTTCGCAAGGTGGACCGTGGATGTGGTCGCGCCCCGACAAATCCCGATACCCGATCTTTGTCTTCGGTGGCCGGTCCGGCAATACAACCACCCTGAAATTTACAAATATGTAATTAACTCATACACTCAGACTTTGAACAATACCTGTGGATAGCACAATGTATTGTTCTGTCTGGAAGGTCGGTATCTTAACCAATGCGCCATCTGTGTTTTGAACAGCTCGGAGGTTATTATACTCACATTTGCAATTTTCACAGCCCATTTATTATTTAGGTATATAATTATAATCCGTGTGATGACGGACTAAGAATACAATACACCGCCCCCTATCTTACCCGTGGGTGATCGTAAGAGACGACTAAGAGATATAAAACGCATATAACATCTACGCATATAACATCTACGCAAGAGAAGGAAAACTCAAAATAAAACCCTGTACCAACACGTCTGACTAGCGTGGTAGTAGGTCAATTTTCCTCTCATTACGGAGGAGGCTCGAGTCCAACAGTGGGACATAATTGAGCTGAGATGATGATTTATTATTTTAATTTAAAATAGTAATTATTTAAAATTATTTAAATTATTTTAAAAGTCATTTCGCTATCAATAAAAGTTGTATAAGAATTAAATGGTTATTCGAACTGAGGACTTATTAAATTATCAACATTTGTTTATTTCACAATGCTTGAATACATTTTAAGAGCTTAAAATATTCTAATAAAATGTGAATGCTTAGAGATTTGTTTTTCATTAAACTTATTAATATTCAATTACCGTCGCAGAAACGGCTAAAATATTAATTAATAAAGTTAAATTTAAATGCTAATAATTATTATACTATATTTGGCTGTACCTACTTCCTGTTGTCTCTTTATATCTACTGCGTAATAATAGTCCTGTGACTACTATACCTATGTAGATATTTATATACATGTATGTCGTTAAAGCAGACTAAGAACTCTATATCAACCTTGATTAAATCTGTAGTTTGATTAAAAATTACAATCATATTATATTGACGAAGACAGAGTGCTTGTAAATAACTAGCAATAAAATTAGACTCGTAAATAACATTTTTCAATTATACAAAGAATTATCTTATGTGAGAATCAAACTTATGACATTTAATACGGGAGGTCGGTATTAAAATCTTTCCGCCATCTATATACTTTTATATCTTCTATAAGTTTCCATTTGCTATTATTTTCTTTATCAAACGAAACTTTATTAACAGTCATGCCATCATTTACTTCTGGTCTTGACCCTGTAAGAGTGTCGTTTAATATTTTGTTATGTCGCTTGCATCCAGCGTGCCCTAATTAATAAGTATTAGTCTAACAATGCCTAAGAACAATGAAAACAATTCAACCCAAAATCATGCGTCCAAAAATAATATCGTAGAACAATTATGTAAGTTGATATGTTATTTAGTGCCGGTTTGATTTCTAATTACGATACTTTCTCCGATAATAATCTTAGGTAGTAATAAAAATACGAGTAAATATTTTAGTTATTACTTTGCAACGGTGAAAGTTTGTCCTCTGTGTTACATAAATGAATGTTAATGTCAATTTGAATTTGTTACATTTATTTGATTTGTTGACTATGTTCTTTGTTTTTTTTTAGTTGTTGTTTTTCTTAACATATTTACATTAATATAAATATTATTTAGCCCTTCTGCTCTTTCGTATTTACTTATTTTGCATACCTTCACGATAGATATGAAAAATGTTTAAGATCATTAGAGATTTTAAACTTAAAATACCAAAGCATTCTACATTTTACAGCGGCAATCATTTATCATCGTTTGTAGACTATACTTCCGATAAAAATAAGACAAGTTAAATCATTGATAATGTGCTAAAAATAGATAGTTACTGTGTGGAATTGTAGTACATACGTTACTTAGTACACTACTTAGGGGCCATTCATAAATTATGTATGTCGCTTTTATGTTGACTAACTATTATAACTTCTTACTATAGGCAGGGAGGGGGGTAGTGAATCTGTCATTAAATAAGATATTAAATTGAAAATTACTAATTTTGGTCAAAACAGTGATAGATTAATATTATTGCAGTGATTTAAGGAAACTAACTTGTAGTAAAAAGATTGTAATAAAAGATAAATTCAGAATAAACGGAGTAATAAGAAGAATATTTGATCAATAGGACCTATTCTTACAAAATTATTTTTAAGGGGCAGGAGTTGGTTGCAATCTTATGATGCCTTACGGTAGGTGGGAAGGGCGCCAAATCATTCTTTAAAATCCCTTACGTAATTTATGAACGGTTTACTACTTATAAAACTGCTACTACTTATAAAATATTGTATTTATTGTTATTTACTACTTATAAAATATTGTATTTATTATTAAAAATGTATATATGTAGTATCATCATTAATCACCTATTCTTATCCCAATTACTTGGCGTCGACGCAGTATGTACTCCCCTTACACCCTATATATTGTAAAAAATATTGGCAACAGTTGTATAACCGGCCTGCCTGACGTCAAACCTCCTTGGCAATGTAATTATTGTAGAAACATCACCAGGTGGTGTTAGTCCAGATCGATATAAAGCTCTTAGTCATATTTTACAACTTTCACGAGCAAAATAAAGCTAAGGCTGTATAATACATAACTACGAATAGTTTATGCATTTTACTTACATAAACAAAGTCAATATTTAAGCCGTAAGCCAATATTTAGTTATATTAAATTATATTTGAAGTAATAGTGTTAATTGTTAAAAAAAGGTATAGACAGATTATAATATTTTTTTTTATTCCGTGTAGTGACGGAGTAAGAATACTATTCACCACCCCATATCTTACCCGTGGGCGTTCGTACGAGACGACTAAGGGATACAAAACGCATATAACATCAATGCGAGAGAAGGAAAACTCGAAACAAAAATCTATACCAACACGTCTGACCAGCGCGGTATAGTAGGTTAATTCCCCTCCCATTACGGAGGAGGCCTGAGCCCAACAGTGGGCCATTTATGGGCTGTGATGATGACGATGATTTTTTTTTTTAAATGGTACCTTTATGAAATTTTACTTTAAAACAGAAAACGATTTACCAATGCATATATGAAATAAAAAGGACAGTATTAAGTTGAAAGATGTGCTGTGTGGTAGCGGCTACGAATACTACCAACTCGCACTTTACTTATGAATATCGTAAAGCCTATAGTTGTGGCATAAAAAAATAGGTATATCGATTGGTTAAGTAAGCTATTGCATTTTAGTATTATTTTTATCGTGCCAAATGGTGTAGTAGTTCCCGAAAGACTAGATATGCATATAATGAATATTTTTTTTAATATTATAAGACCTAATCATTCAAAATTCGAACTATCATGGCAATTCGAGACGCGTTCCAAATTTGAATATATCCAAACATGGCATCTCAATGTCTCAACATGTCCTGTATCAGTCATGGCTACGTTCCTAATTCAAATCAATTCATCTTACAAACGTACATTCACTTATAACCCAGCGTAACCCGAACTATTATGAGATAATAGGACATTCGTTTAATGGGCTTCCCATTGTGATTCGACCTGTCAATCCTTGGAGCGATCACCGTGAAATCCGTAGAGGAAGACCTACCACGATGTTTTTAAGTCTAATGGGATTCATAGATTAGTTGAAATAACGTTATTTTAACTGTTAATGTGTTCACGATATTGTTAGTAAACATAGACTGATAGTTACTTAAAAGCTGTTTATTGTGTAAATTAGTAAAATAGGTCAACTATTAGTAATATTATAATGCAAATAAAAGGACTGATATTTTAGTCTTTCAATGTGAATGTTCGCGACAAAAGTAATCCATACATGATATCTTTTACGTATATGCTTATGCAGCGGTTTTATAAGTAACCTTATAGTACATATTTATAAAGTTTCAATTCATATGTTATTTTATTAGATTATATTATTATAGTATTTATTTTTTCGTCAAATTATTGTAGTTGACAGTTGACAATTTTCAGGTAATATAGATATACTTAACTATATATAAATTTTAATTTAATGCTGTGTGGTAGCGGCTACGAATACTAACAACCCTTACTTTGCTCGGGGATGTCGTAAAAGACGAATAAGAGCCTTATAACGACCTGGGTCAACTCCATCTGATGCCGTTTGGTCAACAATCACATTCCCAAGTAGGGTTAAAGTCTGGCAGGCGGCCGGTCATAAAACTATTGCTAATACTTTTACAATATGTACTATGAAAGAAGAGTACATAATGTATCGACCCCAAGCAATTGGGATAAGAGCAGGAGAATGATGATGATGTAAATTTTAATTATTTTTATGGTATGTAAACTGCAACTATTTTATACGTAACCTTATAGTAATTATTATATATTTTTTGTTTGATCTCATTAGATTATTTAAAAAATATATATTTACATTTTAATTTAGCATTAAAGTTTTTATATGGTTTACTTTTAAAGGCTACCCTTTAAAAATTATTGAAAAGAATAAATCAATAATATATATCTTCCAAATCATGGCATTTAACATCTAATTTATTGTTACCACTATCGGTTACGTGGGAAAATTTTGTAAGGAAAAACCTATTCTGCCAAAAATAGAAAATTGGCCTCAAAACAATAACTACATAGTAAATTTCTTCAAAGAGTCAGATCTTGAAATAAAAAATAAATAAAATCGCTAATAGCCCATCACTTCGTCTTATCAATATGATGGCCGTCTATAAAAATCCCTTTTAGTTTATACCCTTTCACTTTCTTATGTGAAAAAGAATATCACAATTTTTCTGCATCATTAAATAACATGGTTTGTAGTGATATAAATTCTCATCATAAGCGTAAAGGCATCATACTAAATTTATTTATGGCTAACAAAACTTAAACCATGAGAACATTTGATAAATGTGATTATATTAATTGTTTTACTAAATTTTATAGTAAATCATTAAGTTAGGACGTTTTTATTTCGCGGGAAAATACCTTCGTATGACGATGTGAATATTTGTAAGAGCTAAAACCTCATGTTGTTCTATCGCGGGTACTTATGACCAGGGATGTGTGTAGCTGTTGATGTACTGAATCAAATTCTCACTGCTTCGGTGATATTCATTTGCGATTACTGAACAATCGTTAGATGATTGGGACATAGTGGACTTTCTGATTATAAATGTTCAATAACAATAAATTGTCTTGAACTGTTCACGATAGATGACGATAAAGTTGCAATCTCTTTTGTGGAACTCCAAAATTCTAGTGTTGAATTTTACTGGACCTCTGCAATAAAACCCAGGCACAGTTAGTTCGTTGACCACCGAAGACAAAGATCGGGTACTGGTGGCCCGCTCGCACGGCGAAGAGAGGTGTTTGCAGGGTGGGTCCATGGGGTTGCGCGCCGCCTCTTCCGTCACCCCGGACCGATTTGCCGGGGCGCGACGACATCCATGGTCCCACCTTGCGAAAAAAGAAAAAAAAAAGACACAGTTAGTTCGTTGCCTACGTAATAAGGTTGGCTTTGGAACTCCGGTTTTTTCGCTTACTAAATAAAGCACAATGGAAGATTGCTACTACTCACTACTCTGCGTGGGAAAAACTAACTCGGACGAGCTACTGGCAAAAAACTGTCAGCAACGTGACCCTATTACTGTGCTATGATTATATATAAGCAAATAAATGGTGAAAATGTTCTGTTTAATCCCCTCAGGAATAGCTCCCATTTTGTATATGAAATAATTAATTCAGTCGTAATTTGGAGTAGTAGCGACTAAAGAAAAACTAAGAAAAACAAATAAATATTTTATTTATTATAGTGTGACTGTGAATATTACCAACCATTACATTGTTCGTGGGTTTCGTAGAGGATAACTAAGAGCTTAACAGAGATGTGGGTCAACTCTATCTGAAACCGCTTGGATAACAATTACATTCCTATTCCGGTCGTAAAGTACTTATCTTACTTGTGTAATATGTACTATGAAAGAGAAGTACATATTGCCTGGACCATAAGTAATTGGAATAAGAGCAAAATATTGATAAGTAACCGACAGAACTTGTACGATGATGAACTGTGAATACGAAGAGACACCTGATACAGTCTGAGTATGAAACGACTAAGGGAAGCAAGGAGATAAAATACTCCAAAAATATAAAAATTCGAAACAAAATACTATATTAACATGTCTAAATGGTCTAATAGACCGATTGAAATGCTGCAATGCAATTGCTTTCTTTGTAGAGGAAGCTCACAGCTGTGGGATATTTGGCTGAAAATGAAGAATATTTCAACATATCTTTTGAATTTCCCTGAGTATGTGTCTATAAATGAAGCAACGACAAACTTATTTCTGAGTATATCCTCTTACGTTATGACTCTTATCAGTAGATAAACTATCTTCAGTCATGATTCAAATTGATTGATTTTATTAAAATTTATCAGAGATGAAATTATCAATTCCGCTGACGGTAACAGGATTTCTGTGACGTTTTTAAATAATATCTACTTTCATTTATTTAATAGATTGTACTGTAAATACATAATTAGTGACTTATTTAAATGTTCAATAAAATAATAAAGATAATATTAAATCAAAATTTATAAAATCTGGCTAAAGGTATAGCTTACTGATAGAAAATTGCACCTCATGTGCATGTACGGTGGTTCGTTTTTGGCTAAATCTGTTCTTTTTCTAGTTTTTTTTTGTGTAGGCAACTAGCTATTAATACGAGCCCATTGTTGCTATTGTTGAGTTACAATTTTCTTCACGAATTATCTTCCTTCTTCACATTTTTATAATTAAATCATTACCTTCAATAGTGCTATTAGTGCTATAGCCACACTGTTAAAGATGTTCTGGTAATTTTGGAGGAAAACAAAAACATTCGTAAAGCACTTTTATATCATATTCACTACATCACAGCAGTTTCTTAGCATCACATTACATAAAATGCCATCAGAATGATTCAATATAACACGTTAAAATACCAACATTTTGAATATAATATAAGACCACCACCTGAAACTTTTACATTCTCGCCAAAAGTCCTTTCCTTATGTTTGTTCATTTATTCTTTTCTAATTTTAGAGTATTCATTCTAATTTGACACAGGAGATACCTTAAAAATTTAAATTATATACATAATAAAAGCGTCTTAACTGTCCGCGAGTAATAGGTAATGTCACTACATACTGAGTTCGACAAGGTGCCCAGAGGAAATGCCAAATTAAAGAAAAACATTTTAACAATGCCGTGTCGATTAAAAGGGATTGAATAGCAAATTTTAAGTATTTATACAAATGGACTTGCGTTTGCTCTTTAATTGCGTATAAGTGATATGAGCCCAATTAGTTTTACTTTTTAAGTTATTATTCAATTACATAATTTTTGATTATTTATGCTCATATACTTTAAAATATACTTACATTAGTATAAAACTCCAACAAAATTATTTTAAAATATTTGTTCAAAAACTATATTAAGACTACGTGAAATTGTATCCAGAAATTTTTTAAACAAGTAAATATTAAATAAAAAGTAAGTACCATGCTCTTTTGTCAGGGACCAAGGTCTGGTAGAATATGACCACGGCGATGCTCTTTACATCGCAATGTTGAATATTTTCTTGTTTGGAACATTTTTAGTGCGCATATTTTTCGTATTGGATCGATGTTTTACCTTATTTTTATATATAAAAAAAAACATTCTTACTAAAGACATATTTGAGAAAAATGAAAAAAAAGAACGATATATTTTATTGTAGCTATGAGTTAAAGAACCCACTAGAAACAAACTTAGAGAAAAATATTGATTTTTACGAATAAATTTATGAGATTTGTAACTAAAGCCGACAGCCATCTCAAGAAAATATTTTTGTGATATGATTGTTCATGACAATGTCAATGATACACGGGCAAACAAAAGATAATACAAATATATTTTGAATGAATTTTTCTTTCTGTACTATTTACACACAGCAAATTGATAAAAAATACAGTAATTTTATTTAAAAAGACTCGAATAATAATCTTATCGAATAATAATATAATTTATTATTATTATAATAATATAATTTATCACTATTTACACGAATTTTGTAAGTATTTAGAAATTAGAATGATTTATGTTTTGTAATATTGTACAATAAAATTATTGTGCAATATTATTGTACTCGTACGTGTAGGATCGCCTTAGGCCCACCGAAGTCAAAAATCGAGTACCGGTGGTCCGCTCGCACGGCGAAGAGAGAGGAGTTTTACGGTGGGTCTATGGAGTCACGCGCCGCCTTTCCGTCACCCCGGACCGATTCGGCGGGGCGAGACGCATCCATAGTCCACCCAAAAAAAAAAAAAAAAGGGTCGCCTTATATATTGTATGTGTTATAATACTGTAATTACCCTTTTTTGAGGTTAAATTTTTGTTCATGACCATTACAGTACCCAGCGATAAATAATGCAATCGACTCTTGCAAAGACACAGTCAACTAATTTCGCTCTCATACTAGCATTTTCATGTCACACACTACAAGTGTGACGTCGTGCGAAATATTAAGTTTAGTATCTATCAGGGGTTCTTAAAAGAATTATGACTTTTAATATTCTATAATACACCTATACTACAAGTTATTTTTTTAATTTATCAGTTTTAATTACACCATATTTCTAACTAGACACCAGAGAGTGCAGATTCTCTCACACTTGTAGAACGACTCACAAACGTCACATAGTGAAATGTGTGACAGAGACAATGCTCTACGAAGCTAAAATTAATTGATTTCCTCTTTCCAAAGATCGATGTGCAATATTTATTATCGAATACTGTAAATTAAACATCATGTCAATCTATAATTTATTAAAAACTGAGTGTGACAGGTTTGAGTAAACTAGATAACTTGATCTTGGCACTGCTATCATAGCATGGATTGTGCGAGACAGACGACTCTTTTATAACGAAGTGGGGATAATACGATGGGTGTTATGAGTTGTGCAGCAGAGCATTGCTTCCTACTCGCCTGATGCCTTAATCATATTATACGACTGTAATGACATAATTTTTTTCGATTTCATTTCGAAAAAAAGGTAATTACATCGAACATCGATCATCATGTTTTAATATATTTATATAGTCTAATAAAAATAATGAAAAATAAATTAAAAAGGGCAAAATGTACAAAAAATAGAAATTTTGCTCGATACATTATATCGAGCAAAAAGGAGCCCAAACCACGTTTGTTATATGGGCTTAAATGTCCTTAAATATTTATTTTATTTTTTAGTAATTGTCGTTATAGCGGCAACAGAAATATAACATCTGTGAAAAATTTTGTCTGACTACTGTCTAACTATCATGGTTCATGAGATACAGCCTGGTGATAGACAGATGAACGGACGGACGGACAGCGAAGTCTTAGTTATAGGGTGCCGTTTTAAGCTTTGGGAACGGAACCCCGGAAAGGTTGAACTCACATAAAAGCAACAATGGAATGGATGGATTGGTAGAATGGAAATACTCTTTAAAATTGGAATGTCTCGAAAGTCACAATACTGTATTAACACGGCATTTGAAAGTTTCTAAGCTATAAAGAGATCATACATTTAAAGACATGGCGTCATAGGAACGTAGAGTTTGAAATTTTAAATTGTTGGACAGTAATTTTCTAAGCCGAATACTGTAATTGAGAGCCATGATAACACATTGCATTGTATAACTGAAATCCATCGCTCATAAGTATTACCCGTTTTAATTTTACTCTGGCGAGGGTATTTTTACCGCATAATGATTAGGAAAGAGAGATAGTCATTTGCTATATTTTTGTTCGCTGTTTAGCTAGCGTTTAATCAACATATTTGTAAAAATCGAGACGGAAAGGCTGAGTTATATTAGGAACAATCAGTAAGATACGATAGGCCGGTCTCCCAACTCACATCTTAAAATTGAAAACTGGAGCGCCAAAATTATACAATGCCACCAGTTTGCAAGGAAAATCATCACATTGTAATGTAATCGGGCCAACTATACTGACCGATTGTTCTCGAGTAAAGTCTGTATTTATTCCTAGGATTCTCCAAATACCATCAAATTAATCCTCCGAATTTCAGAGAGTGCAGTTTGCCATTAAAGTCTGCTTCGGAATAACCACAAACAATGCTCGAGGTCAAATTCTTAAGGTAGCGGGAGTAGACTTGAGAGAAAGCTGCTTCTCCCACGGGCAGTTCAATGTGACATGCTTCAGAGTAAGCTCACAGAGTAGCGTGGTTATTCTAGCATCCGAAAGAAAGTCAAAAGATATTGTTTACAAAGAAATACTGTAATAGGTGCAGTATCGCGGGTTGATGATAGGTTGATTGATGTCAAAGAAGCGGTACCAGTGGTCGGCCTAATTTCGATGGAAAACACGGTGGGTTATGAAGCCGCACACTACCCTTCCGTCGCCTCGGTCGGAATGAGCGCGGTGTGTTTAAAACATGGCCTGCTAAGAAAAAGCCTGGTGTTCATAATATATAACAAAATTTCATTTGATTTTTATGTTTATCGAACCTACCCTACACTATAACAAAGATTGTTGTTATCATCATCATCATCACAGTCCATATACGTCCCACTGTTGGATTCGGGCCTCCTCCATAATAGTAGGGAAGTTAACTTACTATACCGCGCTGGTCAGATGTGTTGTTATAGGGTTTTGTTTCGAGTTTTCCTTCTCTTGCATAGATGTTATATGCATTTTATATCCCGTTAGTCGTCTCTTACGACCATCCACGGGTAAGATAGGAGGTGGTGAATTGTATTCTTACTCCGTCACCACATGGATAAGATTGTTATACCTACTATATAAGTATGTATACATAATTATTTATAAATAACAATAAAATTAATAACGTAAAAAACAAACAAAAATCCTATTACAACCATTTTCGACTTCTACGCAGACAAAATGCGGGCAAACGATAATAATTAATAAAATAATAAAAAAAGCTCAAAAAGTAAATAAGAGGAAGTAAGGATCCGAACCGAGCTTCGGTTTGTTTGGATTAGACTACACGATTGAACCAACTGAGCTAAATGTCTATTCTTAATGACAGCGTCAAAATTTGAAAACTTTCATATTGTAATAGTTCTAATACAACGAAAAATTATGTTTTTGTTGCCGAAAAATACTGACAAAACAATGTTTTCTATAAATGAAATCTAGCTAGATCGATTAAGGGCCCCCGAAACCCCTTATATGCTAAATTTCAAGAAAATCGTTGGAGCCGTTTCCGAGATTCAGATTACATATATATATATATATATATATATATATATATATATATATATATATACAAGAATTGCTCGTTTAAATATATAGTGAGATATATATATATATATATATATATATATATATATATGTATATATGTACGTGTCTTGGTATAAGTATCATCATGATCATCTCAGGTGTGATCAGACGTGTTGGTATAGGGTTTTGTTTCGAGTTTTTCCTTCTCTTGCATAGATGTTATATGCCTTATTCCTTTGTCGTCTCATACGATCACTCACGACAAGATAGGGGGTGAGAATTGTATGCTTTCTCCGTCACCATACAGATATGAGTATAATAGTACAGTAATAATATTAGACTCAAAAATAACAATTGTCTGTGGAGTTGCACGTGCAGTCGTGCATTCAGAACGTGAGTAGACATTTCAAATTGCGTCATTTGTTATTGTCATATTATCATATTTGGGAGCAAAATGGTAATGACTGCATCATTATCTATCAATTAATTGATGTATGCAGTAAATAGTGAGTAATCGACTCGGTCATACTTTCATAGAATCATTGATTGATCTGCTGATTAATTCCTAGCTGATGTTGAGGACATGAGTTTGTTTAGTTGAAAACATAGCATTGGAAAGAATAGGGGTGTATCTTAATAAAATAATTGAGAAAGTTAAAGAAAAAGCTTTAAAATGTATCATTTCTTTTTAATATTTGTAATATGAAACTCATAAGTTTTTTAAGAATGCCGAACTAACGTCTGGTTAAGAAGATATACAATGCGAAAGTGGAAGGATGTAGGTACCGGAGGAGACCGAGACAAACCTACCTAGACCAGATTGGTCATGTACTGAAGGAAGGTGGAGTCAAGAGTCTCCGAAACCGGCGAGCGTGTATGAAGAGAATTATGAATGCTGAGGAAGCGAGTGAAGTATGCAAGGATAGAGTTCTCTGGCACTCTGTTCTCTCCGCCTACCCTGCAAGGGATATGACGTGATGATATGTATGTATATTTTTTTATATTATCATTAATACTTTAAGTCAACATCTTTTTGCTCTTGATTTTTGGGGAAGATACAATATTTAATTTGATTAACACATGTACTAAGATCACTAAAATCAATTGTTTCGAACATACATTAAAATGAGTTTTTACAAAATACAAGTCGTGGTCTATCCGAAATGATAACAAACTTTTGTAACTCATTTAATAAGAGGTTTAGCAACTTCGAAAGAATTATTTCTAGAAGCGTTAGGTCGAAATAAGTTTTGTCACTGGATACTATATGAAGTTTAGCGTAGTTTCGTGCAATAATAACATCTAAAAGACTTTGGGAGCCCAAAGTTTCTTTTTACACGTCATGCATTAATTTTTGATACAATGATTTTTTTTTGATACAATAGCTGTGTGATAGCGGCTACGAATACTACCATCCCTTACTTTGCTCGTGGATATCGTAAAAAACGATTAAGAGCTTTATAACCTGGGCCAACTCCATCTGATGCCATTTGGTCAACAATTACATTCCCAAGGCGTCTGGCAGGCGGCCGGTCATAAAACTATTGCCAATAACTTTTACAATATGTAAAGTACATATATATATGTATAAGAAAGAAGAGTACATATTGTATCGACCCCAAGCTGTTGGGATAAGAGTAGGCGAATGACGATGCTTTAATTTTTGATACAAATTTTTGACTTTTTAATTGACAGGATTGGATAGATCACAACTCTCGTACTTTCAGGTTGATTGCAGGTCGGCAGTCTCTGTATCCATCCATACAGCCTATTACTGTACACTGTTGGATACAGCTCAGTTCAATTAGGGTGAGCGCCATAATTTTTTTTTTTTAAAAAACACCACCCTGCACTAAGGAAATAATCCTTGTATCGCGGGGGACTTTACAAACATGCAATTAACGCAGACAAATTACACCCAGACTCAGAACAACACTTTGTGGAGCGCACAAAGTATTGTCCCACGTGGGAATCGAACCCACGGCACTGGCACGGAAGGTCGGTATCTTAACCACTACGCCATCTGTGCAGTCGAATTACCCTCCTTAAGAGACTGGTTGGCGATCGTAATATGTATTTAATAATATGGACTAAGGAAAAGTAAGGGGTAGTGACACATTGTACTTTTAACCTGGTACTATGCAGATTATCGGGGACAGCAATGAAGGCCATAGCAGGCTGCGCAGCTACTGACACTGTATGCATCAACTTAAGTGCCTTTAAAGTGTAATAGCTTTAAGTATAGGGTGTTTTATTTTGAATGTCACTAGTATCCGTTTCTCACTGTTAGGACACAGCTATAGGTGTTTCTTGACTAGCGAAATTAAATTCAGAAGGAGGACCAATCTTTGTACTATTCACAAGCAATTGATCTGAGTCTATATCTAATTTTTGTCTGTTAATTTCATCTCTTTCCGTGTGGTGACGGAGTAAGAACACAATTTGCCACCCCCTATCTTACCCGTGGATGATCTTACCAGACGACTAAGGGATATAAAACGCATATAACATTTATTTAAAACTCGGAAACAAAATCCTATACCAACACGTCTGACCAGCATGGTATAGTAGGTCAATTACCCTTCCATTATGGAGGAGGCCCGAGCCCAACAGTGGGAAATATATAAACTGCGATGATAAATTTTATTTCAGCTTATATACATCACACTATTGGACTCAAGGACAATAGGAGTAAGATTAACCTTCTGGAGCAGCTGCTTAGATGAGTGTATATAAGATTTTATTTCAAGTTTTCCTTTTCTGTGATTACATGCATATTATATTCATGTTTGAAGATAACCACGGGCAAAATAGGGGTTGGTGAATAGTATTAATACTCCATCATCACACGGACAAAAAAAAAATGGTATCTGTTAATTTTATGTAAATTTCTTCGCGATACGTAAATTTATTTCTTAACATATAATCTTATTGTTAATTGTATGTAAATTCCTTCGTGAGACAAACGAATATTAATTAGTATGAAGTATTCTTTTAAAAAAAATACCACGTAATAGATTAACATTATTTACAAATTGTTATATGTTGTAGTTGTGTAAAACTACCCGCCGTAGCAGACGTACTATATATGAGCTCCGAAATAAAACTTTATTTAAAAATAGTAATACAATGTTGCATTTAGTCTAAATAAAACAGTAAATAAAAAAAAGGCAAAGTGTGCAAGTGAAATGTTATCTAGTGAATTTACAAAGAAAAACTTTGATTGCGCCTACGTTAGCATAACTTCGGTGCCTTAGAAAAAAATACGGTGGATTGTGACAGTGAAAAATACTTTGTTGATTAAGATAATATAGATTCGTTTAAAAATAATAGTTACATAAATATAAATCATTGATATATTACAGTGCATATAAGTGAATAACGTATAATTACAAGAAGTTTCAATATTATAAACAATTATTACTTTTAAGTGATTAATAGTCTTCTACTATTTTATAAAAGTGAAGAAACGGACATTTACTGGGCATAAATGAACATTTAGACGTTTAATTTACTAATCACAGCTGTTCATTATTAAATACTATAACGTTAATTCAGAAACATTACTAAGTGGTCAACAGCGTAAAGGATAACATACTCGTATACTAATATTTAACAGTCGACGAGTGGTCGGGTGTTCAAATCCTCACATTTATAAACTCAATGTTTTGTCATTTAGGTATCCTTCATTTGATTTGCGATAGTAGTAAATATGAATTTCTTTGAAAATATTACTCTGCGTAGAAATTGTTCGAAGCTAATATTAGAAAATACAAGTACAGACGAGGATAACATGGAACAATACACGTCGAAGACGGTAGATGACGCTAGTAGTAGCTTCCCAGGTATCTCAGAAAATGAAATTGATGATTGTAACTTATTATTAAGAGAAGAAATAGGCAAACTAAAAGAGGAATTATCTATCGCACGAGAAGAAATAGAATATTTAAAGTCAGAGAACAAACAATTAAAAAATATTATTAAGGAAAACAATGATAATAGCTTGCTAAAAAGGGATAATGGAAAAAACCTCACTAATATTATGCCGGCGGCAAAAAGCTCTCCATTATTAAGTAAAAAGAATCATAATTCTAAAATATATGATGAAAAAAATACCTCCAACAAGCTTAAAAAAAGTGTAGTCTTGCCACGGACAAGCAATAATGTAATGCAAACTAAACAAAAAAAAAACAAGCTATGTATGATAAGCAGCATTAAAGCAAATAACTATTTATCCCTAGCAGAAAATACCTTTGCAGATTCTGAAATATGCCACTATTTAACACCAAGTGCTGGCCTCGAGCACCTCATTAAGAATATAAAATCCAAATTATTTAACTACACCATGGATGACTATTGTATTATATTTGTTGGCGAAGAAGATTTTAGAAAATCAAATGATTATCATAGCTTAGTTATATACATAAGAGAAACATTATTAGCTGTAAACAATACTAACATTATAATATGCTTTCCAACTTATAAATTTCATTATAACTCTTTAATTTATAATTGGAGAATAGAAACATTCTGTAATTTGTTATACTTTGATAATCTCACTTATAATTACGCTGTATTAATCGATTCGAATTTAGATTTAACTTGTGATTATACAATGTTTAAACACAGCGGCCATGTTAACAGACAGGGTTTGAAAATTATCTTTAACAACTTAAAACCCTATGTCATCAATTCACATATTTGTAATTCTCCAATTTTAAGTGAAACTGCTACCCCTAGCATAATTGGTGACGACCGCGATGATTTATTTCGTTCATGAGTACTTATCTATATTTCACCAAAACATAAATGGATTAATAAGTAAATCGGATTTATTATGTACTCACTTGCACGAATTGAGCCTTGTTGTCGACATAATTTGTATTTCAGAACATAATATGGTCAAGGGTGATGAACAATATCTAAGTTTACAAAATTTTGAATTAGCTTCTTTTTTTATGAGAAATAGTAGACATGGTGGATCCTGTATTTTAGTCAGAAACGGTCTTCGGTATAGAAGAATTGATGAGTTTACTAAATTATCAGTGATTAATATATTTGAATGCTCCGTAGTGGAATTAACTGACCTTAAAATGTATATAGCTAGCATATATAGGCCTCCAAAGTATGACAGTTCATCTATAACTTTATTTTATAATAAATTGGAGTCACTTTTATATAAACTCACTAAAAATAATAACAAAAAAATTGTTCTTTGTGGTGATTTTAACATTGACTATTTAAATAAATCGAAACTAACGTTTGAATTTGAACAAATTCTTCAAGCGTTTAATTTAAGTGTTGAATTTAAGGAAGTCACAAGACGTTCAAGTAAAACTTGTATAGATAATATTATTCATAATATCAGAGGTTGTAAAAGTGAGCTAACTGAACTATCCATATCAGATCATACTGCTCAAATTCTACGATGTCCGGTACAAAATAAATGTATGATAAAGTTTTGGTACTTGCGTAGGAGAGATTATTCTATGGTAAACAGGTTAAATTTTAAAAAATATTTGACACAAATAAACACTTCATATAATATTTTTAAAGAAATAAATGCAAACGAGGCATATGACAATTTCTTGGAATTATTTAAATTAATTTACGATCTGTGTTTCCCATTCAAAAGAATTAAATTATTCACTAACAGCAAGACCAAATGGATAACACGGGGCTTAAAATTGTGTAGCTTAAGAAAACGAAAAATGTTATGGCAATATAGAAAAACACCAACAATCAATAATAAATATATATATAAAGACTATTCTCGACGACTAAAAAAAATAATAAAATTGACGCAAAAATCAAAAAATGACTTTTACATATCTTCATCGGTGAATAAAAACAAAGCGATGTGGACTGTAATAAATGGAACTAAGTATAAGATGCCTAAAAGAGGAATAACAAAAATAAAAATAGGAGATAAATTAATTACAAACCCAGACATTATATGTAATATTTTTAATGATTATTATATTGATATGGTAACTGATAAAACTGCTAATAAATATAACTATGAAAAAATAAATACTAGTAGCAATTCCATATTTCTAACACCGGTAACACCAGAAATAGTAAACAATATAATAAAACAATTGAAAAATACGTATAGCACAGGTTATGATGATATCATAACGGCGGTAGTAAAAGATGTTGCAGAAATTATATCGCCTATATTGTGTCACATAATTAATTTATGCATTGAGCAAGGCCAGTTTCCCTCAAAATTAAAAAAGACTATCATAAAACCAATGTATAAAAAGGGTGATAGACTGAATGTTGGAAATTATAGACCAGTAGCATTAATACCAGTGTTTGCGAAAATAATTGAAAGAGTAATTTTCAATAGACTCTATGATTTCTTCGAAAAAGAAAATGTTCTTGTGACACAGCAGTATGGGTTTAGAAAAAACAAAAATATTAATTTGGCTATTTACAATTTTCTTCAATTTGTTATGATTGGCATGGACAAAGGTCAATCAGTCATAGGTTTGTTTATGGACATGACAAAAGCTTTTGACCATGTAAAACATGATATGCTCTTAGACAAGTTATACCGTTATGGCGTAAGAGGTAATGTTTACCAACTTATAAAATCATATTTATCTGCAAGAGAGCAAATTACAGAAATAAAGAGTCTATGCCTTCGAACAAATCATGAGAAACTTTATCACTCAAATACCAAAATAGTAAAATTTGGAGTTCCACAAGGAAGTGTTCTCGGACCCTTACTCTTCATTTTATACATAAATGACTTACCTACAACGACAAACTTTAATATGACCCTATTTGCAGATGATAGCACTATCCTCTATGTTGGACAAAATATGGAAACACTCGAGTTAGGTATAAATAATTCTTTAAAATCTGTAATCGAATGGCTAGAATTAAATAATCTACAAATTAATTATAAAAAAACTACATTTCTGAATTTTAGGCAAAGGAAACAAGATGAACTCTGTAACTTAAACATAAATTACATGGGACAGAAAATAGAAGAAAATAAAGTCACTCGTTTCCTTGGTTTAGAGTTAGACACAGGTATGACTTGGAAAGGACATGTAGGACATGTTTGTACAAAACTGAGCCAAGCAGCATATGCCTTGTATAATCTTAGAGATAAAGCAAATATTGATACAGTAATTACTTCATATCATGGTTCTGTAGTCTCTGTGTTACGTTATGGTATTATATTTTGGGGCAATTCAACGAATTGGCTAGCAGTGTTTAAAGCACAGAAACGTTGCATTAGAGCGATTTTTAAATTGAAGCAAAATGACTCCTGTAAGCCTTTCTTCAAAAAATTCGGTTTAATGCCTTTTCCATGCATTTATATTTATGAAAGCGCAGTATTTGTCAAGCAAAATATAAATTTATTTAAGAAACGACAAATGATTCGTCACGCTGACAAGCTAGCTGTAGTCAAAAGTAAGACAACTTTAATGAGTAAAAGTATATTCTGTGTAGCCATTAGTATTTATAATAAAATTCCAAAACAAATTAGAGAAATTGAAAACATCAACCGCTTCAAAAAGTGCGTTCAGGAAATATTATGTTTAAAATATTATTATTCTTTAAATGATTTTTTAAATGATCCTTTATTGTAATTTAGAATAATGTTATTGATAATTAATAATCCATTTGACAATTTCTTCAAAATAATTTAATTCTTGACGTAATGAATTCCTAATTTCACTGACAGTTATATATTTAATCAATAGAACTTCATTAAATTTAATTCACAATATTTTGACATGTCTAATGGACTATATAATTTGCACACCGATGACGGTTAGATATGGCATTGAACTTATTGTATTATTGACTTATTATCTTTATTGTTAACCCATATTCTGCAAATAAATTATCAATCAATCAATCAATCAATATATACATTTAAAGAAAATGTATTTAATTAATTAATATAATGAAAAGAAATAACGCAATGATCAATTAATTATACACACTATATCAGTCGTTTTGGCATTAACTGCCATTTTATCTTTTTAACATTTTAGAACGCAATACTTATAAAAACCCAATTACCGATTAAGTGGGATTTGAACCCACACCTATTGGGATTTTAAACATTGTATATTTCAAACTTTGCAATTAGAATTGTATTAAACGATGACACAATCTTGTTATTCAAATTACTGAAATTTAGCATTTAATATGCTTATTTATTTATAAAAACCCGATTACGAAGCGAAAAATGATGTCACAAGCAGGATTCGAACCCACACCTATTGGGAGTTAAGTAATAATTGTTAACATTTTCTGGTAGATGGCGCACGTCTCCTTAAAGACGTAAATATGATACGAAGCGAGATTTGAATGTCCTACAATAGTTCACGGTGGTGTAAGTGGCAGCACGATTGGGCCGGACTCCCAATAGGTGTGGGTTCGAATCCCACTTGTGACATCATTTCTCGCTTCGTAATCGGGTTTTTATAAATAATTAAGCATATTAAATGCTAAATTTCAGTCAATTGAACGCAATACTTTTTTTTTATTGCTTATGGTGGCCAACGAGCAAGCAGTATAGCTGATGGTAAGTGTTACTATCGCTCATGGAACTTTGCAATGCCAAGGGCCTGCATATCTAGGCCGCTGCCTACCAATACAAACCCCAAACCCATCCAGTTGGGCTTCCGGCTCTATCTATGTAACAGGATTTACCAAATGGTTACCCATATACTTCTTAATTTTATACTAAGGTACCAATTTTAAGTATACTATTCTATTTTTTTTTTGGTTTTAGTTTTAACTTACTCTTTGTGACAGTATCAAAGGAGGTATGTCTTCAATCGCTCGTCACGGTTACATGCACATTACTTAACTAGGACAAGAGGTAATATCGACACTGAAGCCAAAGCAGCACACACTGAAGACAAGCAGTCTTGGTGTCTTGATCAAAGGATAGAAAGAGGACGCACGACGTTCTTCTGCCGCCCTTCATTGCCTGGCGAAGTGCGACTGGCACATAGTCTGCCAAAACAAATCACCCTTTGGTGACATCATGAGCCCGATGACGTAAAGCTTATTTATCAAGGCATTATAAAGCACCATAAACTAACACGATAAAACATACGTAAGTCCTTTGTATTTTTTGGTATAAAATAAAGTTTGTCTAAATTTGAATATTAGAACATTGTCTTTAAAAAAACATATTACATAAAACTGTATATGAAAACGGTAAATGACTGAGTTGAAACAATTTAAATTATTTAATCTTGTTAAACATAGCGTAACTTAAATAATATTTTAAATTACTAAATTTTTTTTTTACTAAATCGTGGGAAGCGTGTCATTGTAACTGTAATTGATAATAACATTATTTGTGTTACCATTTTTTTTTTAAATTTTAAATAGATGTAAAGGAATAGAGTACCTCACATCCTAGATATAGCAAACTTTAGTTTGTATTATGTACCTACCTATATAGTTTTTAGTCGCTCATAATAGATGCTTTCAGTGTAATGGCTGTGTGGTAGCGGCTAGGAATACTACTAACCCTTACTTTGCTCGTGGATGTCGTAAAAGACGACTAAGAGCCTTATGGGCCAACTCCATTTGATGCCATTTGGTCAACAATTACATTCCCAAGGAGGGTTGACTTCTGGCAGGCAGCCGGTCATAAAACTATTGTCAATAACTTCTACAATATGTACTATGATAAAAGAGTACATATTATATCGACCCCGTAGGGGAATGATGAGTGTAATGACGGAGTAATAATACAAATACAAAATTTTTCTACCCTTCCTTTGTTGATGTTTATGAGACCCAAGTAGCGTAAGTATAACATTATTGTAAAGCTCTAAAAAAAAAAATCCTTATTAGAATAATCCTTCTACTCAACTTATATGGCTGCTATAATACATTTGGTGGCTAACCTATATACTGAATAAAATAGTCAATATAATTCTCATTATAGAGTAAACTCGTCCCGATACCGAACCTGATATACGCATGTTTATGTTACTAGAATAATTATTGAGTATTAATTTTTTTTCTCTCAGCCGATGTTTTTTTTTTACTAATACAATCCACAAACCCAGCCAGTTGGCCTTCCGGCTCTCTCGCTCACCGAACGAAGCGCAATAGCACATTGCCATTAACTCAGACGTCGATCGTCTGCGAGGGTGTGCTACTACCCTGGACGGACCGGCCCGGTGCTGTAGATAGAGAACTATCAACAGCGTGGTCCTACCACTTATTACATATATATATATATATATATATATATATATATATATATGTAATTTAACGTGGTTAATTGCCTGGCTAACATTAACCACAAATTTGAAAATTGGCCTAATATCTAAACGAGTGGACTTTCTATTTGTACATACCTTGTTTTTAGTTTTGTTTCTCTTACGATATTTTCTGCCTACATCCATTAATTGTCTTTTACGATATGCACAGTGATTTCAGACACTGATGATTTTCAAATAATTTTATTAATCTACAAAATTATATTTTATTTATCGAAATTATATTTTCGAGCCGTTTGGGGTCGAAACTCTTGGCCCTTGGGGTTCCAATGCGCGCATTTTATTTAAAGAGATCGCAAAAAAATTAATCGCTGCTTCACGTGATCAGAGGGTTGGCCTATATTTTGCACAAAAGGTTAGCATTGCCATTCAACGTGGCAATGCTGCTAGCCTTCTGGACACATTACCAGTGGACAGTGATGCGGAGGAATTTTTCGATGCCTGATTGCGCCTTTTGTTTCTCTTTTTTTTTTTTCTTATTCTATTTTCTTCTATTTTTGTGTAAATATTTTAATTTAAAACTTAGCTTTAATTGTACCTACGTATTAATTATTTATTTAAAATTGTAATTAATTATAGTTTAATAATGAAATAAAAAAACACAAATGTATTTGTTTATTATTTCATAAATCATAATCATCATCAACTGAGATCGTATACGTACCCTGGTAGGTTCGGGCCTCTTGGGCCTTCTACTTAATAGGAGGGATATTGACCTAAAATACCAGACTGGTCAGACGATTCGTCATAGGATTTTTTTATTACTTTTCACTGAAAACTATTAACAGTGTAGGCTTACAACATTTCCCTTTAATATTATTTTTACTCCATTACTACGCGAATAATATTTCATTATTAATTTGTTTTTCGTGTGGTGAAGGAGTAAGAATACTATTTACCACACGTGGGTGATTGTACGAGACGACTAAGGGATATAAAGCGCATATAACATCTATGCGAGAGAAGGAAAACTCGAAACAAAACCCAATACCAACACGTCTGACCAGCGCGGTATAGTAGGTTAATTTCCCTCCCATTATGGAGGAGGCCCGAGCCCAACAGTGGGACATTTATGGGCTGTCATGATGATGATGATTAATTTGTAAATATTAATATAAATTGAAGCCCTTGAAACCATTCATAAATATATCATCATTCAACTCAGCTCATATATATCCCACTGTTGGGCTCAAGCCTCCATAATTAGAGGTCAATTGACCTAGTAAACCACGCTGATCAAACGTATTGGTCATGTTTCGAGGTTTTTTTCTCTCGCATAGATGTTATATGCATTTTATATATTTTAGTCATCTCTTACGATCACCCACGGGTAAGATGGTGGGGTGGTAAATTGTATTCTTACTCTGTTACAACACAAAAAATTTCGCACGACGAACGAATGCATAAGTATATATTTAAGATAAAAAAAAGTGATAACAAATGTACCGGACACTAGTGAGACATAATTGTCTATTCTCCATAGACGATTATATTGTTACGTTTGCGAAAGTGGTTAGACGTGAACATTGTGGACACACTCGTGCTACGAAACAATGTGATATTATCGTCAAGTATCGTGCAACTGTTTTTGTATCTTGCAACATTCGTAGCGTTAAAATGCTGCTGAATTATGAAAGAATAATTCTAAAACCTTGTAAATTGTGAACATATTGATACCTAATTCTTCATTAGTCTATAAATGACCCATATCTGGGCATGGGTATCCTCTACAATAGATGGGATTTTGATCTACTATACCATAATGATCATGCAATTATGTTTTTTGCTTGGATCATTTATTCATTTTCTATGATAATAGCAGGAAATTAAGGGGTGTTAAGTTGTATTTATACCTTCCATCCATCCATCCATCCATCCTTCAGCGCGTAAACGTCCACTGTTGGACATATGCCTCCCCACGAGACTGCCATTCAACACGGTCCCGTGCCACCTGCATCCAGCGGTTTCCTCAGTTTTTACCAGGTGAAAAAAAACAGTGAATGAAAAAAAACATATACCTACATATTCAAATATATACTCTACCCATTGCTCTAAGAATTTTTGGTATTGAATGAAATGAAAATAAACCTTTCCAGTCAGACGATGATAGTGTAAGCTGCAATTGGTAGGCAGGCTAGCTAATGGAGTTAAGTCAGTATTTGCATTTGCCACAGAAAACTATTGAAATATTAAATCCTTAATTCACACGGGGACAGAACGAGGATAAAAAAAAATATATACCTACTACTTCAAATTACGTTTATTTTAATATTTTTAGCTTTCACATGTCCTTGTTCTTTGTGTATATCTCAATTCTCTCTGCTTATTAAGTGGCTCGGGTCCCGTATACCTTTAATTGTACGATAGCTTAGGGTAATCAACCATGAATGTAAAGTAAGGAATTGTCAAAGGAACGTTTTCACTACCAACGTCTATTGCAATAATATAATAACGAGTACACCCCTTTGACAACGGGGAGTCCCAACTAGTATGTGCTGGATATATTTGGATTTTTCTCACGGCTAGTAATTCTAAGTAGTTTTAGAAATATATATAGGTGTGAGTTTGTTAGTTTTTTATGATTTTTTTACCTTAACTACTCAGTCGATCATCAATAAATTGTGTTCATAAGGTGTGTCAAAATAGTGAATCCTTGAGGGAAAGAAAAAAAGATAAAAATGCTAATGCGCATATTAGCGTTTTTTATTATTTCACACGACTTCCAGTCCAAAGACTAAAAACAATTGTTACGCAGTTTATGAAGTGCCAAAATACGGCACTTCACTAACTATAAAGTTCAGAGACATAAACATAAGACTCGAACTCGACTCAGAAATCTCGATCCAAACGTTAGATCTTCTTAAGTAAACCCTTATTAAGTTTAACTATGAGACAATTTACAGCAGCAAACACGAGATCTGAAACTGAAGAAACTGTACTGGCTAAATGTCAATAGAGTCACCCCTTATTAAATCAGATTAAAAATATTTAAAACCTGTAAGCGTATATACACTTCCATAATATATGTGTACTTTTATCTTTCCACTTCCCATGTGGTGACAGACGAATACAATTCACCACGTCAAATCACCACCATAAGAGACGACTAAGGGATTTAAAACGTATATAACATCAATGCAAGAGATGGAAAACTCGAAAGAAAATATACCAACATGTCTGACCAGCGTATAGTAGGTCAACTTCCATCTCATTATGAAGGAGATGATGATATAATTTTAAAGGATAAAAGCGTGTCAATCAATTTGATCTGATTGAAATAATTAACATAAACATGCAACATTTTAGCGCTATTAACTACTAGCTACACAACATCGGAAATTATTTGGTACAACCATTAAGTATGTATGTGCATTTTACGAGTTTATATTGCACATGGTTTTCGAATGACAGGGAATTACATCTTTAAATAACCAGTTATTATGAATCTATTAACGTTAGATATAGAATTTCGTGTGCATTTCAATAATTATGAAAGCTATTAATTTTTAGAATCAACGTTTAAAAAAAATGATATTATTATTATTATCTATTCAAAATTCTATATCAAATGTTATTAATTGAATAATCATAGTTACAAAAACTGTTAATAGATATGGCAATTGTTGTATTGTAGATTGCCAGTATCTTTTACGAAATAAATAATCTAACTAATTTTTTTTTTTGTTTGACACCACCCTGCACTAAGGAAATAAACCTTGTATTGCGGGGGACTCTACAAACATGCAATTAACGTAGACAAATTTATGATGATATATTTATTATTATATGGAAAGTTTGGCAAACGTTCCTCAGTCATAAGAACTTGTACTTTTTAATGTACCAAATTTCCTCTTCGGCAGGTTCATGCGTAGGAGACTTAATATCATAATTATATAGACTTAATTTACCTAACATATTTGCATCATCGAAAAAAGATCTCTTTAAATCTTTTCTTACTAAATTTTAAAGATCATGATCATCATCATCATCATCTCTGATAATATACTTTGCACTGCTGGGCTTAATTAAGTCTTCTCTACAACGGCACAGAAATAGATCTATTGTAACACGCTGTTCAGTCGTGTCGATACAAGGTTTGGTTTCGAGGTTTCCTTGTCTTGCATAGATTTTATATGCGTTTTATATCCTTTAGTTGTCTTTTACAACTACCCATAGGTAAGAAAGGGTGGTGAATTGCATTCTTACTCCGTCACCAGACGTCCAAATTGTCGACCGGTATCATCAGCATTCTCAATCCCAATGGGATTAAATCAATTTAATTTCTTACTACTTACCTACTTCATTTTTTTTTTACCGAATTAATTTAATTCTATTTCTTATAAACAAATATTTTCTGCTCAGATCACATATATCCTATTACTGCTCGAGCCTCTTCAGGAATTAAGAGAGTGATCCTTGTATTGCGTGGGACTTTACAAATATTGAATTATCGGACATAAATTACACTTAGACTTTGAAAAATTATTTATGGATTGTACCAAGGATTCACCTATGTAGGAATCGATCTAACGCACCGGCATGGTAGCTCAATATCTTAACCATTATCCCGTTTGTATAGTCAACTCGGCATATTGAATCTCACTCTCAGTCACTTGCTGGTTTTATTTCGAGTTTTTCTCCTCTTAGAGTAATAGAAGCTGTTTTACATTTAACTATCAATTTTTACGGTGACCACAGAACTGATATTAGTGGTGGCCATTACATTTTTGCCCCTTAACCGCATAGATAATTCGAAACAATAGATAATTCATTTCCTATTTGACCAAAAATCTTTTTGTTTTTTATTTCAAATGACTCGAAATCTAGAGTCTGTTAAAGAATAAAGCATGAGTCAGGTTACAGAATTTTAACGTTTACGCGAGTATTACACATTTGAAATAAATCTAGTTTTACGGATTCTATCGCGTTTGTATGTATATGATTTGAGGCCGTGTTCCGATCCGGTGGTAGCTAAATAGATTTGTTAGTTTTCTAAGCTAGTAAATTGCCACAATACAATAATTAACATAAATTAAATGTTTAATAATAACTGATCATAAATAATATAAAATTTTATATATAAAATCATTTTCTTATTGTAGTGTCAAAGAATTTGTATTAAAATTGTGGTTTATTTAATAACTGAAACTGTAGTGGGTTGATATAAATTTCTGTAATACTGATGACTTATTGAACATAATACAACTTTGACCTCTCGTAACTATGGAAGCTAATATGTATTCGAAACATCACTCGGGAAATCAAAAATCAGATACTAACATGATTAAATCCGTAAAATACTTTTATTTCAAATATGTAACAAAAATTCTATCAAACTCTCTATTATTTTAGTTAATTTGCTGGGACTCTTTTTTCGAGGAACATATGTGGCGTTGCACTGTTAATACTCGTTCGTGACTATTATAAGAAACAGATAAAAGATTTTAGCAACTGACATCACGTCAATAAAGAAACTCACAATATTTTATTTCATCAACTCCGTTTTCCCCTTAAGATCAACCCGATATAGCAAGCGAAGTTAATTATATGGCAAGTTATAAAATGACTCTGTAGCGACAAAGGGCCTATATTGAAATTTGAAGGAAAATATATTCTACTTTTATTTTATCCTTACTAATATTATAAATGCGAAAGTAACTCTGTTTGTCTGTCTGTCTGTCGCTCTTTCACGTCAAAACTACGGAACCGCTCTAAATGAAATTTGGTACACAGATAGTCTAGAGCCTGATAAAGAACATAGGCTAGTTTTTAATGCAAAAAAAGGTTGTAAAGGGGGATGAATAGTTCCAAGGAAGTATCGTCATTTTTAAAGTCAGAAGCTTGAAACTTATTTTAGGCTATTGATTAGATATAAATTAATATGACATTAACATGTTGTGAAAATTTACCCTTAAGGGGTAAAATGAAGTGATGAAAAACTTTGGGAAAGTAACCTTTTACGCGGGCGAAGCCACGGGCAGAAGCTAGTTTAATAATAAAATAAGGCATACTACTATTAAATAAGACGATAAAAATTAAACCATATACACAATAATTGCATCAAAATATTGACGGCGTTTATTAAACCTCTTAAGTTGGCCATCACTATTATTTATGAAGCAATATTATATCACAATATTTCATAAGAGACCCTTTTAATATAACATAAACCAAACATAATAATATTACAAAATTGTATTGCATATAACTCGTAAATTACAAAATACGAATTGTTTTTATTACGTTATATGTTAATTTAAAAATATATTACTTTTAATATTATATTACGCAGTAATGTTGTATGATAGTCATGATTAATATCAATTCTATTGCTGGACTTCATTTTCCATATGAATACTGTAAGAATATCATGTCATCACCTTTTTCTTTCGTATGGGTGTTCGTAAAAAACTACTAGGTAGATAAGCAGATCACCAAAAGCAACGTTCGATTTAAAACGTTGTGTTAATCCGTCTGGTCTGTGCAGCGTTTTTTTTTTATTTATGGTGGTAAACGAGCAAACAGCACACCTGATAGTAAGTGTCACAGTCGCCCGTGAGCCTTTGCAATACCAAAGATTCATGGGCGCACAGCTTGGCCTATGGCCACTACCTTCCTATACAAACCCCAAACCCACCCCAGTTAGGCTTCCGGCTCTCTTGCTGACCGAATGAAGCGCAATAGCACATTGCCATTACGCAGACGTCAATTTTCTGCAAGAGTGTGGTACTACCCCAGTCGGACCGATCTGCGGCTGTAGACAGAGAACTATCCTCAGCGTGGTCCTACAACATTAAATAATTATTGCGTGGTGTGTTAATTTTCCCTCCTATTATGGAGGAGACTCAGCAGGCGAAAGGGTATGTGATAATGATCGGGGCCAATTCTGCCTAGCATCATCTGGCCAACAACTACATTCCTAAGGAAGGTTAATGGTCAGCAGGTTATTTTTCTGGCTGTGTGCTAAGGTACAGTTATGCCTCGCTAATCCATCCAGGACAACTAAGAAAAGCGGGGCACGACCCCGAAGATTCGCCCTACAATATACCTCTCGACACCGTGCGAATGGTCACCGGAACCCCGGTGTTTCGGGTCCACGTCGTCTTATTGGTTGAGATGACAGGCATCTCAACCAATAAGTCTCGATGTCAAGGCGTTGTCCTCACGCGTTGGCCTCGCACTGGAACGAGCAGACTAATCCCCGGTCCGGACACCCGCTGCATCGGCTAGCGCAATGTCCAGCAGGCTAGTGATAACCTTTTTTTTTTTTTTTTTTTTTTTTGGGGGGTGGGTTACGTTCGGCACACTCCTCGCACCACTCCGTCCGGGGTGACAGAGGGGCGTAAGCATGCACACCCGTAACCCACCCGTGACGTCGCCTTCGTCGTTGGGCCAACCACCGGAGCAGAGTGACTTGACGTCAGTGGTTGGCCCGACGGAATACCCCTGAGGAGTACCTTCTCCTCGACCGACGTCCCCCCCTCGGGTAGGATGTCGGTCTTTCCTCACGCGGTCGGCCTCTCGGCGGGTGACGGACTAAATCCCCGATCCAGTCACCCGCGGCCTCGGCTAGGGCGGCATTAGGCGCAGGTAGTCGCGCCTGCGCCGCCCCAGTCGCCGGCGGCGGCTCGCGTCGTCGAGGAGACGCTCCTCGCGCACGCGCTCCGCCGCCTCCTTCCGCGAGACTACTGCCTCGCAGAAGGATGCGACCGCGTCCCAGTTCCTGACGCTGTCGAGCATCGCCCTGGCGATGGTCGGCAGCGTCAGGTCAGCACCGATGATTGTGACGAGTTCACGACGCTGCTCTGCCCAAGCGGCACAAACCTCGAGCGTATGCTGCGCCGTGTCCTCGTCGCAATCGCAGTGGTGGCAGGACGATGTACTCTCCCTCCTTACGACCGTGTGCAGGTATTTGGCGAAGCATCCATGCCCCGTCAAAACCTGCACCAGTCGGAAGGAGAGCACCCCGTGCCGCCGATTTAGCCACTGCATCAGCACCGGCCGGAAGGCCTCCACGGTCCGCACACCGAACCGAGGCCTCTCCAGCCGGACTGCCCAACGGGCAATGATGTCGCGGCGGGCGTCGACGCGCCAGGCGGTGTGCTCCCTCAACGAGACCACACCGCCCTCCGCTCGCACCCCCAACATCCGCCGATACAAACCGGCGAGCATTTCCGCTTCCAGGTCCCATGGAGGGGTCCCGGCTAATAGACACGCTGCCTCCGTCGACACCGTGCGGTACCCGCGTATGGCCCTGACCGCCATGGCCCTCTGTGGTCGCCACAGAAGAGCCCTGAGTCGGACGGTCAGGGATCCCGCCCACACCAGTGCGCCGTACAGGGCCATCGACCTGATGACCCCTGCGTACAGCTGTCGGCAGGTAGCGCTCGGTCCGCCCACATTCGGCATAAGCCATGATAGGGCGGACGCCGCGCCGACGAGCCGTGGAGCGAGTCTGCGGAAATGCTCCCGGAACCACCATCGCCCGTCGAGCACCAGGCCCAAATACCTCATATGGGCCCGGATGCTGATATCAACCGAATTGACGGTGATCGAGACGCCGATGGGAGGGCTCATGCGGGGCCCATGGAACAAGAGAGCCTCCGTCTTGTCCAGGGCCACCCTCAACCCCAGCGCCCCGATCCGCCTGACGATCTCCTCGGTGCCGAGAGTCGCCAGGCTTGCCGCCTCCTCCAGTGTCCCACCACGGGCTGTGACGAGCGTGTCGTCGGCGTAACATATCACGCCCAGCCCGGGCGGGAGGCTCCCCCTCAACGCCCAGTCGTAGCCGATGTTCCACAGGGTGGGTCCGAGGACCGACCCCTGCGGAACACCGCACGTCATGGGCGTTCGCACAACGTCCCCTACTCGGTTGGTGTAGAGGACGCTGCGCCCCTCCAAATAGTCCGCCACTAGCCGCCTCAGGTAAACTGGCACTCCGTGATATCGGAGCGCCTCCCTGACGCAGCTAAATGGCAGACTATTGAATGCGTTGGCGATGTCCAGGGACACCACCAACAGCACTCCCCCGCCGGTGACGGCCTCAGTCGCCACGGCCCTCAGGCGCAACAGAGCCGCGATCGTCGAACGACCCCTCCTAAACCCAAACTGGGCATCCGACAGATCGGGCCCCGTGTCGACGAGGTGCCGCTCGATGCGGGCAGCCAGCACCCTCTCCAATAGCTTGCCCGCATCGTCGAGCAGCACGATGGGCCTGTAGGCCGAGGCCGACTCTGGAGACCGTCCCGGCTTCGGCAGGAGCACCAGCCTCCCCTCCTTCCAACACCCAGGGAACCGCCCCGACGCTAAGCACGCGTCAAACAGCCCCCTGAGGCGGAGACCCAGGTGGTCGAGGACCAGGGCCAGCACGCGGTTGGGAACACCGTCAGGCCCAGGGGCGGTGGATTTTCCGCGCATGCGCGCCACCGCCGCCCCCATCTCGTGTTCCGTGATGGGCGGAACACTGTCATCATCGGCCTCCCGGTCGGTGTCTGGCGGAGCCATGACCGGGGGCGTGTGTTCCGCCCGTCGCGGGAACAGATCCTCGACGACCCTGGTGAGGAGGCCGGGCTGGAGAGTCTCGGTGAGGGGAGGGCCCCGCGCGCGGAGCTTACTCAGCGCTGCGGGCTAGTGATAACCTGACCAAACCCTATGTTTGTTTTGCTCTTCTACCAATAATGTGCAGAAGGGCGGCACGTGGTTTCATAATCTAACGTATTCCTTTCCCATCGCCATTGGGTCGGCTACTAGCACCGAATCCATGACATTCTTGGCCAGCCCGGTGGCTTATCCTTTCGGGTACCATTTTCCTACGACACCTTGGCTTATTTCCGGGACGTCGCCTTCGCGCGGTCAGCCTCTCTGTCGATCGGGTTATTCCTCGATCCAGGCATCTGCAGCCTCAGCTAGGGCAGCAGCAACCATACTGGTGCACCGTACAGGGCTATCGAGCGGACTACCTCGCGTACATTCGTTGGCACTTGGTGGCGCTGGGTGGACCCACATTCGGTATAAGCGAGGAGAGAGCGGACGCTGCACAGACAAGCCGCAGAGCAAGTCAATGGAAATGCTCCCGAAACTACCAACGCCCGTCGAGCACCAAGCCCAAGTTCGTCATACAGGCGAATAATGATAATGGTGATTTACGGGTAATGAGATGCATAAAAATTTTCCAAGCGTCACCAGAATAGACGTTTCGTTATAGCAATAATTTTATCAGCCAGATGTTTTCCTCAAAACATTCATGAAAATGTATTAATAGTTCTTGGTCTTGTTTAATACGCTATGTATTAAATATCTATTATTTCAAATGTACTTATTTTATAGTTCTACAAAAGAAGTCAGTATTTGAACATTTGACCTTTAAATAAGGATCTTTTTTTGATCTTTGTAACTTATTTCGTAAAAGAACTTTTTATTACGAGAAATGTTATCCAACTTTTATGCTATGTACAAAGGAATCTTATCTTATTGTCTTTTGAACTACTTTGACATAGTTTCTCTATATGTATGACATTTTATTAAATAGCTGGCGAATGAATCTCTAAATCAAAATGGCGGAAAGTATTGCTGATAAAAGATATCGGCAATATTTAAATCATATGTTAGAGGTGTTTTTAATATCCAAAGATTACAACTTGATCTCTAACTTGAATTGATAAAATAAGTTTGGTAAACATGGATGTGTCTCTTTTCTTTCTAATTTATTTAACTTTAATTTTCTTAATTTATGGACAAATAGCTGAGCTTATCTATATATAGTAGTAGTAGTTAAAGTAATAGGTAAATAGATGATTATTGAAAACGGTCCTTAAATATTTTAGTTAAGACTTTCATTAGTTACAAGTGATTTAGGTGTGGAAAGACAAATGATGCTATGTTAGACGAACAGCAATTGATTAATAGTTACGAAACCTATAATCGGGAAGAAAGAGTAAAAGGCACAATTTACTGTAAAAATATTAAGCCATATAAAATAGAATATTGCGTGGATATAGTGGATTGTTTTATTCATGCGTAATCTTTATGAAATTGGTTTATGATATATTTTTTTTATCAAGTAATTGGAATAAGAGCAGGAGAATGATGATGGTCTTTAGTTGCTATTTATAACATTCAGAAAGGGGTCGTGAAACATTATTATTTCCAGTCCGCCATCATCACACTTACATTAGCTATTCACCATAAATAATTACATAACCGACAAAGTCTATGTAATATGAGGCTGCTAGAACCAGTGCGGCCTAACTACAAAAACCATGTGTTACAATATGGAAGAAATAAAATAAAATAAAATTCAATTTAATCGATTTGAACATAAGCCGAAAATATACTTGTACTGCCATCTATTGTTAAGAGCTTGTAAACAATCTTAGACCGCTTTTTAGATTACGAAATTGCAATTAGGTTAAAAGTTGCAAAAATGCAGTTAGGCCACTGTGGTCCTAGCAGCCTCGTATATATTAAAACATTCCTTATTATGTAAATCACACCATAAAGTGTACTATTTATTTGTACAAGCTACATTTTTAAAACGTCACCATAAAAATATGTTATGAATGTATCCACGGTACCATTAGACGTTAAGTGTTCATATATCATTAAAAATTATACTATTATAACGATTTGAATGCAGTTAGAATTATTGCTATATGCTTTAAAAAGACTGACAGGCACCGTGTTCGTGTCAATGTTGTAGGTTCGATTGTCAGTTAGTATAATACCTTGCACACAAATTATTGATCTGAGTTTGGGTGTAATTGCTTTTTTGGGATGGGTAAAAAAATGTTAAACTTGCGTCAGGACACGTGACCTGATCAAAAATTCGTAAGACGGACATAAGGCGTAAATATCCCCCTCTCTTTTTACCGCGCGGCGAAAATGTATGCCTGCTTCTGCTGTTTCGTTTAAGCGGCACAAGGCGCTTGCGCTAGTGTGCGTGTATTAATTGAATTTTTAAATAATGATTTTAGTTTAACGATATCAAATGATCGCAATCTTAGCACAATGAAATACAAAATTACTATTGATGCAGTCTTTATTAGACATTTAAATAGATTCAAATCAATATTGTTCGTTTCTTACTTCAGCTACCATAAAACTATTGTATCAGTTTTAGAGATTGGCGATGATGATGCAGGTAATTATGGTGGTGAAAGAGTCATTGAAATTATGGATGAAAATTAATAAATAGTTGATTTTTCTGAGAGATAAACTTTTTAATGTTAAATAATTGTAGATAATAGTTCTGAAGTGTTAATTTTTCATGTGATATAAATAAATTGATATGTGTGTGTACGATACCGCAATAAATGAATATTGTATTTAATAACCACATAAATGATAGTACTTTTATACTGATAAATAAAGCAATTCGTGCGAAACTATTCCCTAACCGTTCCAAAATATACTTACTACTATTACTTTTGCCGGCACTCCCGGGGCGCAATTTTTTTTTTAAATAAATAATAATCCTTGTATTACGAGAGACTTTACAAACATATACCTAATTCAGACAAATTACACCCAGGCTCAGAACAAAAATTTGTGGATCACAGAAAATATTGTCCTGCATAGGAATCGAACCGACGCCACTGGTACGAAAGGTCTATAGTTCCACGCAATACAAACATTATTTTCTTAGTGTAGGGTGTTGTCTTAACGCCGGGCGGGCCACCGAAGACAAAGATCGGGTACCGGTGGCCCGCTCGCACGGCGTAAAGAGGTGTTTGCAGGGTGGGTCCATGGGGTTGCGCGCCGCCTCTTTTGATGCCCCGGATGGATTTGTCGGGGCGCGACCACATCCATGGTCCACCCTGCGGAAAAAAAAAAAAAGGGTGTTGTCTTAAGAAATAACATTTTGTAATAAATACGAGTAGGAAACCATGCTTATATTTGATCTAGCATGAACCAGATACATATGGACAGCAGTATACTTCCAAGAAACTTACAACACTAACCGTGATCTCCAATTCACCTGCCAAGTGGAATCATTTTCACCACTTTCATGGGGCCTCTGTTCAACATGTGGTACTGATGAGGATGATGATGAAAGAATATAAATTAAATACATTTTTTATCTATTCATAAAGGAAAATTGCGAGATTACTGGACGAAGAATAAAATTCAACACAACGACATTTTGAAGCAACCTACAAGTTACTACAATAGGTTAAGCCGTTAAGGGAAAACTAATTATTTGATATTTAAAGAGCTTTTTAGATAATAATTTACATCAATCGTATGTAGAATGAACGTAAAAAAATCAATCGTTCGCCGTCAATATGTCTGCTCATCGCGAAATTTTGGATTTAAATCCTAAGTCCGACAAAATTTTGTTGATGTTGGAGCCTTCTGTGGATTTTCCTCGATTTTCTATTATATATTGCCTTAAAAATAAATAGCATACTTGTCAGATATGGCCATAAGAATATAAAATTTTAAATATTAATACAATTTAATAATAAATATTGAGTATTAAGTCTTTATGTCAGCGTACACTATTTTGATAGAACTGTTTCCTTGTGTGAATCTTTGAAAGTGTCGTACCTTCAGTTATGCTTAATATTACTCATATAAAATTGACATCAACTATGTAGCATATCATAAAATAGCCCGTAAATGCGTCATTGTTGTATTGAAAGTTTTAGAGGGTTAACGTCCCCAGTGCTCCCACATCACTTAACCAGACGCTGACGCGACGAATAATCCGTTGCCGTATACAAAAATTAATCAGTCAGCGGGTGGTCTTATTTTGCTTTAAGTGGATTCTGCTACTCGAATTCATAAGGGCTTTCTATAAAGCACGTTTTATACGCAAGTTTTATTGATGAATTTTTCGTATATAAAATTTATAATAGAATAATCGATCAAAGCATATAAGTTAGTTATTATTTGAAAAAAATCGTTAGGTGCTACCTATATTGTAAAGAATTTTCATTAAATAAAATAGCTTTTATTTCATTTAGTGGTAGGTCCCATGACTTTCAGTTTTATGTTTGCAATCATAATTGGGTTAGCTAGTCCAAGGTAGTACCAAACTCCCGTTGAAAATCGATATCTAGCTACATTACCCGACATATTGTACATCGATCTTAAGAAAGAGATAATCGATTAATTTCGGCTTTGTAGAGCGCTGTCACTGTCGCACACTATCTGTTTGACATTGCACGGAGTACTGATAGTTTGTTAAATTATAACTTTTTGTTTCGGTTTTAACAACTATATATTCATGTATATTCATATACATCATATAATTTGTTGATTATATTTTACAGCAAATTTGTCAAGTATAATTAACAAATTTGTCAATAAAACTTAAGTGTCGATAGTAAAAGCGAAACCTTAATTGATTAATCACTTAATAGATAGACGAATAATAACAAATAAAATTAACACCAAAATACTTGCTAATCAAACATAGAAATTACATAATATACACATATGAAACAGCGACACTGAAATATAAATCTTAAATAAAGGTAATATAAATGTAATTTTAAATGCAGAGAGAATTTACAATGATATTAAAGAAATTACTACCTTATTTAACAAGATTTATGGTATAGTTTTATATATATTGACTTAGTAAAAGTGAGATGCTGTATTATCAACAAACATATTAGACGAGTGGGCGACGATAAAGCCTAAAAGGTCAAACAAATCACGTAACACTTTCTTATAGTTTATAATAAGCAGCTGACGTGTTTTATGTCGATGTTCATGCGTATGCGCAACGTTTGGGCGGCTCTGGTGTTCTATTTTTGAAATTTTAAATGTTAATACTCTATATTAAGTAAGATTGGGTTGAAGATGTTCTTATATAATACGAATATTCAACGACTTTATATTTTTTGAGATAGAGGAAAGGAAGGGAGGTGTATTACTTTGCAAGTTCACAGTTAATTAATATACTACACATCTCAAAAAAAGGAATACGAGATAGAGATAGGATCAAGGTGGAATATGAAAATATGAAACCAATGCGTGCTAGAATGTCACGTTTAAAGGCGAAACACGCATCGAATCAATATTACAAAGGTTTTAAAAAATTACATGTTTAATATTGAAGTAATACGTTTCGTTATATTCTATTCTATCTTGATCCTATACCGTATTTCGTCCTTTTTTGCGGTGTATTAATTAACCATAAATATAATAATAATGATTTATTTCGGACTACATATTCATAGTAATTAATAATAACAACAATAACCACAAACAAGACCAAACAAGACAATAATAAATTTAATAATTAATTAAATAATTACGGTCTGCCACCGTTCATCTCTTAACATGGGTTTGAAGGCAGACGACAGTTTATAATTTCATAGATATAAGATGAACCAGTCCACTAAGCACCCACTCCCATATTCATATATTAGATACCATCATCACACAATAGTTTTACACTTAGTGCTGGCATTCCACGTATGTTATGTGCAGACGTGGAATGTCATCGGTAGGTGTCCCATCCCAATATTTAGATTAAATTTCTCTAAAGGCCTCTGCGTGTTGGATCCATATCCCCATGTAAGCCTACCAAAGGACCGGGTATCTTCTCTACGGAAGATCCCGTGAATAAATGGAGATAATTTAATAATAATAATCATAAAAGTAATAATAATAATGTCATCAAAATATGTATATTTTATTAATGCAGGCGAGCGAAATCTAAAACATATAGGTTTATGCTATGATCATTATGGATCTTCGTAATTATCTATGACCTTCAAATATGGCAAGTTCGAAATGAAAAAAAAAATATTTAAAATTATGAAAGGAGAATGAGGATGGTGTCCGATGGTTTACTGTGTGAGACACAAGGAGGTTTCAGGAGTGGAGGGGATGCATGGATCAAGTGTTCTCTCTGCGCAACATTGTGGAGAAGCATCTGGCTCTAGGTCAGAGGGTTTTCTGCAGTTTTGTGGATCTGGAGAGAGCATTTGACACGGTTGTACGAAAGGAACTTTGGGACATTTTACCGGAGTATGGTATTAACGGTAAACTGCTACAGGCTGTGCAGTCCAGTTACATGGGCTGTAGAGCCTGTGTGCGGCTGGATGATGGAATGTCGCCTTGGTTTGACGTCAATATCGGCGTTAAGCAGGGGTGCATTCTGTCAGCCAGGCTGTTTATCATATATCTGGATAAATGTCTCCAAAGGTTGCACGATATGAATGTGGGAGTCCAGATGGGCGACTCAGTGGTCACTGCTCTGCTTTATGCAGATGATGCAGTCCTGCTGGCACAGTCAGCGATTGACCTGCAGACCCTAGTCGACACAATGACAGAAGATTGTAAGAAAAGGGGTCTACGCGTGAATGTGAGCAAAACCAAAATAATGGTCTTTGAAAGAGATAAAACCAGAACAGATGTAAGAGTAACAATAGGTAATGATGTACTAGAGCAAGTGGATGAATTTGTATATCTTGGATGTGGATTTAGCCGAGATGGAAGGTACACCACTGATATAGAGCGAAGAGTGAATGCGGGAAATAGAGTGAACGGAGCGTTGGGACAACTTCTCGGCAGCCACCACCTCAGCCAGAAGGCACGTGTAGCAATACATAACGCAGTGCTTGTCCCAACATTACTGTATGGAAGCGAGAGTTGGGTATGCAGAAAAGAGTATGATAGTAAAATTAATGCGGTCGAAATGCGATCTCTGCGGAAAATCTGTGGAGTTAGGCTGACCGACCGCATTCGTAACGACGACGTAAGAGAGCGAGTAGGTATGAAAGAGAGTATTGGTGTAAAGATGCGAAAGGGAATGCTCCGATGGTTCGGACATGTGGAAAGAATGCCGAACGAACGCCTGGTTAAGAAGATATACAATGCGAAAGTGGAAGGATGTAGGTACCGAGGGAGACCGAGACTAACCTACCTAGACCAGATCGGTCATGTACTGAAGGAAGGTGGAGTCAAGAGTCTCCGAAACCGGCGAGCGTGTATGAAGAGAATTATGAATGTTGAGGAAGCGAGTGAAGTATGCAGAGATAGAGTTCTCTGGCACTCTGTTCTCTCTGCCTACCCTGCAAGGGATATGGCGTGATGATATGTATGTATGTATGTATGATATTAAAATATGTATATTGAAAAAAAATATAGCAGAGAACAGTATGTCTTCTTTTTCTGATGCAGGTGGAAGTATAACAAAATCTCGAGCCCAGCAGCTGAAATTATGATGGTGACAAAAATTTATATTTTTATTTGTTGTACTGAAAACTTTAAGGTATTAAAGGCCCAATAAGTCCAATAATATCTCTGAGATTAACTGTGTGGTAGCGGCTACGAATATTACCAACCCTTTCTTCGCTCGTGGATGTCGTAAAAGACGACTAAGAGCCTTATAACGACCGGGGCCAACTCGATCGGATCCCGTATGGTCAACAATTACATTCCCAAGGAGGGTTGACATTTGGCAGGCGGCCGGTCATAAAACTATTACCAATAACTTTTACAGTATGTGCTATGAAAGAAGAATACATATTGTATCGACCTCAAGCATTTGGGATAAGAGTAGGAGAATGATGAATATCTCTGAGATTTAGGTAAATATAATTAAAGGCACTCCGTCATACTGACCTCAAAGTTTACGTAATACAAACTAGCACTTAGTCCAACATTTGCATAATAAATTGTTTATCTAAATAATGTTTTTATTTACTGCATATCCACTCGCATCCTTGTAGTGTTTAAGTATACAATTTAATGAAGGTTGACGTCTATATTTGGAAGTATATATACAGTTTATATGTAGAATTTAACCACAAACCTTTGAATATATTAGGAACCTTGGTTGTGATGTTAAGATCAAGGTTTTAAGTAAACTAATCATTAATAACTGTCGTAAAATAGAGTATATAGCAGTGTTGATATTAAAAATTGATACTTGTAACATCATGTTATGACCTACATTGAAATTACCACCACTTTCTTTTAAATAAAATTCTGGATGATTCTTGTTGATTTATTGGTAACAACGATTATTATTTTTCTTAAGCAACTACAATTGTTATTTTTTTTTAATAAAAAACACCAAGCATACTTTCTTAGTGCTTTTTCCTCCTGCACTAAGGATGTATATATATGATCTTTGTATTGCGCGGCACTTTACAAACATAAATTATCGCCCAGACTCAGAACAACTGTTTGTGGAAGTATATTCCTGTGCAGGCATCGAACCCTCGACACTGGCACAGTAGGTAGTATCTTAAACAACCAGTATCCACTAGACCTTCTGTCAGTATTCGAATACTGAATATATTTATTTTGAAAGTTTCAACTTTATGTTCTTCATAAGATTATTATTATAATTATATAAAAAACCGCATGTGACTCATAAGAAAACCTTAAGTTATATTACACAAGGTGAGTGATAGTTAATTCAATTCTTTGCAGTAAAGTCAAGGACTATATTGAGAGTCTTTAAAGCCGTGAGTCATTTGATAGTTTGTTTAAAGACGTAGGATTAAGCAATAAACCTAACTTAACAATATTAATAAGAATATGTGTTTGTTTACTACGTTTTCGCTTTTTAATTATTCAACCGATCATCGTGAAATGTTGCATATGCATATATATTGTCGAGGTTACAGAAAAGGATGTAAGGTACCATTCATCCAGAAACAACATCTTATCATCATATTACGTCATACATATCCCACTACTCAGTTCAAGGCTCCTCCTCAACGACAAAGAAGTTGACTTATTATACCACGTTGGTCAGACAGCTTGATCATTCTTCATCATTTTCATGATTCAGACAGGTTGATATAGAGTTTTAATTAAAATTTTCATTCTTTTGATAGAGGATAGAGATATTGGTTAGAGATATTGTATATATATTATATGCCTTAGTCGTGTTTTATGACCTGCATGGATAAGATCGGGGCTCATGGTAAATTGTATTATTGCTATATTATCCCATGGAATGACAAAATTTATTGTACCCGTGGTATAAATAAATTTTAAGCGATTATCCAGCACAATACGAGAGCTATATTTTATTCATTGCTGATAAAATAAAGGGAAATGTTTCGTTACAGATGATATTTACTGACTTAATTACTCTGCATAAAAATTCGAAGACGTCATTTTTCAGGCAAGCACTATATGAACGATTTGTAAAATATATAATAAATAATTATAATGTTCGGTTTATTGCTCGTGAATTATATAGTAAATGTAATTCGTAACGAGCTATGCCTCATATTTCATACCTTCAGATTGAACTTGACAGTGCAATCTGCTTTAATGTGTCAAATTGTTAGGCGGATAAATATTAATGCAACAGTAATTAGTTTTTATTGCTCTTGGTGGCAAACGAGCAAGCATCACACCTGATGGTAACTTTGTAATACCAGAGGTATAGCTAGACCAATAATCCCAAACTCACTCAGAAATTTAGGCTTCCGGCTCTCTTGCTCACCAAATGAAGCACAGCAGCATATTGCCACTGTTTAGGCGTCGATCTTTTGCGAGAGTGTGATATTACCCTGGACAGACCGGCCCGCGGCTGTAGACAGAGAACTGCCAACAGTGTGAGCCTACCAATATTAAAATAAATGTATCATCATCATCATCATCACAGCCTATAAATGTCCCACTGTTGGGCTCGGGCCTCCTCCGTAATGGGAGAGAAATTAATCTACTATACCGCGCTGGTCAGACGTGTTGGTATAGGGTTTTGTTTCGAGATTTCCTTCTCTCGCATAGATGTTATATGCGTTTTATATCCCTTAGTCGTCTCGTACGATCACCCACGGGTAAGATATGGGGTGGTGAATAGTATTCTTAGTAAGAATTCTATTCACCGGGTCCTGATCCGGTATGCCTTACCATACTTGATGATATTACACATCAGGCAATCCATATACAAAATAAATGTATACATGTATTTATTTAATGGATAGTGCAATTACGATGATTATTAGAAATTTCATGACTCAAATTCTGATCATTCTGATACCTATTTACTGCAACTACCGTGTATGAGGATGGTGATGGATTAAACATATAATATGCTCGGATCTTTCTTTCTCTTTGATTTTAAGATAGGTCTTACAAGAATGAAGCTTAATTTACATTGATAAAATAAAGAATATAGAATTGCTGATGATTCTGAGCGGATACATCGATGCTTAAAGAATAATGTGAATTTTTATTATAATTTGTAGACTTGGCGGGTATTATGTTCGAATATCTTGTTTATAAAAGCAGCTTGTTCGAATTTATCGTTTTTCCTATATCAAATTAATTTGTTTCACGAAAGTTTTTTACATTGAGAACAAGCGAAAAGAAAAATAAAACTATACAATTTGAGAAATACATATATGAATTGCAAAATATGGCCATATTACACAAAAATCTCACAGAGTAGTTTTTACTTATGAGGCAATTATTATCCTTGAATTATAATATAACCATAACCATAGCCACCTCTCATCATAAAAAATTGAGCAATCAAATTCCAAATCCTATGCGCTATTGTAACACACAACTAAAATTTAAAAATACGTGACTAGCGATCCACCTGAGATGTGCATGTCTAACAAGCAATGCACAAATAAAGCATTTATCTTAATTATTTATCAAACTGTGAATATAATTACATATGCACGCATCAAATACTCAAAATTAACTAGATAAAATGGACTTTAAAGATTTTCAAGCTGAATGTCCATTATATGGCATCATGAAGTCTCATTTAATAGAACAACCCATGGGGTGAATATGGCTTACCAGCACGATTAACTTTATTTTTTTGTTACAACACCTTTTTTTTTTTCGCAAGGTGGACCATGGCTGTGGTCGCGCCTCGACAAATCGGTCCGGGGCGACAGAAGAGGCGGCGCGCAACCTTATGGACCTACCCTGCAAACACATCTCTTCGCCGTGCGAGCGGGCCACCGGTACCCGATCTATGTCTTCGGTGGCTTGTTACAACACCCTGCACCCTAAGGCAATAATTATTATGTTACGAGGGACTTTACAAGCATACAATTAACGCAGACAAATTACACCCAGAATTAGAACGACACTTTGTGGATCGCACAAAATATGGTCCTGCGTAGGAATCGGATGCACGACACTGACATGGAAGGTCGGTATCTTAACCACTATGACATCTGCGCAGTCAAACTATATTCACGCCTTTCATCTATTTATTAGCCTATCTTCACTATTGGACATAGCATTATCCACTATTAGGAAAGCCAGCAGGGAATAATATCATAATCGCCAATAGGTTGACGATCGCAGTTAGGTTTTCCAGGCAAGTGCTGCTAATCATTCTCCAGGTAATTTATTTCGCCGTTTTTAAACCTGGCTGATCTATTAAATCTACACATTGTATTCTTATTACGTCACATAAGATATCTTCTTCATCACAAGAAGACATTTCAGTAAAACTAAATACTCATTGTCGTCTTTTAGTTTTTACATTTAGTCATAGACATTTTTCACAATAAAATGGAAATGGATCTTTTCACCATATTTATTGGATACGTTGGTATTAAGATTTATTTTTAGAGTAACTCTTCTCTTGAAGTGAATGTATGCGTTATTTCTCTTTTACGATAATCATTTTAATGAAAGTGCTAGAAACACATTCTTAATCCATCCCCCACTGCATCTGATAGATTTTATGCCCTTACCTACAATTCCGACTGTTTTAATTTCAATTGAAATACAATTTGCGGCATCTCCAAGTAACTATACAGGATTGGATATAATTTATTTCCGCCTTCTTACACATATACCTTTCACCGCCAGACTCAAGCCTCTTCTAAAGTGGGAGAAAAATTAACCGAATATAACACACTGAAAAAAAAAGGGTTGATATAAGTGTGGGTTAAGAGCCCTCAGCGCTCACCCACAGCCTGGGTAAACTGGTCATAGCCATCTGCGGCTAACAACTAAGTCACACACAAAAAAAAGGGATTGATATGAGGTTTTAATTTGAGTGCTCCTTATCTTACACTAATCTGTCCTTCAGTCGTCTTTTACAATTACCCATGGACCAATGGAAAGTGAGACCATGATAGTCTTTTAAAAAAAATATTTTCTTGGATCTGTCCAATTAAGACGACCAATTTATTACAAAATGCATTCGTTTAAATCAATTGAGAATAAACATAAGAAGTTTATGTAAATTGGTTTTGTGCATTTCAAAATGATTTATTTACGAACAGTTTATGTAAATCCATACATTTTACAAATATAAACAAATAACACATAAATTAGCACCGAAATAAAAAGCCTGAATAAACAACTGTGCTTGCAAGCACTTGCCAATCGAACAAAGGTTATCTTGGGGTCGGCGCATAATGCTATAATTAGTCGAGTACTGAGTACCCAGCTGCGCTCATTCATCGAGATAATACAATACAACACAATACTAATTCAATGTTACAATGTACATGTTAGCTAATTTTGTATTAATCTCTTTTTAAGAAAGACTTCTCTCACACAAAAAAACGTAATATAAATTACGTTTTTTGTATTACGAAGTAAATATTAATTATATTTTTATAATTCAAAAGACTAGGTAGGTACCAGATATGATTAATATCACTTATAAATTCTTTGAATATAAATTTTACAAGTAAATAAACTATAAGTGAATAGACTGGTAGATCAAAATAAAATAAATGTAAATTGTATTTACGTATATTTTAACCAAGGTCTTTTTGTTTTAATGTTTTCGCGACTATTACACTTTTTAACATTTATAACCATGAATAGTCCTGTGACCTCGTGGTCACAGGACTATTCATACTCAAAAATCAAGCACAAATGCGATAAAATCCGTAAAAATAATTTTATAATTGAATACTCATATAAATATCAGAAATCATTAAGTTGATAGATTCATTACATAAATATAGAATTATTAATATTTGTGATGATTACTCTAATCGAGATCTTCGTGGATTACTACTTGGGGTCGACGCAATATGTACGAGTACATATTACAAAAGCTATTGGAAATAATTTTTTGACCAGCCGTCTGCCTGACGTCGACCCTCCTCGGGAATGTCACTGTTAACCAAACGGCATCAAGTAAAGTTGATCCAGGTCGATATAAAGCTCTTAGTCGTGTTTACTGACAACCACGAGCATAATAAGGGTTGGTAGTATTTATAGCCGCTACTACCACACAGCGAAAATATGGTAATAATTGTCTCAAAGAATATCCTATCTTTTATTGGCAAGTATCCTCCTAAGTTCTGCATGAAAAATGTTATAGATCACATTTACAATATTGGCGTAATTACGAATGTTTTATGTTATTTGAATTTGGGTACATCAATAATTATTTGTTGAACTAATACTATATAACACGAACTAATTGAATTAAATAATTATTTTATATTTAATTAAATATGCTATGGGTGTCATAAAAATTAGAGGCTATAGATAAATAATAATTATGGTGTTTTAATGTCTTTGTTAAAGCGTGTAAATACATGAACATTATATTTATTTAGTTAATTTGTTAAATCTTAAGTCGTAAATAAAGTTAAAGATCGTTTAATAAAAACTTGTTTATGTGATCTGGACAGATAAGCATTTTAAAATCAAAGCAAATATCATTGCCAATTTCACGTTATCAATCATCACAGAGGCAGCATCTGGAATTAGGACTTAGTCGCTACCCTCTGCGACTCGTCATCGATCTCGGGGAAAAAGTCAGCGGGGAGTGTCAAAGAGCAGATATTTCACCATGACACAGCCGGTACTTGTGGTAGCTAGGCGCGAATACCTGCGCTTGTTGCCTGAAGGTGAACAGACTGAGGATTAGGTCGTCACTTGTGGAGAGATCGAACCTATTGCCGTTAACCGAGCATACTTTCAAACAAGTTTACTGCATAAAAATTCATGGAAAATTGCATTATTTAGTTGGAATTGGTTAGACTAGAAATATACCACCAATAAGCATAAATATCCACAAATCTATTTCTATCAATCCGTGTGGTGACGGAGTAAGAATACATTTCACCACCCCCTATCTTACTCATGGGTGATCGTGAGAGACGACTAAGGGATATAAAACGCATGTTATATCTATGTAAGAGAAGTAAAACTCGAAACAAAACCTATACCAACACGTCTGACCAGCGTGGTATAGTAGGTCAATTTCCTTCTATTATGGAGAAAGCTCGAGCCCTACAGTGGGACTTAAATTGAGCTGAGAATGATGATCCACAAATCTAGCATAATTTAGAATTTAAATATAGAATATCAGCATCTTCGGTATTAAGTGCTTTAAAAAATCTCCAAAAGGAAGGATAACGACTATAAATATATGAGAAGGAGCTTATAAGACTACAATCACACCTATAAATGCTACAAGTATATTTTTAAATATATTTACAGTACCTTAGAACTTCTAGCTAAGTACACTTGACAGGTGCTTACATAAAATACATACAGATGAGGCATGCATAAAATTACTAAGACCACACTGGTTGTCTAAGAAATTACATTTTTGTTAATAGATCATATCGTACTAATATTTTGTTTATATAAATGAAAATTTTCTTGTAATTGATATTGTAATATATTTTGAAAATCAAGCTGTATTCCCCTAGGTCCCATATCTACAAGCTAATAAACTACAAGTATACTAGTTCCAATCTGTGTGGTGACGGAGCAAGAATACAATTCACCACCCCCTATTTTACACGTGGGTGATCGTACGAGACGACTAAAGGATATAAACAGTATATAACATCTATGCAAGAGAAGGAAAACTCGAAACAAAACCGTATACTAACACGTTTGACCAGCGTGGTATAGTAGGTCAATTTCCCTCCCATTACGGAGGAGGCTCGAGCCCAACAGTGGGAGATATATAAGCTGAGATGATAATGATGGTACTAATTCCAAAAATGTGCAAATAATTAATAACAGAACTTTTGTTATTCAAATTACTGAAATTTAGCATTTAATATGCTTAATTATTTCTAAAAACCCGATTACGAAGCGAAAAATGATGTCACAAGTGGGATTCGAACCCACACCTATTGGAAATTCGTCCCAATCGTGCTGCCATTTACACCACCGCACCGTGAACTATTGTAGGACATTCAAATCTCGCTTCAAATATCTATCTCGCGCCAATTTTTTTTTTTTTTTTTTTTTATTGTTTACGGTGGCAAACAAGCAAGCAGCATACCTGATAGTAAGTGTTACTGCTGCCTATGGATCTTTATAACACTAGGGGCTCAACTAGGCCCCTGCCTATCAAAGAATACCCCAAACTCACCGAGAAAATTGGGCTACCGGCTCTCGCACACACCGAGCGAAGAACAACAAAACATTGTCACTGCTCAGAAATCGATTTTCTGCAAGAGCGTGTTGATACTCCGAACGGACTGGCCCGCGGCTGTAGATAGAAATCTGTCAACAGTGTCGCCCTACAATTATTAAGTTATTATATAAGATTAAGATTAAATCCGTGAATGTGAACAAAACCAAAATAATGGTCCTTGAAAGAGATGAAGCCAGAACGGATGTAAGAGTAACAATAGGTAATGATGTACTAGAGCAAGTGGATGAATTTGTATATCTTGGATGTGGATTTAGCCGAGATGGAAGGTACACCACTGATATAGAGCGAAGAGCGAATGCGGGAAATAGAGTGAACGGAGCGTTGGGGCAAGTTCTCGGTAGCCACCACCTCAGCCAGCAGGCACGTGTAGCAATAATAACGCAGTGCTTGTCTCAACATTACTGTGTGGAAGCCAGAGTTGGGTATGCAGAAAAGAGTATGAAAGTAAAATTAATGCGGTCGAAATGCGATCTCTGCGGAAAATCTGTGGAGTTAGGCTGACCGACCGCATTCGTAAAGACGACGTAAGAGAGCGAGTAGGTATGAAAGAGAGTATTGGTGTAAAGATGCGAAAGGGAATGCTCCGATGGTTCGGACACGTGGAAAGAATGCCGAACGAACGTCTGGTTAAGAAGATATACAATGCGAAAGTGGAAGGATGTAGGTACCGGGGGAGACCGAGACTAACCTACCTAGACCAGATCGGTCATGTACTTAAGGAAGGTGGAGTCAAGAGTCTCTGAAACCGGCGAGGGTGTATGAAGAGAATTATGAATGTTGAGGAAGCGAGTGAAGTATGCAAAAATAGAGTTCTCTGGCACTCTGTTCTCTCTGCCTACCCTGCAAGGGATATGGCATGATGATGATGATTTGTATGTATGTGTAAAATTAAATCCGCGCGGTGAAGGAATAAGAATACAATTCACCACCCCCTATCTTACCCATGGGTGATCGTAAGTGACGACTAAGGGATATAAAATGCATAAAACATTTATGCAAGAGAAGGAAATCTCGAAACAAAGCCCACACGTTTAACCAGCGTAGGCATATAGGTCAATTTACATCCCATTACGGATGAGGTTTGAGCCCAACAGTGGGACATATATAGCCTATTTTTTTTCTTTTGCTATGAATTGGCCACGCTCCGCCAAATCGGTCCGGGGTGACGGAAGAGGCGACCCCATAGACTCACCCTGCAAACACCTCTCTTCGCCGTGCGAGCGGGCCACCGGTACCCGGTTTTGTTCTTCGGTGGCCCGCCCGGCGGTTTATCCTCACGGGTTCCTCTCGAGGGACATATATAGCCTATGGTCATGATGATATAAGGTTATGGTCTAGTCGTTTTCTGCCCAACTATGGGACTGAGGTGTATGTAATGCCCACAATTAATCCTTGTCTCCTATTATTCCTTCTTCTGTTTTGGATATCCACCCCCTGAGCAATATCGCAACGATTTTCTCGTTAACTAAATATTAATACTTTTTGCACCAAAAATAGGATAGAAAATTAGGAATTTAACACACTTTTACTTTTATAAGAGGTTATTTTAATTTTTTCAGTTCTTTTAAATAAAACAAAACTTATTTTTATTTTTAATTATATTTTACGGAGATGGTCATTGCAAGCGTGTGTTAAGAATTCTGCTTATATATTCAGTATTGATATGCTAGACTAATTCCTATGATCATTCAATTGTGTTTTTTTTATAATATGGTCAACCAAGGCCTCGTTACGTCATATCATGGTTAATTCATGTATGGCAGAACGCAAAGGAATTTACAACCTACTCTGTAGAATAGCCTAGGAGCTAAGCTGTCGGCTATGGCGTTTAAATTTATAGGTTTAACTATTAATAAATCATGGTGCGATGTCAATTTGTTTAATACAACCTAGCCTTGTAACCGATTTTGATTAGCATTAAAATTGTTTCTATAATATCTTTGAATATATTTCATTTATATTAAATTATCCATTAATATATATATATATATATATATATATATATATTTTTCATTTGAACATCATAATAACAACCGAAGTAGGAGGTAAATTCGACATACATCACTATACTTTTACGCCTGGTCAACCCACGCTGGACAGCCTAGACCAGATGAATAAATAGAAATTTCACATATATATATGTACTAGCTTCTGCCCGCGGACTAAACGGAAAACTAACTCTTCTTCGAATAGTTACTTTGGGCTAACTCTCCAAAGGAAAAAAAATAACCCGATTTTGAAACTTTATTCATTGGAGCTCTGTTCCTATTAGTCTTAACGTGATGATATATAACCTATAGACTTTCTCTATAAATAATCTATCTAACACTGAAAGAATTTTTCAAATCGCACCAGTAGTTCCTGAGATTAGCGCGTTCAAACAAACAAATAAACAAACTCTTCAGCTTTATAATATTAGTCTAGATGTCACTATAGATACATCTGATTAGCGATGACATTTTCTTTTCCATATTTAAGATATCCGCCTCGGTAATAATATAATCCATTATCCGTGTGGTGGCGGAGTTAGAATATTATTCACCATCCTCTGTCTTACCCGTGAGTGATCGTAATAGACAACTAAGGGATATAAAACGCATATGACACCTATGCAAGAGAAGGAAAACTCGAAACAAAACCCTATATCAACATGTTTGACCAGCGTGGTATAGTAGGTTAACTTCCCTCCCATTACGGAGGAGGCTCGAGCGCAACAGTGGGACATACATATATGAGCTGAAATGATGAAAATGAATAACATAAACTTTTTTCGTAATGGGTATTCTTCATATTTTGTTACGTTGACCAGCAGTTGACATAAATTTTTTGTTTAAGTTTTACTTTGTTTTACCTTGAAGGGAGATTGAGGTTATTATACTTTTTATTGGTCTCCTACAACATTTAGGGTAAATAAGAAGTTCATTATATATTTTTGACCAGTTACTGCATTCATTTTTATCATATAAGTGCCATAGAATATATTTTAAGAACTTGATAAAAAAATATTCTTTTATAATTTACTAGCTTCCGCCCGCGACTTCGTCCGCGTGGAATAGGTACTTAGGGCTAACGTTAACTTCATCTCGCGAATTCGTTTACGTAAAAGATGGAAATATTTTAAATAATACATACGTTAAAGTTGTTTTAGGTACCTACATGACGCTTTTATTAGTAAGAGTGGAACATTAAACCTTAAGTAAAAGTATTGGGTCTTATCTATACTTTTTATAGATACATACATACATGCTCGTGGATGTCGTAAAAGACAACTAAGAGCCTCAGAACGACCTGGGCCAACTCCAATCCTATGCCCTTTGGTCAACAATTATATTCCCAAGGAGGGTTGACGTCTGGCAGGCGGCCGGTCATAAAACTATTGCCTATAACTTTTACAATATCTACTATGAATGAAGAGTACTTATTGTATGGACCCCAAGAGTAGGAGAATGATGATGATGATGACCTCTCGTGAACAAATCTCCAATTTGGTCCAGAAAAGTGTGACGTGGTCTTCCACTTGTATTTGTCGCATTCATGATTGCTTTATATGTTTGCTTCGTCAACCTCTGCCCACTTATTCTTTCTTCCGCTTCGTGTCCAACCCACCTCAGCATACCAGCGCTCTTTTATAACATTATACCTAATTTTATCTTTTTTACTTACATCACACACGTTACGAAGAGCTGTCAGCTCTACAGCATTTATTCTACTTTCATGTCTTCTCCGCCAAATCTAACTTTCACTGCCATACATGAGGGCAGGCACTAATACTTCCTATACTTATTATCATTATTTAGGATGTGTAAAGCCGACGGAAGGTCATGAGAAGAAAACAAAACTAAAAATGTAGTGTGTGCAGAAGCACTATGAAATAACATTAGTTTGAGTTTTTTTTTAATATAAGATTATAGGACCCAGTATTTTTACCGTAAATGCGCGCTCAGTACTTGATCATTATTTTGCTGCAATGTTATTTTTAAACTGCGATATTTCCTAAGATATTCATTGAAATCAAATAATATAAAGGGCAATTTTGTTTTAAATTAAATACTTGTGATGAATAACTCATTTATTTGGATAAGGATTAATATTATGTTTATAAAAACACCTTCGAAAATATCATATTATTTTAAAATAAATTTGATTAGTATAAAAAAGGTTAAAGTGAGCCAATCTTAAAAGATAGACATATGCTCTCGCGGACTTTTATTTAGAACTTTGAAAGGGGAATAATTATGTAGTACATAATTTTCACGCAACTTTAACCGTTTACGCAGCGAAAGCTCTCAAAAGGAAACAAAAACCCGATTTTGAAACATTATTCGTTGCTGCTCTGCTTCTATTAGTCTTAGCCTGATGATATATAGCCTATAGCCTTCCTTGATAAATGAGCTATTTAACACTGAAAGAATTTTTCAAATCGGACTGATACTTCTTGAGATTAGCGCGTTCAAACAAACAAACAAACAAACTCTTCAGCTTTATAATATTAGTATAGATTAGTATAGATATAGATAATATACGGCACCTTATTTTTTTTTTGTTTTTTATGATTTATGATCTGCCACGTCTCCCTTAAAGTCTACGAAGTTTACATCTCATCTGAATTGTCCAAGGGGTGACGTTTAGCCCTACAAGCTACCATATTTCGCCGCATCTTAGCTCATATATGTACCGCTATTGGGCTCGAGGTTCCTTCACTTCTTCTTCTGGGTGTAAAATCGACTTATAACATTACGTTCTTTGCCTATTGTGTTTGCAGGTTTTATTTTAGTGAAATGAAAAAAAGGTTAGTAGGGTGTAATTTTTTATTTTTATTTTAAAGACACTTCCCTGCACTAAGGAAATAATCCTCGTATTGCGGGGGCTTTACAAACATGCAATTAACGCAGACAAATTACACCCAGACTCAGAACAACACTTTGTGTATTGCACAAAGTATTGTCTTACGTGGGAATCGAACCCACGGCACTGGCACAGAAGGTCGGTATCTTAACCACTACGCCATCTGTTCAGTCATAAAAAGAAAGTAATATATGTATCTGATCAAAAAATTCTAAAAGACGTAAAGACCCATGCAAATTATTATCTGAAAACTGACCGACATACTACCGTATTAAGTAACGAGGATTCGATTCTCACCCAGGGAAATGCTTTGTGCCATTCACATTCAACATTAGACATGGCTTTAATCTTTTACTAGACAACAATGGTATTACCTATAAAAAAAAAGAATCCCCTGGATGACAAAAAAATGGCATTACAAAATATTTACAGGTTTAAATTGTCTTACGTAATTTATAACAAGTTGTTTTTAACACATATTTTTCCTGTTTTACATGACTATGTAAATCAATTAAAACATAATAGTATTCGTAGTTATTATTTATGTTTTAATTAATACCTAACACGCTAGTTACATATATTATCGTTATAATAAATTGCAGATTTTCCTCTGAATTGTTGTGAAGACTAAAGTATATTTTAGCAGACGAAAGTCATTGCGGTGTATGCATAATTAATATACTTTATAAATGGGGGTAGATCAAATAATGTGTGTGTATAAGAGAGACTTGTCGTGCGGCACTTGTGCGTTGCGAATCGTAGAGAACAGTCGTGTAACTATTTTAGAGTCTAAGTGTGTAATTATAATATTACACATATACACTCTAACGCCAGTTTAAGTTGATTTGCCAGTGAAAATGCTTTTTATAGTCCCATACTTATCATGGAGTAATTGTCAAGGAGGGTTATTGACGTCACGTAGGCGGCCGATCTTAAAACTAATGCCAATAATGTTTGCTATATGAACGATGGAAGAGTACATATTACGTCCACCCCAAGTAATTGGGACAAGAGCAGGATAATGATGATTATGACTTATCGTGGGGTAGTAAAGAAAGAATGAAAAATCTTTATTTGTTTCTACAATGTGAGTGAGTATCCTGGTATCCACATTTAATCACAAAACATTTAGCAAATAGTGTTTTTAAGTCAAATAAGTTAGATACCCACTATATTTTTTGTAGCTATTTTTTATTCTAAATAAGTCTTTCTTTTACTTTTAGACTATGCCTGACTGGTTGCACCTGATTTTGGTGATAGAATAAGAATATAATTCATCATTTTCTGTCTTTTACCTGTGGGTTTTGTAAAATACGACTAAGAGATATAATCGTATACGTCACATATGTGTGTTTCTGTTAAGCAAGACTCTTTTCCACAAGAAGAATTTTATTTAGTATAGGTACGTTATCCAAGCCATGCTATTTTATTTCGAGTTTTCTTTCCCTTACAGTGATCTGATATCTTCTTCTGTGTATAATGACACCCTTGTGAAAGAAAAGTGTGAAATAGTGTTGTTATCGATATGATTACATAATGTAAGTCGCGTCCCACCGTCTGTGCGACACTATACATCCTATGAACTATGCAATGGATGTTATTTTTAATCTGTTACTATATTTTTATATAGGCTCTGGTTCTTTGTGACTTCCGTATTTATAGGCGAGATTCGTTGTAGTTTCTAGATGGTTAGGTTATGATGATGAACTTAGAATATGTTCAACATATTATGGTCATCGTCATCCTTTACTTTTCTTTGCGTTTCACGAATTATCGTGAAACGTAAAGAAAAGTCAAGTAATCTATTAAGATTACAGGACCTAAACAGACAGCATTATTGACAGAAAAAAAATATTGAAATAAAATCCTATGCAATTTGTCAGTTAAGCGTGGCGGTCTTATTTCCCTGGTTGAAAGAAGGGCGGTGCCAAAAAGTAGAAAATATCATCGATTAAATAAAAAAGTAACATTAATCAAAATTACCAAATTTTATAGTACCCGCATTTAAAGTTTTATTTCCAACAAACAAAATGGCGGTTTAACTTAATATTTCAAAGTGACATTTGCGCAAAACAGTTTTTAACGTTTAATTTAATGGTGTGATTTTCCATTAAAATACAAAACGTTCGTATTTGTCATATAATCTTAGAGTTATTTTCATCGGTCCTTTACATATTATTTCGTACCGTATAATCTCCTTCATTTGACGGCCCACGTAGGAATCTTATGGGACATTGGCGATGTTGCAGTCAACGACCAAGAGAGATCATTCATCAAAAAGCCAAGTTTCACGTTTTAACGAATAATTATTCAACATTTTTTGAGAAATATCACTCTTCTTTTTAACTGGCGATATATACATATATGGGTCCAAAACAATAAGACATAAGACATTTATTTCATAACAAATTTACATTTGTGTCGAAAATAATATAACAGTACTTACCTAAATTAATGTTACATGGTAAATATAGTACATATTTTTTATTATATATTTTTTATATATAATAAAAAATATGTACTATATTTAGCATGTAACATTATTATTATTATATATATTTTTTATTTATTATTATAACTATTACAACAACTACATGTCCTAATATTTTTATTTGATAATATTTCTATTTTTATAAAAGTAAGGACGGAGGAAGGAGTAAACATACTCAATGTTCAAAATAATTTTATTAGCATAATAATTATTCTATTTTATAAATTTTGATATTAATAGATTATTCAGTTTCTATCTCTAAGATATTCATCTCAGCTATAGTAACATTTTTCAATAAATGTGGTTTCAATTTATTTTTTAATATAGTGTGATTTCTAATAACTTTGAAATCGGAAGACAATTTATTATACAATATTACAGCTTGTACTCTGGAACTATGCTGAACAACATTTATTTTTGGACGCAGAATGGTTGGCAGGTCCTTTCTGCGAGTAATCAGTCTTCTTTCCCTTTCTGTATTAGTCTTATATTTATGTAGGTTTTTGACTAGGTTGGTAAGTATTACTAGAATATATAAAGATGGTATCGTTAGAATTTTTAGCTTTAAGAAGTGTCTCTACATGATTCTGCCTGTTTGATACATACTATTATTCTTATGGCTCTCTTTTGTATTACAAACGCCGAGTTTATGTTATAACTATAGCTGTTACCCCAGAACTGTATGCTATACCGGCATTTCGATTCTACTAAGGCAAAATAGAGAAAGAATTACCTGTATTAAAGACTCCTAAACTAGTTGATTCTCTTCATTGACAGTTCAGTACCGTCGGGTGTCGCTACATCATCTTATCGATTGTTTATTATGAATATATAATACACATATACATATATATATTGCTAATAATTATTCACTAAGCGTGTATAAGGTATGCAGGAAATAACTTGGCTTTATTAAACGTCTATTTGTCATGTAAAGTAGTTTACGCTAAGGTTAATAATAATGAATCAATTTGTTTCGCTAGTTGAATTTTTGCTACAAATTCTACATCAATTTTTCGTAGTCAAGTTTTAAGTACTTTATTTATTGGCAATTAAAATATTTGTAATAATTATCAACCTCGATTGAAATCAATTCATGATTATTATCATCTCATATACCTTGCTTAGCTCGAGCCGCCTACAAAATGGAAGTAAAGTTGATCTACTGCCACGCTAGTCAATCGGGTTGCTATAGGATTTTAAAAAAATTGCTGAGATTTTTGAGAGTTTTTATAAATAAGCTAGGATGTTAAATGATATTTTATATGCTAGCTTATTGCTAGCAGCAGCTAGCATGTTAAATGATATTTTATATGCTAGCTTATTTATAATACTTTAAAAGTAAATTATTTTCTTTTAAACTCGTACCTTCACCACTATGTCAATGTTCTACAAATAACCGCGAGTATGAACAATCAGCACATCACATTCTCTGGGAGTGCGATCTCTGGCGTAACGAGCGCGACCTTATGTTAGACAGTTTGCAAGTAACATCTGGAGTAGTATACTATACGGATCTTGTAACAACTCGAGAAAATTGCCCTGCCTTTAGGTGTTTCTGCCATACCTACTACTGCAACCAATCTTAAGGCTCACATATAGGCCCCGTTAAGTTATCCCGTATCCGTGGTGCCGTACTGCTGCGCTTATCGTAGCTGTGCAACCCTTTACTTATTGGCTGACTAGTCAATATTGCTTTCTGTCTCCCGCTTTGCCTGGGAGGGAAGTGGAATCACTCTTTTCCAACTCCTCCTCTTTAACTTTTCTAATTAAATTTGTTGCGGGTTCCAAGACAATTAAAATCATTGCCCGGGACTGCCTGAGGGTCAAACCTCGGTGTCATTTATAGTGACCATTGTGGATCCTGGCTTACAGGAGTTACAATGGTGGGAATGTGTGGTGGGATTAATCGCAATAAAAAAAAATAGCTTATTTATAAAAACTTGTTTATGAATGAAAAATGATTGGAATGGATTTCAGATAGGTATGATTTTGAGTTCCAAGTGTGACAATCATTTTCCCCTATCTACAGTAAACAAGTTTTTATAGTGTTTTATTAGGAGATTTCTTTTCTCCTGCAGTTGTCATCTGCTTACATCAAATAGTTTTCTTTTACGAAGAGTAGTAAATAAAGCAATGATGACACCGAACTTCGTCATCATAAGAAAATCGCTCGCACGTTTCGATCCCCATTCAGGATTGCTCTTTATGTGATTCACAAATGATGGCTCTTAGTCTAGGTATAATATCTGTTCCACCGAAGACAAAGATTGGGTACCGATGGTCCGCTCGCACGGCGAAGAGAGAGGAGTTTTACGGTGGGTCTATGGGGTCACGCGCCGCCTTCTCCGTCACCCCGGACCGATTTGGCGGGGCGAGACGCACCCATAGCTCACCAATAAAAAAAAAAAAAATAAAGGTATAATATCTGTCCGGTAATTTTGTCCTAGACCCCTATGATAAAATATTATTATTTTATGTGAGGTATTTTCTTTTCAATAAAACGTAAAATAAGACAATTCTGTGTATAAATATAATACAATTTTTTTAACGTAACCTATATGTATTTTGTTCATTAAACACAAGGTAATATAATTTTATTAAACATCATTAAACATTTTAACAGGTTAATACCTGTTAAAATGTTCTATGAATCATACTAATATTGATTAGTGTGTTTTGTATGATCATTCATAATTACAACTATTTACGTTCAAGTTCACAAGTTTGAAATATTCTTGTAATTTATTATTTGATCATTTAAAGATCAATTTTCATCATCATTATTGCAGCTTATTTAAATCCTATTGTTGGGTTCGAGCCTACACTATGAAATGGATAATTTCATAGTGTAGGCTCGAATATTTTAATAGTGGTAGGACCACGCTCTTGATAGTTTTCTATCTACAGTCGCGGGCCGGTCCGTCCGGAGTAGTACCACATGAGTAAATAAACGTACATTTACTCATGTGGTAGTACCACACTCTCGCAGATGATCGACGTCTGAGTAATGGCAATGTGCTATTGCGCTTCGTTTGGTGAGCGAGAGAGTCGGAAGTCCAACGGGGTGGGTTTGTAATTTAATTGGTGGGCAGCGGCCTAAGCTATACCCTTGGTATTGTAAAGGTCCATGGGCGGCAGTGACACTTATCATCAGGTGCGCTTCTTGCTTATTTGCTACCATAAGCAAGAAAAAAAAAAAAAAACCTACTATATCATGCTGGCCAAATGCTAATTCGTATGGTAAAAATTTCGAGGTTCTGTTCTCTTATGTAGAATTTAACTGCATATCATAATCTTAATTGTCTTTTAAGACAACTAAAGGCAAGATTTTTACTATGTCACAACACGAAAACCGTTTGATTATATTCAATATATTATGCCCTGTAATGTTTTTTATATAGTAAGCATGACAAAGCATTTACAAATTGTACGTGTCAAAATTAAAATAAATGTTGCTTTTACAAAAGAAGCGGGTGTGTTACAACATTCTTGGTCAATAGTTCAATATTTGTAATAGACATTTCGAAATCAAGAAGTACATTAGCTAACGTTTTACATAAAATAATGTTTGGAGTATATATTAGTTCCTTTAAGCGCTCAATAAAACTTCTTAAATAACCGATAAAATTCATATAAATTAAATAAATAACATGAACCTATAAGGTTTACAAAAACGTTTATTTTAAATTATACAACTTACATTAAAAATTAGAAACGTGCTAGGTATCTATCTAACCTTGATAAGGCTCCAAAAACAATAACTCTTATATCACTTATTAATAACAGTTATACTCATAGCGATTACAATGATGTATTAAATAAACCTTATATGCAACATATATTCCAAGTTGTATTCGAATCCGTTTACATGCATTGAAACATATATTTATTTTATAATATTGTATACAATAATTTAATATATTTTAGCTCCAGTGTGTGATGCATTTCGTACCACAATATAATTTGTCTACGATGTAATAGACGTTTCATCTTATTTTCTCCTACCGAATGTATTGTAAAATATGACTAAGAGACAGATAGTTTAAATTACTGAAATTGCATTTAATATGCTTAATCATTTATAAAACCTGATTACGAAGCGAAAAATGATGTCACAAGCGGGATTCGAACTCGCGCCTATTGGGATTCCGGCCCAATCGTGCTGCCACTACACCACCGGGACTTATTGTAGGACATGCAAATTTCGCTTCGTATCATATTTACGTCTTAAGGTGACGGTATGCGATCTACCCGACAATGTTTACACATTGTTATAGGCTTAATAATTCAAACTTTGTAGTTAGAATTGTATTAAACGATGACACAACCTTGTTATTTAAATTACTGAAATTTAGCATTTAATATGCTTAATTATTTATAAAACCCGATTACGAAGCGAAAAATGATGTCACAAGCGGGATTCGAACCCGCGCCTAAGTCACGGTGGTGTAGTGGCAGCACGATTGGGCCGGAATCCCAATAGGCGCGGGTTCGAATCCCGCTTGTGACATCATTTTTCACTTCGTAATCGGGTTTTATAGACATAGATAGTTGTAAAGAAAATAGAAGCACAAAACAAATTTGCTGACATGCAATTAATAAACGCTAACCTCATACAAATTGTTTTTGATAACATTGAATAACAAAAATGCAAATATACGTTCGTACATATATCAATAAACTAGTTCCCAAGCCTTGAGCCATAATGTGTACTTCAAATGCAGTTTCATATTTTTCAGTATACCTATACTTTATAAGTCTATCGAAATTTCGACTTACGTTTGATTTATAAGAGTTTTTTTTTTTTAAAACACATTACGAGTTTTATCATTACTAATTGTCCGTTTTCCGTGCGGTGACCGTGTACAGATACTATTCACCACTTACTTTCTTACCCGTGAGTATAATAAAAGACATTTAAGAGATATAATAAACAAATAATATTTATTTATATTAATATTTATTTATATATATTAATATTTATTTATAACGACGACGTAAGAGAGCGAGTAGGTATCAAAGAGTATTATTGGTGTAAAGATGCGAAAGGGAATGCTCCGATGGTTCGGACATGTGGAAAGAATGCCGAACGACCGTCTGGTTAAGAAGATATACAATGCCAAAGTGGAAGGATGTAGATACTGGGGGAGACCGAGACTAACTTACCCAGACCAGATCGGTCATGTACATGTATGAAGGTGGAGTCATGAGTCTCCGAAACCGGCGAGCGTGTATGAAGAGAATTATGAATGTTGAGGAAGCGAGTGAATTATGCAAGGATAGAGTTCTCTGGCACTCTGTTCTCTCTGCCTACCCTGCAAAGGACATGGCGTGATGGTATATGTGTGTGTGTGTATAATATTTATTTATGAGAAGGAAAACTCAAAATAAAACCTTATAACCATCTATTTGACTAGCATTGTATAGTAGGTTCATTTCTCTTCGATCATGGAGAAGTCTCAGGCCCGCAGCAGTGGTACGTATATGAGCTGAAATGATGATGATTATGATATAGGTATATGTAATTTGGTAATGGTAGGACCACGGTTTTGACAGTTTTCTGTCTACAGCCGCGGGCCGGTCCGTCGGGGTAGTACCACCCTCTCGCAGAAGATCGACGTCTGAGTAATGGCAATGTGCTATTGCGCTTCGTTTGGTGAGTGAGAGAGCAGGAAGCCCAACTGGGTGGGTTTGGGGATTTTATTGGTAGGCAGCGGCCTAAGCTATACCCTTGGTATTGCAAAGGTCCATGGGCGGCAGTGTCATTTACCATCAGGTGTGCTGCTTGCTCGTTTACCACCGTAAGCAATAAATAAAAAAAAAGGATATAGTAACATCAGAATTAATTATATTCCTCTACACACACACAAACATACATGCACACACACGCATATGCACGCACACACGTTCGATAACTAAAGTAATAATGTAGTGGTGTTGGTAGAATATCAGCGTTATTTCGATAAATTGAAGTAGCACAATCCGAGCCAGCCGTGCATGTCGTCTCTCTATTGCCATTTAGACTTACCATTAGTACCAGGATTTTATTTTCGAACTACGTGAAGTATAGTATAGTTTATTTGATATAATATATAGTATTGGAGTTAGAAACTTAGTGGTTTTTTATCTAATTGCAGCATGGTTATAAGAATATTTGTCACTTAGATTACTACCTTTTCGGGCGGCGCAGGCGCGAATATCTGCGCCTGATGCCGCCCTAACCGAGGATTCGGGTGATCGGACCGGGGAATAGTCCGGTCACCCGACGTGAGGCCACCGTGTGACGACGACGCCCCGAAGGCGAAAGCTGTCGAGGCGTCGAAATGAGAGGAACCCGCGAGGGTAAACCGCCGTGCGGGCCACCGATGACAAAGATCGGGTACCGGTGGCCCGCTCAAAATAAAAGGTAGTAATCTATTTTTTTTTTTTTTTTGCGGTGGACTATGGACGTGGTCGCGCCCCGCCAAATCGGTCCGGGGCGACGGAAGAGGCGGCGCGCATCCCCATAGACCCACCCTGCAAACACCTCTCTTCGCCGTGCGTTCACTGAGAGCGGGCCATCGGTACCCGATCTATGTCTTCGGTGGCCTCTTAGGTTACTACCTACTAGGGACAAATATACTTATGACAAACATAAAACAAATGCTTACAGTAAATTTAATATTTCTTTAAAACTGTAGAAAAAAGGAAAAATGAATAGTGGTAGGGCCACAATGTTGTCAGTTATCTGTCTACAGCCGCGAGCTAATCCGTCCGAGATAGTAGAGTCGCAATCTCGCAGTGGCAATGAGTCGTTGCACTTTATTCGGAAAGCGAGAGAGCCGTCAGCGGAACTTTCTTGGTAGGTTTGGGGTTTTCATTGGTATGCAGCGACCTAGCTGTGTCTCTAGTATTTTAAAGGTATATGGGCGGTAATAATACTTCTTCTTCTTCTTATTTTTATGTATTGGCAATCAGCTACTTAAATGAGCCATTGTTGCCAGTGTCGAGTTATAATTATCTTCAAGTTTTTAGTGTCTTCAGATTAGTCATTGTCCGTCAGTAGGTCAAATTGTCGCCATCAACAGTGCTATGGCCACATTGTTAATGGTATCTTGTGTGAATTTTGATGAAAAACGAAAACGTTGTAAAGCACTTTTATATGATATTCACTACATCTCAGCAGTTCCGTCACATCACATTACATAAAATGCCATCAAAATTATCTAATATAACACGTTAAAACACTAAGATAACGAATATAATACAAGAGCACCACATGACGTTTTAGATTCCCGCCAAAAGTCCCTACTTATCGTCAGGTGTGCTATTTGCTCGTTTGCCAACATAAGCAATAAAATAGTGACATTCAGGAAATATAATTAGAAAACAAAAAAGAAATGTATTTATTTACAAAATATATATAATCATAATGGTATTGAGAACTGAAGGTTGTATAATTGATAAGTAAATATATATACATACATTAACCCAGATAATGTCTTCAAAACCGGTGAATCAGTAACCTTAAATACAAATTACTTACAACAAATTAATTACTATCGCTCTACTTATTTTCACCATTTAAGGACGTCTTAAGGTTTTTAGTGTCATCACAGCATTATATTTATAACTAGCTTCTGCCCACAGCTTCGCCCGCGTAAAAGGTTACTTTCCTAAAGTTTTTCATCCCCTATTTTTATTTTACCCCTTAAGGGTCATTTTTTTTTTTCGAAATTTTAATGTCATATTTATTTGTATCTAATCAATAGCCTAAACATAAGTTTCAACCTTCTGGCTTTAAAAATGGCGATAATTCCTTACAACTTTTCATCCCCCTTTACAACCCTTTTTTGCATTAAAAAGTAGCCTTTGTCCTTTATCAGGCTCTAGACTATCTGTGTACCAAATTTCATTTAGATCTGTTCAGTAGTTTTGGCGTGAAAGAGCGACAGACAGACAGAGTTACTTTCGTATTTATAATATGAATTCGTATTCGTATGTATATGCGTGTTGGTATAGGGTTTTGTTTCGAGTTTTCCTTCTCTTGCATAGATGTTATATGCGTTTTATATTCCTTACTCCTCCCTTACGATCATCCACGGGTAAGACGGGGTGGTGAATGATACTGTTACTCCATCACCACACGGGAAAAATTAAAGCGCTTATCGTAGCTATACACTCTTTTACTTATTGGATGATTAGTCAATTTTGTTTCCTGTTACCCGCAACACTAGGAGGTAAGTGTAATCATTCTTTCCAACTCCTCCACTTTAATTTTTTCTAATTATTGTTGCGGATTCCAAGACAAATTATAAGCATATGCCAGAACTGCCAAACTCTCTCTCTCAAAAGCAAAATTCGGTGTAATTTATGTGGCTCTATCTACTACAGAGGCTGAATTTATGGCAGCTTGTGCTGTTAAAAAGAGGCCATGTGGATCAAACAGTTTTTAAGTAAAGAGGACTCTGTCCTAATTTAGATAACCAAACTGCTATCAGTGTCATTAAAAATATTAATTTTCATAAGAAGTGTAAACATATTGAAATTCGGTGTAATTTATGTAGATCATTATGAATGCTTATATGAGTTACAATGGTGGGAATGTGAGATGGGATTAGTTCTAAAAAACGAACTTTATTGTAAATTGAAAGTATTTTATGATTATATTATATTTATCTTTATATCAGCTCATATATGTCCCATGATTAGGTCCATGTATCCTCCATAATAGAAGGGAAATTGAGTTACTATACCACGCTGCTCAGACGTATTTGTGTAGGGTTTTATTTCGAGTTTTCCTTCTCTTGCACAAATGCTATGGGTATATTATCCTTTAGTGGTCTTTTACTATAACCAAAGGTAATTTTTTTTTTTTTTTTTTTAAAGACACCACCCTGCACTAAGGAAATAAACCTTGTATTGCGGGGGACTTTACAAACATGCAATTAACGCAGACAAATTACACCCAGACTCAGAACAACACTTTGTGGATCACACAAAGTAATGTCCTGCGTGGGAATCGAACCCACGGCACTGGCACGGAAGGGCGGTATCTTAACCACTACGCCATCTGTGCAGTCATCTGTTAATATAGGGGATAGTGAATTGTATTCTTACTTCTTCACTCCACGGCAAAATCCTTGACGTACCTACTAGAAATATTCGAGGTTAAGTTTGAATCGCCTATATACTTACGGTTGTTAAAAAGAAAACAAATACGGACAGCGCACTAGCAATTTTCATTTATCAATCAGTAAAGCAATTACTAATGATCAAAATAAGCAGTGTTAATTATTTGTAATAATTATAATGATCGAAATTATCACCTATAACGATTGTTTAATAGTAAATATTATCAGGAAATATATTATCAACTATTTCTTTCCAGCCAGCCGTAAAAGCATATTTAAAGAATCTAAGCAGAATTTCAAGTAGCAAGAGAGGTTAAATCTCGAAATAAAATCATGTATCAGCTCGTTTGGACAAGGTGGAATAATAGGCTAGAATACATAAAAGATTACCGGTTTCTACGTTTTTTTTATTGCTTGTGGTGGCAAACGAGTAAGCAGCACACCTGATGGTAAGTGTCACTGCCGGCCATGGACCTTTGCAATACCAGGATAAAACTAGGCCGCTGTCTACCAATATAAATCCCAAACCCACCCAACTGGGCTTCCGGCTCTCACGCTCATCGAACGAAGCGTAATAGCACATTGCCATTACTCATACGTCGATCTTCTGCGAGAGTGTGGTACTAACCCGGACGGACCGGACCGCGGCTGCAGTGCAACTGTCAACAGTGAGGTCCTATCGCTTTCAAAGTAACTTGTAAGAACGACAGCATCCAGGAACTAGTTTCTATCAACCTAAAAGTTATTAACCTATATTTCTATATAACCTATATATCAAAACGGTTTTCTTAATATAAAAAAAAATCATGGCCACCGAACCGGTGCCGGTGGCCTGCTCGCTCGGCGTAGAGAGGTACATGTAGTGCGGGTCTATGGGGTCGCGCCGCTTCTTCTGTCGCCGCGGACGGATGAGCGGGGCGTGACAACTCCATAACTCGCCGCCAAAAAAAAAAAACCTAAAAAATCATATTAGATTATTTTTCACAAAATGAAGCAAATAATAAATACTTAAAAATTGCCGTAAGTATTTAGGCATCCTAATTTTTTTTTAATAAGTAAACAGTCATTGCTGAGACCTTAACACAGATACGAACGGAAATGTAGTATACTTATACGTATATAACTAAACAGACGGTTATATTGATAACTTATGTAAACATCCTGTATCACCAATAGATGTTAGCTTTCTTTAAACAATAATGATAATAGCAATTGATAATATGCAACAGCAGTTATTTTAATGAGAATTTTGCTGTAGATCTTAATGCAGAGTAACCATTATCCATCTTGCTTCTTTTGGCACGTTAGGGAAAAAATATGAGAGTAAATTCTTACGATGCGCACACACACCGTCACGAAAAACCGACATCCTGAAGTTAGCTATAGTCAACATTTTAGTTTTTTAACTAGATAATGCGTTATAATAACACTTTCAATGTATTAAATACCTTTAAATTACTGAAATTTAGCATTTAATATGCTTAATTATTTATAAAACCCGATTACGAAGTGAAAAATGATGTCACAAGCGGGATTCCCGCGCCTATTGGGATTCCGGCCCAATCGTGCTGCCTGATTAAGGTGGTGAAAGATTGTTACGCCAAAGAAATATAACTTCTAACGCGTGTACATAAGTACACACACACACACTAGTTTTTTTCAAGCAGGAAAAGAAATGTAAGCTATTTTCTTTTATATAATACGGCCAGGGAAGATGAAGAAGCAACTTGATTATTTTAGGCATTAAAACAGTGATGCCAAAGTCTCCAATTTACAAGATGACTTTTTTTGCATGACGATTTGATAAGTTCGTCTTTCTATGTTATGACAGCAAATGCATGAATCACCCGAAATGGAAAAGATTTAAGAAAATAAATACAATTTGTGTCAATTGTTCTGTTACTTAATTCAAAACTTAAATATCCTATATTATTAAGTAAATTTTAAACAAATTCGAAGCGTTAAAATAAAAACAAAACGCTAATCTAGAAAATTGGGTCTATATAGGGCTATGGTTAGCGCCAATTATTTGGTACCTATTATGTGGAAGTACATCTTACTTCTACTACTACTACTACTCTATTGGGCAAAATGGGATTGTTACTGCACTGCTTAGCTTGTCGTGGTAAAGGCGTGAGAGTAAAAATAAAAATAAATAAAAAATAATAGTACATTACTTAAAGATTTCAGAGTTCGGTATATTTAATAAGATCGGCAATTATAATAATAATAGAATATCCTATTTTTTGTGTGATTTACTCCAGCTATCTTAAATAATATTGTGGAAAAAAATAACTTGATCAAAGAGCATCACAAAAACTTGCTAAAAATTAAAAATGTTATAAATAATTTAAAGTAAATAGAAGTGATTTAAAAATATGACGGGTCAGCTAAGTTCCTTGTCGGATATCTTAGTGGTGGCCGCGAACAGATCCGTTGGTAGATTGCACTAATTTAAGATATATTGTAAAGTTTGCCTTCAACGAATTTAATAATAATAATAATTTATTGCCTTTTCAGTCCTTAAACTAAAAACTAACAATTATAATAAAACAAAATTAAATCTAGCCAGCCAGTACGTCTGAACCGTCACAAGACAATGAATACATAAGTCCTTGTTATCAGCAGTTTATCACTGCCAAGTCTCAATATGTCAAGTCTTCATTATCGGTGCGAGCTGAGGTCTGGCAAGGTCCAACAAATTATTTGTTGTTCATGAGATACAATTTTTTATGCCAAGTATATTATTGACGCCTATTCTGTGAAGTATGTAAATATATACTTATGTGTTATTTACTTCATGCCCAAAAAAAAGGTATTGCGAAAGTCACAATTTCGCAATACCTTTTTTTTTGCAGTGGACTATGGATGCGTCTCGCCCCGCCAAATCGGTCCGGGGTGACGGAAGGGGCGGCGCGTGACACCATAGACCCACTGTGCAACTCCTCTATTCGTCGTGCGAGCGAGCCACCGGTACCTGATCTTTGTCTTCGGTGGCCCGCCCGGCACTTTCGTAATACCTCAAAACTCATTTGGTTGTAATTCTTCATAAGCGATTTATAATCGCAAAATGTGATTATTTTTTTTTATTTTAAGTAAGTTTATTTTGAATCTGTGGAGTTTGGAAATAGATTTAGCTATAACTAAAGTGTATAACTATATATTTCAAACGAAAAAAAAATCATTTTGATTGTAATAGGTTTCGTACAATCTCATAGAATAAAGAAAGAATTATGTATGGAGTAGCTGGCAAGCAATAAGTATACGAACGCCATCTATTGAAAATAGTACAAAGTGGTAATCCTTATACAAATTTGGTAATGCCGATTTTCAAATTTTTTACTAAATAAAAATATTTAAATTGCCATAGTTATTTTCGTATTTTTAACTAACACGGCAATTAATTTTTATGTAGGTAATCTACATATATTTAAAATTGAACCTTAAGTTCGATAAAGTCTGAAGAATTTCAGAAAGACATCAAATTATTTTCCAATATTTATTTTCATTTCATTTCTGCCTTCCAAAGTTCGTTACCTACATTTTCCTTATATGACTTTTAAGATATATTGGCACGAATATAGTTATTTAATAGATAGCTATTATATATCATATTTTAATCTCTTAGAATTGCCTGAGAAACCCAATAATATCCATTAGGCTTGCGACCATGAGATTATGTGTTAAAACTGCTGCCTATACAATGAACTGGAATGCAGTTGGTATCTACTGCATCTCATAAATGAAGGCAGCGGGAACATTCCGATATGTCATCATTTACACTGATTCAAACTGTGGTAGATGCCGAAAAGGCAGTTAAATGCACGGAGCAAATACAAAGAGGAGACGGCCTAAGCTACTGTGCACTGTGGTTTTCAACTAGGTCCTGACATCATCGCGTTAACATCAGTAGTGGGCGTGGCCTATTAGTCTGCTGCCGGCGTTCGTACGGTGCATACAGTTATATTATTGATATATTTTTGTTTTATTACGAAGAAAATCATAAAGTATTGTATTTTATCATTTAAAAACTACTACTCTTTTACTTGTTTTGATGAGCAAACGGATAATAAGATTTGTTAGTATTTTTCAAATAAATGCGTGATAGCTCAACTACATAAAAAATAAAATTAGTAGTTGTGCTAATAGCCGGTAGATAAACATAAAGGAGGGAGTGAGAAAAGTACTATTACTTGTCTCACTCCCTCCTTTAAGTCGCATTTACCGGCTATTGGTGGAGGCTATCCCCTCACCCCCTGTAAATGACACGCTTTGTTTCATAGAAAATATTAAATACAACACCTCCTCTTTGTATTTGCTCCGTGGTTAAATGGCTCGGAAATTATTCACCACCTGCCCCTCATATCGTGAAAGTGTATTGCTTGGAATGAATCGGATTACAGGTGATATGAGGATATAGTGGCAAGCTCCAGTACCGACCCACAGCTAGGTTTGAATATACTGGCCACCGAAGACAAAGACCAGTTTCCGGTGGCCTGCTCTCTCGGCGAAGAGAGCATTGCGGGGCGGGTCTATGGGGTGTCACGCCGCCTCTTCTGTCGCCCCGGACGGATTTGGCGGGGTGTGACCAGACCATAGCGCGCCGCAAAAAAAGTTTTGAATACACTAGATGTCTATGGCCCTCTCAAAAGGTAAATATCAGCCACGTGGCAGGTTATGGGTATTACATACTATAGTTCTGGATAGCTGGGCGTGATGTAGCTAGATTATGGACCGTCAAAAAATATCATCTACCTTTTAACCTTAATATTAAAAGTTCCCCGTATAATGGGGTTTATAGTATATAATGAGATATCCTACCATCCAGTGGGAGTCATCAAAACAGTTCAAGAAACTCACCAGCAGAAATAGCAGCACTGTGCTGTGAAACTTATAAACTTACCCACGATCGCCAACCCACTGTCAAACGTTGCGATCTTGCCATTATCCTCATTAAGGAGGCGTATGTCACAAAAGGAAAATAATAATGTTTTGTATGAACTTAAATATTTAAATTGATTTTAAAAATAAATATTGTTTTCCTTGAAATCCGTCACTTTATGCCTACTAAAACGCATAATGTAAGACCATTAACTTGTTGATCACAGAATGTATTTATTTAAGAGGAAAAATAAACAATATTAATTATAATACTTGTATGATTAACTAACCATCTGTTACTAATTTTGTTCGGATTTCCTTCAATGAGTATTAAGTTCATTTTGAGTTCATTTCACAAACAATGTTTTGTTTAATTTGTCCTAATATATATAATTGTATATTTATTTATTTTATTTGATAACAAGAAGACAAGAACCAAGAACAGTACGAGACAAGGTACAGAATGTCCTTAGTACAAGACTAAGGATACCTTTTAGCTTTTTTGGCTGAGGCCAAACCATATGTTTAGATACACCCCGCTCAAACCTTTCTGGCCACCGATATCAAGTCTAATATATTTGGTAATAGTACATTAAATTCATATCTATGGTGTATTTTAAAAATGGAACGATTTGTTACTTCAAAATATTGCAACCAGATAAGCAACTTATCAGAGTTTTATTTAAATTTCGAACTGGCTTGAAAAAGAAACCTGTTTGATAATGAAAAAAAAAACAAATAAATCCTTTAGCACGTGAAAAATGTCGTTCGTTGTTCGTCATGTTAATACAGTTCTACTTAGTACTACTTAGTATTAATTTCCGCGCATTATTTGAGAAAAGCACTATACAAGCCTTGGCCACAACTAGGAATTGGTGGACTTACGTATGTGTGCCTCGGCTACGCCTTGGCCCACATTTACACGTTCGTCCATCAATCCCTGTTTTGCTGGCCGCTGCAGTAATGTACTATTCTTGTACCCTGTGGGACTATTACAAAGATGCATTTAACGAATAAAACCTACAAGCAAACTCACAACAATTATTTGTGAATATCATCAAGTTTTGTCATATAATATAATATCAATAAGAAAAGAAAGGGTTAATTCTTAGAATAAAAACACATATAAGGATAGTTCGGTACTTTTATAAAATGAAACACGACGACCTTGTACACTACAAAACGGGCCGGCGTAGGGTGACATTTCTGACACCAATTTAGTGCCGTCAAATATTGTGCATGGAATTGGTTTCTATGTGTTATTCTAAGGGTTAATTTCATATTGTATTCAGTTTACTGATCAAATAGGATTAGAGGCGCGACCTGCCGTTTCGTTCGACGACTTATTCGAAGATTTTAGTTTTCTATTTACACATCTTTTTTTTTTTCTTTTTTTTGTAGTGTAGATATAGTTTTATATCTTTATTCATGTTATTCAGTTGAGTTTTTATGTCAGAAGATTATGTAAAATTATTTCTCTATCCCTCGGTTAAGATACTATTTGTTCTATATGAAAGACGCCTTATTTTCTTTTTAATATCTCTGACAACGGAATATAAAATTATTTAATGATTGGTCGAGTAACTTATATTCTTTTTCATATTTCTGACAACATGAATATAAAGTTATTAGAATAGATCGAGTAATTGAGTTGTAAAAATGTAATAACAAACAGTTATTTTTGAATTTATGGTAATTAACTAATTTTTAAGAATTATTGTGCTATACGAATTCTACCAACCCTTACTTTGCTCGTGATTATCGTAAAAGATACTAAGAGCTTTATATTGACCTTTTTTTATTTTTTTTTAGCCGTGGGCTATGGATGCGTCTCGTCCCGCTAAATCGGTCCGGGGTGACGGAAGAGGCGGCGCGTGACCCTATAGACCCATCATGCAAACTCCTCTCTTCGCCGTGCGAGCGGGCCACCGGTACTCGATCTTTGTCTTCGGTGGCCAGATTTATATTGACCTGGGCCAACTCCACCTGATCGTTTGGTCAACAATTACATTCCCAAGGATGGTTGACATCAGGCAGGCGGCTATTCATAAAACAATTGCCAATAACTTTTACAATATGTTCGATGGAAGAGAACTACATATTGTATCGATTCCAAGTAATATAGAGAAGAGCAAGAGAATGATAAAGTATGTATGCGTTGTGCCTGTTTATTTCAGTACTGTAGAAAAAAATGATTTTATATTTTATCGAAGCTACATATCGTTTGCCCGGAAGAATAGTGTCACAACTCTAAAAATTACAATCTATCTATACATATAATAAAAATGTAACGGATCGCTGTCTGTACATGGAAGATATATGAGAAAAAATATTACTGGGACCTTTATCAACACTAATAGAACCCAAAACAATGATTTTTAAAATTTTTGTCTGTTTATCTGTTTGTCTGTGTGTTTGTGCACGCTAATCTCAGAAACGGCTTATCCGATTTAGACGCGGTTGTCACTAATATATTGTGGTAAGCTTCACTTAACATTTAGGCTTTATTTTATGTCAATTGGTTTATAAATAAAAAAGTTATGTCAATTTAAAAAATGTTCGGAGAAAAAAATCTTTATCGATTCTTTTTAAATTACGTACAAATATTCTCCAGTAAAAATAAATAAACACGTGTTTCAGCATTTGTTGATTTTCACCCTCACGTAGAGATTTACTAAGAAAGGATTTTACGAAATTATACCCCTAAAGGGGTGGTACAGAGTGGCAAAGTTTGTATGGGGAGAAAAAAATCTTTATTGATTCTTTTCAAATTATGAGTCGAATCAAATATTCTAGGGTAATATCCGGCATTTGTCAATTTTCACCCTCTGGTTGTGTAAATTAGGCCTGTGAAACGGGTTGATCGACTCATTACCGCCAAGCCGAAACTATTAAAGCTAGAAACATTAAATTTTGAAGCACGTTTTTATTTATGACATAGAGATTCAATATGGAAGGATTTTATTAATTCCGCCCCTAAAGGGGTGTAACAAAGCAGTAAAGTGTGTATAGGGAGAAAATTTCCTTATCGATTCTTTTCAAATTACGTACAAATATTCTTCGGTAAAAATAAATAAACACGTGTTTCTCTCCCCTCTCCATCAACCCCGCACCAGTGCCTTTGTGGCGACCAGTGCCGACGTGAGAGCTCACACGATACACATAGTGGGCGGCAATAGGTTCTTGCCTAATGGTTTAAGATACAGGTTAAGTTTAGCTTCAAAAATGTTCACTCTATAACTCAAATAATAAATCATATCTAACGAGGTCGCAACTCTGCTGGTGAAACAAAACAGTCAAATAAATGCTGGCGATAATTATATTTTTATCCCATGGTCATACCGTAAATAGATTAATGGCAATATAATTTGTAGAATGAATAGATTTTTGAACCACCTTTTTCTTTAGTGACCGGCTATGGTATATAGACACATGCGCGCCGTACACGTACATCTACATTGTGCGGGCGGGCCACTGCAACCGGGTATCATCTCGAGTCGAAGCCCTCATGCAGTGAACCTCAATGCAGATACTTACGCTTGCGCCGCCCAAAACACCGACGATAGAGCGTGTCAACCTAGAGTATTTTCTCTCGAACCCACCCTATTGCCTAATTGCGTTAGACAACTAACTCGCAGAAGGCGGCGACCGCATCCCAGTTTCTGACGCTGTTGATTATCGTCCTAGCGACAAACGTTCTACACCTTGCATTGCTTTTTCTTCGTTCTACACCTTGCATTGCTTGAGATGACTTCTGCGTGGACGAAGTCGCGGGCAAAAGCTAGTTTACATTATATTTCAATAATTGATGATGGAGGGGTGTTAATATTATAAGTTCACCCTATCAACTCTTCTCGTCATTCTTAAGGATATTATGCTGATGTTCGTACATTTGGAATCGCTGCTGAATCGAGCTGAAAAAAAGGAATATGCCCATCTTGAAAATTTAGATAAAAAAAAATATTTTTTTAGCTTTTTTGAATTGTGACACTATTCTTCTGGGCAAGCGATATATCTATATGACCGGCTTTAGATAAGATTGGCTGTATTGTATCTGCCATAAAGATTAGAGCTATCAGCCAATATATAAAGGGTATGCGATAGTTATATTATGTACTTATGGCTATCTCTTTGTTTAGCAAATATTGATAATCTATGTTTTTGTGAAATTATCAATTTATCTAGTTAGATATCAATGTTTTTATCATTTTTATTGATAAGATTATACTAAATTTGTTATGTCATCGTTATTGTCTTAAAGGACTATACAATTAAATATTGTGAAGGCTTTAGGGGTGAAGACAAAGATCGGGTACCAGTGGCTCGCTCGCACGGCGAAGAGAGGTGTTTGCAGGGTGGGTCCATGGGGTTGCGCGCCGCCTCTTCTGTCGCCCCGGGCCGATTTGCCGCGGCGCGATCACATCCACGGACAACATTGCGAAAAAAAAAAGGGTGAAGGAAGACCAAAGAAAAATAAAGGAACTTTGTGAGGTATGATATGGATAGACAGGGGGTGACTACAGAGATGACGTCTAATAAGATTCTATGGGAAGATGACATATTGCGTCGACCCCAAGTAATTGGAATAAGAGCAAGATGATGATGATGATGATAATGATGACGAGGACCATATTTTTTTTATCACTTTTGGCGGCAAACGTGCAAGCAGCACACCTGATGGTAAGTGTTACTGCCGCCCATGGACCTTTGCGTAACCAGAGATATATCTAGGCCGCTGCCTACCAATACATATCTTAAACCCACCCAGTTGGGCTACTGCTCTCGCTCACCGAATAAAGCACAGCAGCATATTGCCATTGCTCAGGCGTCGATCTTCTGCGAGAGTGTGGTACTATCCCGGACGGACCGGCCCTCGGCTGTAGACAGGAAACTGTCAACAGCATGGTCCTACCACTAATTAGTACATACATAGTTAGTTAGTTTAGTTAGTACATACATATTTATTTATTTATACACTTTATTGTACACCATATTACATAAAAAGAAGAAACTAGAAATAACTACAGTAGGTACAATGGGCGGCCTTATCGCTGACAGCGATCTCTTCCAGGCAACCTTTGTATGGATAAAATTAGCATAGAGAGAAAGTGGTAGATGATGGTGTAGTAATACTAAATAAATATATATACACACATACACATACACACATAAACAATATATAAATACACCTACATATACATACAACCATAGAGGCACATATATTCGCATATACAACATATACATTTATCTAATTAATAGCACAACAGGTATAAGTATGTCAATATAAACTAATATACAATATTGAGTGCATAAGAAATGTGTATAATATTTCACAATAACGTGACTAACGACAAAGTCCTACAGTGTTAGATAATGCGATTTTAGCAACAACTTAAACGCAGACAAGCTTTTGGCTTGACGAATTTCCAGCGGCAATTCATTCCACAAGCGTACTGCTGTGACAGTGAAGGAGTTGGCGTATAAAGTTGTGGAATGGAGTGGAGTTTTTAGTTTTAAATTTTCTGATGATCGTAAACATTTTTCATGGGTTTCATGGAGATATACGAAACGGTCTTTGAGATAGGAAGGAGCTGAAGGATTGAATAAGATATTGTAAAGTAAGGAGAGAGTGTGAGTATTCCGGCGAAGGCGTATTGGTAGCCACTTGAGCTGAGAGCGGAATTGTGAGACGTGATCATATTTACGAAGACCAAATATGAATCTTATACAGACATTTTGAAGGCGCTCAAGTTTGTCTAATTGGTTTTCGGTGAGATCAAGATAGCTGACGTCAGCGTAATCAAGGATAGGAAGGAGTAAAGAAGTTGCAAGCGTAATTTTGGTGGCAATAGGCAGAAAATTTCGCAATCTTCTAAGTGATCCTACAGAAGCAAACAGTTTTTGACTTATTTCCTGAAGTTGCGAATCCCAACTAAAATTTGAATCAATAAATAATCCTAAATTTTTTACATTTCGGCTTATAGGGATAACAATACCATCGAAAAAAATCGGAGGTAAGTTCAACCAATCGACCTTCGAAAGCAGTCTACTACTACCCACAAGGCATACCTGTGTTTTTGCAGGATTCACATTAAGTCCATGACTTTTGCTCCACGAGTTAATTTTGACTAGGTCATTGTTAACTTGAGCAACAGCATCTGATATTTGCGACAAAGGAGCCTGCGCGTAAATTTGTAGGTCATCTGCATAAAGATGGAAGGAAGAAGTAAGATTATTGAAAATGGAGTTAATGAAAATTGAGAAGAGTAGAGGGGATAAAACGCCGCCCTGGGGCACACCGACAGTTGTATTACACCAACTGGAGCAGTTACTTTCAATCTGGATACGTTGTCGGCGGCCACACAGGTAACTACGAAGCCAATTTAAAACAATAGGAGATAGATTAAGTGAGCGAAGTAAGGTTATCAGAATGTCGAAATCTACAGTATTGAAGGCATTGCTGAAATCTAACAGTGCTAAGACTGTCAATTTTCCACACTCCATGCCAGATTTAATGCCATCCGTAATGTTGATAAGGGCTGTGGTGGTACTGTGTCCAGGACGGAAACCGGATTGGAGGGGATTGAGGAGATTATTTGTAACAAGGAAATTATTAATCTGAGTATGGACGAGACGTTCAAGGACCTTGGAGAGGAAAGGCAATATGGATATAGGGCGGTAGTCAGTGAATGATACTGGATTTCGTTTTTTAGGTAGAGGAGTTATTAGGGCATCTTTCCACGCAGAAGGAAATGTGCCATTGGTTAAGGAAAAGTTAAGGATGTAACAAATAATGGGAAGGATTTCATCAAGGATGGGTAGGATCATTTTACGGCTGACAGAATCAGTGCCAATAGCATTGGATGTGATCGACATTATGCATTTCTTGACGTCACAAGCAGTACATAAATTAAAAGCAAATTGCGGGTAACCAGGAGTTGGAAGAGATGATAGATATTTTATCGTATTATCCTTAGTAGAAGTGGGAAAGTTGGAAGAAGCGGAGAAGTGAAAATTAAGGAGGTCAAGGTTGATGTCTTTTGGATTTATTTCTTGACGTATTTTTCCAATTCCTAAAGTTTTGAGAAATTCCCAGACTTTAGCTGGACTTCCATTTTGGACAGCATTATGAATATGCTGACGCTGTGCATCTCTGCATACCTTATTGCAGTGATTCTGGATTGAGATGTATCTTTTCAAATTTGATTCATTTGGCTTAATTTTCTATTTAAATTTTGCCGAAGCTTTTTGTGTCATCAGAGCTTTAATATTGCTTGTAAGCCACGGTGCAGGAGAATGCTTAATTTTTACAGCTCTAACAGGTGCATGTTTGTCATAAAGTCGCATGATGTTAGATGTGAGAATATTAATTTGTACATCGGTAGAATCCGAATCAGTTAGTGGCGTCCAGTCGATACTGTCAGCATCTGCACGCAAATTGTCTAGATCCATGCCAAGAAAATTACGCTGCATCACGATTTTAGATTTATGTTTAGGAGGTCGGCGTTTATATGATAGAAACAGTAAATCGTGATAACAAAATACATCGGCTGGGCATTGTCCATACTTGGCAACATATTCGTTTGAGGAAACCATAATAAGATCAAGAAAAGAGGGTGTACAATTAGGAAAATTGTGAGTGGCATCAAGAGGCAAAATAGACAGGTTACAAGAGTTAGTAACGGCACAAAGCGATTTAGAACGGTGGTCATTTTTTAAGAGGCATGTATTAAAATCACCCATTATTACAGTATGACTATAAGGCAGCATCAGATTAAACAACAAAGTTTCAAAAGAGGAAAAGAAGTCTATGCGTAAGGAAGGACAGTAGTAAACACCAAGGAGAAGTTTAGTGTGGTTGAGTTCAACCTCCAAGAACAGACATTCACCACAGCTCGAGGGTGGAGGCTGCGGAGATGTGTGCAAAATTTTAAAATTAATGAAAGAGCGGAGATAAATGGCGACACCACCTCCACCGCCGACAGTGCGATCATTTCTAATGAGATTGAACCTAGGAAGGCAGTATGAAGTAGAGGGTAGACAAGGTTTTAACCAAGACGCCGAGATAAGGATAGCATGTAAGTTTTTACAGTCAAAGTTAGTCAGCATATCTGGGAAATGGGCTGGAATACTCTGGGCATTGATGTGAATAACATTAAAATTCTTAGGAACATCAGAAAAATTGGATTTAATATTGTCATCCAACGCTGGAAGACTTGCAAAACTATCGCCAGAGTTATTGCTACATGCGGAATAAAAACTTCCACTGTCGCTAACATTGTCATCAGTAACCATACCTATAAAAATACTGGTACCTATAATAATAATAATATATATCTATAGCAATAATATATGCCTAAATATAAAAAAAAAAACAAAAAATAGGGTAAATACGTTCTACAGTAGCAGGTAGTAACCTGCCAGTTACAAATTGTCTTATTTATACAGAACAACTAACAACTAATTACTTATTAGAACATATAAATATTTAACCAAGTCCGGGGCATAAAAGATTATAAAAACATCTTATAAATTAATAAAAGAGGTAATGATAATAAAAAAAATAATAAAAATAAAGAAATGTTCAAACGTGATAACCAAAATGATTAAACAAAATAATAATAAAAATAAACAAATCACGTCTTAATAAATTACAAAAGACACGTACTCCATGTACAATTTTTATGAGACACATTGAGTCAGTATGACTATGACAGCTGCTGCCTGCTTGGCAGATATTGACATGTTGTTTGCCGGTAAACGGAGTAATTAAGCATATATATTACTACATATTTAGAACTAATAATTGAAAGAGTTACCGACATAGTGAGATTATAGTATAAAAATATTGCCTACATGCATAGTGACATAATAAGAGCTGGGGAAATGGAGGCCGTAGCCGTAGATAAACAAGTTTATAATGGAGATTCCTACCCGGGTTGGCAATTTCTAACACATTACAATAATTATTTTTTCTGGGCAAAATAATTAGTTATATAGTTAAATATATTTTTACTTAAACAATTAGATTACCGTAAGAGTCAGAATAGTGATATTACCCCGCTAATATATCACACTCTAATACATTCTGTGTGGTGATTGAGTAAGAATACAATTCATCAGCTATTTTGCCTAATAATGTCGCAGAACACGAAACGTTTACGTCTTTTGCCGGTTCCGGTACATTCATATGCATGATGCTAGGGCGCGGCGTGTATCGTCCCGAAGTAATATGTGGCGAAGCTTCGTACGTTTTGTACACTAAAAAGTTATCGCGATAATACTGTGGTCACATTAGCGACTTCGGTATTTTACACGAAGTATCGTGTAATAATTAAAGATGGTCGAAATCATTTTTATGCGATTAACTATGGATGACGAATTGCTTTACTTTTACAGCTATATTATGCTAATGATTACATAATGACCTTTTTGAATCCCTTCATGGGTTCAGCTTCATAATGGTGTAAAAATTTTAACACCATTTCATCGCTCCACTCCATATTAATTGATTAACTGGAGATCCTCGAACGCGTCTAAACACAACGAAAATTTCCGCCGAAATGAAAAACGCTAGTCTGACCACGCTGGCGCGCTAAAACCCTTTGACTTATCGCCTGCCAAGCGATAACGCACACGAAGCCCGAATGTTCGCGACGATAGCCGATAATGACTGGTCACATCTGCGTGTATCGTCTCATTGCACGAAGTTTCGTGGCGATACAAGCAGGTGCGGCCCTAGCATGATTGATATAAGTAAATACTTATAAAACACATTAATGTTGCCACATTCAAAATAATAACTAAAGTCTAGTCGTGATATTGAAATAAGATGTTCAAATATCACAGACGTGATTTATATATCGTTTACTACACTAGCATCTTAGTATATAAACCTACAGTCACGATCTAGACTTATAAACATACAAGTATATTGCTATGTTTTTATTCTTATATACACATTCTGTATCCGTATTTATTAATTGAATTAGCATCGGTTGTGTCAATACAACAAAATTAAATATTATTTAGAATCTCTCTACTTTTTTGATACCTATTTATTTTTATAATTCATTTATTTAATAAATCTTATAGTAGAAAACAAGCAAGCAGCGCACTTGTTGTGTGATTTGAAGGTCATTATGTTGGTGCTAATACTGATTTAATATTATTCGCAACGACGACGTAAGAGAGCGAGTAGGTATGAAAGAGAGTATTGGTGTAAAGATGCGAAAGGGAATGCTCCGATGGTTCGGACATGTGGAAAGAATGCCGAACGAACGTCTGGTTAAGAAGATATACAATGCGAAAGTGGAAGGATGGGTACCAGGTACCAGGGGAGACCGAGACTCACCTACCTAGACCAGATTGGTCACGTACTGAAGGAAGGTGGAGGCAAGAGTCTCCGAAACCGGCGAGCGTATATGAAGAGAATTATGAATGTTGTGGAAGCGAGTGAAGTATGCAAGGAGAGAGTTCTCTGGCACTCTGTTCTCTCTGCCTACCCTTTTTTTTTTTTTTTGTTTCGCAAGGTGGGACCATGGATGTGGTCGCGCCCCGTCAAATCGGCCCGGGGCGACGGAAGAGGCGGCGCGCAACCCCATGAACCCACCCTGCAAACACCTCTCTTCGCCGTGCGAGCGGACCACCGGTACCCGATCTTTGTCTTCGGTGGCCAAATGTCTCAGCTATAAATACTTAGGATATAGAAAGTTATTTAGATATGAGTATAAGCATTTTTTTTTAAAAAGAAGTACTCGTCGTAGTCGACCTTTCAGTCGTTATTACTTTAGCTAATAAAGATCTAATATTATTACACCAGGTCTTTAGTAGCCTCAAAATTTATATTCTATAGTTCATCTAATCTAAGAAGTGCACTTTGACGTTTTGCATTTTTAATACACAATAACCTTGGTCAAACGTATACACCTGATTGCAAACAATAAATCTGAAATTTTAAAGAACTAGCCTGCAAGGCCTCTCTCTGCCTACCCTGCAAGGGATATGGCGTGACGATATGTATGTTTGTATGAATGTAATACTGATTTAACTCGCTGTGTACAAAAGTTGGTAAAAAATAATAAAAATAATAGACGAACCGGTTAAGTTTTGTGGCGGACCTTCTCAGTGGCGGTGGTTCATAAAAATAGTTTATTTTGAAATATAATTTATTTTATGCCGGCATATTCACATATGGCGTAGTGGTTAAGACCTTCCTAGTGTCAGGGGTTTGATTCCCATGTAGGACAATGCCTTGTGTCCATTAAATGATATGTTTATGAAGACTCCCCCACCCTGCAAAACAAGGATTACTTTCTTAGAGTATTAATTTTTATTAATTGACAATCTGTAAGTGGCTCCACAAGGTTTATGCAAAATAAATCTTATTAAATTTTAATATAATACAATTATACCTAATTGTATTATATTAAAATTTAATAAGATTTATACTATTATCCGTGTGGTGACGGAGTAAGAATACAATTCACCACCCCCTATTTTACCCGTGGGTGATCATAAGAGATGACTACGGGATATAAAACGCATATAACAGCGAGAGATGAAAAACTCGAAACAAAACCCTATACCAACACGCCTGATAGCATGGTATATTAGGTCATTTCCCTCCCATTATGGCGGAAGCTCGAGCTCAACAGTGGGACATTATGAGATGATGATGATGATACCTAATATCAATAAAATTCTCAGTTTTTAAATAACAAGCTTTATATTAAAATATTTCATGTAAACGATGTTTTAATTACTACATATTATATTTTATATTATGTAAATAACTCTGTTGTTACAACAGAATATTACCGTTTTACAATGAAGTTACACGATGCTATTACTGCAACTATTGTTTTTTACTTATGATGTTAAGTAAACGTGTGTATTTATAACTGTTACATGTTTTATGTAGCTATGTTTTCGTAATTGTGGTTTCGAATCATTTGTTAACATATATTTTCATTTACCTCCATCATAACTGTTATAGTTTCTGTTTAGGGACTTTACCAGTGAACAAAACAAAATAATAAATAAGAATAAATAAAACAAAATAATAATAAGAATTTAATAGTGGTAGGACGACGATGTGGATAGTTCTCTGTCTACAGCCGCGGGCCGGTCCGTCCGGGGTAGTACTACACTCTTGCAGAAGATCGACGTCTGAATAATGGCTTTTTTTTTTTTTTTTTTTTTGTGTAACTTAGTTGTTAGCCTCAGATGGCTATGACAACTTTACCCGGACTGTGGGTGAGCGCTGAGGGCTCTCAACCCGTGAAAGTTGAATAATGGCAATGTGCTGTTGCGCTTCGTTTGGTGAGCGAGAGAGCCGGAAGCCTAACGGGGTTTGGAGATTTTATTGATAGGCAGCGGCCTAAGCTATACCCTTGGTATTGCAATGATCCTAAGCGGCAGTGACACTTACCATCAGGTGTGCTGCTTGCTCGTTTGCCACCATAAGCAATAAAAAAAACCAGAATTGTCTATTAATCCACAATTCCACTGGTAATTTGTAATCCATTACATTGATTTATACTCTATAATTATTTAGTACATTAATTTGGTATATATAGTTTAGTACATATAGATTTACCATTTTAGAACCCTTAGTGTACAATAAATACTTTATTTAATGTAACAAAAGATATCCTTTAATGCGGTAGGTGTATTTTATAGGTATATTTTGAAAAATATTATGTATATGTCTATCACCTATCCTGGTGATAGCCATGAGAAAAAAATAGATAGTTGTCTCCAAAGCTGGTTTACGGACGACAATTTTACGTGTTAACGTCATAAGAAAACACTGACGAAAAATGCATACTTTTATGAATGCAAAAACGTAAACAATGGAAACCACATTAACTTTTTACTTCATTTTATAAACAGTGTACGTCAAATTCTTAAAATCGTGCCTCTCTATTACTTGTTCCGCCCTCTCGCTTGCACGCTCGGCTCAGGCGGAACGTGACACTTTTTTGTTCCTGCAGTTGGCGTTCATCGATTTATAAGACGTTATCATGTCAAAAAAAAATATAGGCACTAATATCGAGTCGAATAAGATGTTGATTTTGTGTATACATGTGTTCAAATTGACTATCTTGGCATGTTTGTTTTTACAAATCACTCGGCCATTTTTTGTCAACTGTGCAAAATTTAAAATCGCTTCAGATCTTCATAAAAAGTTCAATTGCAAATAGTGAATAATGAGTAGTAATGACAAAACAAAAAGTTGAGTTCAACGTTAGTTGAAGTAATAATTAACTTTTTAGTGTTGTCGTACTTGTTTTTTTTTTATGTGGTAATTTTTAAACAATTTACTAATGGACTAAAATGTTGCCATTCCTACCCTATCTATGAGTGTTATAAAACTAAGTACATCATCATTCATCATTCTACTGCTTTTATCCCATTTACTTGGGGTCGACGCAATATGTACTAGTACATATTACAAAAGTTATTGGCAATAGCTTTATGACCGGCTGCCAGGTTGACGTCAACCCTCCTTGGGAATATAATTGTTGACCATACAGCACCAGGTGGAGTTGGCCAAGGTCGATATAAAGCTTTTAGTCAACTTTTACGACATCCACGAGCAAAGTAAGGGTTGATAATATTCGTAGCCGCTACCACACAGCATAGACTAAGTACATTAGCATATAATATCTTAATAAGAAATTTGAAATGTAAACTTATTTTAAGCAATTGGTTTTTCCTTCAATTATGTAATATTCGTGGCCTATATGAGGCTGCTAGAACCAGAATGGCCTAACTGCATTTTTGCAACCTTTAACCTAATTGCAATTTCGTAATCTAAAAATGTTAATTTACAAAACCACAGCGGCCTAAAATTGTTTACAAGCTCTTTACAATAGATGGCAGTACAAGTACATTTTCGGCTTATGTTCACATCGATTAAATTAAATTTAATTTAATTCCCTCCATATTGTAAAACATGGTTCTTGTAGTTAGGCCTAGCTGGCTATCCTGGTTCTATCAGCCTCATATTGGTGCAAAAAGCCTTTTCTTTTTTTGTGGTAAGCTATGGTCCAGACACACGCCGCCCGTTCCTTCCGGGGCGACGGAAGAGCAGCGGTTTGCAGCTTACAGGTTCCTCCCGTGTCGACGCCCCGACAACTTTCACCGTCGGGGCGTCGCCCTCACGCGGTGGCATCACGTCGGGTGACCGGACAATTCCCCGGTCCGATCACCCAAAGCCTCGGTTAGGGCGGCATCAGGCGCAGATATTCGCGCCTGCGCCGTCCCGGCCGCTGACGGCGGCCCGAGTCACGGGAATTTTCCCGGACTCGTTCGGCGCCTCCTTCTGCGAGATGACAGCCTCACAGAAGGCGGCGACCGCGTTCCAGTTCCTGACGCTATCGACCATCGCTTTCGCGACAGCCGGCAGCGTCAGGTCAGCACCGATAACAGCGACGAGGACACGGCGCTGCCCGTCCCAGCTCGGACATACCTTGAGCGTATGTTTCGCCGTGTCCTCGTCACTACTGCAATGGTGGCAGGACGGAGTCCACTCCCTATACGCGACCGTGTGCAGGTACAAGCCGAAGCAACCGTGCCCCGACAATACGGTACGGTCCGGCGAGCATCTCCGCCTCCAAGTCCCACGGGGGAGTTCCAGCCAAATGGCGCTGCCGTCGCCACCGTGCAGTATTTGCGTATGACCTTTACCGCCATGGCCCTCGGGGGTCGTCACAGAAAGGCCCTGAGTCAGTCGGTCAAGGACCCCACCTACACGGGTGTGCGCCGTACAGGGCCATCTACCGGACCTCCGTCTTTCTGTCTCGCCGTCTTATCCAGGGCCACATTTAACCCCAGCGCCTCGATCCGCCTGACAATCTCCTCGGTGCCAAGGTTTTATTAACCACCCACTTACATCAGTTTTGAGGTCAGCTTTAAAGGATATTTATTGACCAATTTCCAAAAGGGTTTATTTGTTCTCACGTTCATAAAAGCTTTGATTTAAATGCGTTAATAAAAAAAAACAATGACTCAATATGAATATCCGGGCCGTACATATTCGTTATTAAAATAACGTGATTGATTCGGTTAATATTAAAGTTTCTTTTTTTATACCGTCCAACCGATTTTGAGCTCTACTTTTGTTTAAAAAAAACATAACGAATAAAAATATTATTAACTCATGCCGATAATATTATGTTTTAGTATGGTGACGAAGTAAGAACACAATTCTTCTTTCTAAAGAGATATAAATTATTATCCTGCTAATAACAACTACGCTAAAAAAAAACCGAAATAAAACTCTTTACCAACACAACAGCAACAGTATAACCATATATGAGCTATTAGTTCTAATCAATCCTCATCATATTATGATGATGATTGATTTAGAACTAAAAAAAACTATTCGCCATTTAACAATCCATCCACTATTATAGTATCTTTAGTTGGGTTGATGTTAGCAGTTGGTGTTACAATACAAAGACTTACAAGTCTTCTAAAGAAGTGCTGCTGCCTCGCTATGCTGGTATTATCACTTTTAACGACTCTTATAGGAATATACATTCCTAACATGTAACCACATTAAATTATGATCATCATCATTTCATCATCATTTCAGCCTATTGCCGTCCACTGCTGAACGTAGGCCTCCCTCATTTTACGCCACAGAGTGCGGTCCTGTGCCGCCTGTATCCAACGACGCCCAGCAACCTTCACTAGGTCGTCTGTCCACCTAGTGGGGGGGCGTCCCACACTGCGTCGTCCGGTACGTGGTCGCCACTCTAGAACCTTTCTTCCCCAGCGGTTGTCGGTTCTTCGAGCGATGTGGCCTGCCCATTGCCACTTCAGCATGCTAATTCTTCGTGCTATGTCGGTTACACCCGTTCGTCTGCGGATTTCCGTATTTCGGATTCTATCTCGCAGAGAAATCCCGAGCATAGCCCGCTCCATAGCACGCTGAGCGACTTTGAGCCTGGTTATGAGGCCTACATTTAGGGACCACGTTTCCGTGCCGTAAGTCATCACTGGTAACACACACTGGTTATAGACCTGTGTTTTCAAACACTGAGGTATGTTGGATGAGAAGATCTTCTTAAGTTTCCCGAACGCTGCCCAACCGAGTTGGATTCGTCGGCTGACCTCTTTCTCGAAATTGGATCTACCTAACTGGACTGTTTGTCCAAGGTAAACATAATGATCGACGATTTCGAGAATCGAATTGCCAACTAGGACCGGTACAGGAATGACATGGGCATTTGACATGACTTTCGTCTTGTCCATGTTCATTCGTAAACCCACTAGTTGGGATACCCTGCTGAGATCGTTGAGCATGGTGCCCAGGTCCTCCATGGATTCTGCCATGACGACAATATCGTCTGCGAATCGAAGGTGAGTGATGTATTCGCCATTGATGTTGATGCCGAGTCCGGTCCAGTCTAAAAGCTTGAAGACATCTTCCAGTGCAGTGGTGAACAGTTTCGGAGAGATGACGTCTCCCTGTCTCACGCCTTTCTGCAACTGGATCGGTTTCGTACTCTTATCCCGAATACGGACTGACATTGTGGCGTTCCTATACAAACACTTCAGCACTTCGATATAACGATGGTCGATTTGGCACCGCTGAAGGGACTGCAGCACCGCCCAAGTTTCGACTGAATCAAAGGCTTTCTCATAGTCCACAAACGCTATACACAGAGGCCGATTGTACTCCTCGGTCTTCTGGATAATCTGCCGAAGCGTGAGGATATGGTCTATGGTGCTATAGCCTTTTCGGAAGCCAGCTTGTTCGGGCGGCTGGAAGTCATCAAGCTTGCACGTGAGTCGATTGGTAATGACTCTCGAAAACAACTTGTAGACGTGGCTCAAGAGTGAGATGGGTCTGTAGTTCTTTAGAAGAGCTTTGTCGCCCTTCTTGAAGAACAGCACCACCACACTCCTGGTCCACGACTCTGGAACGTCGCCCCCGAGGATAACGGAATTAAATAGCTTCTGAAGGGCTTTTAAGACCGGCTTGCCGCCTGCCTTCAGGAGCTCTGCCGTAATTCCGTCATCTCCCGGTGCCTTACCGTTTCTTAGTTGTTCGAGAGCCATTCTGATCTCGCACAAGCTAATGTCCGGGATTTCTTCGGTATAGTGCCGAGTTAGCTTGGATCTGGGATCTTGGACCAAGCCGACAACAGGATTTCGGGATGTTTTATATAACTGTCCATAGAACCTTTCGACCTCTCCCAAGATCTCATTTTGGGATGAAATGACAGTGCCGTCATCGGTCTTCAGCTTAGTCATTTGGCTTTGCCCGATAGACAGATCTTGTGCGAACACTTTTGAGCCACGATTCCGCTCTATCGCTTCTTTAATACGGAGCGTATTAAATTGGCGAATATCGCGACGCACAGACCTGGAGATCTGCCTATTTAGCTGCCTGTGTTCGGACCAATCGGCTGAAGACTGTACTGTCATTTCTTTTCTCCGCTCCATGAGCTTGAGAGTCTGGTCAGAAAGTTTTTTAGGTCTATTAGCGCGGTGAGCCTTGAAAAATTTCGACCCAACCGCGTGGACAGTTTCTACGAACCTGTTGTTTATATCGTTCGGAGATTCGCACTCGTCTAGACATTCGAAGCGATTGTGTAGTTCGAGTTGAAAGTTTTCGAGGTTCTGGTATTGGACAGGTGTAGGTCGGAGGGTAGACTTCATCAAGCGTGACCGTTCGACTTTTGTGTGGATATTTAATGTGCCTCGTACTATTCGGTGATCGCTCCCAGTTTTAATCCGGCTGATCACTGAGACATCATTAAATATATGTCGTTTGTCCGACAAGATGAAGTCTATCTCGTTTTTTGTTGAACCATCGGGGCTAATCCAGGTCCATTTCCTTTGTGGCTGCTTTCTGAAGAAGGAATTCATCATAAAGAGGCTTTCCTTCTCCAGAAATTCAGCCAGTTTCTGGCCCCTCTGGTTTCTCTGTCCATATCCATGTTTCCCCACTCTCAGCTCATCATCACTCCCTTTGCCTAGTTTCGCGTTAAAGTCTCCCATAACCACCGTGAAGTGGGTTTTGGACGCGTGTATGGCTTTCGAGATATCCTCGTAAAAGACCTCCACCTCGTCGTCGGAGTATGCCGAGGTCGGTGCGTATACCTGTATGACCTTCAACGAATACCGTTTGGTAATTCTGAGTATAAGGTATGCTACCCTTGCCGACACACTCTCGATCCTCTCCACGTTGCCTACGAGAGACCTTCGAACGATAAACCCTATACCGCCTTGGGACGGGTGATCTCCCTCCCGGTAGAAGAGCAAGTTTCCAGAACGTAGGATTATCGTGCCCTCGCCCTCTCTTCGCACTTCTGATAATCCTACAATGTCCCAGCGGATTTTGCTCAATTCCTCTTCCAGCTCGATGACCTTCTCATCGGTCCTGAGTGTCCGAATGTTGTGTGTTACCAGGGCCAAAGGTCGTTTTGATTGGTAGCCGGATCACTGCCGGAGATTCTTCGCACCCCCTACTCCATCGCTACCAGGCCCGCTACCACGATGAGCCTGTAGGATAGCGGAGCTGCCGTGACTGGGGGCCGTTTCTCTATATGAGTTGGTCATAAGGGGTTAAAGCCGTAATCGCCACGCTTGGCAGGCGGGTTGGCGATCGCAGTGTGGTGTAATACGTTTCCCAGGAGAGAGCTGCTGCCCACTCTCCTGGTGAACCCTTAGTCGATTTTTACGACTCCCACGGGCAAGCAAGGGGTGGCGACACATGTATTCTATCCCGTCGCCACACGGGAGTATGAATTATGATAACATAGATTAATTATGTTACGATAACTCTAATTTAAAATAAAAATTCTATAAATTATGATAACATAGATTAATTATGTTACGATAACTCTAATTTAAAATAAAAATTCTATTTAATTGTATTTTGTACAAGATTTGCGCAAGTCATCATATATTTTCTTCAATAAAATCAGACCATAATAAATAGGGTATAAAATTTTTTGCTTGAAGTGCAGATAAATCTAGAAAATTAACTGAATTCTCCCGTGACCATGAACGCTGTGTTCTAAACGTCGGGAAATTAAAAATCAAATTCGATAGAATCCGTAAAAATAGGTTTATTTTAATATTCGTTTAACTTCAGAAATCACTATAAATGAACTGAAATTAATGTTTTTATTTTGCAGATGCCAAAAGCCGCAGGGAGCCGTGAATTGCAAATGGCACTGGAACATTCCGCCTGGCATTCTTGAGGGAAGGCATACATCCAACAGTGAAGGTCTACGGGCTGATAGATGGATGGAGTTTCCAGATTATAAAAATGTTAATAATTTATTTGAAAATTCTTAAGATAACCACTGGTATTTTATTACTGAAATTTAGTATTTAATATGCTCGATTATTTATAAAAACCCGATTACGAGCGAAAAATTATTGTCACAAGTGGAATTCAAACTCACACCTATTGAAAATCCGTTCCAATCATGCTGCCACTTACACCACCGTGAACTATTGTAGGACATTCAATTCAGAATGCCCACTTGTGACAATCATTTTTCGCTCGTAATCGGGTTGTTATTTCATTGTTTAAAATGTTAGCCGCTGTTGGTAGTCGACGTTTCGTGCTTTTTTATAATTTGGAACAACGCCTTTCTTATTTTTGAGTAAAATATTTTAACTGTTTAAATTACAAATAGTATTGTTCCAATTTAAATTTCGCGCGTCAGCAATTTAGTAACGGAGAAGTACGAAACGAATTTTAACTATTGTTTGACTAGAACAATGTCATTAACTGGTGAACCGAAAAATTCTCTGTAGAGAGGCTCCAAGTTTTATTTTTCAGGAAATAAGCCATCTTTGTATGATTAGTTAGAAGTAAGTTAATATAACTGTTTATGTAGCACTTGTATACTCTTACTTACTTATCAGCCATACTTGACGTATACAAAAACACAATACAAAATAACCTGGGTGAACTGCATCTGAAACTATCCGGTCTACCATTAAATGTCCAAAATGGTTTGACGTTAAACAATCGGCCGATCATTAAACTATTGCCAATAACTTTTGCAATATGTACCATTGAAGTGGAGTACATATTGCTTTGTAATTGTATAATTGGAATAACACAGGATAATGATGAGATACACAAAACTTATTACTTATATTGGAAGATATATATATATATATATCTATATTAATATCTGTTTTCTACTATATAATGATACAAATCTTAAAACTTTAATATTTAAATTTGAATAGATGTGTTTTAATATTTATAAAAAAAAATGTATTTGCACCTGCCGTTTGAAGCCAATACTTTGCCTTATTGATTTCAAATTGTATCCTACTGTCACTCTTCTGGTGGTTTAGCTTAACCTTCATTACAGTGCATTACTTATTAAATAATTCATATATACATTTCATCACGCCATATCCCTTGCAGGGTAGGCAGAGAGAACAGAGTGCCAGAGAACTCTATCCTTGCATTCATCACTCGCTTCCTCAACATTCATAATTCTCTTCATACACGCTCGCCGGTTTCGGAGACTCTTGACTCCACCTTCCTTCATACGTGACCAATCTGGTCTAGGTAAGTTAGTCTCGGTCTCCCCCGGTACCTACATCCTTATTAAATAATTATATATGTATTAAATGTCTAGTCAATCTTTTAAGAAAATTAATTCTTATATTGCGAAGCATATAGCGTTCACCAAAATTGCAAACTCAAAGCAAACCTTTGTGTGTAAATATCTTATGTGGGAATTAAACCTACGACATTTGAAGCAGAAAAGAGGTGATAAGAACACAATTCACCATTTCCTATCTTGTTCGTGGGTGTCGTAAGAGATGACTAAGGAATATTACATGCAGTTTAGTTTTTTTTTACAAATATAATTAACTGATACAAATTACTCCTCGACTCGGAACAACAATTTGTATATCGCACAAAGTATTATACTGTATGGGAATCAAACCCAAGACGCTGCCATAGTAGGTATCTTTAACCACTATAGGATCTGCTATGCAATCAGTATAACATCTATGCAAGAGAAGCAAAACTCGAAATCAAATGTGATAGCAAGGCCACACTGTTGCTTTTGCGCTTCGTTCGGTGAGTGAGAGATCCGGAAGCCCAATTGGGTGGTGGTCCTGGGTGTCTTTGGATTTGTAGGCAACGGCTTATCTGTTCCGTTGGTGTTGCAAAAATCCACGAGTGACAGTAACATTTATCATTAGGTGTGCTGCTTGCTCCTTTGCCACTATAAGCAGTAAAAAAAAGATTACAATTAATATTTATACATCTGCTTTAGACCTATTATAAATAACATGCTAATTTTATATTAGTAGCCTGGTTCTTGCACATGTGTCTCGCAGCCGTTTGTCTAGTTCGCGTTGAGGTAAACTCTGTATTCTTATTATTAAATATAAAAATTTATATTTACAAGCCATCATTATTAACATCTCAGCTTATTTCTCCACTGCTGGAAATCAGCTTCCATGGTCCACCATGGAGGGATATACAATAGGAGAGAAATTTAGAAACTATTTAAATTGATTCTGAAACTAAGTCTCCCGTGACTCATCATCCTTCTCCTACTCGCATCCCAATTACTTGGGGTCGATACAATATGTACTCTTCTTTCATAGACTCCTTTGACTGCACAGATGGCGTAGTGGTTAAGATACCAACCTTCCGTGCCAGTGCCTTGGGTTCGATTCCCACACGGGACAATACTTTGTGTGATCCATAAAGTGTTATTCTGAGTCTGGGTGTAATTTGTCTGCGTTAATTGCATGTTTGTAAAGTCCCCCGCTATACAAGGTTTATTTCCTTAGTGCAGGGTGCCTTAAAAAAAAAAAAAAAAATAGTCCATACATATTGTAAAGATTATTGGCAATAATTTTATAACCGGCCGCCTGCTAGACGTCAACCCTCCTTAGGAATGTAATTATTGACCAAACGGCATCAGATGGAGTTGACCTAGGTCGTTATAGGCTTTTAGTCGTCTTTCCCGACATCCACGAGCAAAGTAATGGTTGGTAGTATTCGTAGCCACTACCACACAGCTTTAAATCTCCCATGACTATAAATGCTATAAAGTGTGATTAAAAATGAAACACAAACGCGATAGAATCCATAAAAATAGTTTTATTTCAAATGTGTAATACTCGCTTAAATATTAGAAATCATTATGAAACTAAGTCTTTAGTAATCACTAATCAAAATCAAATCGTTTTATGATTTCAAATATTTATATATAAATACATAGATAAAAAGAAAACCGGTAGCTTCAAAGTCATAATGTTGTCATAAAAATATTTTGGTTTGTAATTTCATTTAATTAAGATACAATTAAGTAAGGAAATATGTCGTGCAATTTAAATTTGAACGATATACAACAATTAAATCAATCCAATTAAATAACCTTGATCTTGTATATAATTTAACCTTGAACATTCGATTTGCTGTGTTTTTGTCGATGTAATAATTTAAATGTAAATGTAATACAAAGTTATTTATTTGTTAATCGACTTTAATTCTTAATGAAGCGTTAACTTTAAATCTTAATGAAGAGGCCATTACCAGATAATTTTGTTTAATGTCCATTTACATTAATATAAATATCAATATTACAATAACATCAAACCCTTTTTTTGTTTTGTTTTTATTTTGGCGGCGGGCTACAGTATCCGTACAGTCCGGGGCGACAGAGGAGCGCACGACCCCGTAGACCCGCCCTACAACATACCTCTCGACGCCGTGCGGGGTGGGTCACTGGAACGCGGTCTTTTTCTTCAGTGGCCCACCCAACGGTCTACCCTCGTGGGTATCCTCTCGAAACGTCAAACACTGTCACATATCACCTTAATTGTTACCTAAAATTTAAGTGTACCTTCACTAATTGGTGAAAATGAGTTAGTACTCATATATTTGGCTTTTGCAAACTTGCAACTTTATTGTGTAATCAATAGAGATCATAATTAGTTTGTCATTCTACATTTTTAGTAAATGAAATCAAGTATATTTTTGTTCCAGTTACGGGATTTAATTATACAGGAATACCAATAGCGATCATGAGGCTACCAGATAAGTACAAAAAAAAAATCGATCGCGCAAAAAGAAAAACGTTGTGAAGAATTTGCTCATAAAATTCCAAACACCAAGCTCAAGGTATCCCGATTAGTGACAATAGGCACGCCCAATCATCATTCTCCTACTCTTATCCCAATTATTTGGGGTTGATACAATATGTACTCTTCTTTCATAGTACATATTGTAAAAGTTATTGGCAATAGTTTTATGACCGGCCGCCTTACAGACATCAACCCTCCTTGGGAATGTAATTGTTGACCAAATGGCATCAGATGCAGTTGGCCCAGGTCGTTATAAGGCTCTTAGTCGTCTTTTACGATATCCACGAGCAAATTAAAGGTTGGTAGTATTCGTAACCGCTACTACACAGGTATGACAATACATAGAACTAAAAATTTCGGTGGCGAAATATGAATTTGTGTTTGAGAATAAAACTAAAGACTAATATAAAAAATAAGTTTTGCACTTACAGAGTAAAGCTAATCAATCAAAGTCATCGATCGATCAAATTCAGAAGGTCACGGTCTTTAATACTTAGCTGTCATACATCTTGTTCAGATTATACATTAAAATAATATGAAACAATACCAGCTGCATATTAAGATCTAGATAAGTATAATTAATCCCTGTATTTACAAAGTAATGCGCGCTCTACGGAAAATCTATGGAGTTAGGCTGACCGATCGCATTCGTAACGACGACGCAAGAGAACGAGTAGGTATGATAGAGAGTATTGGTGTAAAGATCCGAAAGGGAATGCTCCTATGGTGCGGACACACGCGGACACGTGCGGAAAGAATGCCGAACGAACGTCTGGTTAAGATATACAATTCGAAAGTGGAAGGATGTAGGTAACAGGGGAGACCGAGACTAACCTACCTAGACCAGACTGGTCACGTACTGAAGGAAGGTGGAGTCAGGAGTCTCCGAACCCGGCGAGCATGTATGAAGAGAATTATGAATGTTGAGTAAGCGAGTGAAGTATACAAGGATAGAGTTCTCTGGCACTCTGTTCTCTCTGCCTACCCTGCAAGGGATATGGCGTGATGATATGTATGTATATATGTATTTACAAAGTAAGAATATAATATGTACCCTTCTTCCCTATAACGAGTTATTTACAGCACATATATGTCCTGCATCTTCTTGTGGGATAAAAGACTTCTTCATAATGAGAGTGAAATGGCCTACCACACCATATTGTTTACATGTATTTTTGTTTCATCTTTTTCACTCTTCATTATAACTATAATCTCTTCTTTTTTCTATATATAAACATCTCTATCATCATTTCAGCTCATATATGTCCCACTACTGGGCTCGAGCCTCCTCCATAATGGGAGGGAAATTGACCTACTACACCACGCTGGTCAGACGTGTTGGTATAGGGTTTTGTTTCGAGTTTGCCTTCTCTTGCATAGATGTTATATGCGTTTTAAAATCCTTAGTCGTCTCTTACGATCACCCACGGGTAAGATGGGGTAGTGAATTGTATTCTTACTCCGTCACCACATGGAAAATCATCTCTATATACATATAGAACTTAGGCATTGGAATTTGGTTTCGCAATAGGAGCACGTTTTTAGGAAGAAATACATAAATATCTTCTTTATATGACTTATAACTACTGAATGTAGTATTATGACATATTCTGTGGCTATGATAATATATTAAAGTAAACATATTACTCATAATGAGTCAACACAAGCCGCCAGACGTTGTAGGGAAACTATCTAATGTGTTGGTTAATGTAAATTTAAAATAAATATTATTATCCAGTACCAATTGCATAGCTCGGTTTTGCGCAGAGTGCACTTAAGGATTTATTTTCAATATGAATTGCACTGCCTGAATTTGTGCAGAGTAGTAAAGCTATGCTAGTCTGTTTATCTACCGTAGTCGTCTACTACAGCAAATTTTCTTCTCTGCTACAAGTGTCTACCGGCTTTCTTTAATATAGTATGATTTCTAAGTAAACAACACAACAGGGTTGCCAGCGGAAGATCAGTGTTGGGTGAAACTCAGCTGATGCTGAGATGGTGACCCTTTCGGCAGGACATGCATTAGTCTGATTTTAATCTACTACTGATCCTTCAGATTTTTATGGTCGTATACTTTTTGTTTTGTTTATGCTAAACTATTGTTACTAATGAACTGACCACTATTTCTCTTATAATTTTTTTATAATTTTTATTGTGTATACCTTTTCTTTTCTTTTTTATATTAAACGTAAATTTATTTCTTGTTCATTAAATGATAATTATCTTTAGCATGTCTTCTGCCGAATAAATGTATTTTCTTTTTTTCTTTAAGCTGTGAAAGCTTTATTATTTAGGTTAATTTTAATATTAAAATATATGTGATTCAAATATAAAATTACAAACTGTCTTTATAAATAAATGATAAATTATTCCAATGATACGTTGCCGTACATCAGTAGAGATAGAGTAGAGAATAAACACGCTCCGTCATCTCAACAATTTGGAAAGGGATATAATGCCCACGTATTAAAATATATTCTACGTTCATAATAAAAAAAAATTAAATATTATAAATAAAAAATTTCAATATAATTGAATCTTATCCTCAATTTGAAAAATTCAAAAATTTTAATTGCAAAGACCATGGCAACGGTAACTATGTTAACTGTAACTATCGATACATACATACATATCATCACGCCATATCCCTTGCAGGTTAGGCAGAGAGAACAGAGTGCCAGAGAACTCTATCTTTGCATACTTCACTCGCTTCCTCATCTTCATTCATAATTCTCTTCATACACGCTCGCCGGTTTCGGAGACTCTTGACTCCACCTTCCTTCAGTACATGACCGATTTGGTCTAGGTAGGTTAGTCTAGGTCTCCCTCGGTACCTACATCCTTCCACTTTCGCATTGTATATCTTCTTAATCAGACGTTCGTTCGGCATTCTTCCCACATGTCGGAACCATCGGAGCATTCCCTTTCGCATCTTTACACCAATACTCTCTTTCATACCTACTCGCTCTCTTACGTCGTCGTTACGAATGCGGTCGGTCAGCTTAACTCCACAGATTTTCCGCAGAGATCGCATTTCGACCGCATTAATTTTACTTTCATACCCTTTTCTGCATACCCAACTATCGATGGTTGACGACAAATCCATTTTAGCTAACTAACAAATACTAAAAACAAACAAATGTTTAAATTTAAAGAAATATTATTTACGATCATTTAATTTTCATAAAAGTGAGTCAGCTATGCTGGCTTGGGTCATTATACAAATCTATAGCTTTATCCTCTTGGTAAATTCCCTGAGGAAGCTTTAATGATCTTGACATCGATCGTAATATTGAAACTATTGAATTTGCCTACTCGTTTTCCTGTTTCCCGTAGAAGCAAGAATAGTGTTGATGAAAAATCAATCGAAGATTGGCTTAATTTGTCAATTGGTTTTTACTATTGCCTCTTGAAGTAAGCGAAGGTTATGTACTGTATTCTACATCCGTCACTATACTAGAAAAAGGAAATGACATATTCGTTAAATAAAAGTTAAGAATTACTGATTCGAACCCGCGCCTAACCCGCGCGGGTTCGAATCCCTCTTGTGACATCATTTTTCATTTCGTAATCGGATTTTATAAATAATTAAGCATATTAAATGTTAAATTTCAGTAATTTAAATAACAAGGTTGTGTCATCGTTTAATACAATTCTAACTGTAAAGTTTTAAGTATTAAGCCTATAACAATGTGTAAACATTGTCGGGTAGATAGCATACCGTCACCTTAAGACGTAAATATAACGAAGTGAAATTTGCATGTCTTACAATTAGTCACGGTGGTGTAGTGGCAGCACGATTGGGCCGGAATCCCAATAGGCGCGGGTTCGAATCCCGCTTGTGACATCATTTTTCATTTCGTAATCGGATTTTATAAATAAAAGTTAAGATTTGTCACTTATGGATAGAGCAGCTTAATATAAGTAAAAGAATTACTGACCTCCTTAACAAAAGTTACCTCTTTATTTAACGACGTGTACTGAGTTAGGTATTCAAAGGTCCTTAAAGGGAAACAGAATTATAAACCTCAGCTTATTCTATATAGGATGGAAAGCAGTGTATAGAATTTAATCCTAGGCTCAGATAGACCTTAAGTAAAACTTAAGATCAACGTATTATTATTTATTCTACACAACTATTCAACTATAATATATATATATATATATATATATATATATATATATATATATATATATCATCATCATCATTCTCCTACTCTTATCCCAGTTACTTGGGGTCGATACAATATGTACTCTTCTTTCATAGTACATATTGTAAAAGTTATTGGCAATAGTTTTATGACCGGCCGCCTGCCAGACGTCAACCCTCCTTGGGAATGTAATTGTTGACCAAACGGCATCAGATGAAGTTGGCCCAGGTCGTTAGAAGGCTCTTAGTGGTCTTTTACGACATCCACGAGCAAAGTAATGGTTGGTAGTATTCGTAGCCGCTTAGATATATATATATATATATATATCTACCACCACATATTGCACAAACTAAGATGGACTATGACCTAATAAAAACTCTCAGTCTGATAGTGAATTATATTAATTAGACAGTAAAGTTGTAATAAACATATTTGTGGTGAGTGACTAATGGTCTAGTTTCAATAAGGGTCTGCATACTGTCCCGTGTGAGGAAAAAAGCGATTTGTTATAGTCTTCTTTTTGAAGGGAAAATTTCTTTTGGCGCACCACCGCACACATATTTTTTCGTAGATTGTAAGTGAAGCTGATCCGTCACGCTCAGAGGTGAAAGGCTCGATCGGGTGAACTCGGGACCGCCGAGTGTGTCGGGTACACTCGGCAGTCCCGAGAAAGACACAGTCAGCTGCTCTTCACTGCTGTGTCGCTGTGTTTACTATATTCAATTTACATATAATTATTGTTATTATTAATTATTATCAATTATTTAAATTACTGAAATTTAGCATTTAATATGCTTAATCTATATATATAAAAATGTTAAGTTGGTTTGTGTATGCTTCAAAAACTCAAAATGGTCTGCATTGATTCAACTAAAATTTTACTATGATATACAACACGCTCCAAAGATTGTTTTTATTTATTTTTCACGTTACTAACATAACCCTAACTGCGCCATCTGTCGGAAGCGAGAGGAAGTCTCGCCATATTAAGTAACGACAAACGCAGTCGCATGTAAAATGTTACCTATTCTCGATGACATTGTTTATTAACAAACAAAAAAACGTATATTCACTTGCATATCATCCAAATTACTATAAAATCTGAATTACACATTCGAGGTATTTTTGTGTGATTGTATGGTGATTGAGCTACAACCGTTGGTTAAGTTTTTGTTTTTTCTTTTTTAATTGCTTTCAATAATCATGATACGAAGTAGATCAAATATAGGACGCAGTACGTCGACCGCCAAAAGACTTTGTTTAAGTCGAAGAGAAGAAAAAAAGAGAAGAAGTCGAGAGCGCGACGTCCGTGGAAAGCGATGTCCGTTTATAATTGGACAGAGAGCGACACGTTACTCAAAGATCTCAAGAGTCATCTACACAACGTGACGTCCGTTTATCTTTAGACCCTGATAGGCATAATGCTCAAAGGGAAACAGAAACGTCTGAAGATAGACAACTCCGTTTACGTAACGACTGTATTCGGCACAGAAATTTAACTAATATTAGTACAGCACAAAATACTAATAGATGGTCTAATAAAGAATATTCTGCAATGAATTACGTGTCAACAATTGATTACAGAAGCGATCCAGCGATATCTATAGGCTCTTCTTCTGTTGTTTGTCAATACTGCTCAGCTCTGAGATGGAAAGATGAGTCCAAAGGTCTATATTTTTCTACTGTTAAGATTAAACTAGATGGCATAGTTTCACCACCAGATCCTTTCAATTCTCTCCTTAACGGAAGTCATCCAAAACATACAGAATTTACACGTAATATTCATCGGTACAATAATGCTTTTCAGATGACGTCATTCAAGAGCCAACGGGTAGTTAAACACGGCTTTATGCAAACATTTAAAGTCCAGGGACAGGTTTACCACCTTGCAGGTAGTCTTCTTACGCATCGACCTGATGACCATAAGTTCTTGCAGATTTATTTTATTGCTGATCCAGAAATTCAAACAGCTACGCGATGTAATACAATCAACGCAACCAGCGAATACGACTGTATGACAAAAAAAACATTAGGCATGTTTACTCTGCTCCCCGTGCGAAGCCGGGGCGGGTCGCTAGTTATTTATAAAACCCGATTACGAAGCGAAAAACGATGTCACAAGCGGGATTCGAACCCGGGTTTTATAAATATTATCAATTATTCAATAGTTTTTAATAGTTATCATTGATACGTAATAATAATTATTCTAACAATCAAATTTTGGTTCACATTGTGAGGTTAGTGTATATATATAGTGGTTTATCGTGTTAATATTATATAGTGAAAAAATATTAAAAATCTAAAAAACATAATATTTTTTTTGATAATTTTAAGTTTTCACTTCTGTCGGCGATCTTCATGACTGCTTTGCTTTTTTTTGCGACTGGCTATGGTATTAGTACCTGCCTGATACGTTCGTAGCGAGGAAAGGAATGGGACTCGGCCCTTTAACCTGCTGTACACGTACCTGTCTACGCCATGCGATGAGCCACCAGAACTCGATGTTTGGTGGCTGATACTATATTTTATATGCCATATATTTTTTTTATTGCTTTAGATGGCAAACGAGTGAGCAGCACACCTAATGGTAATTGTGCCGAACAAGAAAACTGCCGTCCAAAGAATTTTGCAATACCAGTTGGGTTGTCGGCTCTCTCGCTCACCGAACGAAGCGCAATAGCACATTGCCATTACTCAGACGTCGATCTTCTGCGAGAGTGTGGTACTACTCCGGACGAACCGGCCCGCAGCTGTAGACAGCAAACTGTCAACAGCGTGGTCCTACCACTAAACATATTATAAATATTCTTAAATTAATAGTAAAAGTCTACATTGTACTATTAATTGAAGGATATAATTGTAGTATAATAACAAATTGTATCAATATATAAAAAAGGGCCAAAGGTGAGATTAAATAGAGATTGCGTAAAAATTTAACACAATGTACTTTTTAAATAATTTACATAATGACTTCTAATGTTTACGCGAGTATTACACATTTGAAATAAAACTACTTTTACGGATTCTATCGCGTTTGTATTTGATTTATAAGTTCCCGACGTTTCGAACACTTTACAGTGATCATGGTCACGGGAGGACCTCCCGTGACCATGATCACTGTAAAGTGTTCGAAACGTCGGGAAATTATAAATCAAATACAAACGCGATAGAATCCGTAAAAGTAGTTTTAATTTACATAAGTAAAATATCAAAACATATTATATGGAGATCCCTGATTTTTTTTTAAATACTTTTTAATTTACATACTATAATAATTTCAACTGGACTGTTACTATGAATGATGACAGCAAACGGATAATGGCGAGGTTAACAAGTGGTACCTTTGGGTAGGGGATCCTAAAAATAAATTATGATGACACATAGGGTTTTACCGCAAGATTCATCGTTTAAAACTCTTTTATTCTTCAAAATATTCATTTTATGTTACTTATATACCGACCACAACTTCGCTTTTGTTTAAAGTTTAATCGAAATAACACATAATATTTTGTTACGTTTATGATATTTTCTAAGTCGGAAGGGAATGCACAAGGCAGTTTTCAAAATTATATAATTTAAGACGGATGGATGGACATAGCCTTCATGTCCGTCTCACTTCGCTTAGTGGACTAATAGCCAGGCCAACTACGCGCGATGTTGGCTAGGGTAACGTCAGGCACTTTAAATGTGGTAGGACCACGGTGTTGACGGTTCTCTGTAGACAGCCGCGGGCCAATCCATCCGGGGTAGTACCACACTCTCGCAGAAGATCGACGTCTGAGTCATAGCAATGTGCTATTGCGCTACGTTCGGTGAACGAGAGAGCCGGGAACCCAACTGTGGAGGGTTTGAGGATTGTAATGATAGGCAGTGGCCTAGCTATAGCCTTGGTTATAGCAAAGGTCTATGGGCGGCAGTGACTCTTACCATCAGGTGAGCTGCTTGTTCGTTTGCCACCATAAGCAATAAAAATAGGCACAGGTACCAGCACCACCCAACGCTGACAGTCGAATAATTATGGGCTATGTACTCTCTTTTCTTTTTTTTTTCCCCCCGTAAGGTGGACCATGGATGTGGTCGCGCCCCGACATCGTCCGGGGCGACAGAAGAGGCGGCACGCAACCCCATGGACTCACCCTGCAAACACCTCTCTTCGACGTGAGAGCGGGCCACCAGTACCCGATCTTTGTCTTCGATGGCCGCATTGTACTCTCTGACCCGCTGTGTCATCTCATGAGAAATATTGTCTTCAAAATTTATTTTGGCAATAACTTTTATTATAAATTTTGCCTTATATCCTACACAGAGCTTGCAAAGGTACAATAGAAATAGATACTCGCGTTATTAAAACATAAGTTTTTTTTTTTTCGCTGTGGGCTATGGACGTGTTCGCGCCCTGCCAAATCGGTCCAGGGCGACGGAAGGGGCGGCGCGCAAACCCATTGAGCCACCCTGCAAAACTCCTCTCTTCGCCGTGCGAGCGCGCCACCGGTACCCGATCTTTGTCATCGATGGCCCGCCCGGAAATAAAAGTAACCCTCGACCTTGAATACAAACTCTTATATTTAATACTTTGATCTCTTGAAGTAGAAAATATTGAAGTATATCAATTTCCTAATAGAATAGTAAGAATAAAGGATAAACTAGAAAGCTGGATATAATTGTTATACAAAGACCTCGATTCAACTACCATTCTTTAGATATACTTTCTATCTTAATTAACAATAAAATGACGCGGTCAGGCGCAAATTTTAATTGATAGGAATGCTTGCACGCAATATTACTATTATCTATAAAATTGAGGTTATCTATTTATGTGTAGCGCACCAGACCGGCTTGCATTGGTACCTATTAATTATCTACAAGCATTTGATATTATCGAGCTCTATGATTTTTCTATATGGTGACAGAGTATGAACGCAATTCTTCATCTTTTTACTTAACTATAGTTGTCGTAGAAGACGGATAAGGGATATGATATACATGCCTACATATAACATCTATACAAGAGAAATGAAACATAGGTCCTCTTCCTTTTTGAAGTCGGTTAAAAATACTAGAAATAATAGGAGTTTTATAATAATAATAATATAATAATAAACATTTATTTGTAGGAATATGGGTATACAAGTTCTTTGTTCTTAAATTTTTAAGCACATGCCACATTCTACCAATAACTGGTGTACAAAATATTTATTTACAGCATTATAATCATTTTAACATTAATAATAATCAATTCTATCATTATTATATAATCCAAATTAAATGTCTCATTAGTCACAACTCTTTATCATTTAAATAATCCTTTACACTATAATAACATTTGTCTAATAAAAATCTAAATAGTTGTAGTTTATAAGCTCTTAATTTATTTATTTCCTTAAATCTATTTGGTAACTTATTGTAGATAAGTATTGCCATGCAGTATACATTTCTACTAAATATATTTAGCTTTTGTTTAGGTACTAATAGTTTGTGAGTATGTCTACCTGGTCTTGTTACAGCATCATTGTGCTTGCAGAATAAGTGCGGATGTTTACTTACAAAAATACAAATTTCATATATGTACATACTCGGCAGAGGCAAAATATTCCATTTTCTAAAATGATCCTTACAACTCTCTGATTGCTGTAACCCAAACATAGCTCGTATACATTTTTTTTGTAAAACAAATGCTCTATTGACATCTACTGAATTACCCCACAGTATAAGAGCATATCTTAATTTTGAGGACACATACCCATGATATGCATTTAAAGCAGTCTCTAAGGTTGAAATACGTCTTAAGTGATATAGAGCGTAAACAAATCTGTCCAGACTTAAACAGAGATGTTCAATGTGTTGCTTCCAGTTACAATATTTATCCATTATAATGCCTAAAAAGGATGTTGCATCTACTTCTTCAACTATTGTATCATTATACTTTATGTTTAAACTATTTGATTTGCTATTGTAAGTCTGGAAATGTATAATTTTTGTTTTATCTATGTTAATGTGTAAGTAATTGTGATCTAACCACTCAATGATCCTCTCTAATGCTTTGTTTATCTTATGTTCTAAATTATTTTTATTGCGATCCTTTATTATTATTGTAGTGTCATCGGCATACAGTACACAGTTATGCTCGGTAGCACTGGGCAAGTCATTAACATATATTAAAAATAATAACGGGCCAAGAATACTCCCCTGTGGAACTCCAGAGCTATTCATTAATTCAAAGTTTGAACGAACAGATGAGTTGTATTTTCCAGTCATAGTATTAATCTCTACACATTGATAGCGATTTTTTAGGTAACTACCGAACCAATCGAGTGCTTTACCTCGAATGCCATATTTGTCAAGCTTAATGAATAAAAGTTTATGATTTACATAATCAAATGCCTTAGACATATCCAAAAATATGGACGCTATGTTATTTTTGTTATCAATACTCTCAGTAATAATTTTAGTCAGAGTGAAACCAGCCAAGGTAGTTGAGCAATTTTTTCTGAAACCGTTTTGGTCAGGTGTTAGAATATTATTTTTTTCTAAAAATTTGTAAATCTTCTCGTGCATTATTTTTTCAAAGATCTTTGATAAGATAGGTATTAAAGTAATGGGTCTATAATTGTTCATGTCATTAGTATCACCCTTCTTATACAAAGGCTTGATAACCGAAAATTTTAATCTAGCAGGAAAGCAGCCATGCAGAAAAGATAAGTTAATAATATGACATAGGGGTTTAGATAATATTTCAGCACACAATTTTAAAATGTCAGTTCTAATATAATCATAGCCAGTAGAATTAGTATTATTTAAAGAATGAATAGTTCTAAAAATGTCAAAATGATTTACAGGAGTCAGAAATATGGTGTTAATGTTATTCGAAATTACATTTGGATAAGTGGTCATATTTATAAAGTCAAAATTATGTCCAATATAATTATTTTTGGATGTCAAGTTTATAAAAAAATTATTAAAATGCTGGGCCATTAACTCAGGATTTCTATATTCAACATCATTTACTAGGATAGCATCTATATATTTGACAGTCACTTGATCTGATATGTTATTTTTTATAATATTCCAAGCCGCTTTGCATTTACTCTTTGAATTATTTATATATTTTATACTCTCAATTTTCTGAGCTTGAGTTATACATTTTTTTAAATATTTGTTATAATTTACATAAGTCTCCTTATTTAATTTTGTTCTTGAGACTTTGTACCGCAGGTAAAGATAGCGTTTTTGCTTACATGATTTTATCAAGCCTTTTGAGATCCATCTACTCTTTGTTGGTTTCTTTGTAACTTTTACAGTGATTGTAGGAAAACATAAATCGTAAAATAATGTAACAATATCATAAAACATGGTAAAAGCCTCTTCAGTATCATTAGAATTCAAAACATCATTAAATGTGAGAGCCGATAGACAAGTGACAAATTTTTCGAGATTAGGTTTGGAGTAGTCTCTTTTTTTCTCAAACCAGAACGGTCTTAGTGTTTTTGAGCTATCATTTAATTCGAAAGATACAGTTTGTGCAGTTTCGTGGTCAGATAATGCTAACGTAAATAAATTAGGCTTAACGTTTCTTAAATTGCTCGCTATAAGGTCAATACAAGACTTTTGACGTGTTGGGCCTATTATATGATTTTTAAGGTTATAATTAGAAAGAATAGATTGTAATTTTTTTGCATATTCGTTATTTTTAACTAGGTCAATATTCCAGTCACCACATACTATAATATTTTTTGTTGTTCGTTTGCATACTATATTCAACAGATTAGTTAAAGTTTCGAGAAACAACGTTGCATTATAATTTGGTATCCTATATATACAAAGTACAATTAGATTGAGTGACAGTATTTCAGTGGCGCAATATTCAAATTGAAGTGGTATGGGTTTTATACTATATATAGGGCTTTTACATTCAAAATGTTTCTTGACTAAAATACACGAACCCCCTCTACGTTGGTTTACTCTCGAGTAGAAAGCAGCCAACTTATATTGTTTAAAAAATAAATTAGATTCTGAACCTCTTTTCATGAATGTTTCCGTTAGGCATATTACGTCAATATTACAATCTATTAAATTTAAGCTGACTTCAAACATATCTTTTTTCCGTAGAATCCCAGCTATATTTTGATGTAAAAGTGTATATGTCTTTTTATTAGTGACGAAAAAGTTTAGTTTTATGTGATGATTCACTATCCCTTTTATTAGGTGTTCTATGGTTAGAGTCACAATTAGTAAATTCATTGTTTGCGTATAACGAAGTGTCATTACTGTCATTAGGAATATACAATTTTAAGCTGTCAAATATAATTGTCATACCATAATTGTTAAGTATGCCATTATGTTTTGAGAACATGCTATAATCATTTATTAAATTTAGGTTAGAGTCTAGTAACATCGCGTAATTGTATATTTGTATGTCATGATAAAGCAAATTGTTGAACATCTCAACTCGCCAGTTAAACAGTGCAGAGAAATCCGTACATTTGTATGTTGGTAAACAAATCACTATATTTGTGTGATTGATGCTTAACAAAGTTTCCCGTAAAGAAGAAACTAGTGCTGAATAGTTTTGTGTCATTCTAAAATCGTTATAACCAATTAAAATAACACAATAATCATCCAAAGTATAGTTCTGTAGTTTTACATCTAGATTACTGATGAGCTTTTTTATACCACAATTTGTTGACAGATAATGACATAAATCATAGTCAGGAAAGGTATTCTCAGCTATAGATAAGATATCATTGTACTTATTACTACTAACAATGCATAATTTGTTTTTTGCTAGTGTTCTTTGTTTCTGTGAGTTTATCATTGTAGATGGTGATAATGTTGTCGGCAGCTCTGTATATATATTAGGATTGTAAATTGATAGTGTTAAATACTGTATTTGTTTTGTAAGTGTATCAATTTCCCGGTGTGCATCTTCTAGTTGTTGTTGTAAATATGTGATTTTTTGTTGCAGTGATGATATTCTATTGTCTTGGTGCTGATCAGAATTAGGCTTAAAAGTCAAAGAGGAAGGAGTGGAGGATGCATTGTGAATTCTTTGAGAACTTCTTCTCTTTTTTTTTGCACTGCTGTGTGGGCTACAATTGATTATCGAAGAAGAATTGCATAGTGATTTCAATAATTTTTTATCTTTACATAATTGTTCTATTTGCTTATTAAGCTCAATATTTTCTAAAATTTTAGTTTCTAATTCATTCTCCGTACTCTCCAGTCTACTGGTAAGCTTAAATATTTTTTCTTTCATTTCTGTTATACACAACGTATCAGTTATTGTGTAATCCATACTTTTAGAAAATTTATTAATTGAATTATCTGATTCATATGAGATGTCAAGATCAGTATATATATGAGAGTCTGTTAAATTAGAAGTATTGTGCTTTCTCTCTTGTATCCTGTCATGAAGTTCACAGCTGTCATCAGGGGTAGATAGAGTGGATGCAACTATTGGATTATTATGTTTTCTCCGTGTTGTTATATTGTTTGAGTTATCGTTACACAATATTAGGTTTTTTTTAATACATGATTTGCATTTCCAATTCTCCCTTGATTCTTGGTTTAATTGGCTATATGTATGTTTTGAATATCCATCACAATCAAATTCGTAACTGCATTTACATATTGAACACATTGCAGTATTTCTTATATTCACTGTTTTTTTACATTTAAAACAAGATACCAGAGTCGACATCTTGTGGCTAAAAATTGCTTTTGTATTACTTTTGATAACAACTGTGATTTTATCGCTAGATGTCGCTATTCTCAATACACACTTGTTTACGAATTATTCATGAATTTTAAATTAACGGCAGCAAATAACTATCACTTTTTATGGTTTTATAATTGAAATTTTGTAGTAATCTATAAGAAAATGACTTTTCTTTGGGGTTTACAAACAGATACAGGTCTATAATAGCATTAAAACGTTAATAATATAATTTAAATTGTTTTGTAAACACTTATCACTTTTTGAGTTTTTGGCACAGTTCAAACAGTTTTTTTTTTAAGATAACATTACATGGTCACATTTCGTTCATATTACACTCAACTATCATATGCACAAGGTATAAAACACATTTTAACTATTTATTTTTCCAATTTATAAAATATTTAATGCAGCTGTCACTGACGCTAGCGCCACTCCTATTGGGAAAGGAAAAGTGTTATGTAATGCTCTTATACCTATTACATTCAATAACTTAGTACTACGAATAATACCAACCCTTACTTTGCGTGTGGATGTTGTAAAAGACGATTAAGAGCCTTATATCGATATGACCAACTCCAGTTGATACCGTTTAGTCAACAAGTACATTTCCAAGGAAGGTTGACGTCAGGCATACGGACAATCATAAAACTATTGTCAATAACTTTTGCAATATGTACGAGTACATATTGCAAAAGTTATTGACAATGGCACAAGTAATTGGGATAAAAGCAGGAGAATGATGTCCATAACTAGACTATTGGGTACATCCCAATAATCTAATTAAAAGTTATATTTGTAAACAACAAATAAAAGTAGAAATAAAAAAACAAGAAATTGTATTTTAAATTTACTTAGTTATACGTATTTATAATAAATAAATTTTAGGATTGGCTTGAATTTGATACACATTTAAATCTCAACAATTGTCGGTAAAATTGACAACCACACCATAATTATCGTAATATTAAACTTCGATCCCATGATTTTTATTGCTTATGGTGGTAAAGGAGCAAGTACTAGATCTGATGGTAAATTATACTGCCGCCCATGCACCTTTGCAATACCAGGGAAGAAGCTAGGCCGCTGACTACCAATGAAAACCTTAAAACCCAGCCAAAAAGTTGGGCTACCCGCTGTCTCACTCACAGAACGAAGTACAACAGCACGTCGATTTTTGCAACAGTGTAGTACTTACTCCAAACGGAACGGCCCGCGGCGGTAGACAGAAAACTGTCAACGGCATGGCCCTACCACTATTGATTTTTGTGGGATTTCGTTTACTTATTCAAGTCTTTCGCTCGTTCCTCTTATAGCCCTACTTATTTAAATAACATTGCTAACTATATACATACATATTGATATTATTACAATTAATTATCGTGCCCTAACACAATTAGGTTTATTACTTTATATCAGTAAATAAATAAAGTTGCAGTAATATGTAATAACAATATGTATAAATTATGTAGTGAAGGTTTTATTGTGTGCTCGTTAATATAAGACAAAGCGAACGATATGTTTTGTTATAAGATACTCGTTTTATTACTGAGACGAAATAAATAAGTATAGTACACTAGCTATTATATAAAAAACAATTATAATTCGACAACAATATATCAATTTGAAATATATGATTGTTTTTTGTATAGTGACAGAGTAAAAATAGATAAATAGTATATTACTGTAACGGCCAGCAAAACAGGGATTGATGGAAGAACGTGTAAATGTGGGCGGAGGCGTGGCCGAGGCACACATACGTAAGTCCATCAATTCAGAGATCATGTTATATTTTATAGACTATAGTCTATAAAATATAACATGATCTCTGGGACAGTTCTCACTAGTGCCGCACGCTTACGATGCAGTCCGTATTTTTGTCGATATAATTCCTTATTTTTAAAGTTATGTGCTACTGCAATTGAAAAACAGTGTATGAAATCTTATTGCATTTGAATCAAATGGATGGATGAATCGATTATAAATTTAAAACAATCTATGACAATCTTATTTAATTTAAACTAAAGCTTTTAATTATTTTTTTATTATTCGAAAGGAATACATCCAAGTTCATCGTCACTATTATCATCATCGCTGGAGCATTCCTGTAGGTTGATGATGAGTTCTTGGTCACAGATTATTTCATAAATAATCATGTTTATTTTATAAAATAAATTAACTTTTTAATATAAAAGAATATTTATATTATTGACGTCTGAATACCAAATTAACAGGATTTATTTATTTTATAGCGTAACCATGTTTTTTTGTGTGTCTTAGTTGTTAGCCTCGGATGGCTATGATAACTTTACTCGGACTGTGGGTGAGCGCTGAGGGCTCTCAACCCGTTAACGTAACCATGTGATTTATATAGGTAATATATTGGTTTTACTTGTTTATAAATAATTAATAAGAATGTCATCGAGTTACGTTTATCTACTGTCCCATCTCTATTTTATTCTCAGTCCAGTATGACCTTGTTCTGGCGTAAGCATCATATTTTTCTAAAATGGTTACTAAGTACTTTAAAACATATGAGGTACAAGTTTTGGTGTAAATATTCATATTTTTATTTTCATAATTCAGTTGAGAATAAACTGGCACGTTAAGAGTTAAAATATAGGCGATAGAAAATAAAATTGTAGACATGACGCGTATTCAAAATTACTTCATCTGTTACAGAGATCAAGCTATATTTTAAGAAATATAGTTGTATAGTGCTTTTCTCAAATAATGCGGGGAAATTAAAACTAAGTAGAACTGTATACATGACGAACAACGAACAACATTTTTCACGTGCTAAAGGGTTCATTTGTTTTTTTTTTTCCTTATCAAACAGGTTTCTTTTTCAAGCCAGTTCGAAATTTAAATAAAAATCTGATAAGTTGCCTATTTATAATAGTTGCAATATTTTGAAGTAAAAAATCGTTCCATTTTTAAAATACACAAAAGATATGAATTTACATATATATTTATTTGGCCGCTAAAACACGATAGATATGGATTTTCATACATTTTTTGCCGGCCGCTGCTCGTATGTATTTAGCTAGTACAGCAATTTCAATTTATCTCGAAGAAGGTTGTCAAAATAATGCTCAAATTTCCAAGCGTGTTGTGTATTGATTCGATTGTGTGTTGTGTGTGATTGTGTATTGATTCGATGGAGAAATATTGATTGGATGCTGTTTGGTAGCGGCTACGAATACTACCAACCCTTACTCGTGGATGTCGTTAAAGATGACTAAGAGCCTTATAACGACCTGGGCCAGCTCAATCTGATGTCGTTTGGTCAACAATTACATTCCCAAGGAGGTTGGCAGGCGGCCGGTCATAAAACTATTGTCAATAACTTTTACAATATGTATTATGTAAGAAGAGTACATACTTTATCACAAGTAATTCTGATAAGAGTAGGAGAATGATGATGATTCGATGGACAAATAACTCTAATTTTAATTAATAACAGCAGAATTATCAATTAAAATATTTGCAAAATAAAAAAGGAGAGATCAGGCATCAATAGATTCACCCACAGTCCGGGTAAAGTTGTCATAGCCATCTGAGGCTAACAACTAAGACATACAAAAAAAAAAAAAAAAAAAAAAACATCAATAAATTCCAACGCATCGCTGTTTACCGACAAAATACTGCAAAGGCTGGCGGTAGTACTGTTTAAAGACTTTATATTGTTGACAAAATAACCAAAGTTTAAAAAGAAAAAAAAAACTAAAACAGTCACAAGATTCCATCTATTCACAGACTATCGACGCTCATCTTCGGCAACAGACCTCCTTAGGACAGATAATGTTCAACTTATATTAAAGAAAGGTTACCGTCTATCACCTCAAATGGAGATGGGATAATACGGCAGATGATGTGGCACGCCCTGCGGTCGTCCTGAACGGTACGAGCGAGATGTATCCAGACTGACAAAAAGGAGGAAATTTCACAATAGCCGCGCTCTGCATGTGGGAAGTGGGAACAAATGATGTGGGGCTTAGTGTTTTAATCTATCTTGGAGAGCTTTGGCTACGCATTTTCCTAGAGAATCACTGTTGATTTTAACGAAAAAGTATTTTCCGTGTGGTAACAGAGTAAGAATATAATTCCCCACCACCCTCTATCTTACCCGTGGGTGATCGTAAGAGACGACTAAGGGATGTAAAATGCATATAAAATTTATGTAAGAGAACGAAAACTCGTAACAAAACCAACATGTCTGACCAGCGTGGTATAGCAAGTCAGTTTCCCTCCCATTATAGAGAAGGCTTGAGCCCAACAGTAAGACATATATGAGATGATGAATCAATAGTGATACGGATACAGTAATACGTATTTAAATTTTGAATACTAAACCTACAGGAAGGAAAACAATTTATACCCATACAATTTTTTAATCCGTTTATTTGCGTCATGGCCCGTACTAATAAACATTCAGATGTCGTGACGTATAATCGATGCTTTTATTCTCGGCTTTGACGTTACTGCAATATTTTTAAGATACTTGACGTCAACATAACTGGATTCACAATATCTTTTTTTGACAAAACTTCATCTTGCGTGTATAAAAGTTCAACACTAATTTATTCATTATTTTTATCAACGTCATCTCAGCTCCGTTACCTTTCACTACTGGGTCCAGTCTTTTCCACAATATCTAGCTTGACTATACCACTCTAGTTAGACGCCTTGGTATAGGGGTATTTCGTATTCTGTCTTAGACGTCTTATATGTATAACACCCTTTTTTTTTTTTTTTCTTTTTTTTATTTTTTTTTTATTGGTGGGCTATGGGTGCGTCTCGCCCCGCCAAATCGGTCCGGGGTGACGGAGAAGGCGGCGCGTGACCCCATAGACCCACCGTAAAATCCTCTCTCTTCGCCGTGCGAGCGGACCACCGGTACCCGATCTTTGTCTTCGGTGGTCCGCTCGGCGGTTTACCCTCGCGGGTTCCTCTCGTCGACGCCCCGACAGATTTCGCCGTCGGGGCTATGTATAACACCCACGGGTAGGAAATGGGGTAGTGAATTGTATTCTTATTTCATTACCGCACGCTTAAACTCTATTATTCTCTTAAATCCATTATTTGATATTTTTTATGGTAGGCTATAGTTTGGATACACGCCATCCGTTCCGTTCGGGGCGACAGAAGAGTGGTGCGTGGCCTCATAACCTACCGTATTTACCTATACGTATTCCCTCCCCATCGCCATCATTTGATAATATTAAAGTTTTATGATATATATCTTCATGACTTAGTATCATATGAACTAAGAATACAATATGAGTGCTTTGTAAACAGCTCGTGCACTTTTACGACTCTCATGAGCCATTTTAGCGTTGGTAACATTTGCAATCGCTACTATAAGTCAATGTAATTTAAAACTACTTGACAACAAAATAATTTGATTGATTTATCAAAAGTAATCGGAACAAATCTAAAAACAATATTTCTATGTCATCAATGCATCAATGTAACATTTCAATTTAATCGCAACATGTATACTAAAGAGTACATATTGAAATCAATCATATAATATGTACCTCTATATGTTCTTTATCAGACGTCCTTTCTATCTACAAACATCAATTTTGCCGCAAGCGTTTTATTAAGAAATGGCGTGAATGATTATATTTATCAGTAATATTGATTTGACAGTAATGATTGAAGGATTACACGGTAATAAAATTGAAATTCGAACCATAAAATCTTTTTTTTTTTCAAGAACCGATGGTAGAAAATAAAATGGATATTTGAACTTTTTTTAAGTAATACGTTGTCTTTTTAACCGACTTCAAAAACGGAGGAGGTTCTCAATTCGACTGTATGTTTTTTATGTTTGTTACCTCAGATTTTTTGACTGAGTAAACTGTGTGGTCCCATCTCATTTCAATTTAGTCGAAGCTGTTGCTATCCATGTGGTCCCAGTTCAATTTAGTCCACTAGTTACTAGTAGAAGTCGGTTTCTTCTTTGTTAAAATTTTTCTTATAATAAATTGCGATCTTTCGAATATAGAAATGTATACCGAAAAAAGTTGAATTCTAATTAAGTTATAAGATTGAAATCAGAGACTATTTTATGCTACTAAGTATGGGGTAAACGGTAATAATTTCAGAATAACTAAGGTGTAGATCTTAAATATAGGCAGTCTATAACTTGTCATAGCTAACTATGCATATGCACTATGTATACAAGTATATAAAAGTAATATACCTTGTTATTAGTTTTTAGCTTTCGGTGCCTTATATTACTTTTTTTTTTACGGTGGACTATGGGTGCATCTCGCCACGCCAAATCGGTCCGGGGTGACGGCGGCGCCCGACCCCATAGACTCACCGTGCAACTCCTCTCTTCGCCGTGCGAGCGGGCCACCGGTACCCGATCTTTGTCTTCGGTGGTTCGCCCGTGCCTTATATTACCTTATATTTACCCTTGCCCTATTTGCCCTATATTTACTATTACCTAAGCGTTTAGTGACAAAAAAAAAGTCAAACCTTAAATAAGTAAAAGAACATGGTGTTGTCAGCGTGATAATAATCTAAATTTTCTCGTCTAGAGGAGGGCGTATTACCGCCGTATACCGCGTACCCAATAGAAAAATAAGTTGACCAGGATCATAAGCTTTTCTATTATTTAGTTGTTTTATTGTAATATTCTGTTATTTACTATAGAAAATTATTGATTTTTTTCTGAGTATTTAATGAACAAAAATATGTTTTGTATTTACCAGAAAAAAAAACAAAGTTTAGAATATGCTGTAAACAGATTTTGCGGTGTTTGAATGAAACATTGTATATGGACTACTAAATAATTACCTCCCAATATTATTTTAAATAAAACGTGTGATGACGGAGTAAGAATAGCAGTCACCATAATAATTCAGGACTAATTCACGACCCGACAAAAATAAGTCAAAAAAATTAAACCCTATACTAGCACGTTACGATCGATCGCATTGGTAACGAAGACTTAAGCGAGCGAGTAGGTATGAAAGAGAGTATTGGTGTAAAAATGTGAAAGGGAATGCTCCGATGGTTCGGACATATGGAAAGAATGCCGAACGAACGCCTGGTTAAGAAGATATACAATGCGAAAGTGGAAGGATGTAGGTACCGGGGGAGATCGAGACTAACCTACCTAGACCAAATTGGTCACGTACTGAAGGAAGGTGGAGTCAAGAGTCTCCGAAACCGGCGAGCGTGTATGAAAATAATTATGATTGTCAAGGAAGCGAGTGAAGTATGCAAGGAGTTCTCTGGCACTCTGTTCTCTCTGCCTACCCTGCAAGGGATATGGCGTGATGATATGTATGTATGTACTAGCACGCCTGAGCAACGTGGTATAGTAGGTTAAAATCCTTCTCACTATAGAGGAGGCTCAAGTTCAACAGTGGAACGTATATGAGCTGAGATGACGATGAAGATTATTTTAAAAGAATCTCATAGTTGTTATTTTAAGTACATAGATGTTTTTGCTAATGTACCTTTGCTTTATACGAATTGCAATTTCTTTTTTTTATTATAGCACATTTACGATTACTCAGACGTCGGTCTTCTGCAAGAGTGTGGTACTACTGGTGGACTGTGGTCGACAGAAAACTGCCAACAGCGTGGTCTTACCTCTAAAGACTTTAATTCTTGACGTCAATTATTACACGTCATTGTATTGACAAATTTCTTTGACGTAATTTTATATTGATTGTAAGAACGCTAACCACAAGCCAGTGTGATTGAACTACAACTAATTTACCTGTAAATTATTGTCATTAAGGAAATATGTAGATAACGTTATTCCTAACCTATATTAACCTTTTGCAATAAACGTGACTACGTGAAGGTTTTTCGCCAAATTCTTACGCATTGGTGTTAACAAAGAGGGTTAGTTCATAGTCACTTATTCTATTTACTGTAAGTAGTTTAAGCGGAAAATATTAATATGACCAGTCGTCGTCGTTATTTAAATGAGAAGTGAACACAAGTTTATTAGTTCTTCTCTCTCTTTTTGAAGTTATACTTCTTCTGGCACGTTAGGGAAAAATGATGAGCGGTTTTTACGATGCGCGCGCACACTGTCAAAAAAAACCGACATCCTGAAGTTAGCTATAGTCAACATTTTAGTTTATTTGTCATATTTAAATAGGACTTTTGACGGGAATCTGAAAACGTCATGTGGTGCTCTTGTATTATATTCGATATCGTAGTGTTTTAACGTGTTATATTAGATAATTTTGATGGCATTTTATGTAATGTGATACGACAGAAGTACTGGGATGTAGTGAATATCATATAAAAGTGCTTTACAACGTTTTCGTTTTCCATCAAAATTCCCACAAGATACCATTAACAGTGTGGCCATTGCACTGTTAATGGCGACAATATGACTTAGACAATGATTAACCCGAAAGACTAAAACGTGAAAATATTTATAACTTGACACTGGCACCAATAGCTCGTATAAGTAGCTGATTGCCAATATATAAGAAGAAGAAGAAGATATTTAAATAAACTTTATTTAACTAGATTATCTAGTTATAATAAAACTTTCAATGTATTAAATACGTTTTTTCTATTGTTAGTATAGTTTTTTCTACAAACGTAGAATAAGGCGAAAGATAAAGTTTTTGAAAAGATTTTTATCTTGCCAAAGATGTATAACTTCTAACACAGCAATTTTTACGTCTCGAGTACTATATTTTTACATAAGTTGTAGTATACAAATAATTCTCAATAAAATACCGTTATTTAGTGCTATATCCAATATTGGTCCGAATTACTGTAAGTTCTACCGTAGTAAATCCAACTCAGTCACCGTATCGCTAGATCATTACCATACTCCAAAATAATTTTCAACATAGACGAACGTTGCCGCAATGCCCACGCTTTTAGATGACAACCTTAGCACGCACAATTTTTTTATTGAAATGAAACTTCTTTATCGACCTAGACGGAAAAAATTAAAACGTTTTTCTGTTACGCGCCATCTTTATTTCTAAGTGTCATTATTCCGTTACGCGTCATATTTATTTTGAAGTAAAACTTCTTTGCGCGCATGAAGGTAATTTTTTTACATATGAAATGCAACACGAGCGGGGGCAGGGAGGCAGGGAGGGTGGGAGAGAGAGAGAGAGAGAATACACGCTATTAGTTGATGTATGTAAACGAGATTTAAAAATTTGTTTGCCATAAATTCACTTCTGATATATGTACTTTGTACGCACGCATAATTTATTACCATTGAGAAACGACATAATCATACAAAACAAATGCCACTTATTTAGAAAGTAGCTTTGAATCCTTAATACAGGCAAAAATATATAAAATTTGTTTGCTAAAATTATTGATTCAGTTATTAAAACTAGCAATTTAGATGCTATGATTGAATTTAGTTGTAAGCCGTGTAAATCTAGCTTTAAAGGCAATAAGTTTCTTTGTCTTGAGGTGGAATTCAACACGTTCACTAATTTTCTAAGATTTTGAAGCGAATTTTTAAGTTTTGGAGACTGATGAATAATAAAAATAGAACAGCTTATGATACTGCTCTTATTTCAAATAATCGTTATTGAAAGTGTTCAGGCGCGGCTCAAGCACATGTAGCGCCCGGGTGCAATCAATAACCTGGCGTCCTCTTGTACAAAAGTAGGTGAACAAAATGAAATAGGTTGATGGTTACAAGCGGCTCTCGGCGCCCCCTAACACCCGGCGCCCCCTAACACCCGGCGCCCGGGTGCACCGCACCCTCTGCACTATAGGTAAAGCCGGCCCTGAAAGTGTTCTTCTTTCATCATATATGTTACAAAAAGCTTTAGCAATAGTTCTATGATCAGCCGCCGGCCTAACGGTAACTCTCCTTGGAAATATAATTGTCAACCACACGGAAACAGATGGATTTGGCACAGGTTAGGTTTTTTTGTGGTAGGACCACACTTTTAACAGTTCTGTCTACAGCTGTGGGCCGGTCCGTCCGGGGTAGTACCACACTCTTGCAGAAAATCGACGCCTGAGCAGTGGCAGTATACTGCTGTGCTTCGTTTGGTGAGTGAGAGAGCCGGAAGCCCAACTTTATGGGTGGGTTTGGGATTATTCGTAGGCAGTGGCCTGGATATACCTCTGGTATTGCAAAGGGCCATGGGTGGCAGTAACACTTATCATCAGGTGTGCTGGATGCTCGTCTGCTACCGAGAGCAATAAAAAAAAACATAGTTCAGAAAGCTTTAAGTCGTCTTTTGCGACCCCCACAAAACATATAAGGGTTGATAGATAGTATTCTTAACCTATATATCATAATAATGGAATATCTAAGTCGACAAAATGTAATATAGCCACGCAATTACAAAATTAGTAATTATTTATGTTTAAACTAAGGCAAACTATCGTGCTAAGGCCTTTATGGGCAGGCCGGTTGCGATAGCAGATTTACGGTCACAGGTGCGGGCGCCTCGCTGTCTACCTTACCGGCCCAACTAGTTGCACCAAGGGCTCAATGTAATTTTACTTTTATTTATGTAAATATACGTAATATCTTATGTGTTCGTATATTAAGTTATTAGCTGTTGCGTAATTTTTGCATATGAATTAGTTGCGTAAACTGTTTAGTAATATTGATAGTTCGTATATGCCGGTTTTCATAAACATGTTTCATTAGTTATGTTTGTTTGCTGCATCCGTGATTTCAATGAGACATAAAATAGTTATAACCTATAAACATTAAACGTTAGGCTTGTATCCTACTAATAACATATATGTACTCATATTAGGTTTTTTACAGAGACTTAACATGCATTATTAGATCTAGCAAGAGAAAAAAAGCTCACAATAAAATAATACACCATTACGGCCGTCTAGGATGGCATAGTAGTGGCCGCCGAAAAAGACTGCGTTCCGGTGACCCATCCCTATGATGAGAGGTACGTTGTATGGCGGGTCTACGGGGTCGTGCGCCGCTTCTCCTGTCGCCCCGGATATATTAGCGAGGCGTGACGCACCGTAGTCCGCCACCAAAAAAAAGGGTGATATAGTAAGTTAATTTTTCTCCTATTATGAAAATTACATCTATTGAATTAAAAAGCTATTTAGCTTTGAAGCAACATTTATTAAATATTTACTTTAAAAAAAATTAAATAACGGTTGGTAAAAGATTAAGAATATAATTCATCACCACTTATTTATCTTGCCTATAAGTGAGGTGTTTTAAGTCTCGCTGAACTAAGGAAATAATTCTTGTATTACGGGGGACTTTATAAACAAAAAGTCCCCCGTAATACAAGAATTATTTCCTTAGTTCAGAAAAAAAAGGGTGATATAGTAGGTTAATTTTTCTCCTATTATGAAAATTACATCTATTGAATTAAAAAGCTATTTAGCTTTTAAGGAACACTTATTAAATATTTACTCTAATAAATATTAAATAACGGTTGGTAAAAGATTAAGAATATAATTCATCACCACTTATTTATCTTGCCTATAAGTGAGGTTTTTTAAATCTCGCTGAACTAAGGAAATAATTCTTATTTTCTTGTATTTAACGGGGGACTTTATAAACATACAATTAACGTACACAAATTGAAAGAAACACCCGGCAAACACCCAGGCTCAGAACAAGAGTTTGTGGTTCACTTAGCATGCTGGGTCAAAATCATAAACTGTATTATACTTGACGCCGACGATTTTTGGTGGGCTATGGATGCGTCTCGCCCCGCCAAATCGGTCGGGGTGACGGAAAGGCGGCGCGTGACCCCATAGACCCACCGTAAAACTCCTCTCTTCGCCGTGCAAGCGGGCCACCGGTACTCGATTTTTGACTTCGGTGGCCGTCTGCCCATTACCCTGGCCCATGCACAAGAATAACATTATATTATAACCCATGACCACACGTCATCATCAGTATCATCCTGCTTTTATTCCAATTACTCAAAATCGACGCAATATATACTCTTCTTCCATATTGCAAAAGATTTGACAATAGGTTTATGAATGACCGCCTGTTTGACGTCAACCCTTCTTGGATAAAGTTGACCTAGGTTGGTAACTCTTAGTCATCTTTTTCGACACCAATGAGCAAAATGAGTGGGTAATATTCGTAGCCGTCACTTCACAGGTCAAATATTTTATTAAAATTTATTAAAAAAAAAATAAAAAAAAAATATTGTACGACCCTTTCTTAAATATACCTACGCTTATCTGTCGCTTAACTATTGCGTAGTACCATGAGTTATTATCTATTGTTGAACGTGATTTGAATGAACTAACTCCATGGTATATGAGTAGGATCTTCGTTTAACATCATCAGCGTGGGTTTTCAATAGACATTTGCACATTCATACATATTTTAACATTAGCATTTCGTATTTTACAAAATGGCGCGAAAGCTATTACAAAATGGCGTGCGCGCCCATTGAAATGGAGGATAATCTAGTTGATTATTGTTTATGGTTTCTTTCGATGGATACAATAAGATATGCTTCAATAACGTCTTTTTAGAACAATCCATAATGTTCAGCATCTTGGCTTTCTTACGTCCCACTCTCACGGTTAGCCTCGAGTCTCCTGCACAACAGTAGGCAAATTTAATTACTATACCACGCTGGTCAGACGGTATGATTCTATACTAGCCTTCTATACCGTGTTATTTCAAGTTTTTCTTCTTTTACATCAATGTTATATGCATTATCTTCTACTTTTCATTTATTTATTAGGTTAGCATTAAACGTTTATAAGTCTAAATTATAAGTTACTTGCACAATTAAAAGAAATTCCTTAACTATTGCACGCCTCATAAGCGAAGCGTTGAGGTCTTGCTCTACTCTCGACATATGAAAATCAAGCACTTTTCAAACATAAAAATGATTGTAATTTTCTCACATTGCACTTATAGGATAATATTATAATACATATGTCAAGAAAAAACATTCGTTTAAACGTATTTGATATTTTTAAAAAGCAATTATTTTGTTTAAAGTAAGAAAATAGTTGATTAAAAAAAATATTCGAGGACGTTGGATAAAATATTTTTGTATCTGGCAGGATTACGCCCGTAAAAATGAATGTATCGAAGTTTTTCTTTTATTAAAAGCTTCATAATCGCAACGCGCTGTTTCCTTTCGAAAATGGTTTGGTAATTCTTTGTCGTTTAATTGCAATTAATAAAAAACTAAACTGCTTAGTCTTCAGTGTATGCATACTTTATGAAAATTGGGTTCGTTTACATTTTTTTGTTCGTCCATTCGGACAGGCAAAGGAAATAAATCCCATTCAGCCTATACAGCTATGTTTAGCTCTACGTCGAGAATGGCACGAAATTTCAAAGTATTTCTTTTCTTTCATTACACGCTTATATTTAGTGTCACCTGTCCCGTTGTCTGTAATCAAATCTTACAAGTTAAATTTGATCCACTTTCTGGTTTCCGATTGAGCTGAAATTTAGCATGCATATATAAATCGGATGACAATGCAATATTATTGTGACATAGAGCTGATCTGATGATGGACCTGGAAGCTGGCCATAGGAACTCCGTAATTAAACGACGCAATCCTTTCGAGTTTGGGTTCATTTGATTTGTCTTGACGATTACTTTAATACTAAATGGTAACCAGGGTCTGACTATGGCCCTGGAAGCGGGCCAAAGAAACTCCGTAATTAAACGACGCAACCCTATCGAGTTTGGGCTCATTTGATTCGTCTTGACGAGTACTTTGATACTATATGCTAACCAGGGTCTGACGATGGACCTGGAAGCTGGCCATAGGAACTCCGTAATTAAACGACGCAACCCCATCGAAATTGGGCTTGTTTGATTCGTCTTGGCGAGTATTTTGATACTATATGGAAACCAGGGTCTGAACATGGACCTGGAAGCTAGCCCATAGGAACTCCGTAATTAAACGACGCAACCTCATCAAGTTTAGACTCGTTTGATTTGTCTTGTCGAGTACTTTGAGACTATATGGTAACTAGGGTCTGACGATAGACCTAGAAGCTGGCCATAGGAACTCCGTAATTAAACGACGCAAATTCATCGAAATTGGGCTAATTTGATTCGTCTTGGCGAGTATTTTAATATTATATGGAAAATAGGGTCTGATCATGGACCTGGAAGCGGGCCATAGGAACTCCGTAATTAAATGACGCAACTCCATCGAGTTTGGACTCGTTTGATTCGTCTTGACGAGTACTTTGATACTATATGGTAACCAGGGTCTGATGTTGAACCTGGAAGATGGCCATAGAAAAAAGAAGGTGCTAAATGTTCTTAATCATGCCATCAAAATGTAACACGCTTTTATTTATAAAATTAGGACTGTGATAGAAACGGGAAGATTTAATAATTATGGTGTAAAGTTTTAGTGTTAAAAATATATAATTATGAACGGTTTTAAATTATTTTGTAATAGACGACGAAGCTTAATTATCGTTAAAGGTTACAATGAACTTATAAAGTGTTATATGTCTTATTAGAGTTAATTTATTTTTAACTTTTTATTTTATTAGTAAAAGCTTGTTTTTAAAAAAGGCTTTTTTCTTTAATTTTATTTTTATTTCTGGCATTGACTAATAAATAGTAAATGATAAAAAATATAAAAATTATGAGGCGTGCACTTTTGGATTTTCCAAATTATTTTTTATTGCTTATGGTGGCAAACGAGCAGACAGTACACCTGACGATAAGTGTTACTGTCGCCCATGGACCTTTGCAATACCAAGAGTATAGCTAGGCCGCTGCCTATCAATACAAATCTGAAACCCACCCAGCTGGGCTGCTGGCTCTCTCGCTCACCGAACGAAGTGCAATAGCACATTGCCATTACTCAGACGTCGATCTTCTGCGAGAGTGCGGTACTACCCCGGACGGACCGGCCCGCGGCTGTAGACAGGGAACTGTCAACAGTGGTCCTACCATTTTTGAATAAATTAATAAAAAAGAACATATTAATTAGGTGTTAATTTTATATTATTACCACAAGGAGGCTTAGAATTTGAGATAATATATTAATTAAAATAATTCTATACATTTTTATATATAATATCATAAACTAATGCAAAAAAAATATCATTGTGATAATAAACCCGAAGACCGATACTTAATGTAGACTTCTGGCATCTGCTGTATCCACTAGCGTTATTTTTTTTTATCAGTTCACCTGGTGCTGTAGTAATTAACTGTATTTGGATTCGTAATCGCCGTTTTTTTAGGATAACCTTATACATGGTCACAGCCCGTTCGGGGCTATGAAAAGACAGTGCGTAACCCCCTAATCTGCTCTACAAGTATCTCTTTATCGCCATGTGGGCAAACTACTGGTATCTGGTCCTTGTTATAAGAGACCCGTCTGGAAAATTTCTCTTCTAGCCGGTTTATTTAGTGAAGTAGGTTACCTATTACCATTTCTTCCAATTATAGATGGTTATATGGATATTAATGTTTCCAACTTTATCTTGTTTTTATTATATATATATATATATATGACTTCTGTCCTCTTCTCCCTTTCCTATACATCATATACTAAAACCTTCTCCGAAACACGCTGCATATAAATACTAATTAGATCGGTTCAGTGGTTCTCGCAGTATCATCATCTCAGCTCATATATGTCCCACTGTAGAGCTCGAGCCTCCTCCTTAATGGGTAATTGACCTACTACACCACGCTGGTCAGACGTGTTGGTATATGGTTTTGTTTCGAGCTTTCCTTCTCTCACATCGATATTAAAGCGTTTTATATCCCTTAGTCGTCTCGTACGATCACCCACGGGTAAAATAGGGCGTGGTGAATTGTATTCCTACTCCGTCACCACACGGAAAGTCTCGCAATATAACCGAAAAAATCTGCTCTCCATTTATTAGTAGGTATAGATAGAGATATATTTTAGAGGCAATTCTTTTACTTTACCATAATAAATATTATAGTTCATCTAATCTAAGAAGTACATTTTGACGTTTTGCATTTTTTAATACACAATAACCTCGGTCAAACATACGTTTACACACATGATTGTAAACACTAAATCTGAAATTATAACTACTATTAAGTTATTTACATAATTAACATTGCGGGTGACTTTCTTGTACAATAATCTAATGGTGAAACTCGTAAAAATCATTTAAAATAAAAATAACATGGTAAATAGTAATTGTCATTGACGACCTAACAATGTCACGCCATCACGTTCTATACAATAGTGCTTGACAACTTCCAACTCACGAATATCCAAATAATCGGTAAAAATATTAGAATAATACAACTAATCGAATAGAGATTTTGACAGACATGTACATTTCGACACTTTGATTGATGAGAAAATAATTATTAATGTTCGCGACGCTGATAATTCAAGTAATAGTAGTAATTCTTAATAAATAACCATTTTCAAATCCAGTTTTTATTTTTAATTAACCTAATCCTACTAAATATGATGAATAGATTCTATGCTGAAATAATCAAATTTGTTTAGTACTAATTTAGCACTTAATTTATTCATCACCTTTTTGAAAAATAAAAAATAAACCGATTATTATTTATAAAGAATCAATATCGATTTCTCATCAAAATTGGATATTTTCGATAGCGATTATTTGGTTCACATACCTAGACAACTTACTCA